>RPOG01000018.1:2198-1202198 GCA_008086565.1 Thalassoma bifasciatum
TTTTCATTTTGAAGGTGTGTTTTGTGACTTTTGAGAAGACTTTTGGCATGTGAGATGAAGTGAGCCAACACAAAGGTACAGTGATTTTCCCTTACCTTGCTTGTTTCCTTTTTTGTAGGATTGTCAAAGGGATCTCCTGCTTTCTGTACCGTACACCCACTCTGATAGCTCAGTTGGTAGAGTGGAGGACTGAAGACACTGATTAAAGCAGTGATCCTAAGGTCGCTGGTTCAACTCCCGCTTGAAGCATGTGCTTTTTCCAGCACTTTGGACTATACCTCAGCTTCGATCAATGAGATCCAATGGCCCTATCTATGTATTGTTTAATTGTTGGTTTACCTAGAGAAAAAAGACCTCTAGAACATAGTTAAATTTTTCATTTTGAAGGTGTGTTTTGTGACTTTTGAGAAGACTTTTGGCATGTGAGATGAAGTGAGCCAACACAAAGGTACAGTGATTTTCCCGAACCCTTCTTGTTTCCTTTTTTGTAGGCTTGTCAAAGGGATCTCCTGCTTTCTGTACTGTACACCCACTCTGATAGCTCAGTTGGTAGAGTGGAGGACGGAAGACACTGATTATAGCAGTGATCCTTAGGTCGCTGGTTCAACTCCCGCTCGAAGCATGTGCTTTTTCCAGCAATTTCATACTATACCTCAGCTTCGATCAATGAGATCCAATGGCCCTATCTATGTATTGTTTAATTGTTGGTTTACCTAGAGAAAAAAAAACTCTACACTAGAGTTTAACTTTTTTATTTTTGAAGGTGTGTTTTGTGAATTTTGAGAAGACTTTTGGCATGTGAGATGAAGTGAGCCAACACAAAGGTACAGTGATTTTCCCTTACCCTTCTTGTTTCCTTTTTTGTAGGCTTGTCAAAGGGATCTCCTGGTTTCTGTACTGTACACCCACTCTGATAGATCAGTTGGTTGAGTGGAGGACTGAAGACACTGATTATAGCAGTGATCCTAAGGTCGCTGGTTCAACTCCCGCTCAAAGCATGTGCTTTTTCCAGCACTTTCGACTGTGCCTCAGCTTCGATCAATGAGACCCATGGCCCTATCTATGTATTGTTTAATTGTTGGTTTACCTAGAGAAAGAGAACTCTAGAACAGGCGAAATTTTTCATTTTGAAGGTGTGTTTTGTGAATTTTGAGAAGACTTTTGGCATGTGAGATGAAGTGAGCCAACACAAAGGTACAGTGATTTTCCCTTACCCTTCTTGTTTCCTTTTTTGTAGGCTTGTCAAAGGGATCTCCTGCTTTCTGTACTGTACACCCACTCTGATAGCTCAGTTGGTAGAGTGGAGGACTGAAGACACTGATTATAGCAGTGATCCTAAGGTCGCTGGTTCAACTCCCGCTCGAAACATGTGCTTTTTCCAGCACTTTCGTACTATACATCAGCTTCGATCAATGAAATCCAATTGCCCTATCTATGTATTGTTTAATTGTTGGTCTACCGAGAGAAAAAAGACCTCTATACTAGAGTTCAATTTTTTAATTTTGAAGGTGTGTTTTGTGAATTTTGAGAAGACTTTTGGCATGTGAGATGAAGTTTGCCAACACAAAGGTACAGTGATTTTCCCTTACCCTGCTTGTTTCCTTTTTTGTAGGCTTGTCAAAGGGATCTCCTGCTTTCTGTACTGTACACCCACTCTGATAGCTCAGTTGGTAGAGTGGAGGACTGAAGACACTGACTATAGCAGTGATCCTAAGGTTGCTGGTTCAACTCCCGCTCGAAGCATGTGCTTTTTCCAGCACTTTCGACTGTGCCTCAGCTGCGATCAATGAGATCCAATGGCCCTATCTATGTATTGTTTAGTTGTTGGTCTACCTAGAGAAAAAAGACTTCTATACTAGAGTTTAATTTTTTTAATTTTGAAGTGGTGTTTTGTGAATTTTGAGAAGACTTTTGGCATGTGAGATGAAGTGAGCCAACACAAAGGTACAGTGATTCATTCTTACCCTGCTTGTTTCCTTTTTTGTAGGCTTGTCAAAAGGATCTCCTGCTTTCTGTACTGCACACCCACTCTGATAGCTCAGTTGGTAGAGTGGAGGACTGATGACACTGATTAAAGCAGTGATCCTAAGGTCGCTGGTTCAACTCCCGCTCGAAACATGTGCTTTTTCCAGCACTTTCGACTACACCTCAGCTTGGATCAATGAGATCCAATGGCCCTATCTATGTGATGTTCAATTGTTGGTTTTCCTAGAGAAAAAAAGAACTCTAGAACAGATGAAATTTTTCATTTTGAAGGTGTGTTTTGTGAATTTTGAGAAGACTTTTGGCATGTGAGATGAAGTGAGCCAACACAAAGGTACAGTGATTCATTCTAACCCTGCTTGTTTCCTTTTTTGTAGGCTTGTCAAAGGGATCTCCTGATATCTTTGATATACACCAACTCTGATAGCTCAGTTGGTAGTGTGGAGGACTGAAGACACTGATTATAGCAGTGATCCTAAGGTAGCTGGTTCAACTCCCGCTCGAAGCATGTGCTTTTTCCAGCAATTTCGACTGTGCCTCAGCTTCGATCAATGAGATCCAATGGCCCTATCTATGTTATGTTTAATTGTTGGTCTACCTAGAGAAAAAAGACCTCTAGGCAAGAGTTAAATTTTTCATTTTGAAGGTGTGTTTTGTGACTTTTGAGAAGACTTTTGACATGTGAGATGAAGTGAGCCAACTCAAAGGTACAGTGATTTTCCCTTACCCTTCTTGTTTCCTTTTTTGTAGGCTTGTCAAAGGGATCTCCTGCTTTCTGTACTGTACACCCACTCTGATAGCTCAGTTGGTAGAGTGGAGGACTGAAGACACTGATCAAAGCAGTGATCCTAAGGTCCCTGGTTCAACCCTGCTGGAAGCATGTGCTTTTTCCAGCAATTTCGTAATGTACCTCAGCTTAGATCAATGAAATCCAATGGCCCTATCTATGCAACGTTAAATTGTTGGTATATCAAGAGAAGAAAGACCTCTAGACCAAAAATAAATTTTTCATTTTGAAGGTGTGTTTTGTGACTTTTGAGAAGACCTTTGGCATGTGAGATGAAGTGAGCCAACACAAAGGTACAGTGATTTTCCCTTACCCTGCTTGTTTCCTTTTTTGTAGGCTTGTCAAAGGGATCTCCTGCTTTCTCTACTGTACACCCACTCTGATAGCTCAGTTGGTTGAGTGGAGTACTGTAGAGGATGGTATTCACAGTCATCCTAAGGTTGCTGGTTCAACCCTGCTGGAAGCATGTGCTTTCTCCAGCACTTTTGACTGTGCCTCAGCTTAGATCAATGAGATCCAATGGCCCTATCTATGTGATCTTTAATTGTTGGTCTACCTAGAGAAACAAGACCTTTAGACCACAGGTAAATTTTTCATTTTGAAGGTGTGTTTTGTGACTTTTGAGAAGACTTTTGGCATGTGAGATGAAGTGAGCCAACACAAAGGTACAGTGATTCATTCTAACCCTGCTTGTTTCCTTTTTTGTAGGCTTGTCAAAGGGATCTCCTGCTTTCTGTACTGTACACCCACTCTGATAGCTCAGTTGGTAGAGTGGAGGACTGAAGACACTGATTATAGCAGTGATCCTTAGGTCGCTGGTTCAACTCCCGCTCGAAGCATGTGCTTTCTCCAGCAGTTTCGACTGTGCCTCAGCTTAGATCAATGAGATCCAATGGCACTATCTATGTTATTGCTATGAATGCAGCAAGGCATTCACAGCTTATGTTCTTCNTGGCTGAACATTTTGCAGGTAGAATGAAGTTTCTGGCTGAAAGTATGACTGAATGAGAAGGGGCTGAATGAGGCTGAAGAAATTCCCTGAATGATTCCTAATCCAATTCATTCTCTATGCGTGTGAAAATCGTGAAAAAAGTGAAATATCTCTGAAAGTATTAATGAAACCGGTCTGAAAAGTCATAGCGCACCAGTCCTGAACGAGTCGGTCGTTTTGAAGTTTGAATGGTGAAAATCGGTTGAAATTTGTGGGAGAAGAAGCGATCCAAAAAAGTGGGCGGAAGAGAGAAGAATAAGAAAAAGAAGAATAAACTTTTTGAAAATAGAAGAACATAAGCTGTGAATGCCTTGCTGCATTCACAGCAATAAACTTTTTGAAAATAGAAGAACATAAGCTGTGAATGCCTTGCTGCATTCACAGCAATAAACTTTTTGAAAATAGAAGAACATAAGCTGTGAATGCCTTGCTGCATTCACAGCAATAAGAATCTTAAACTTTTTTGACACAGAAGAACATAAGCTGTGAATGCCTTGCTGCATTCACAGCAACTAGAAAAGCAATTTCTGAAGAAATTGCGCTGTGAATGCAGAAGCTGAAGCAGCTCACGCTGAACTGCTAATGCAGAATCCATGCTGAATGACTGAATTTATCTGGAAATGGTTGAATGAATCTTAAAAAAGCTTGCGCAGAACTGCTGAATGCAAAATGTTGTAGAAGAACTCACGAACATGAACATGAAGATTTGGCTGAAAGGATGTGAAATAATGTCCAAAATGAAAATATGAATGGGTGAATTGAATCTTGAAAAAAAATGGAAAAAAAAGGAAATCAATGAATCACAATGAAAGAATTTTTTAATCCCTAGAAGTTGTGTGAGAATTATCAGAATTATCAGATGTTTGAGACAGTGAAGTGTATATGTGTGTGTTTGAGAGAGAGAGAGCTTGTGTGTGTGTGTGTGTACATGGTTAATATGCTTGTGTGTGTTGTGTGTGAGTGTGCATGCTTGTGTGTGTGTTTTTGTGTGTATATAGTTAATGTGCTGATCTGTTTTGTTTGTGTGTGTGCTGATGTGTGTGTGTGTGTGCTGATGTGTGTGTGTGTGTGTGTGTGTGTGTGTTGTGTGTGTGTGTGTGTGTGTGTGTGTGTGTTTGGTGTGTTTGGTGTGTTTGTGTGTGGGTATATGTTTGGTGTGCTGGTGTGCTGTGTGTTGGTCAGTGATGCAGAGAAACAATCACTTGAGTATCTTTCTTCATCATTGTTTTGATCTGTAGGTATAAACAGGTGTGTCAGATCACAGGTCTCCATGGTAACCTGCTCGTTAGGCTGTTTGAAGCTGCAGCTGTTTGATTTAACTGACAGACAGTTGATGAGGAGCTGGATTTGAGCCAGGGACAAGGGTGCGAATATCCATAGGCTGCGCAAAATCCTTAAGGGCTAGCAGAAAACCAAAACCACCGTTAGATTCACAAGGCTCNACCAACACACAGCACACCAGCACACCAAACATATACCCACACACAAACACACCAAACACACCAAACACATACACACACACACACACACACACACACAACACACACATCAGCACATTAACCATATACACACACAAGCACACACACAAGCACACACACAAGCACACACACTCACACACAACACACACAAGCATATCAACCATGTACACACAAACACACACACACACACACAAGCTCTCTCTCACACACACACACATATACACTTCACTGTCTCAAACATCTGATAATTCTGATAATTCCCACACAGCTTCTAGGGATAAAAAAATTATTTCATTGTGATTCATTGATTTCCTTTCTTTTCCATTTATTCTTCAATTCACCCATTCATATTTTCATTTTGGACATTATTTCACATCCTTTCAGCCAAGTCTTCATGTTCATATTCGTGAGTTCTCCTTCAACATTTTGCATTCAGCAGTTCATTGCAAGCTTTTTCAAGATTCCTTCAACCATTTTCAGATAAATTCAGTCATTCAGCATATTCAGGATTCTGCATTAGCAGTTCAGCGCAAGCTGCTTCAGCCTCTGCATTCACAGCGCAATTTCTTCAGAAATTGCTTTTCTAGTTAGTTAATAAAATCTTACAACAGACACACCGGATTGTCCCCTTCCCTCTTCTGTCTGCTCTCCTGTGTCTTTCAGCTCCTCATTATCTCATATTCTGTCTGTCCTCTCTCAGGGTTTTACAGCTACACAGCAGTTTGTCCGTTTCATGGGGCTCTTAATATTTGTAGTGGATTGCTCAACCTACAAGATCCACCACCTTCTCTAAAGGAAACTCAGACACTCTTTGGTTTACTTCGTTTTGGGGTTTTTTTCTTTAAGCAATTGAAATGCTGGCCAGTCCTCCTCCCCTTGGTGATCACATCACAACATGGCATTTTTCCCCCAGAGATTTGTGACCTTTATCAGGGAGCAGAGCCCAGTGTTTCTCTAGCTAACTACTGACCCTCTCTCGGGGAGCTCATTAGCAAGCCACTCTCTCTACGGCCACTTTTTAGACACTTGGGCAATTAAGCCCTTTACAAATACCACCTATACCTGAGAACAGCCAGCGGCCGGAGACAGGTGATGGTGACTGGACGGATCAATGAATGGAACAGGAGGAGGTGTGTGTGGTTGTGTCAGGTGTCAAGTATTTGTGCTGTGCATGCAAACACAGTTATTGTGTCTCTTTTTGGTCCATGTGTGAAGTCGAGTCTTCTGGCTGTGTTACAGGCAGAATTAAAAAAAAATATTATGCATGCTTTTACAAGTATTGTAGAGTATTTGTTGGACTCTTTTCAACTACAAAAGGAGCAGCTCTCAGTCAGCCATGTAAGTCGCCCCCCCACCCACCTAAAAGTATTACATTTTAATACAGAATCTGGCTTTTCAAATAACTGGTATTGACAACAACTTCCCTTGAAATGTTGATGTTATGTGAAGAAGAAAAAAGGGGGATGCTGTGAAACAAACTGATTCATAGAAGGGGGTGGAAATGGTTCTGAAGTAAATCAGGGGATAGACAAAGAAAGAGCAGGTACAGCAAAAGTTAAAGATGAAAGTTCAGTATTTGGTTGTCATCTAGCCGGCTCGCTAATAAGCCTTCACTGCAGTTTATGGCCATTGCTGCAAACCAGATCATATCATAGATCATAGCCAGTTTGAGATTTTTTTTTTTTTTTTTTTTTAATTATTACTTTTTTTATTAGGGAGTGTTTGTGGTAACTCCAGTCCATAGGAAATGTGTGACTGAAGTGACTAAAGAAAGGAGGGAACACAAGTAGACAGGTTTCAATAAATCCTGCACTGTGATTGTTATGATGTTGTTGTTTTTTGTTTGTTTGTTTGTTTGTTTGTTTGTTTGTTTGTTTGTTTTTTAAGTACTGGCAAGGGGAAATTCTTGGGAAATTCTGATGTGGCAAAATCCAAATGCTGGTCTTGTAAAGAAAAGTCACAGAGATTGAAGAGTTTCAGATGATTGTGACTTAACTGGAGAGTTGTCAGACTGTGGGCCACAAGTGAAACTACAAAAAACAAGTATGATTAGCTGTCAATACAAGATGAAGCAACATGTAAAGACTGATTATATCACTTACCTTGCTTTTTGTTTTGCAAGTTGGCAATTGCATGAAGTTGAGAAATTTTGAGTGACTAAAGATTTTCCTTCATCCCTGAGTCTTACAGCTTTTTTCGTCATTATTGTATTGCGTTTAGTTTTCAAAGCAACATCCTAACTGTGTAAAAGTGAAGGTTTTCCTCTCCCATCTATGTTCAATCTATTCAATTTATTTTATTTTTCATTTTTCTTAAATCATCAAATGTCCCCTGAAGATGTAAACAATTCTGAAATGGATCCACCCATTGGTAGCAATCCTGTTGTTGGCTATAAGCAACAGTGATTCATTGAGCCTCTGGAAGCTTCATTTAATGATTTTTAACAGTTGAAATCATCAGAGGGGAGTGACCGTAGTCGATATCACAGTGTTCTGTCTATATCTGACGGCAGCCGTTTGGGAAATAGATTGTTCAGCTGGCTGAGGCGCTTGATCTCTACTTGTGAATGTCTTTGAAGTGGACTGACAGCTATCGTGAGATGTCATCCACTCTCTGTCTATGTCTAACTGCCATCCTCTCTGTCCCCACTGCACTGTCCAATTAATGAAGTCTAAGGACAGAAAAAAGGATTGTATTCTTTTGATATCAGGCAATTGAAGAATCCAATTTAAACATACTTTTCTCCAAGCTGAAAACAGAATACGAGACTTTTAATGAACCAAACTCATTCAGTGAGCTGTCAAACTGTATAATACTCCTAAAAGTTGCACAACCAAAGCAAGCGCCACATTTCCTGCCCTGTCTGATGACCCAAAAGGCACACTCTGTGCTTCCTATGAAGCGGCATGACGACAGAGCAGGAAGGTGGAAGACAAAAACTGAAGGACAGGCAGAGGGGAGATCCTTGAAGAAACTTTACGCTGCAAGGTGAGTCAAATACAAGATCCAATACTACTATATGCATCCTTCAATATAAACCCCTCAGTCTGTAAATACTTACAGCTCAGTGTTTTTAAAAGAGTGTGTGAAGGTTAAAGTTCTGTATGCATCAACAATATATTTGTTTGTTTTACGAGTGACCCTGATAAGCCAGCTGACCCTTCCAGGCAATGGCAATATGACCATGTTTGCTCTAACCCTCTCCATCTCCCTCCTTCAGTCACTGAATCCTATCTTGGAATTGTGAGATGGCACGTGACCATCACTTCAACAAACAATCTAATCTCTTAATCTCTTCACCTCATCTCCAGCCGGCTAATCCTGGACAGAGAAGAGGTTGGAGAGGAGGGGGACACAGACATGAAGCCTTTGTGTGAACACACTGAGAGCAGCTTGGCTCATGATTTGCTCTATTCTGATGTAGTTGTAGCAGGTATCAAAGACTAATAGCAACTGCACTGATTGGTTCAAGTTTTAAACACTGTGGTTTGCTGTGAAAACAAAGAGCAGGGTTTTTTTGTTCAGAGAAAAGAAATGAGAGCAGAACAAGAGGGACAAGTCCCTGACACATGCAATACCATAGATTATGATTAAAATGTGATATGCTTAGTAAAACAACTTTCAAAACACAATTTCCTGTTTTTAAGATACAAACCTTCCTAGATCTGCCATAGTGACACACTAAGGGAGGAAGGACAAAGATGGACATAATGTTATCTAAAGTGAGAGCATCCATCATTTGGTTATGGAAGAGAGTGAAAATAATTAAAGAAAGAGAGAAATTAAGAAGTGTTATATGTTGCCAATAACTAAACTCATCTGAACTATAGAAACGGGTGCTGCTGTTTGTCTGTTGAGGATCTCTCCTGCCCCCTGGTGGTCAAAGACAAAATTTAGGTTGAATTATCTTGAACCCCAAGGTTGGAAGAACCAAACTTGAGAAAAAATAAAGAGAAACAGGAAAAGAAGAGGAGAAAAAGGTTTGAATTGTAAAATGTGAGTAAAACAGGGTTTCCCCTGTGACGTTACATCCACAATTCCCATCTTTATGAGGACACAAAAAAAAGTGAGGCAGTACAAGTAGTGTGGTAAAGACAGTTTCATAGTGTCCATGACAGATGTGCGAAAGAAAAATCAACTAAAAAAGACAAAGAGAGAGAGAGAGTAGGCTTTGTTCTTTAAACACTTCTGTCCAGTGATTTGATACTCTCAAGCCTTTTTCTGAGTCCAGCTATCCTCTCCACCCAGCAGCTCTGCTGATTAAAAGAAAGGATTCGATCAGATATATAAACAGCTGTCTGTGTGCGCTTGTGCTGTCCTCTCTCTCCCCTCTCTCTTCTTACCTCTCTCTCTCCTTCTGTCTCTTGCTTTGTCTTCGTAGCCACAGGCGATGACTGAATAATTCTGTTTGAGATTTGTAAAAGTGAGGGAGGGAGAGACATCTTGACGTGCTGAATGTGAAAAGAGTGATCGCAGAGAGGTGAGAAATATAGCTCGTCTGCGAAAGGTTTCAGCAACAGAGAGTTGAGGCATTATTTTGGCAGGATTTGAGTGACACCGTGGAGGGAGAGCTGTGACATCTGTATTTAGAGATTTTTAGTGTTAAAGAAAATCAGGTCCCAAAATGAGCATGTTCCATCATACAGGTCAGTCAATTCACCAGAGGAGAATGTCAGCATAATTTATACCAATTAAAGCCTGAAGTTTATCTGCAATCTTACTTTAGGATCAAGCTAAAGACAAAAAAATGTACAGAAACACTTCAATGGGGAGACTTTACTGTGTCATACCTCTTCAAAGAAGCAAAACTAAAACAAAGCAAAAACATGAAATGATAAAAAATATGTAAGTGTTCTAACACAACATCAAATGAATTTTTCTTCCTTCAAAGACAAACAAGTCAGGAAAAAAGTCACAGTGAGGTTAGATGTGGATGAAAATGAGAGAAAAGAAGTACAGAGAATAGATGTTTGATGTTGCTAAAACTATTTCTATTTCATAACCACTAAGTGGAGATCTTCCTCTCTTCACTTTGAATGTGTCCATACAAGAATGTGGCCTCAGAGAAAATTCAAGTGAATATACGGGGTGTTATTTGTATAAAATATTTAATGTCTAGTTGGGACATTGATTGCAACAGTGGAGTCCAGGACTCTTTGAAAATACCCTTCATGATTAGAGATACCTCTACCTGTGTATTTCATCCACTGTGGTAAAAATTGGGGGAAAAACCCATACATTTATTAAAAACGTGTAAATGAAAAAACACTTGATCTACATGTGTCATATTTTGTTGTCTTGAGAAAACTTAGGTGATTAAGTCAGGATATGGACAATATCAGTGGCAGCAGATTAATTTAGGAAACACAGTTATATGTGCACATAGGTTGTCTAATTTGAAACCAATAAGATGGATTAAGTTACTTTGATCTTTTTCTGTTGTTTTGTTTTTTTGTTTGTAAAGTCTGTATTTTGATTGGCCTGTCGATATATTCCAGGATGTCACAAGTCTCCAGCACTGCTCCATCTGGGAGATTTATTTTGACATAAAAGGAAAAAAATTAGAGAGGTTTATGAGAGGGTGCCAAACACTGACTCACCCCGTCCCCACCCCCCTACATCCACTTTACAGCATTTTTTTTTATTTTTTTTTTTTACCAATATCTGCCCTTATCTTACTATTAGCTTTATCACACGACACCACACAAACTTCTTCCAGCTTCAGCTGTACACTCGCTGTATCTCCTGTGCCAGAAACTGGAGAGAGCGTACGTGTTTATGTTGTCATACTCACTCACACTTGCAATGATGGAAACCAACCAGCCATATAACAAGCTGCCAAGGTCAGTGGTTGACATCACTCACCTCACTTGAATCTGTGAATGAGTCAGGCCAAAGTGTCTGTGTGTGTACAATGCCATCACTTGGAGTACTCAATCAAGACAGGAGTAGCTCCCCTCTACTTAAAACAAAGGTAGTATGATGGATATTTAGAAAAGGATGCAAGAGTGTAGCACAGAATTTAATATTGTTAAAATGCTTCAAAGTGGGGATGCATGCCTGCTCTTTTAGCAAAAAGTCTCACTTTTTTCTATCCTTTTTTCCTTTTACAAAGGCCTTTTCTGACATCGACCGTTTATCAAACTGTTTCTACTACAGATGAGTGATATGGCAGAATATTTCTAATCATGATGTAATTATCTACCTGGTTGAGGTAGATACTGCAGACAGAGGTGTTACGCAAGGATATTATGAGCTCCTATTTATAGAGCAATAACAAGTTACTTTATTGCTTTGGACAATCTGAAAGTGAATTGAGCCTGAGAGATTCACTGCTGTGACTGATGAACGTGTAATGGCCTCATGTAATTGACTTGACAACATGCGTGGGTGCTTTAACTAGTGGGGATGTACTTTTCTTTACTGCTTTCTCTCTCAAAGGTGATTATGTAGCAATACAAGCCTGTGAGAAAAGAAAAAGAAAATTGAGTCTTGAACTACATAATTGGACTCCAATTTAAAGTCAGCAGTCATATTTACGGTCCTTCAAGTTCTTAACAGCAGAGTCTCTGATTAGACATCTGCTGAAAACGGATGGTAAAGCGGGTTTCTTTTGAAATAACAAGAGAATTGGCATGCTGTTGAAATATGAAGTTCAGCAATTATTGTCTGGCTTTATATCTATGCAATTTTATAACAATCTTTGTAATCCTACAAACAAACAGTCATTGAAAGACAAGAGGGCTACAAGGTTTATCCTTGTAGCTTGAGGACCAGAACAGAAGAGTCCACCATAGCATCAGCATTCCCATGGTGGGTTAACATCAAAACTCTGTTTCCGTTTTAACAGCACAGTGCTGGCCTATCGCAGATTGCACTGTGGCCTCCTAGCAAGGGTCAAGAAGAAAAGGAAACTTTCCCCTCAGGGGTCTTTGAAAAAGTGAGACATTTTACTTCTATCATTGTAGGAAAGGAACTTGAAGCCCCATTAGCAATATGACTGGCTGTGTAAATGGGTGGAGGAATGAGGCAGATAGTCGGGGCATACGCTCATTATTCCTTCTCTCGCCTCTGATCCCTTGTTATCCCAACAGTCATCGCTCATCTGTCACCACAGGGAGCAGTAGGAATATCTTTCACATTTGCTTAATTCCCCCAACGTGCCTCCCAGTGCAGCTTCAGGCAATTCCATTTTTTGTTGTTGCTTTAAACAGGGTCCTGTGGTCCTCTGCAGCTCAGGGGAAACAGCAGTGGCATAAATATAGTCAGGGTGGGAGGCTTGATTCCCACTGGGGCCAACCATACTGAAAATGTAGGGTCTGGTTTTATCTTAGAAGGACTAAACAGCATGTGAAAACTGCATTGTTATGGCATGCTAAGGCTGTGTGGTGAGAGGGGATGTGCTGCAGGGAATTCTGTATGAGAACATGTTTTATGGGCTACTTGTGAGCTAACACGTTGTAATACGAGCTGACATTTAGATATTAAAATTATTCAATTTTGACTCCTGGACACAATCAGCTGAAACAGAAATGTAAACAGTTTGACTGTTGTTTTCTTTTTTCTGTACAAGACACATCAGATCAAAGCTCAGCCATGTTTTTATTCCAACCTGTTAAACTGTTTGTTTATTCTATCTACCAGCTTTACAAGAGGACGGGTTTCACAGCAGGACCAAAGACTGTAACTAACCCATCAACAAGATGTCAAAGATAGGAAAATACTCATCCGCAGCTGAGATGTGAGGTTTCCTTCTGTCAGAAACTGTGTCATAATTACCAGTGTTGCATCTCAGAACAGGAGCACTAAATACTGCAATTATGGGGAACATCTGTTGGCTAAACTGTGGTGGTGTAATAGCAGAGGTTTGAGATGCTGCCAAAGCTATAAAAGTGCAGTCAAACACCTGCTGAATGATTTGTTTGTATTACCAACATCATAAATCTTCACTGTTCATATCATAGTCCATGAAACATGTATGTAGATTGACAACTGCAGTGTGTGCCACCGCTTGAAACCCGAGGATTACAGGTGACATCAGTCACCCTGCATGGTTGGCCTGTCGGCTTAAGGTTGCTCCTCTTACTAAATTGGTTTGCGGTGCTTAAACAAGAGCAATGTTTATATAATGGAAGGTTGGGCTGTTTTATTTGTATTTCTCTTGTGAAAATCATAACAATAAGCAATGAGTGTGAAGTGTCAGATTTACAAATGTATGCATTTATGTATAAGGACAATTGGGACATACAACAGGTGGGCTCAACCAAAAATTCTGAAAAGTTGTCAGCATCAATGATTTAGGTCTTCACCGCAAAGTTTTTGGCTGATTAACCAATCGCGTCTTGTTCAGCAGTTTACTGACTTTTGAAACATAATATTGAACAGCTCAGAAATCCATTTGAAGTTGAGATACAGCTCCAGTAAACACCCTTATAACATATTCCAATTTCTTTGATTCTATTGTTAAAGGATTTTTTCTTTTCTTTTTTTTAAATCTTATTTTTTAGCTCCTTCAGTGATTAAGTTTGACACCACTGATCTAAACATTCAGGAGTCAAGCAAAAAGAAAGGCTGATAATTTTCAGAGTCTGGTATGCAATAATCTTTCTTATAAAAATTTGACACTCCATGTTTCATTCACATTTTAGCTCATCTACATGAGTGGAAAATCTTGTCTTATGTGGAAGAAAAGTGAGTAAGGAGGGCAGATTATCTGGTAACTTGTGAAAAACTTCATCAATAGCTTGATTCCAGGTTTGATGTGCTAATAAGTTTGCAGGGTACCCATGAGTATAGCAGGTTCACCCAGCAATTCAGTCACATAAGCTGTGATTGGTTACAACAAGGTAACTCCTGCCCTTTAACAGGATTCATGTCTTTGACCACATTAAGAGGAGTGAGTCTTCTTGGTATATACACAAAACTGAAGGATTATGTATTTATACAGCATTTTTTGATTCAAGTGAAGAGTTTCACAGCAAACAGTAAAAACAAATAAGAGGAGCAGCCAAACAGTAAAGTAGGTCCACAAGTATACACAAAGGCAAAGCAATAAAATCAAGATAAAATACAATAAGAATAAGATGAAATCACAAAATAAAAGCTTTTCTGTGGAAAAAATAGGTTTGCAATATTGAGATAAAACAGGGGTCTCATTGTGCAAGTCTGATCTCCTCTGTCAGACTACTTGTTGATATTCTTAAAGGTAAACCTGCAACAGTGATCAGAGTTTTTCAGCCTGGCAACTCCTAATTATGAGAATAATTTTGACTTTGAGCAAGCACATCTACTTTGTGGAAATGAAAAGTGCTCAGCTGTAGCAGATAAGATTTCAAACTGTGTTCTTGTTTCTTGTACATAATAAGATAAAGGCAAATGCCGCTGGCTCAAACAGTTCTAATAAGAGAAAACATAATTCATTTTCTCACTGTGTGCTCACTGTTTCAGATACTTGCAGAAAACAAAATCCTTTGGACCTTTCTGATGTCCACTTCTTGTACCTCTCAGAGCAGGTCAGCAGACATTTGCTGACTCATGGTATAAGATGACACCAGCTACACTTCCTCACTGTACTCAGAAAACCTTGACCCAGAGAGAGAGATGAGACACCCTTGCTACAGTTCAACCACCCACTGTGTAGACAATCAGACCAAGTGGGAGTTACTGGAGCAGCAAAAGGCAATATAGGGGAGGGAAAAATGTAGAGCATACTAGAAGAAATGGCTGGTGTTCAAAGTCTGTGAATGTTTTTAAAGTTGGCTTTTTCTTTAATATCAGTATCACAAAGACTTTATTTGTCCTGTCTTTGGAGCAAGTTACTTATTATACCAGAAATTATGCAAGGATTTTATCTGAAAGTGTAACTATGCACCAAAAAGTAGCTGTAGGAAAAAAAATGTCTGCAAGAAGTTTTTTTCCCCAAACAGTAATACTCATTCATCCTCACTTATCGTTTAGTCAAACCAGATGTGAGCATGGATGCAGAAATGTAGTGTCTGCAGGAAATGATGAATAAATATGTTTACCTATCCAGTTGTGGGTACCCTCACCATTTCAGCAAGTCTTGTGAAGATCTTATGTTGTTTTTATAACAGATAATCTTGTTTACAGATAGATTCAAGGATTTCTACATCTTAAAATCTAGAAACATTTAGTATGGACAATCAGCATTGTCACCTAAAACCTGTGATAATGTATATGATTGTTAAAGCTGATTGTGACACTGACAAAGGGATTTTTGTCTTGATTGTGCAAAACATTTGTGCTGATTGACCTTTCTGTATGTTTTCGTTTGTTTGTTTGTTTCTTAGTGGGTGGGGTGACTCTTTGAATTGAGCTAATACAATGACATTTTTATTGCCTGCCCTTGCTTTTAGTCTCCATTGCAAATATTTACATAAAACATCAGATAACCACGTCCAGCTTTTGCTGTCGTTGAGCTCTTGAAATCTGGTTGACAGATTTAATCTACACCATATCTCTGTCCACAGCCAAGAACTCACACGTCATCGTTTGTGTTCACTTCACAAAATTTCCTGACAGAGTTGGAGCAGCAGACTGGAGAGCGGTCTTGTTTTTGAAGCAGAGCCTTTTCCTCTGAGGTTCTCGCGCTGGATGCAGCTTTGTGTCACAGTCACAGTCAATACACACTGCTCTCCATCTCCATCATCACGGCTCCGTGGGGAAGCTGTGGGGAGGAGGAAGAAGAGAGAGGGATATACACTGTTTGTGCCTGCATGTGAATGTGTGTTTGCATGAATGTTGCCACGTTTGATCCAAAGGAAAAATGTGGCTTTGTATATATATATATGTGTGCGTGTGTGTGTGTGTGTGTGTGTGTGTGTGTGTGTATGTGTTTGTGTGTGTGTGTGCATGTGTGAGGGAGAGAGAGATTAAATTAATAATTGTCTCTGTTTGTGTGATTGCATGCAGTTCATCTTTTGCATTTGGAGGAATTTGTGTGCGAGAGCCTCCCAACCCTCTGCGGAATTCTCCTCCCCTCTAAACCGTCATCCCTCTGTCTGCTATCTGTCCAAGCTTAAAGCACCAGTTGTTTTCCAAGAGGCCTTTGGGAGAAAAAGCAACAACTAGGCGATTACACTTCGCCTTTTATCCTCACAAAGATGTTCTGCTCCTCCCATCCTGCTTTTCTTCCAGGGGGGTCTTTGCTGTGAGGCTTTTCCCTCTCTGCCCATCTAAGATTTTATTTATTCGTGTGACATCTCTTTATTTCCCTCTCCCACTTCCTCTGTCTTTCACTCTCGAATGAGGATGTTGACATAGCTTTACTTTGCTTCTCAGTGAAGAGAGTCTTTCTTTTTCTCTTTGTTCCTCTTTCTTCCTCTTCTATCAATTTGTTTCTTTTGAGTCGACTGAAAGCATTTAAATGTGTTTCTTAGGGATTCTGTTTGCAAGGCTGCCTTGTTGTGTTTGGCGCTCTGAAACCAGCTGAAGATTGAGGCAGTCTTTCAAGGACCTTCAGAGGATTCCAAAACATGAGGAAACAGATATCTCAGTATTTGTCAAACATGTTCAGGTCTAAATTTCTGGAATAAAAGGTTCTGTTTCCTCTGGGGTTTTTTTCAGAAAGTGTTGTCTCTCCTGTGTGCAGCCATCCAAATCCACTCATGAGTCAAGCGTTACATAATTCAGCAAGACTTTTCAATTGCACTTGCATATTTATGCTCAATCATATGTATTAATGCAACTGAGAGAGACCTTGTGTATATTACTGAGTACTAGCATAGAATATGCATGTGTTGATCTCTTCTCTTCCTGCTCACCCATGCTCATCAGCCGAGTTTACGCCGCAACCAGCTTTCTACCACACGCACACAGAAACACAGGCACAATCACACAGACACACACACGCCTCCTGAGTCTAGCATTCTTATTCCTCCCTGATTTACTCTGGTCATTACTATTCAACTGAGATTTTTCAACTGATGGCCTGCTGCGTTTTACATTTGGCTCAGATCATTCTGATTATGAATAAACAACACAGCCAATCACAGAGCACCAATTTACATCAGAGTTTAATGCAACACACGTCGGCGCACACACACTCGCATGCCCTAATTAGGATCATGTTTAGGCCACGCATGAATACACACACACACACACACACTTTGTTAGCTGAGTGGACTAACCTGCATTTCAAAAGTTGAATGATATCAAAGACATCAACACATCTTGGTGATAGAAAAACCTATCCTGAAGTTAGAGCTCCTCTGAAAAGTTTTTTTAATTGTCGTTAAATCAGACTGAAACTCCAGTCACATCTTCATCTTCTTCTGGTCTTATCTCACTATTCCTTTGATTATAGATCCTTTAATTTATTGTTATGATTATTGCCTTTATTGTTTCCCTCCTTGTTTTTTGTTATCCTTATTGGTTGCTTTTGCATGTTTATCTATTCTGATGGGTTTTAGTGCTTCTATGTATGTCTTCTCTCTCTCTCTCTTTCTCTCGCTCTCTCTTTCTCTCTCTCTCTCTTTCTCTCTCTATTTTGAATTGTCTACATCATTTCACGTCTTTGGTCCTCTTGGTCTCGATTCATGTTGTTTCGTTCTTGTGTTTCTTTGGTTCAAATGCTGTTTGGGATAAACATGTCAGCTGGATTTTCTTGTTTGAGGTCTTTTCTACTGTTGGCTTTGTCGAGAGAAAGCCAATTTATTTTATTTCTGAATGCAATGTATACATGCTTTTTAGCCTGCAGCATGCTGGTCTGGTCAGCTGCTCGGGTCTGTAAGATGGAAAGAGATGAAAACAAAACCAAACCACCAAAGGATTGATTTTGACGGTGACAATGACATTTCATTTACTTTGGCCACAGAGGAGGGGCATGTTTATCAATCACAGAACGAGAGAGAGACACATTTGACCAAAAGCGAAAAAGAAGAATAGACTTGATTTTTTGCTTCTTTATCCTCTGACTGGCTTTATATCAAGATCTCTGCAGCTAGCAGCTGTTCGATCAATACGCCAAACATAAACATTTCTGACCGCAGAGATAGCTGTTTGCTTGACTTGAGGGTCCTAACAGAACAAAACATTCAGTCACAGAGACTTTCTATAGAGATGAACAAAATCAATCCGTACTTGTCTTATAAAGTTCAGCTCATTGTCAAGAACCTTCTTGATTTTCTCAGAGAAAATAGGCTCTGGTTGTTCAAGCTTTCACAATGTTTTCTACTCTCTGCCAATAAAAGTCAAATTCAGAGGGTAAAAGTCTGATCCTGTTTTGGTGAAGTTACATGCAAATTGAGATTTGCAGTGGGATTGCAGAGGTTACCGTGCAACAGAAGACTTTGAGGTCCACCTGTTTTTCAGCATCTGATTTTTGTTTCTAACAGCAATAACATTTCTGTCAATGTCCATACAATTAAGCTCTGTTCAGATGTCTAGACTTACTCTGCTGAATTAATCTGCAGCTCAACATTAATCACTGACTCCACTGCCTGTATTCCTCTTGGCTCCCAAGTGGTTTCTGTAATATATTTTTTTGCTAGCTGCTGGTGCCTCCAAGGTCAAAGGGAGTTACTAATGAATAAGTTCAGGGGGTCATTTTCAAGGCACCACTTTTTATGTTCATAGAGAATACAGTTAAGTGATTCGGGAACAAAGGATGAGAAGTGTGGAGACAACTGTATCTCAAGCCGAGCTAGTGGCAAACATCTGACGCAGCACATGAAGCAGGTCAGAGGGACTGATCTGACCTTTAAATCCCACAGTGTCACCAGGAACAGCACCAACCAATCATCTAATGGTGACTTTATTTATTCATTTCTGGATAGAGAGAATGTGGTTAAAGCTGCTCGGGACATTAAATTTAGTTGAACTTGAGAAATTCATTGTAAGTTCATTGCTGATTGTAATAATAGCTCAGTAAATAAAAGCAAAATTATAGTCACAGCTGCTGTGGGTGAAAGATGACACAACTTTCCTGCGAAACAAATCCTGGGTCTGTTCCACAAACAGTCAAAAAAAAAAAGCCTGGTTTTGTTGGTCCCTTGGCAGCAATAATGTACCAGTGAATTCACAGCAGGAAAATAAGACGAACCACAAAACAAATGACATATGATTAGTGACAGGTGTTTTCGCTTGCTGTCCAGGGATTTGGTGTAGGCGACAGACTGTTTGGGAAACATTACTGAGGTCGTTTCACTCTCAAGGAAAAACACCCAGAGTGTGTCTGGGGAAATGAGTTAAAATAGAGGAAATCTTGTAAATGAGAAGAAGGTTGAAAATATAGATGGCTGCATAGATGGGTAAAGAGATTGCTTGGCAGTAAAAAGAAAAGAAGGTTTAAGAGTTTATCAAAAGCCTGTTTCTCTTTGTTTCCGACTCTCGCAGCAGGTTTACCCTTTCCTCTCTGTACACGTTCTCTTTGTTAGATTTATGACTTTTTTGTCTTCATCTCATGTTTTCCCTGCTTTCTGGTCAAACACACACTCCACCTCCTATCTCTTTCTCCTCCATAGATACATTTCCCTCACTCCTCTCTCTTCCCCTCAATGTCTCTCCCTCCTCTTTTTGTGAATTCAGTATTCTCACCCTGTGTCAAGTGGAAGGTAGGGGACACCCGGGTGTAAATTGCTCAGCTTGCAGTGGCTGGAGAAAAGCAGAAAGCAATTTCCACACCATTTTTAGCAGGGTCCATTGCCACCATTGCTGAGCCCTGTAGGGACCTCAAACGAAAAGAGAAACCGCTACTTAACCGCCAGCCAGTCAGCAAGGTGGAGATTAGGAGAGAAAAGACTGGTGAGAGGGAGCGAGAGAGACGTTATCGCAGCTAACACTTGACTAGCAGTCAGAGCCACCAGATTACTGTTATTGCCATGGATCTTGCACAGCTGCATCTACACTGCTTCTATCAATAAAGAGAATAAACCCTTCTGTTTACGGGTGGTCCCCATCCAGGGCCACATGGTATGAGACTGTACCTGCCTTTATGCATGAAATGCTCTTTGATATTGTGCTTCATTCAATGGCTATTGGTACATGAGATGTGTTGTAAGGCTTGCAACTTATTTGGCTAGGATGATCAAAAATTAACATGCATTATCCTGCTTATTACTCTGCGACTAATTTAACATGCAAACACATTCACAAACAGAGCTTGAGTCTAATCCCCGACCTTCTGAAAGATGATTACTCAACCACTGAGCCACAGCCACTCCAAGACAATAATTCAAAGACAAATGTGTTAAATGACGTATTAATTTATTTATTGAGCTCTGCACTTGGGTTGATGTTTTATCTACAATATTAGCACCCTCTAATAAGCAGACTTCAGGGCACTGCATGTGTAGTTGGAAGAAGCTCCATTGAATAAATTGGTTAATCAAATCAGTAGAGTAATAAGTTATTTTTTCCTGGTGACAGAGATATTTCTCTGTGTGTTAGTTATGATAAATCCTCTGAATTAAATATCAAACTTGTTTGTGATTATGTATGGATTTGCAGTTGATTTATTGTTGCTCACCACATTTTCATAGCAACATTAACCTCCCCTGATATAGTACAGTGTCCATTGGTTGACTGAATAATTGCCTTTCGTGTTTTAGATTATATCTATAGAACTCAATTAGCTTTAAATCACCGTAACTCGAAAACAACAACTCAAAACATTACTCTGTAAGATTCAATGGGGTCAGGACCATCTGTTAATTCATTTATTTATGACAGCTGCAATGTAAATGGATGCACATACATTGTAAATAAAAGAGAAGCTAAGTGGTGATCATTATTCACATGCACACTTTCACAGTGTTGTGGCTGAACAAATAAAGGTGGGGGATGTAATATTTGACAGCCAACAGTTCACTCACACAGTTTCTTGGGAAACATTGGTGGTCCTCAGTAGTGCTCATGCCCTTTCTAAAGCACCTTAACATTGTCACCTTCTAGCGTCATTAACATGAAACATCCTGGTGCCCCCAAAACAGCACTCAGACTAAGTAAGTACAATACTTCTGCTATTTGTGTTTTTCCTTTTATACACCACACAGGGTAGGAGGAATGACCATTTTGAATGGTACCATCAGCTAACGCAAAGTGTCATTTACACACGCAGCTGCAGCACTCCGCCTGCGATACAAGTGTGCTTCAGTAACATGGCGGCAGGTCTTTATTGCCAAGGTCAAATGGCGCTAACATAAACCTCATCCAGAGATCAACTGAGTTTAGTGTGATAAAAAATGCATAGTGTCCTCATAAAACAACCTCATCTGGTGGAGCTGAAAGCTGGCATAAGTAGCGCTCATGGCCTAAATATTCTGTCTCTTATGATGTGACTTCATGTGGAGACACTTTTACATGTGCTTTCTGTTGGTTTGGTCTTTCAGTGTTAAACATAATGTTGCCTCTACATGTGTTTCTGTCTCTATAAAGATCCAGCTGTTACAATGCTATCATGCATCTATAATGTGGGAAAACTGTGTTGCTTAGGCTGCATCCTGCATCTTGTGGTGACTTAGTTAACCTCAAACCTAAATCCATCAGCTCCATGGGCTGCTATATGAGGACAACCGGCCACAGCAATAAAGCAGCACACAAAAGTAATTTGAGATTTGAGTTCAACTCCCATGCAACCATTTTTTTTTAGATATAATATTTGAAAAATGCTGTTTTGACAGCTGAGGAAAACTTACTCTGCATCACACTGAAAGCTTTAAAAAGAACAACAGGTTTGGAACAGAAGACAATATTGTTTATTTATGGGAGAAACCATCTAGCCGAGCAGCTGGGTGGTTCAGCAGACTAATAACTTCCCATGGAGACCCAGTTACTCCATTAGACTACTGCACCTATTTTAAACATTTCCAGCCAGGCACCATTTGACTATAATTCAGTACCAGCTGAGCTGATCTATTAAGATGTATTACACCCACCAGAGACCTACGGAGGGACGGCGAGGTCAGAGAAAAGTGAAGGCCTCACCTCAAGCTGCTGCCCGACATCCAAATCAGCATTTCAAAATCACTCAGCGAGATTAAAAAGGCAGGGATTGGAGAGGATGAGAGGGAGGGAGGCAGTCACGCTCCGTACAGGAGTGAAGCAATCGAGGTGCTCCTGCTCGACTGTTGCCGTGATTAGATACATCTTGTTCCATTATGCGTTTTCCCTTTTCTATTGCATTTTCTCCAAGGAGATTTGAAACATTTCTAATAGCTTTTTAAACGACTTGCTGTCTGGATCACTTACTGTAAGGCTACTCATAGTCACAGAGACTGCAGTGCATGAAGAGGAATATAATCTCTGTCTGCTTCTCTTTGTCTTTTGAAGTATTTTTCTCTCACAATTATTTTATACAGCTCAATCATTTTACCTTGTCTGATTAATTTATATTATCCTAGGAGGCTCCCTGTTTTTCATGTCAAAAGTCATGCTGTTCATGCAGTGAAGTACTTAATTATTGAAAAGGGATTTAACATGTATATATTTATAGCAGTGTGACCCCAGTGGCACTAAGTGAAGTGCATCTCATTACCACATTATCCATGAGTTTGATGGCATACTAAATTGGTACAGGAAAAGGGAAATGGGTTGTGGATAGATTGTAGAGTAATACACAATCCACCTGGACTGCATTTAGTCAACGGGTGTTTTGTTTCTACACAGCCATGTCAACTTCCTCCCATGCATCATATCAGCCTAGAGACAGGAGCTCAAAACATTTCACCTCCACTT
The DNA here is from genome assembly GCA_008086565.1 of Thalassoma bifasciatum. Lineage (NCBI taxonomy): Eukaryota > Metazoa > Chordata > Actinopteri > Labriformes > Labridae > Thalassoma > Thalassoma bifasciatum. The sequence continues at coordinate 25,132 of RPOG01000018.1, forward strand.
GCTGACGCCATTATCATTCCATACCAGTAAATCACATGGTTGGTATTTTGTTAATACTTAAATGGAGAACAAATGACGATAGGAAAGAAGTAATAATGAAAACAATTTGTGTCTGTAGTTGGCTTGAGATAAACAGGTAATAAGTGGGATAATTTCTGGTTGTTGTTGCATGGTTTGCTAAAGTCTTTAGGCTCCTGTTGCATATTTAAAATGAGAACATCTATTATAAAGTAAAAAATCTTTCATGCAAGGAAATGACTCCTTCATGTGTGCTTTGTTCTATCTGCAAGGAGTGAGATAGAGGTTAAGAGATTCAAAAAGTTAGAGTAGATGGTAAAAGATAATATTAGACACGTTACCTTTGACCTTTGCCTCCAAGTTCACCTCCCCTATTCTTACCTCTTTACTGCTTTGTTTTGTTGTTGTTGTTGCTTTTTTCAAGAGGAAAGTACACAGTGTGAAGACACCACACTTGTACAGATACACACACACACACACACACACACCCACACACACACATATGTGCATGGACACTTGTACAAATATACAAATGCAGCCAACCCCAAGGGGAAGTGACATAACACACCCAAGTTTCACACACAGTGATGGATGAGTCCAGACGTCCCGAGCGAGCCGGGGCGTTCCACAACGTTGACAGAGAGGGACAGACAGGCATTTTGTGAGTGTGTGTGTGTGTGTGTGTGTGTGTGTGTGTGTGTGTGTGTGAGAGAGAGAGGGAGAGAGTAAGAGAAGGGAGAAGGAGAGAGTGACTGCAATGATTTGAGTGTGATTATCTGTGTGTATGTGTGCATGCATGTGTGTGTGGGCGGGGGGGGGGGGGGGGGGGGGGGGGGGGGGGGGGGGGGGGGGGGGGGGGGGGGGGGGGGGGGGGGGGGGGGGGGGGGGTTGCTCATGGGCGTTGTCCAGCCAAGTAGAGCAGAGTATGTGACAGTGATGGAGGGGTTCAAGGGAGGAGGAGAGATGGAGATGAGCTGGGAAGGAGAGTGCCGAGAAGAAAAACTTGGAGCAGTTGGTGGTTGATGAGAAAAGGGAGACATCATCAGACAACTGGGAGAGAGAGAGAGAGAGAGAGAGAGAGAGAGAGAGAGAGAGAGAGAGGTCAGGACTTTTAAGAGAGTCTGAAAGATTACATTACTAGAGAGAAGGAGTCGCTTGTCTCCTCCATTCTTGGAGAACAGAGGGAAAGAAGAGGACACAGCTCGACAAATTTGAGCCATGCTGGAAATAAATTAGATTTCCAAAAAGGCAACAGGCTTAGATGTGTCAACAGACATGAACATGTGGGGAGAGAGGGGCAGAGGGCAGAGAGGCTTTTTTGATCTACAAATGTCACTGCTGCAATTGCAATGTGTCCATCTGTGTCACTGATATGATACTCAAGTTGCCCTCCTGGTCTAAATTTGAAGCAAAAAGAGAAATCAGAATTAATTTTATTACACACATTACCTTTACATTTTTTTAAATTTTGCTCACGATTTAAAAAACTTTGCTGAAGATTTAGAAATCCTCACTAAACATCTAGAAATCTTTGCCAAACATTTAGAATGTAAATGAAATGCTTGGAAACACAGCTAAATAGTTAGAATCAGGACATTTATATATCACATTTATACATAACTTTTAACATTCATATATAACATTCAAAATTAAGATATATTTGACAAATGAATTTCACTAATATTTCTTTAAATCTGCACAAAAAGGATGTTTTAAGGCTCAATGTGGAGAAATGTCGTTGTTATTTGTAGTGTGAGCATCTTTACAAACGGCACTCCATAGAATAAAGATAAGAGCTATTTGTACATGTCTTGTAACTTCATATGTGTAAGGTCTTGATACATTGCTGAACACATGATACTTGACTGTGAACTCTGTAAAGTTCTCTGTGATCAGAATTATTCTTCTCACACAATATTTCATTTAATGCTTTGGGTAGAATCAAGGCTGAAAGTTTTGTTGAGTTTAATTAGTTAGAGTTTGCCCGTAGCAGGCTCACATTGAAGAGCGTAACGTTGCTTATTTATTATTTTCCAGAGTATGAGTGCATCCTATAGATTTTTTTTCCCTATAGTGTGCCCCAGTTTGAAGGAACAAAAGACACAGAAGCAGAAGACAAAAAGTGTCTCGTTGAAGTCCATAGCTGGTAGGAATGGTTGAGTTGGCACAAACACTTGTTGCTGTAAACACACGAAAATCCCGAACAGCATCTGTCCAAATATTTGGATGGAGAGCTACTTTTTCACTTCACAACTACAAGAGTGACACATGATGGGAATTTTCATACGAGCTCTTGTGGTGTTTTCCTTGCATTTTTTTTTAGAACAACTGCTAACAGCAAATCACATTGTCACGAGTTAAGTGAATTTGCCTCATTCTACTAAACAAGGAGTTTATTGCTTTTTATCAAGTTGTACTTAGTGTGCAGCTGTATTGAACAAGCTGGTAACTTGGTGAACATTGTGTTACAAATAGCTTCATCCTATATCGGTCTCTTTACATGTGCAGAAGACAGCACCCTGCCCCTAATGTCAAAACATCACTGTAACACAGATTGACGAACATGCACAACATCCTTCAGCTGCTTATAAGTCAAACAATTAACAATGCATTACACGTGTTAGAGTTTTATTTATGACTAACGAGCAGTTAACAAATCATGATTTCCTCCATGACTGAGTGTTATGTCGGGTCTCTGTGGAAATTTGTCTGAGTTACACCAACATGACAGCTGCATTTCATAACGACCCAACCACGCAAAACACAATAACGCTGATTTAAGTCCCTGTCTGAGGCAGCCAACACACACGCTGCAGCACAGTATCACTTTATTACACCCTGTATCCATCTCCCACTACAAAACAAGCTGCAGAATAAGCACAATACCAGTTAAGTGGTGCTAAAGTTAAAGAGATGTTGATTTGTTGCCTGGCTGGCAGTTTGTGTCGAGGGAAGTAATAATGAATGAAAACAGTAGAAAAGAGACAGTTAGGGGAGAGACAGGAAGAGGAACAAGAGAGGGATGTGGGATAAATAAAGTTTTTAAAAAGTACAAGGGAGCAGAACGAGCAGAATAAACTAAAAAAGGAAACCGAAAAGATGCAGACGGTGGAGAAGGAAAGACACAAGCAGAGAATGTAAATGAGAGGGGAGAGGATCACGGAAATGATTGCCGCTATTACAATTATCATTAGCATGTGTTGTTGGCAATAAGTCGTCTCATTATGGTGGATCCTATCATCATGCTAATTGTGGAGGATGCCGGGTTTTAGCATGCAGGGAGCTCTCTGTTAGAAGAAGGAGGTTTCACGAGAAGAAAACTCGCTTGACAAAAACCTAATAGAGACAAGGCGACGCTAACTATTTAAGTTAGTTGTTGCAATTCTTTTCTTTTTACATATTTTGTCCAAAAATTGAAAAGTAATTTCTGAGTTCTGCCTTTTTGCCCAGCTAAAGCTATTTTTTTACATAACCATTTCCTGTTATCTCTGGGAGGTTTGTGCATCCATGTAGCCTTTCTAAGCTTTGTGACTTAAACGCAAGCTCTGCAAATAAGTGTCATCGTTCCCCACCTTACACTTCACAAGGCACTTTGACTTTACTAATACAGTTCGTTGCTGAAGGGTGTGGTCACAATTTTGGCTGACATTTTGTCTTAGGAGTTAAACATCTATTGGCGGTTGATTGTCACTTTAACGTTAATGAGTAGGAATAGAGTATTTTGTACCTAGCATTGTGAGTAACAGTTAAAAAAAAACAGTATTTGTAACACTGTAATTGGTTTCCAGCAACGGGCAATCCAAATAGTTACTATTTCAAATATTACAATGCTGTTACTGGAACAAATGGTGAAATGTGGCTGGTTATATGCGCTTATCCAATCTTGTTCACTCATATTTATTTATTTGTTTATTTATTTGTTTATTCATTTATTTATTTATTTATTTATATTGGTATTTCATGGACATTACAGGGGGAACCAGAGAGAAGGTATTATGCCTTTTAAGAGCACAATGCCACCTCTTTGAAGACAGTGGTGGATTATTCAACACAATAATACTCTGTGAAAAATGGTAAACACATGGATGACCCAAAATACTCTGGGCTTAAATTGAGTCTTTACGTCTTTTATTAGGCATATTTCCAATTCAGCATGTGGGATGTTTATTTTTGATTGTTTGGGTATTTTAAACAGTCTGTAAGGACTTATCATTCATTTACTTGAATCCACACATGTAACTATCAAAAGGAGCCGGGTTCAGAGAGAGGATAGTGCCTCGCCTAAAGCTGGCATCACACAAGCACGTCCACATTTCGGCATATTTGCAGGCGGCTGCATTTACTTGCTTTCCTTTAGGCAGTATATAAAAGTTGTTTTTGGAAACCCACTAATTCATCTTCTTGTTTAAGGCCTGTAAGTTCAGAAAGCAATCTGCCCAGTACAAACTCCCCAAGGGAGCAGCGAAGCATACCTTAAATGTTGAGTTTTCAAGTGGAAGATACAGTAAATGCTGAAGCAACTTGCACCAAGGGAGCTCTGGATTTTACATCTTGATGAGTCTCAGCTCTTTAGCCTCCAGCTCTGGCTGGAAGTTGTTCATGTTCATTAATATTAATTGGACAAATGTAGACCAAAGGAATAACTCATACAGTTTATTAAATGTGGTGGTATTGAAGTTAAATTACTGCAGCTTAGTAGTAGAATTCTTAAACTGTACTTTCAAGACTTTAGAAAGGAAAAGGAAAAATGCACTAAGAGCAAAGCTGTATGAGGTGGAGCTCATCTGAATAAATATCATAATAGTAGGACAGACACATTCAGTACAACTGACCCTGCGCACACTTATTTGTTAGCAACAGCTATGACAAAAATACAACAACTGTTGGCATGTTGGAAGATATTCCAAGACAAATACACATCTGAACTGTCATTTCTAAGCTGGAGAAGTTGGACATCACTCTATCATAAGTAGCTGGTTGACAGCCTAGCTTCTGTCTGTGTGTGCAAAGAGTCTGAGCCTATCCTCAGAAGTTTCTGTTTAAATTCCAACCTCAGTGACAGTAAAAGGGCCAAAAAAATGGCTGTTTAACAATGGGAGGTTTTCTGACAGACAAAAAGTGTCAGTATGGGGCACAGAGCCTTGAATGCCCCCAAGGCTTATTTTCCTTTCTCATCATCCCTATCAATCTTCTGTGCTCAAAGTCTGACTCTCAGACCTGATGTGAGCGATCAATCAAGCTAACGATGTCTTGAATCATACTTTGAGGGGGGTTGGGGGAGGGGGGCACAGGAAAAGACAAGAACAACTGAATTTCCACTGAAACTTGAGCATCCTTTTGTTTTTTCTTTCACAGTCCCAAAGATGTTAAATGTGTTTTACACAGAAATATTAAAATGAGATAAAACAAGCTACACAGGGAATGTATGTGTACACTGAAGAAAGACTTATTTGCAGAATTAAATGATTTAATAAATAACATGAATGAATGACAAGACAAGTGCTCGGTGAAGAAACACAGCCTCATACTAACGTTCCTACTGATGTGTTAGGTAACCTACCACTTAATTTCTGCACATTGTAGACATGAAGTCAGATAGATAAGCAGCAAGACCCCCCCCCCCATCACTGGGTTTATCAAGTGGACACCTGCCCATCATAGGTGTCTGGTACTTTACTCACTCCAAAACAGGGCTCTGCCAGCTTTTTTGAAACAGTGAGCATTCATATCGGTCTGATGAGCTGCACCTGTATCCTCTGCTCAAAGGTCAGATTTCAATTCCAATGTTTTGGTGCACAACTCATATTTGCAAGTAAAATCTCAATTCTTTGGTCATGAGTTCAAACGAAGAGTCTGTGGAGTAAGTCCAAGCCAAGTTTGACACTTTTGTGTGTGGTTTAAAGAGAGGGCATTATGCTGATTTTTCTTTTTTTTTTTTTTGATTCACCTATTTTTCCTCACATCAGTCAGTCAGAAAACCAAAGTTTCAGCCTTTGTTTGAAACACTTTGTTCTAGCTGCTGTCTCTTTGAGACTCTCCAACCCCCTTCTCTCTAATTGACAGGCCAACTGGAGGCCTGTTGAGGGCAGAGCTGTGTCATGAACCAGCAAAGAGATCTGTATGAGATTATATCATTACAGAAGGTCTCATGAAGATGTCGTCAAGATCTTGATATTTTACAGACAGACTGTTCCCAAGACCTTGACCCTTGTACCTGTCTGTGCGCTGGTGATATTCAATTCCTTTTACCACTTAAATTGGCAAATAATTTTTTGACTTGTTAATTGAGTCATTTCAACTTTGTTTTTTAAGGCGAAGTCTGCCATCCAAAAATGCAGCAGTCTTTATATCTATCAAGGTGGTAACAGGGAGCAAGAAAATGCTTCAGCAGCTAAACTATTTTGTTCCAAAAGAGGCAAAATTGCACATAAATTAAAAAGTATCACATGGGGGAGTGATGTTGCTCTTTGGCTTCTTGGTTTAAATTTTGTTAAGTTGTTATATTTAGCAGCTTTTCACAGCAATGAGGCTGTTTTTTTGTACTTCCACAGCGTAATATCTCTACCAGAAACCCACAGTGTGGGTTCAGATGTTGTACGGAAGGGGCAGAAGTCAGTGTGATTCACTGTAAGAAGCACACAAAATGTGGGCAGGTGCAACACATTACACAGAAAAAGTGTGTGGAAGCTCCCTAACATTTGTGCTTGTTCTTTGTAGCTGTATTTAAATATATGATTAAAGTGTGAGTGGGGATCTCACATTTTCTCCCTCAGAAGGTAAAAATGTAACTGCACAGAAACAGAGCACAAGTCTGTGCACTAAAGGTTTGACACAAGTCATGATGTGCAATTATTCCTCTGATTGCAACCACAAAGGTTGTGCCGATGAAGGACAAGGCTGAAAAATTGTCTCTATTGTCTGTGACACACTGAAGCACTGCAGCATTTAAAAACGCAGACACTGGAGTTCACCGACCTGGAGGAGAGAGTGAAATTATCTACAGCAGATATGCTGTACACACTCAAACATACACCAAAACATACATGATAAATCCCCAGCAATGAGTGTTTGTGTATATTCTTGCTCAGTGACACTTGTGAGGTATATTTCATCAGTATAAGTGACATAACCACGCATGTGTGTGCTGATTCTCAAATTATATGAGATTCTCTATCATCTCCTCAAGGTGTGTACACTATCACTGTGTCTACTGACATATCTGTGTGCTGCTATTTGGAAATTACTCCGTTTTTTCACGTTGTGTGTGACTTGAATTTAAAGGACCCAGGGGTGATGTCCATGCTACTATGATATGATATGGTATGATATGATATGCCCTCATATCACAACCCTGGCCTTAATGAAAGCTCGGAAGTTATTGTGGGACTTAAGTCCCCCCTCCGTTTCTCATTTTCCTCTCCAATCTTTCTGCAATCAAGAAAAATCTCAGGTGGCAGTGGACTGGTGGGCGCCTGTAAATACGACACCCCTTCTAATTAAGTCTTCAGGTCCCTGACTTTATTGTGCAGCTCGGACTGTGCAGTGCCAGCAGTAATAATTAAAGCCAAGCCCCCTACTATGGATGTGTTTTATTCCCTGATTTAATTACCTTTATTAATCTGAAGAAAGATGCAGAAAAAAAAACTGTGAGAGTGGAAATGCAGTGCTGCTCATTTATTTGTTTTTAGCTCAAAGCTCCCCTGATATTGCAGTGTGCTTTTGGTGGCACATGTGATAATGATGAATTATGAGATCTTTCCAGAAGATAAAACATCACAAAGGTACTTATTCAGAGCTTATCATTTGTAAAAGCTGCAGGTATAAAGAGGTTTTGCTGCTTTGGGACTTCTCATTGACCTTTCACCATTAACTACTTTTATTCCCTTGAAAAAAAGGCTCTGCTATCAAATCAACAATACCTGCAGAGGGATAGATTAGCCATAATACTGGGCAATGTTTGAACCTGGTGCATAAAACAGACACAGAAGAGGTCTGCAGGGACACAGGGTGTGTGTTTGTGTATAATTGGACCTTGCAGCTTTGAGTTTGTTCTTTGACTCTCTCCACTGGACATTAACTGGACCACACAGCTTACAGCCGTGCAAAAATCAAACTCTTCTAAAGGTTGTACCAGAAAATCTTTCTCATTCTGCTCCAAATCCAAACAATTTTAAGAAATAGGAAGTGAAAAGCATGAGAAGAGGTTTGAGAGGCCACACAGGAATAAGCGCCACTCTGCTTTTGTCAGTCAAATGTCAAGAGCAAACTTGGAGAAAGCAATCTATCTCTGTTGTGATATCCAACCGCTCCTTTTGTTTTAGTTCACTGGCAGACCACAAAAGTATTGTGTAAAAACTAGTAGACACTGTTAAAGCGCTTGCAATTGGTCTTAGGTAATGGATAGTGAGTAATTGGTAACACGTCAGAATCCAAACAAGGTAAACAGGTCTCAAACACACGGCAAAGGGGTCTTATCTCTGCCCTGAATCCTCGTAACAACCAGCTCACTTTTATCTGTTATAAACCAGACACAAACAATTAAATTAAGCGATCATCCATATCTAAAAATGATGTCTGTATGATCACATCTTAGACTTGTTTGAGGGAGAAGGGTTTATAGCAAGTGAAAATGTGCTTACATACATGAGTTTGTCACACCAAGATATAATACCATTATCCAAAAAGCAAAGCAAATATCGTAATCTGATAAGAAAATACCACTTCAAATCATCACTGAGAGGCCAATCGGTCAAAGAGGGCTATCTGTGGAGCAAAGTGGTCTGTGACAAGGGCATCAACTGGGGGTAACCAACAGTGTTGGAGCCAACAGTGGAAAGAGCAGAGACGGCACTTACTGCATCTGTTCTGATGTTTGAAAATGTCAGCCATCTTAATATATGTACAAAGAGGAAATAACACAAGAGACGTCTGTGTTGTCAGTGTGGATCAGGAGGGAAGCATTATTTTTGCAGCACTACTGCCCACCCATAAAGTCAGAGCAAAAAGTTTTACAAGGCTCAAACTCTCAGTCACATCAAGAACCGCAACATTTCCTGATGGTCATCTCAATAAATAAAAGAAAACCTCAAAGGCTGTAACACTCTGGCCTACTAATCTATCAGGCCCTTCAATAATGTGGTAACACTTGAAACCTTTCCACTTCACTTTTATTTGTTGACTTAGCACAAAAGACACATGCAGTGAATTTCTTGTACAGTAAAGGTCAAGGTTGAACTGGAGATGATAAAATATAATAAGGTTTGCTATCTCTAACAGCTACAACAATATTATCTCTATCAATGTTGCAACACCAGGGGACTGTTAAAGGTGCATTGAATAAAAGTATAATGGCATCAGTAATGGCATCGGGACACCTGCTGGATGACCTTCCTCAGAACAATACTGTGCCTCATTCCTGCCTCTATGACCTCGAATGGTAGAAAATCCGAGTCTATAGGGACAAAAGGGAGTAAAAAGAGAAAAAGAAGAAGAAGAGAAATATATGTAATGTTTCTTAAGCCAGTAGTCTTCTGACATTACTTCACCCTGGGAGGGGAGTGAAAGGACGTATGACAGAGACTGAGTGTAGTCGTTTCCTCTAGAGAGGTGAAAGACAGACCCAGCATGAAATACATCATTCTGTGAAAACATGCATGACACACCAGCCTGAAAAATTATGTCGTTGTGCATATGTTTTTTTCTTCTGCTCGCTTTAATCTCTTATTTTTTTCATGTATTCACTTGGAAACCTGCATATTGTACAGAAAGAGAGTCATGTGTTTTTACATGTGTTTTCAGCAAAGTTACATGGTTGAAATTGATAACTACTTCAAACCACATTCTGCAAGGAGAAACCACCACATCCCAACGTGAAATCTTCAGAGACTGAAATCAGGCCAGACCCGGGATGAGCTGATGGCTTATTAATGCACAGGGACCTGCTCTGTACCCGACACATTCTGATTGTGCATTTAGCTTTTTGCCCCATTACGGGCAATATTAAGCCAAGGGGTGCAGGACCCATTTCCAAAGAGCCGGCCTGTAATGAGAGATCAGAGGCAAGGTTTTATCATAGGCAATAAAACATGAGAACTGCGTGTCTGTTAATAAGACCCCGGGAGGATCGGAGGAATGGGGGGTGGAAGGCGTGGGAGTCGAGGATCAAAGAAATGTCTGCCTGGAGAAGGAACGGAGAGGTAAGGAGCAGAGAGGAGCAAAGAGGAGAAGGAGAAGAGAGGACAAAAGGGAATAACAGAGATTGACACAATAAACTGACAAAAGGCAGCAGTATGAGCTCAGATTGTATAGAAGAAAAAAAATCAAGTGGAATTTCCAGAATGGAAGTGACTGGTACATATCTCTCCCCCATTCAGATGTATTCTTTACATCTGCTGGGAAATGTCCCACATAAAGTTATTAACTTTCTTTGGCTGTTGATGTATGCTGCAGTTTTTTATCATCTGAAGCACAGACACAGCCCCCATCTGAAAGTTTCTTTCTGGTATGGCACCTTTAGCCTGCAGTTTCACAATGACAACATGATGGACTTAAAATATTCCAGTTATTAGAATCTGATGGGAGACCACATTTGTTCTACACTGACTGAAGGTTTAAAACAAACCATGTTTGCGTAAGATCTTAATTATTTGATCTATTCTTAACTTAACTCTTCATTAATGAACATCCCTTGCACAGGTGATTACACTGATTTAGTCATAATATTGAACATTGTATCTCATTTCTACAAGGGATGCACGATATCGTTATTTTAAACTGATACGGGGAATGACCTGTTGTTGAAAACTGTTATTGAAGGATGAAAGACCACTTCATAACTGTGCAACATGAGTAGTTGAATAAATGCAGCCTGATGCTGTTAAATGTGTTTTTTTCTATTCTTAAATTTTAGCCATCAAAATGTACTCTGACATTTGAGTATTTAAAAGAGATGAATTGGTGCTTAAAGGGGGGGAAATCCCTTTTTCATCTCCCTGCGGGGAGGTCAGAAATGAAAACATAACTGTGGAGCAGCTGCACTTGATGTGACAGGAGCCATCCCAATTTATTTTGATTAGCCTTGCTTTATGCAAGCTGGGGGTAGATTTCCCATGCGAGGAACTTTGCCTTCTCGCTTAAACTGATGCTGTGTCCTAAATCGCATACTTCTGCACTTGCTCTTTCTCTCTGGCACACTCAAAACGGTCAAAAAGTTGAATATGGAACAATGGACACTTCTCGCACTCGTTGGTTGCCATATTGTCTACATTGAGGGCGGGGTGTGAACAGATCAAGCGATGGTTGATGGTGCAATAGTTGCAAACAATAAGTGACAGAAGACTTGTGAACAGTTGTGAAATGCAACCATAATTTCCAGTAAGTGCAAAGCTGCAGTGTTTGATTCAGGACAAAACTCCCCTGTGATATTTTGTGCACTGTTGTAGTGAGTGCAGAGTGTACGCAGTGCACCTCATGTAAGTGCACGTGCAGAAGTATCCCTCTTGAGACATAGACTGAGAAATTTTAAAATGTGTGATGGTTGTGAGTGAAAACCAGATGTAACAGAAAAAGTGGGTTAAGTTGCAGCAAGAATGAGTTTCTGAGGGTTGGAGCTTATTTTTTACCACACTCAATGGAATCATCCATACATAGCTAATAGATATATTGTGAGGTAAAAATGAGTTAAATTTGAATAGATAGGAAATAGACGTAGTAAGGAGTCACGTGATTGAACCTACTTTAGATAAATCGCAACATGAGTCCAGTTCTGGCTTTAGCAGAGTGTTGTGAACCAAACCAGATTTTAAATAGACTCAAACCTTCACAACAAACATTGTGTGGAGGTGTGCAGAACAGTGTGATCTTCGTCTGCAGCCTCAACGACTCCCTGTTGTTTTTGCCAGGCATCACAGCCAGTCTCGTTAAATGGCACAACCCATCTGATCCGTATAAACTGTACATACATATAAGAACTGTAGTTTCCCCGACATCCAGAACAACCCATCAATTAAATATAAAGCTATGGTTTCTGATATTTTCCCAGCATCGCTGATCAAAGCATGACAGTACATATACTGTGATAACACCATTTCAGTTGGCTGTGCTATTAAAGAACTACTACAAGAAACACAGATAAATATGTCATCACTGAATTGCCGACATTTTAGACCCTGAAGAGTTTGCCATATAAACTGTTTCCACAAAAATAGACTGGTAAATAAGTTGTCAATGCAGGAAAGCCAATACACCAGCTAAGCTTTCTGTTAGTGTGACACTGCTCTGTTATACCCGTTTGACTGGTTTCAGTTCAAAAAGGCTTGTGATCAACCAATTTGTTATTTATTCTCATAAGTACATTGCAAATATCCAGGCTAATAAGTCACAAGCAGTTTTTCCCATGAAATGTAGCAGACCCATTTACAAAACACAGAAAATCTTTTTTTTTTTAAATCTATATTTTCCATTAGCTGTATAAGAGAGTGATAATAAAACATATTTCAATCCTATTATATGCTAGTTTCTTTGGGATGAGTAACAGTGCCATGTCAACTGCAAGTGTTCGTCTACTGTGTGCCAACTAGTCAAAAGTCAACAAAGTGGTCAACCAGATTTTAGAGGACTTCATCTTTTTCAAGATGCCAAAACTGCTTGCAGTTGTCTTGCTGACTATGATACCACTTGTTGACATGGCTGAAACTTTTAAGTTTTCTGAAAGAATGGTGTTGAAATCTAGTCCATTTCACACACAACAAAACCCAATATCAGTCATCTCTCCTCGAAAAAGGGTAAGCATCGGTTAAATTTTCCACTACGGGCATCTTACTTTCATTCACTCACATTCACAAGCATTTGCAAACACGAGTTATGATCATCAGTAATTGTTTTTTAACTGATTTGAACATCAGCTCTCAATAGATTTATATTCCAAAAACAATCAATAAGAAGAGCTGGTATGATCTCGTTTGTCATGATTGCTTTCCTGCATGCAACAGCAGTCAGTAGGAATTCAAAATTCATTAACAAGACTGACTCCTGTGCCCACATCCCTGAGCTGGAAGGCAAACTCTATGTTCCCCTCACTTCCTATCCTGTGTGTCCTTAATGAAGCAGGATTGATGGCACGCCAGCGGGAATACGGCTCACCTCATCAACGACCAGCCAGGGGAAGGACGCTCTCCAATAAATAGTGCAGTAAACACACAATTAAGAGCCCACATATCACTGTTCCGTTATTACATCCTACCAATTAAGCATTGGGGGCAACCTCCTCATTTGTACCGCTTTACGCCTGTAATCAGTGATTTAGTAATGATGGAGTGAGTCGCAGACACAGACTCAATAACCAGTGAGAGCGAAAGTGGGTGGTGTTGCCAACCTTGGGAGGGGGAGAGTCTAAATTGTAACTGTGTTAAATCAGGTTTTTTTATCAACAAGAAAACAAAACCGAGAGCATCTGTATTGACAAAACAAGTATACAAAGTCTTTGTGTTTCTTTTCACCCAGTTGTTTAAAACCACAGAGTTAACTCCTGGCAGCAAAGAGCAAAAAATTCATTCAACTAATACTCTTCATTAGAAGCCATCAAAAGCAAACAGAACCAGCGTGCTTGTCTGCACCTACATTCTCTTCATTATTGATAATGTTTCAAGCTCCAGGCTTTTCTCTTTCTCATCAAGCCAAACCCCAGAGCCCTGGAGCTGCAGCAGTGTCAGAGGGAAAGGTGCGCTGGAGCGAGTGAGCATGCATTCATGATCTGTTTTTAGCACAATGTCTCAACAAAGGGGAGTGCATATTCTCTCAAAACAAGTTTCCACCACCTGGAGTTTCCATCAATGGAAGTGGACATGCTCACAGGCGTCATTTTACATCACTGCTCAAAGATTAGGTTTGAGTGCCACCTAGTGTGGGACATTTATAAATCAAATCTTCAAAGCCCCAAAACTCGCAGAGTGCAAACAAGCAGCTTTAGACATTTATATAATTCATTTAAAGTTATAATCCTTCATAGGTCTGATGTTTTACGATTTCCTTGCCAAACCAAGAATTATTTGAGAATGGACTTAGAAAAGGTAGCTTTAGCAGGTCAGTTTTTTCAAGAAATCCTAATTTCTCTTTGTAAAAAAAAAAAGGAAAAAAATTAGTTTCTTGCATTTTTTTAAAAAAGGGTGAAATACTATAACTTTGTGCATTTAAGGGATTTTCTACAGCACTGCCTAAACACCAGTAGCAACACAAGAAAAGCCTGTTTGCACGGATTATTATTTGTATTCTAATTTGTAATCCATGGAGTTGAGTAGTATGTGCGGACAGATACATGATCTCCAAGAATGGTTTGGCTTTAAAATTTTTGGCTGCCATTTGGAAATCCATTCTCTTACTGAACAACTCTGTACATGCAGATTTATCTAAGTCTGGGCACTTCTGGTTCTAAAATCCAACCTTGCACCAAATGATGCAGAAGAGGTATAAAGAATGGGTTAGAAAGATAAATGGCACTTTAACTTATAGAGTGAAAACCTGCAAAACTCCATACACATTATACAAGTCTTAGTTCATAAATGCTTCTTTCATACACATGCTGATAGCAGAGTCTAAAGACCCCCCCCCCCATTTCTCTTACACCTAAAGCAGTTGCACTGATAAATGCATGTTCAGCTTTGGGACTCACTTTCCTAAGTAAGAAAAGTTTGTCTTTAACAGCACTGCGGGCATTCAATAGTTGAAGATGTAGATGTTTTTGTAGGAAGGAAGGAGGCTTTTATTATTCTCTAAGGATTCTCATTTTTCTCCCAGAGAAAGATGATGGTTTATGACCATGACTGATGAAAAATTATGCCACCCTGTAGAGGCCCCTTTGGGCACAGTATGCAAACTTAGAGATGGATATTTAGGATGTCCTCTACCTTACTTCCACTGAATTGCTATAATGCCTCCTATGCTTCATTCATCATGTGCAGCCTCTGCAGTATTGCTGCTGCCACAGGTTTATTGGCTGTAAAGAATGATTTAGTAGGTCTACCTTTAGAGATATTAGAAATAATAAAGGTGTTGTTTCAGAAGCATTTTTACCTGATTTGTATCAAAGGCTACAAAAATGAGAATGATTTTGTATATTATTACAGTGATTCAGTGTTGATCGATGCCCTGATGATATACACAAAAAGGAGAGGAAAAAAAAACAAGTCTCCTCAGTTTGGTCAGTCAGGCAGAAACCTCAAGCAGAACTGGACTCATTGGTGGATAACTGTCTGCCTCAATGGTAGACTGACTGACTCCAAATAGTACAGTTTAGACTTAATTTAGCTCTCTCTCTCTCTCTCTCTCTCTCTCTCTCTCTCTCTCTGTCTCTCTAATCTCTATCAACTAGAATGCTGTCATGGTGGATGTTATTCTAACACTTGTCTGGTGCTGCTTGAGGTTTCTGTTAGTGAAGAGGAAGTTTGTCTTTGCCAAGTAACTTTCACATGATGTTACATGGAAGAAAATTATTAGACCGAGTACCTTTTCCAATACTTTTTAAAGTTTAAAATGGACAGAAATTCAGAAGTCCCTTGCAGCAATAGTTTCTGCGCTCAAAACCATTTATTAGTTAAAATGTTTCATAAAATAAAGTCTCCAATGTTGTTCTTCATTAATTATAAATGTTTTTATAAATCAAATGCAACACAAAAGCAACACCCGGCTATTGACATAATTTATCAGCCAACTTGCTCTATATAGGCATTATCCAATTGCATCCCCGGCCATGAATGAGTCCATATCAGAGCACATCATTATTTAGGCGTGCCCCATATCCAGAGACATTAGTCCTTGTTTCAGCAGTTACCTTTTTGACTCCTAACAACAAACATTTGCTGCATGTCTACACTCTGTCCCCTACATTTCAAGTCTCTCCTTAGCTGTCCTTTTTGACAAAGAAGGAAATGACCCAGAGTATAGCTTAAAAAAAGGAAAAGAAAAAAGATATTGGTCAAACACTAATATTTGTTACATCTCATTTTAGCTGAAGACTCTCAGGACTGCCAGTGAGTTGTTCATGTCCACAGTACATTTGAAATAAATAAGTGTTTTGCGCAAATCTAATATCACTTAAATTAAAAGGCTAATCTTTCCATTATCCATTCCCTTCTTTTGCCAACAGAGCTCATTACGACTAAAATACGAACAACTCACTACCATCTGGTATATGGATGAGTAATTCAACTAGTTAGAAATATTCAGACCAGTCAGGTGCTTGAATGAGGTTTTGAGAGGAAATAACTTAGCACATGAAAACCGCTGTGAAGTTTGCAAAGTCATGAATTATTCATCAGGGCCAGCCTAGCCGGATAACTCCTCTGAATGTCACTAATTAGCAGACCAAAACGTTATCCATGCCTTGGAGTAAAATCAAAGGTGTTTTACTTTGGCAAATCTGTTTGAGATTATGAGACGGAAAGACGAAATCAAGCAGCAATCTTTAATGTTGGAAAATAGACTAAATGTGGGAGAGCAGAGTGCTATGAAACCTCAGGAAATACAACTTACGTGAGGATTCACATGTCTGTATTTACAACATAATTCAACATGTTTGCACCCCAGTTCAAAAACATGATGTTTATCGAAAAGCTCATCTCTCTATTCAGATGCACAGCAGGAGGGATGAATTTTTAAATAACTCTTCTGTTGAACATCTGAAGGTTAAGGCTCATGCATAAATTTGCACAATCAGGAGCATGGCATGTTGACAGACAAATGAGGGCACTTTAGTTGTTTGCTGAGAGCTTTAGTATGTGGCTAGGCTGATCACAAAGTTAGGTTGAGTCAGCATTTCGAAAATAATAGAAAAATTTGAAAATATTGGAAATCACCAAAATAAGTCACTCAGACTGCATCCATATGGAAGCATTGAAGCGCATGTTTATTGTTATGTTTTGTTTCGTTTTTGTCTGTGAACGATATTGTTATGCATGCTCAAAAATAAACTTGCCATAAACAAGACAATAGTTTAACAAAAGATTTTAAGAAAAAATACAGAAAAACAGGGATCCAGCATAGGTTTCAAGTCATTAATTAATCTGTTTGAGATGAAAGTGCTGAGTAAAAGAAGAAAAAAAACAAAGATGAGCCGTAGGTAATTATACTAATCTGCACAATAGACATCTATTCTTACAGTTGCTGAATGTGAAGCCACACAAAGTAAATTCACAATCCATTTTTTGTCTTAAAACTTTTTGTCTGACACTCTTTATCTAATCTGATCATTTAAATCAACCATCATGACTACCCCATATCTAACCTCAACGCTGTCTTCCAATCTCTTAATCTTTGACAGCAGTAATTTCCCCTCCATATCTTTTGTCATAAATTACTGCCAAAGGAATCTGGCTAATTTCTGATTCAGCCTGGAACAACAGAAAATCAAAGAGCCGTTGTAGCCAGTATGAGGGCACCATAGGGAAACGTCCTCACAAGGGACATATTTTTTGCAAACTGGTAAAGTTTTGAGGGAAATTATTTGAGAGAAGATAAATTTAAACGTGTATGGGTTCATCTTAAAAGCTTCATTTTCAATGTGTGTGTGAATTTTGAAATACAGCAGCAGGGAATATATACATGGGAACTACTGATTAGAAAAATAATCTCATGTGACGTATTACATGCAGATCAGTAGTGCTTCGAAGCCATGTAATGCTACTCAGATTAACATATGCACTGATACAAAAACACCATGGACTTGGAAGCCTTTGCTGACTGGAGTTGCTCTGCTGTGAGATTATATCGCTCTGTGATCAGGAAAAACACAGTGTCCCCTCCCACAGGCCAGACAATGAACAACTAAACACTCAACAACAAATGTTACCACTGTGATGACATGTCTGAGGGACCAAAATGAAACCCATCCAGGAATTATTTATGCTGTCTGTACATTTTGTCTATGATTTCTTTTTCCCTAGTTATCGGTCATTTTAGAAGTGATTGTATAGTGGGGATGAAGAGCGGAGAGGGAATGAGGCAAACAAATACTTGGAGGGCTGGACAGGGCTTTGAGAGATCAGAATAATCATGATGATGCAGTTATATGTATGTACATTCTCCAAGAGATTTCATAGCGCAGAGAGGGTAGTAATGACATTAGTGGGTCTATCAACTGCATTTCTAGGATCAAAATATGTGAAACACTGTTTACTACATTCCGTATTTTTATGATTCTAATTGCTGACAAAACTCACTTAACTCACGGTTGTCCTCCAGAAACATTACCCAAGTCACCACTGGGTCAACTTATACTCAAATATACTCCAAAGAATGAAAACTTCTTAATAAAATGCAGAACCAGCTAGAACTAACAACAAAAAAATGTTGTAAAAGAATATTCCCACAATCCCTTGGGAATGGCCAGAATACTGCAATGTGCAATATATTATAGCATCCCATTAACCCTTCCTCATTTAGCAAATAATTTGCTCCTTTTTTTTGCCTCATCTGTAAATAATTTAACTACTTGTACATAACATAGATAATTGCACTTCTGACAACTGTACCTCTAGTGAGATGCCAAAATTAATTTCGTTACTCTACTTGTATATGTGTAATAACAATAAAGTTGAATCTCATCTCATATACTTGCAAATCGACCGCGAGACGTCGCCCTTGCGCCATTCCATCTTCCCCACGAGCCTGTTTGCCATCTGCCGTGGTCACGTGACACATCTGTCAGGGGACAGCATGGCGGACATGCATGTGGAGCCTCAAAACAAATCGCATCGAAAGTCCAGCTAACCCCGCCGCGAAAAC
Organism: Thalassoma bifasciatum; assembly: GCA_008086565.1. Classification (NCBI taxonomy): domain Eukaryota; kingdom Metazoa; phylum Chordata; class Actinopteri; order Labriformes; family Labridae; genus Thalassoma; species Thalassoma bifasciatum. The sequence continues at coordinate 43,924 of RPOG01000018.1, forward strand.
CATCGATATCTTCGGTAGAGCCGGGCCGGAGGAGCCCGAACAGAGAGCAGGATGGACGAGGAAAACAAACTCCAGTTCCCGTCTCTGCCCGTGACCAAGGAGGAGCTGCTGGTGAGCGGAGCCGCCTGAGCTAAATGCTGCTGCTGCTGTGTCTGTGTCTGTCTGTGCTCCATGTCTGTGAGGCTAACCTGAGCTAACCCCGGCTCCGGCATTATTGTCTGCCTCCTAAATTAAGCACCCAGCCGATATGTTTATGTGTGCGTGTGAAGGGAGGATACACAGAAATGTGTGTTAGACAAACGTTTCTCAAATCTGTTGATTAAACCTTGGTGTTATAGTTAATGTGGGGGGTTTACATTATCCGAACATTAGCCACGTATATACTCAGCTACGATGGCAACATCAATTTAGTCTTGGTCAGTCTAATACCTGGAATCAGTTGTCAAATCAACAAAGTATCATAAACAGTGAAGAAAATGGCCCACATTTCTAATCGTGTTTTCTTATCTCTCTTTTGAAGGATTGGGCTTATCCAATGAGACGGGAGATGCAGGTTTGTAAAATGAGTCCGTTGTCTATAGAGGGACGAGTGAGCTTGACAGCTTAAGTCCTGATTTCTGTTTTTCGTGCAGTTGTGAGTGTTAAACCTTTCACTGGATCTCTGGATATAAAGGATTTGTTTTTATTACATTTGGCAACAGTGACTGAGAGAAAAATGATAAGGGTATCTCCAGTGGCTCAAGTTTCACCAGCTACACTTTTAGGCATATGTGTTATTGGCAAAACTCAGTCCTGTCAAGCATAGTGCTGAATAATTTATTGAAACCTTTTTTTTTTTTTTTGCATGTATTTTTAGCTATAACTTGCTCTGTCTCATTTTCAGGAGATATTACCAGGATTGTTTTTAGGTCCCTACTCTGCTGCAATGAAAAGCAAGGTAAATGTTTTTGCTGAAGAACACCATTAGAAACTGAAGACAGTGTGACACATACTGTATTTGTTCTTTGTTTAATCACTCTAATCTCTTCTGTCTTTTTGTTCAGCTGCCAAGTCTTGAGAGACAGGGAATTACACATATTGTGTGTGTCCGCCAAGACATTGAAGCCAATTTTATCAAACCTAATTTCCCTCATTCGTTTAGGTAAGTAGGAGCTCACTTCTGAGTGTAAACAACATGCTCGCGTGAAGGGGTGTGATTTTATTTCCAATCAATTAATCATGATGATTTATTTCTTGCAGATATCTTGTGTTAGATATTGCTGACAATCCAGTGGAAAACATAATTAAATTTTTCCCCACAGTAAGCTAAAATCCCTTTCACTTCCTTTCTGGTAAGCTTTAAATTGACTGAAGGGTTGGTCATTTACATTATGTCTCATGTCCTCTTTTTGCTTTTTTCCCCTGAACAGACTAAAGAGTTTATTGATAGCTGCTTAGCAACAGGAGGTAAGGATGAGTGTGGGGTCTATTTTTCATACTTGGAACCTAAGGGGTAACTGTGTAAGAATAAAAGCTTTACTAATGATTCAATGTGTTTTCTTTTTTAGGAAAGGTACTGGTTCATGGTAATGCAGGGATATCAAGAAGGTGAGGTCTTATTATTTTTGAATTCTGTCCTATTGTTTTATATTTTTTGCACTGTATTTAATGCACTGTCTTAACAAATATGAAACACAAAATATCAACTTTTTTTTAATTTAGGATATTTTTCTGATACTACAGGAGTAGAACTGAGTTTTGTTTTTCTTTCAAAGCACTATTGTGTTTCTCTCAATTGTTTCCTCTTTCAGTGCTGCCTTAGTGATTGCCTACCTTATGGAAACATTTGGAATGAAATACAGGTCTGTTCCTGTTTGTTTTCTTTCCTCAAATCATGTGATAGCTTTCTTTAAACTCATTACAGCAAAGTTGAACTGTTTTGATGGATGTTTGAATGTCTACAAAGAATAAACAAGTTTATATGCTCATTAAATGAAAAACTATGGGTGACATGCACAATATAAAATGATATTCGATATTGTGCACCAGTAATCTACCACACTTTAAAAACAAAAAAAAAATACAGTTTCTTGCTTTATTTACAGCTTTCTCTTCCTGTTGTATAGTTTGCAGTCTCATATCATTCAGTTCAGAGGCTCTGGTTGTGACATTACTCTGTTTTTCTTGCAGGGATGCGTTCAGCCACGTCCAGGAGAGGAGGTTCTGCATCAACCCCAATGTGGGCTTTGTGCATCAGCTACAGGTGACTCTTTACTCTGATGAATCACAAATAAAACCAGTTAAACAAGAAAATACAACCCTAATTTCTTAGATCCATAAATAGATGAACCATATGAATCTTTTAAACTAGAGGTGCACTGATCGCCATTCCTAATGAAGTCCAATTTCATTTATTATCTTCCAATTTAGAATTGTGATTTTTGGCTGGTACTAAGTTTCTGTTTTTCAAGCTGTACAATTGACAGCCAAGAAAAACTTTTTATGTAATTCTGAGAATGGAAATTCAGATAACCTACAAAGTGAATAACTGTCATGGGTGTTATGGATAGGGGAAGGGCTCAGCACCCCCTGCTTGTTGAGAAGCAGAGTGAGCTGGTGATCAATACGTGCTTTCACATCAGTTTCCAAAGTCCAAGAACTTACTAGATTTTTCCCAGGAGCTTTATTGAGAATATGAAAAAATCCATTGAGGAGTCTGAAAATTTTCTACAGACTCTCTAAGTTGGCAACACTGTCCTGCATGCTAAAGCTACATGTAACATTACAGGCAATCGCTATTGATGGCATTGTCAGATCTCGATCTCGTGTTTATCCCTTTGTGTACTGAACCTTGGGACCGAGAGACAAGGCATTTTTTGATGCTGTTTTCTACGGTATTATTTTGGTTGGTGCCACAAAAGAATCTAAGCTCGGTACCCAGCCCTGGTAAGAAGTGATCGGAAACAAGCTAAAAATTGCCAAATTCTAGTCACCATCTGGCCACCATTCATCTATAATACTACAATATGCTTTCCAAAATGCTTTGATATTAGAAGTTTGGTGAATACTAGATGGCCTAGTGGATTAGGTCGCACACCATGAGGTTCACCCGGGTGCGGGTGGCCCGAGTTTGAGTCCAACCTGCGGCCCGTTTCCCGCTTGCACTCCCCACTCTCTCCCCCTTTCCTACTCTATCCACTATACCCTCTCCTATCTAATAAAGGCACAAAAGCAAAAAAAAAAACAATTTTTTAAAGAAGTTCATTGAATGTCTGTAGTCATATGCATTTGATTTAGTAATGTGATTATGAAAAATCATGCACATTGTATGTGTGCTAAATCCCTGTCATGCGTAAGACTTATTAGGTCACCTGTCATCATCCAGTGAGTGATGCACTTCTGAGCTCCTCTATGTAGAGGTTATCTTCCTCTTGTAGTCTAACATCAAGCAACAGTTGGTATTTAACAAGGAAGTTTTTAATTCATAAACTAGCCAGTCTATAATTTCAGGATGGGTAGCTTTTAAGCTGATGCGTACATCAAGAAATCATTCTTCCTCACATAGTTTCACTAGCTCACCATACATCATCCCACATTACTCAACCACCACCTACTGCCGCCTAGATACAAGCAAGGTGAATAAAAACATGAGTTAAAACATAATTTTATTGATTTTCAATAGATGCAGAAAGTAGCAGTACTGTGTGTGATCTTTTTTCTCATAAAATTCCTGCTGTTTCCTTTTTGCTTAACGAGGTGAAATCATTGCCTTTAAAAAGAGCCAGAGTCCTTTCTGCAAATTGATTTGATGACTCATGCTTACTCTATCCTTGTCATTGTTTTTTCTATTCAATAATAGTTGTTGAAGGATTTTTACCTATCACAGTCAAGTATTTAACACAGATAGATGATGATTTCATTGAACACATATGGCATTACCGTTAACTGTTTTTTTTTTCCATGCGTTAAAAGTCACGATGTAAAAAGCTCAAACCGTGTCTTTGTTTCCCCAGGAATACGAAGCAATCTACCTAGCCAAATTGACCATTAAAATGATGTCACCCATGCAGCTGGGCAGGTCCTTCTCCATACAAGCTGGGGTGCCAGGTTTGTAAATGATACACACAGCCATGATAAGCAATTGAACACTTGACTGGAAAAGCACAAGAGGTCAGTTGAAGGAATTGCAGTAAAAGTAAAGTGACAAAGATTTTTCTTATATTATTCACAGTGAAGAGCTCAACAGTACAGCATGAGTAACAGCAAGACTGACTGGCCTCATCAAATTACAATTAGTCACGGGGACATTGTTGAGTCTGACTCAAACAAATATAGGCCGGGTCAATAAGCTTTCAATGGTAAATCATGTTAAATACTGTTCGAGGGATGCTTTACACAATACAATGATTATTCTTTGTCAATAAATGTGGGTCTGTTTTGCTGTCTTTAATAAATAAGAGCATCTGGGTCATGACTTTCATAAGTTTATCTTTTCCAAAATCATCTATTCAAAGGACACACACACACACAGATTTGCATTATAATGTAAGAAGCCCATAATAGCTTTCATTTTCCTTTCATATATTTTCCTTCAGGCCTTAATCTTCTTTAAGCAGTTTTTACTCTGCTTACTTTGTATAAGTGTCTTGTTGTGTTTGTATGCAGCATGTCTTGTTGTTCTTACTGCTTACCGCTACATCTGTTCAACAGGAAGCCGTAAACGCAGCCTTGAAGAAGATGAGGACTTTGGAGCAATGCAGGTCACAGCAGCGCAGAACAGATGAGCTTTGCTTGCTGATGATATGGCCGTGTGGCAGCGCAGTGCACTCTATTTTTCTTTTCTTTTCTTTCTTTTTTTTTTTTTACATTTTTAATGGGATTAAAAATGTAAATATTTGAACTTTTTCTAAGGGGAAGGGACTTGGGTGGGGGTGGGACCACTCATGTCTGAGACATTGAGTAGTGACGGGGAATGGGAAGATTTGATAACTCCTTTTTTTTCCTCGAGCTGTATGCACTGATGGGAGATTTTTTGCAGTTTTATAGTATTTAAAGCATTTTGCATTTGCAGCGGGACAGTATTGCAATATTGCACTTTCGATACTTGAATTTGTGTAGACGACCAGAATGGGGCAGTTGGCAAAGGGGCAGTAGCCAAGATGTTGCCCAGCGGAGGACATAAGAGAAGACTAGCTAATGCCTTTAACATGGAGTAATAGGATTTAAGACTAATATCAGACTAAATGTGGGATAGTAAGGAATGGAAAATAACACTGCTTAATAAAAGAAGTCTGACTCAATCTCGTTGTGCTCTTACATTGTAATTCAATAATGTGCTTTACAATTTTACACTGTTTTCCTAAATTTAAAATGATAAAACTCTAAGTCCCATAAAAACAAGACTTACCATTTGTCATTCTTTTTGTTAGTTTATTTTTCTAACTTTTCATGAGATCTTGTTGAATATGTAAATGTTCTTAATGGTGATATTTAGATTAAAGAGTTGTATGAAGGCTGAAATCAAAGAAGGATTTTAAAATGATTATGGAGCAGTTAACAGCTCAGTGATCGAAAACAGATTCCCAATGGAATAAAAGAAGACTGAACAGTATCACCAAGTTTAATCATAGCTGAATAAAAATACACTTAATGTAAAAATAAGTAGTTGTTATGACAACTCAACTATATCCTCTGTTTACAGTCTTGCGTCATATTTCATAAATAGTATAACTAGATGTTGAAGAAAAGACAAAATGATCACAGAGTATTTTATATTTTTGTTATCATGAATATTGAAATAAATTACATTAAATATGTCCCTCCCTTTTCCAAAATTTTAACATAATTATAAAACTTAAATAAGTGTCCACGTAGAAAAATCACTTCTATCTTCTTCTATCAATTTCCAATGACATTCAAATCCTAACTTCTGTGATAACTTCAAAGGACCAATTACAAAACTTCAGGACTGAGTTCATTTCACTGCTGCCTCACAATATAACGCTTTCTAGAAACTTACATGCCTCCTAAGTCGTCCTGACAGCTATGCTTCATGTCTTCCTTTGAAATTTTACATCATTTTACACCACTGTCACTGGGAGAAAAAAGCAAAATCCCCTCTGCTCAGAAAATAAAACCCCAAACCCTTTTAAGGAGTAATTACATGTAAAGAAAAGAATCTGTTTCTTTGGTGAATTGCTCTTATTGATGAATGCATCAGAGATCTATAAGATAAAGTTTTGACCATTAGTTTCATCAGGAAGAGACTCCGGCCTGTATTAAATAACTTCATAGTGATTTGCTTTAGAGATAATTTAGTGCTGTTTTCTAAAGCAAAAATATGTACTCACAGTTAATCCAATAATGTTTTTAAGTATAATTTGTAATCTGATTACAGCAAATTATTTCATAACTATCCAACACAATAAGACATTAACAGTAACTGACATTCGTTTCTTCAAATGGTGGGGGAAGATGAGGACAGAGCTCTGCCCTGATGAGGTAGCCATGGTCACCAGAGGGGCCAACTATGATACAGAAGGCTTCTTCATACTTTTAGATTTAATCAGTTACATTGAAATCAGGATGAGTGTCTTGTATGTATCACAACCAAGAACCCGTCTTCTTGCAGCTTCCCTTAGTCACAGGAAGAATTTATCATTGAAGCTCTGATCTCAGTGGATGTGTGGAGTTGTGGTCCATGCCCCCTAAATGGAGGTTTGTAGCTGCTGTTGTCCTCAATCGTGAAACCGACACTGCATGTAAGTCTCATCTGAAGCTGTGTAGCTAAACTTCTGGTAGAAGGCTACATTTTTGGGTGCACATTCCAGTGTGATTTTATAACAGTCCAGTTTTTTACTGAGGAGGGTCAGAGTTGAAACTAACCTATGGGGACAGAAATAAAGCAAGAGTTCAGAAAAATCCCAACTTAAATTCTCATATTCATGAGTATTAATCACACATACACAAAGTCTTAAATATCACAAAAAAACAGAAGTTTCTTTGTGTCTCGTTTGTTTACTTACAGTTTGCCCAACTGTTTCCCTCTGCACATGTCACTAACTACGACCTCCTCCACCCGGCCCCTCTGCAGGCAGATCAAATCAGAGAGGGTTCTTTATTACATTCGTATCTTTCAGTCCAGACCCATAATGTTGCTGTTCTACCCAGTCGTAAAGGTAGCCTGATTTGATTTATGACATCAAGCTTTTATTACCACCTTTCTAATAATCACTACATTTTTACCTTGGCACAGGAGTGGATGAATTTGTGTTCTGTAATCAGTGTTGCAGTGGCAACAATCTGTCCCACACTTTTGTCCTCCACAACAACAACGAAGTAGTCTCCTGTCGCCTTCATATGCTCAAACTTTTCTATAAAGAAACAGAGAACATGTCAAAATGTCAAAGATCTGTATTTTTGACTTATTCCTGATATGGGCAGTGAGGTATTTTTCTTGCTAACTATAGAGGTAAGAGGTGGACCACAATTAAGTACAACTTACTTATGAACTGCTCAGGTGTGACTTCACCTGTCTGAGTAAGTTGAGATAAAACTTTGAAGAATCCTGAAACAGTAAGACATGGGTAAATAGAAAAGAGAGGTTCACTTCTTGTAATTTAACTGATACGTCATGATTTTTGTTTTTTTTTAATTGTCCAAAATTTACATATCCAACACCAATCAATAAGACCTATATGTTCAATTATGTTTATCACACTGTGGTCATCAGATCTTTTGAATTATTCAAACTAGAACATTTTAATCCTACCATCTCTGACTCACCCCTGTTATAGTCTGCCGTACAGAGAGGCCTGAGCACCAGGCTTTCCCCTGGGCTGGATGGGGAGATCGGTGGGGAAAAGGAGACAGTGTTGCCACTCCAGTCTAGATCCTGAAGCAGGGAAGGCTCAAAAAGAGGAGTCTCGTCCAGCAGCATTCCTCAATCTGTACTAAATAAAAACACACACATTGTCACAAAAACAGGTAAATCCACTGACAAATACACACCCTCATAAAAGGTTGAATGCGAAGTACTAACATTATACCTAACTAGATCACAAAGCTCCTTCTGAGCTATCAAACTTTCTGTTTCTGCATGAATGGTGAACATGGTCACAGTGTCATCGCAGATTGATGTTTGTTCTTCCTGAGAACTTTGATCTGACAAATACTAATACACTTAGATAAAACTAACCAATATTTAGCTGATACATCTCTGTTGTCGACAAGCTAGTTAGGGTTTGGGTTTCAGATCCTTCAAACTAACGCCTTTATCACAGTCCTAAGTTTTAAAGTCCTTTATTTTTCACAAAAAGTTATTTACCAGGATTTGGTTCAGGATGTGTAAAATGAGAGGACCCCACTCACCTGGATAAGTCAGGATTACTGAAGCTGATGGTGGCAGGCACTACGTTAGACACAAGATTTCTTTTGAGTGTTTATATTCTATTATATTAAGAGATAACTTCAAACAACAAACTTGATCTTTGCCACTTTCTTTTTGTATCATAGTAGTAAAATACAATCACACTGTAGTGATGTCATCACTTCCGGACTACAAACGAGGCAATGTTTGATGGGCTTGTATAAAAAAGAAAGACAGATTATTTCCCTTTAGAGGCCAGAGTGATATTCTACCAATCTCCTATTGATGGAAAAAACTTAAACAATGTCACGTTAACAGTGTTCATACAGATTAATTTTAGGTGTTAACACTAACACATCACTACACTGATGGGTAACTCTGGTGTTATACAAAGTGTTTCGGTCTTTCCGGAAACAAAGTTATATCTCCAGCTTTGCCGAAACAGCCAGTTCGCCCATGTAATGTTGGACGTGAAGCTCTAAATTCACTGTAAATACAAAAAAAAAAAAATCACCTCTTCAGGGCTTGGTTGCTATGCTAAGCAGCTAGCTGTCATCCCGCGGGATAACTTACCGACAGAAACCCCCAAAGAGAAGAAATGTTCGGGTTATGCTCCTGGCTTAGGTTATCCTGTGGTTACAACCGGGAAGTTGTACTAATTTTGAATAAGGTTGGGCTTCATCATTAAACTGGACAACGTGGGTGTGTTTCCGCCTGGCGCGTGTCCTCCTGTATGACGTGGCAGAGGGTGAGGGACGCAGGCCAGTGACGTCAATCGACAATTAAAATTTCACATAGTCATAAAATCATTGGCAGTCCAATAGAGTGAAATAATTATACCATAAATAATGTTAGACTGGTTTTATTCCAATATGTGTTTGGTTAAAATAAAAATATCTTTAAGTTTTACAGCCTGTAACTTGTAACGTAAGGGAATCCTTATTTCCGACCAGTGCACATCTACAAACTATAACTTCACCAAGCAGAACAAATGTAACCTCACTCTTAATTCTATTGATAGACTCTCCAGTTTGAACAGACCACTGCAGTATAACCGCAGCATGTGGGTTAAAATGCACATTATCCTAAGAAGGAGGGAGTCCAGACAGATATGGGGGACAAGGTCATGGATGACCTTAAAAGAATAAAAACGGGGATTTTGATGGTGATTCTGAATTTGACCAAGAGTCAGTGAAGCTGCTGGAGGACAGAGTGATATTGTGAAAGGAGGGGCTTCTAGTAATGTTTAGTACCATATTGAGATTCAGTATGACAGGACGCTCTCAACCACACCTCTGAACATAGTCCTGATGATGCTGGTAAGAAGAGAGTGTTGTTTCAGCCTCCACAGGAAGTGCGGTCTGCTGGGCTCTCTTCACAGTCCCTAAGGTGTTCTTGTTCCAGCTCAGGTCCTGCAAGATCTGTACTCCAAGGAACTTGATGTTCTCCTCTCTGCTTCAATGTGGCTGCTGATGCAGAGGGACATGTGCCTGGGCAGTGACATTGGGACAAAGGAAATAACAAGGGAAGTTGATGATTATCTCCATCTTGTCTGTGCTGAGTACCAGGTCGTTGTCTCTGCACCAGCCCTTTAAATGTTTGGCTACTTTCCTGTACATTGATTCTTCATATCAACTTCTGACAGCCTATGTGTTTAATGATCGAAGTGTGATTGGATTGGATTGTTACAGGGTAAGTTGAATTGTCGTGCTCCTTGAGGTATGTTGTCTAAGTTAAGGTCATTTTCAAACCACTCTTAGAATGCTCTGAATTGATATCCTAAATATCCTCATCGTCAGAAACACCTTCCTCATCCACATTATTATGTACAGTTGTCATCATGATTTAAAAAGAGTAAACACGGTTGTTTGTTTATAAATGGCTTTACCATGTTATCATTCATATCTCTGAAAAATGGCCAAGAAATCTAAAATTCTGCAAGGGTAGGTAAACTAATGCACAACTGAATGAACCTACAACTCCAAAGATCCAGCATGAACATTAAATAAATAGGAAACCTTTAGAATTATACAGTAGTGTGTGTACTTGCCTCTCTGTTAGTTAAATATGAGAAACTGCAAGACAGACAGAACAGAGAGACCTGAGAAAAAGTGGGCTCATCTCAAAAAGAAGAACTGGGTAAAAATGTGTTTTGTTAAAAAGCTGTAGAAGCTCTGTTTATTGAGTCGTTTGTATTAACATATCTTACAAAATCTAGATTTACAGAAATTATCCATGACTGATCCATTCTTGATTTAGGCACAAATACAGGGAAGCTCAGTCCAAAATATATTTCACTTTTGATTAAATATGTGATGGTTATTTAAGAAAACCCATGAATAGAAACGTATATCATGGAAATTAATCCGTTAAATAACTGATGAAAAGGGAAACAAGTCATCCTGTTTATGGATTTTTTTTTTTTTTTTTGCTTTCTGCTTTTACTGTGGAATGAAATAGAATCTCAAACTTATTGCAAATCAATCACAAATCATAAAATCAACACATAATTGAGATCCCAAGACTTCTGTTTTCAAAGGAACTCTGTTGGCTGCTCTTTGGGATAAAGAAAACAAATGTCTGGGTTCATGCTCACCACCCAAAACCTGTCCTACCATTGAAAGGACAAGTAATAAATCAATCAAAAAAAACAATATTCCTATTTTGTGTCTGTAGATATGTCAATACTTAATGCAAATTATCTGCAACTAGGAGCCCATTCCATGTTGAGTATCATTTAAAGCCTTCAAACAAAATCTCTGAATATAGGATGATTATTTTATGACTGTAATGATTTTTCAATTAGCAGTCATGGACGTGAAGAAGCCAAAAAATAAAGACAAAAAGAAAAAAAGGATGGGCACAGATCACAAAAACCATGGAGCCCATTACTGGTTGAAAATAATATTCTGAATCACTTCAATATGGATGAAAAAGAAGGTCATGATAGACAGAGCAAGAGGATGACACCTGATTGTAATCGTATAAAATGTACTGCATCTCCTTTGTTGCCTGTGCATCTAGGGAACATTATAAAGTTTGACATGCACACTTCCCCGTAGTTAAATTACAAAATGCAAACTGTTTACAATGGGTGATATAACACACTAAATACAGAACAACCCGTGTGGGTCAGAAACACTTTGTTTGCAGCATTACTTTGATAGAAACATTCATATTTGACAGAAAGGCTGAACAATACTAAAGTGACATTCTCTTACTCCAAAGTAAGAAATAAAAACCTCTTGTACTTTTTTGCCTACAATTACTTCACAGTTAAAACACTTGAAATAATAACACGACAGATGAGTTTCCTCATCCAAAATATGTAGCTCTCCGTTGTGAGCAAAACAAACGAAAAGAAAAATGTCTTGATAAAAGAAAACATAAAAGATCCAAAAAGCTCTACCTAGTACTGAAACCTCAAAATGCTCCTCTGACTGCAAAGCATGCTTTTTTAAAGCCAGTCCCAGTAATGGCAGACACTGATCTCCCCCAAAGCTGGTGGTTGCAATGTGTGGCACATGAATAAAGGGGTAATGCAACCTTGCTTTTCCTGACGTGCAACCAACAATTTATAAGTTGCTCCAAATACTCTATTACCAAACCCATAAACAGTAGTCCCACTTTATTTAGGCAGCCTGAAACAGTCCAAAGGCCATGTTTGCTATGCTTTTTAATATTATTTTGAAGAGTTAATGACCATTGACTGTACACCAAATGGAAGAAGAGGTTTGGGCAAATAGCTGTGTCTCGGGATTACGGAGCTCATCAGTCTTTCAGGGTGCTGGGTCTTGTTGACTGTGCATGCGTCTCTCTGCAGCTGCTGCCATGGTTCTACGTCTCAGAGCAGTTAAGTCCAACTCAGGAACTATGTCCTCTTCCAGCCCGGGCAAATCCTCATCCTGGTCTTCTGGACTCTTGATCAAATATTTCCTAAAGGAAGTGATACACAGTGCTTGATCACGTCTCCAAAATATTCAAGGAAATTCAGACAAGAAAAAAATAGGTTCCCAAAACTTGTTTTGTATGAATGGCTGAGCCAATTAGCTGTCCTAGCAGCCAAGAAAAGCAGACCTTTAAACATTTTATTTGTTCAGCCTTGGTTCAAAGACTGTTATCTGGGTGGAAGGTCTATTTCATTACAAACAAAGTTGAGCCATGAGGCTAAATCAACCAAAAGGAATCACATCCCAGGAAATTGTTTGCAGCATTTTCTTTTTAAGATACAAAGATTTACATGCCAGCTTATGAGGAGGAAACTCAAATAGCTGTGTACAAACCTGCGTGCCTGCTGCAGCATCTCTTCTTTCCTCTGTTTCAACATCTTTTGCCTCTCCTCAGCTGACTTAGAGAAGCGCCCTCCTCTGACTTCCAAGTTGTCTGATTCACTGAGGCCCTGATCGTCTGCTCCACTTGGACCTGGCTGCTCATCTGCTGCTGAGTTTACCTGTAAAGGACCACGCTCTATGGCCTAAGAGACGAAACAAGTGATCAACTCAAAGAGATCTAAATAGCACAGACAGGGGAATCATCATACAACCAAAACTTAAAAGATTTGAATTACAGAAGTCTTAATATATGAAAACATCACTCCTGGCAACTCCCAGGTTGATTTGACTTGCCTGTGTGGGGAAAGGCACCTGGATGCGTCCCTCCAGGATGTTGTCAGTAGTGACCTCGACTGAGCGAGTCAGCTGCAAGTCCTGCATTACCAGGTAAGAGGGAACCTGAGGAAACATCTCCTGAATCTGATGAGCCTGTTGGTCAGAAATTAAATGAAGAGCAAAGAGAGGAACCAAAAAGTTAAGAGCAAGTTAAGTGGTTCATGGCGTAGAAAGAGAAATCTGTGAATGCTTGAATAGCCTATGTACTTCCTCTAATGCTGGAGAGTTTCTTCCTAATTAAATCACAGTATGAAAAAACTCTATGCTGCACTAAGTGTAATTGTAACCCTCTTACATCCCCAGGGGCAAAGTCAGTAGAGCACCTCACATTTGTGCATAACTATGGCAAGACTGGCTTTTTAGGAAAATGAATGATAGGTGGGGCAAAGTGGCAGCTGGAACATTTTGCTTCAGGAAAATCAAGTTAAAAGAGGCTATCTGAAGTTTTCTATATCCCAAAAAGTTTTCCATCACAAGTTTGGGTATTCAGCAGCAGGATAAATCAGGACTCACCATGGCCATGAGCTGGGAGTTGTTGGCCTGTGCTATGCCCAAGATGTTGGTAGTGTGCATCACTTCCACTGAGAAACTCGGCAGCCAGCTGGCAATGCGGGATCCTGTAGGTGATGCGTGAATGTGAATTTACAATAAACTGCCATACAAAGCCTGTATGGTGTCATATAGATGTGTGAACGTGAGAATGTGGTGTCCACACATCTCCTCTTTCAGACTTACCGTCAAAGTGGAAGAAGTGATTGTGTTGGTTGCTATGAGGCCTAGTGTCTGCAGCAGCTCCGACAGCACCAATGTTGTCCTCCCCACCTTGCTCCTGGCCTCTCACCTGGCCCCCGTCCCCACTAATGTTCAGGGACTTCCTACATGTTGGACATGATGTGTCCTGCTCCAGCCATGAGCGTAAACATGAGCTAGAAAAACACATCACATCACTTACAAATGTCATCATGGTATTTCTCTGCCCAAAAGGTAAACATGAAGTTTGGGGGGGCTAAGAACAAGTCAAATAATCATAGTGAGGCTCTGAACCTTCAAAAAGGCCTTAAATAGCCTCACATTCCTGAGTGATCTGACCTCACTTTTAACTTTGCGCACCTTAAACAAAGCTTCAACCAAGTGTTTTGTGCATAATTACACATGCAGACAAAATGAATCTGTTAACTATTTTACTATAGACAGAAAGATAGATAAAGGCAAAACAAAAACAACATTTTACCACCAAAAGTGTGTACTCTGACTCAGAAAACACCATACTTGTGGAAAAGATGGCCGCATGGTAACTTGCGAGCTGTCAACATGGTATCCCAGCAGATGGCACAGTCATCATCATTGATTGCCAGCTCCTCTGCTGTAGCAACTGCAAACCTGCACAATGATATTGAAATATTGTACCAAAATTATGGAATAAAAAGTAGGTAGAAATGAAAGAGTAAACATTACAAGTCAGGAGGAAAGAAAAAATTACCTGGCCTCCATGTTGTTGATGACACGAAGGTAGTTCTTGTGGCGACGTACACGCCGCTGGACCTCATGGAAGAGATACCGTAGCTGCATAAAGATAACCAAGCTTGCCATGGACAGCCAGATGTTACCAAACAGCTGATGAAAAACATGAAGAGAGAAAAGTTAGAAACCAGGTGAGCACACAAAGACACAGTAATATCACATGACTAACTCTCTGTGTCTTACCAGCATGTGGATGTGATGCATGAGGTCCAAGAAGAGCATAGCCAGCTCCATGATAAAGTCTGTGTAGTAGACATATGTTCCTTTACTCTCCCAAGTCCCTGGATGGTTCAGATCCCAGAGATGTATGGAGTACCTGTAAGGGGAAACCAAAAGTAGCTCATGAAAGCTTAGGTAACATTTAGCAGGTAGGTTTGAGGGTGTGCTTGTGTCTTGAAAGACTTCCTTTAAAATGATAAGTCTGGTAGCTTTGAGATAATGTGCTGGGCTAAAAATAATCATAAACAGGAGAATCATAATTATGTTGACACACTGTGAACCATTTCTGAACACGTGTTGCTGTGAAGCCAGCTCTTCACTCGGTCTATAAGTTTATACTCATGGCTAAAGCTGTATCTTGTAAGAGTTGTTTCCACTGCTTGTGTAATCATATCCACCCTCCTCTGGACAAAGGAGTCTTTCATCCTGGTGCTAATGTAACCATAGCCCCTGTGTCTAAATCCAAACCCGTAAGGTCACTTAGACAACTGCAGACTGTGTTTGTACAAGGAGTTTTTTAAGTGACTTACCGCATGATGACATGCCCTGTGCGTACTGTGACGAGAAGACACTGAAACAAAAAGAGTTTCAGACGGATGTTATTCTTGGACTCTACCCCTAAATACTATTCTCTAAAATATGAAAGAATAATTCTGGTTTTTGTTGTATTCTAAGGATATCTGTGTGATTAATAGATGAAACAGTCTGTTCTATTTTTATTTCAAATGACTGCAAAATAGTTAAAAAAATGTGTTTTATAAATAAAATCCTTTATTTCAACTTTGAAATCCTGGTCAGTGCTCAGGGATTGCTGATTTATCCAGCTCAACTTAAGACCAGTAAAACTGCATTTCTTTTTTTTTTTTTTTTAATGAATGGGTCCAAGAAACTTTGATTATACATGTCAATACAGAACAAAAAGGGGTCCTTCATTTTTGTCAAGTAGTGGCTTCTCACCTCTGCTCCCATAAAAGAGAGGGTGTGCATGCCATGGGAAGCTCCTAGCAGACCACAGACCACAGCCAGGCCACAGCAGTCCAGGAGCAGGGAAACCAGGAAACAGAGCACACGCACATGACTGTTCATGGGAGTGGAAGGCGAGAAGGACAGCTGTAGAGGAAAAAAGACATCATTAGTGCATTAAGAGAGCCGGGGTTAAGGAGGTAGCAGACAGAGAGTCTGGATGTCCTGAGTGAAAAATCATTTTAAGTCCACGATGCCTTGTCTGAACGTTCTATCATGTTTTATCACATGACAACTGTGGTTGTTAGGGAGGTTGTTGCAGATGCCTTCTCAGAAATGAGAATACAGTTTTGACATGGCAATGTTATGGATAAATATATTACCTCACTGGTCAGAGAGGCTGCTTTTTGCTCAAATCTTAGAAGACACCAACTATAAAAGTAGTCTGTTTCAACACTATTAAAACAGCAATTTTATGTTTGAATGCATGCTTTGTTCTTTTGCTTTCTCACTTACAAAGCATGTATCAACCACTGCAGATTTTCAAATGAGAGGGGGCAAGAGAAATTTAATTTCATGATACAGGAGGAAAAAAATGTCCTTAGTCAGTTAGTTCATCAATTCATCTTCTGCTGCTTATTCTGTTCAGGGTCTTGGATGGTTGGAGCCCATCCAAGTTGTCTTTAAGTAAGGGGCAGGGTACACCCTAGACTGGTTGCGCTGAGACAGATAACCTTCCATACACACACTCTCACTTATGGGCAACTTAAAAATTTACCAATTAACCTGATGCACATACTTTTTGGACTGTGGGAGGAAGCCTAAGTACCCAAAGAGAAGGCCCACCTTGTCCTGAACCAGGATTCAAACATGACTCTTCTTGCTGTGAGACAATTGTGGTAACCACTGTACCACCATGCAATTTCCCTGCACGATTTTTTAAATTAATTTGATCACTCTCTGGACAGATGAGCCTTTATGAATAGTTTTAGTCCCTTGCAGCGTTCTGATGCACCGACCTGACGGGAGTTCAGACTGAGAGAACAATGGATAAGTTGTCTACTTGGGATTTCCAATGAAATACAAAACGAAAACTGCTTAACAGTGTGACTGACTGGAGCTTACTAACATAGACATAAAGATTTTTTTCCATAATGGTCAATATCAAATAACCTTAAAATTTGACACCTTTGACTGAAGATGAATCTGCACATATGGTTTCCCAAATTATCTATGTAATGGTAAAATATGCTGAAAACTAGTGCCATGTCAAGAAAATAGATAAGAACCACATGAACAGATACAGAAACACATTAGCTAAGAAAATGAGATTGATTCAGTAAAACAGCAAGGCTTCCCCTGCACCCCGATGACACTATAACATACAATCATATTAGCAGTTGAACCTGTTTTGTTTTTGTTTTTTTTTCCCCCAAAGTCAGATCCCACAAAAATGCAGAGAGCTAGCTGACAGTCCAACACAAAGCCCCTTAAAGCACAGGACATTCACACTCCACACTGTAAGCACTAATGACCTTCTGGTACACTGAACCAGTCTGCATTACAGCACAGGCAACATACCAACTTAATGCCCGTTTTAAATTTCATTGCTTGCATGGAGCTGCTTAAATATGATATTTTGTTTACCCCAACAGGCAGAGCTCGATCTGCTACAGGGTCATGCCAATGTTGTGGCTGAAACTGTATCAGTGCTCTAACAAGCCAGTACAAGAAACTATTAATAGGCCAGAACCAGAAAGAGCATGACTTCTCTCAGATGTTTAGGCACAGTCACCCATACTTCCTCGCAATAAAAAAAAAAAAAAAAAAAAACACTTCAAATCTTTATTATCTCGTATTCAGTCCTTCTGTAAATGAACAATACCTAATGGCAATGAAACAGGAAAAATTTTGGAAATACTTTTTTAACAAATCCTGCAAGTGTTTGAGACAAATGTAGATCCCTGTACCTGTTTGATGCCATACTGGCCATTTCCAAGACTTCAGACTACTCTCCTCTTCTCTCATTTCCCATCTCTTTTCATGTGTATGAGCTGATACATGACAAATTTCCCCTGAAATTAACTTTAAAAATGTACGCTGAAAATAAAAATATCTACATTTAAGACAAAATGGGGCATATTTCTGGAACGTTGGATTCAGTTACATTAAATTTATGCATGATCTTTGGTGATAGACTACAGACTCCTGATGTCAGCTCAAAGTTGATGGAACATTTGCCTGAATGTCACCAGATGTTGGAGTTATTCCTGGCTACATGTCAATGAGATGGTGTGATGAGAGTGTAGTTGAAACTAACGATAGATTCACAATACATTGATTCATGACTGGTTAACCCATTTATACACACTATCTAGTCCTGTATCTTTCTTAGAATAAAAATAAAGAGTGTTTACAGGATTTGATACTTACATACTCAAATCGATCCTTGCAGAGCTGTACCATGAGGTGAAGAAAGACCAGAGCAGAGAACCACAAACACCACATCACTACCTCTTCTACTGTCTGCACATTCAATACTCCAAAGATGAAAATAAACTTGTAAAAAATAAAGTTCCAAAACTTGTCCTTTAGATGCTGAGGAGCAAACAGAAAGAAAAAAAGTAAAATAAGAGGTAAATAACTCCAGGGAAATGCTCACAACACACATCATTTTAAAGCAGGTAAACACAGAAACTCACCTGCTTCTCACTGACTCTCAGTGGGCCAAATACCACATATTGTATCATTTTAGCTATGAGCATTAAAGAGCAACAGAAAGTGTTGACTAAGACCTGGGGAAGTAGAGAGAAATGACAATTAGTCTCAAAGAGCATCACCACATCAAGTAATGCAGAGCCCAAACTGAGTGACACTCACCCATACAAAGAGACTGTCAGTGACAAGATACCGTACTACAGTGGTTGCCAATTCTGTGTTTGTGATTTCATTGTTTAGATGTTCAAGATCTACATCAGGAGCTGGGATTTCGTCGGTTTCCAAGGCCCCAAACCCTGGATCTGTCACCGTGGTGCAGGCACTGAAGATGCTGCCAGCGAGCAAAGCCACACTCAGAGCTGTGTATGTCTGCAGGCTGGGCCAAGGAAACCTCTCCAGAAACAACAGAGGCATCGCAGCACTTAGAGTCCACTTTTTCACTTGTTGAAAACTGACTTGTCCTGATCCAATAGTTCAAAAAACCTGTGAGAGTAGTGGTGGGTTAGTGAGGGTTGACCAAACTTTTACAAGATCATTTAGATTCATTGTAAACCAATCTATCGATATCACATCGACAAAGAAGCCAATATTTGAGTGTGTCTGTTTCTGTTTGACATATTTGTTGCTCTTGACTGTTTAAAAAAAAACAGTGAAATGCTGCTCTAACGTCTAAAACTGATGGTAAACAGACGCTACGGCCGAATGTGATATTAGCTCAACTACACAGTTCACAAGCAACGTCAAGTTTCCTCACTTCACACAGTGTAGGGTCACGTTTTCACCAAGACTCCTGAGACCACAAATCAGGGAAAATAGTGTACGAACAGTATGAAACTCAAACCCTATCACCGCCAGTGCCACAGGCAGTTCACGCCCCTAACATTAGCTCTTCACCTGGCTGGTAGTGGGTTACCTAACACTAGCTCACTCGCTCCTCTCTAAAGGATACGTATCACGAACATCAGCTCGTATAAAATCCTCACCCCCAGCTGGACTCTTCGATCCCCGTTATTGATAACCAGCCTACGTTGTTGTGTCAAGTGGGTTACTTTTAGTACAGCTGCCCTGAGAACATCGTAGTTGTCAAAAGCGTCATGTTTACTTCACCGAGCAGGCAACTAGCTTCTCACCCTCTTCTTCTTCTCCTTCTTCTTTCTGATTAAAGAGCACAGGACTCTCAGCCTTCAGCGCCGCCTACTGTGCTGGATGTAGATCACAGTTATTACACCCTGAATATCTTTCATAAGTGTTTTTAACATAGACTGTATAAAACAGGTTTTTAACTGTTGTTATTCAGTTCAAACTATAGAGAACGTGAAGGTGACGTCACGTCGCGGTGTATTTTGGGTGTCAGCGACATCGTTGGAGGAACGCGAACGTAAACAAAGCGGGGAAAACAAAGCGTATTTTTCTTGATATTTTCTTCTCTTTTTGTTGATATTTTCTTCTCTTTTCTCTCTCTGTTGCCAAAATAGCTGATAACTTATCAATAGCTTCACCTTGAGGTTGCCATTTGTATGATGGTCGTACATTGCAACATGTTTACAAAATTAAACCGTTTATACACAGAGAAATAATACACCAACCCAATTGTACCTACATGAATCAATCTATATATTGTAATCTTTAGAATAACAAAATAATAAACCTGAGAAAGTTGCATTTGCTTTTGACAAGGGCAGTGCTAGTAATTCAGAGGTCTTACATTCTGTAATGTAAAAAGTGTTTGATCCTTTATAACCATTTGCCAGTTCATTGGGATAAGGCTTTATTCACATAATAGCAATGGCGTACAAAGCACTTCACACTAGTACTTGAGTCAAAGTATCGATACTTCTGGTCAGATTTTACTCAACCATGAGTAAAAGTCACCTGATCAAAATTTTACTCAAGTTAATGTACCAAAGTACTTATTTTTAGGAGTACTTCAGTGTTCAAAAGTACAAAGAACACCCCTCTTGTCAGTTAATTGCTGTCTTGTTTTCTCAGTGCTTTTAATGAACCATGTAACTCTCTCAAACTACCAAATGATGTACTGACTTACATGTAGACCCACTCTCCTACAACAGCTGAACAAGAAAAAAGAAACACTTGTAAAACCTGTAAAAGCTATGGTCATTCATGTTTTATTGAAGTGAAAATAAGTTTTACATCCCCTCTCAAAAAATGAAGAGGGGCTTTTTTTTTCTCCCCACACATTCACTATGAGGGAGTTGAAAGTTTACTGTTCAGTTCACTATCACGAACTCTGCTTTGAAGAACTCTGACAATGCAACACTTTGCGTTAGCCTCTGAGACTTATGTAACAGATTTTTGTTCAGATGTGAACTGAACGGTGTATAAAATTTAATCCATCTCTCTAACCAGCTAAGCTCCTTGATACTAGTCTCTATCTTCCTCTCTCTCTTTGACTGTGAAAGAACATGTTCTCCTGATTTCTGTCTGGCAAAGTAGAAATGATGCTGTTGGATGTTTGTTAAGTGGATGTAGTATTTATTTGAGTCTTGTCTTGTTTAAATATTTTCCTTCATTGTGCTCCTTGAGAGGGTCTTTCAGTGACCCCTGTAACCCACATGTGCCACCCTTCTTTTTTAATGTGTCTTTTGATAATCCCCTTGGCTTCAGATTTACTGATAGAATGTCTATAGTGTTCTCCAGTTATCCTGCACCACTTGTTCTGCTAGTTTATCCACATCTGCATTCCCTTTTAAAGTTGTGTGGGCTGGTATTCAACTCAAAGTTTTCTGTATGTACATGTTTCAGCCTATACAAGGTTTCACATCTTTCATAAATAATGCTCTTTCTACTATGAGATTTAAATTACTTTATTTACATTAAAAGTGAACTTGAATCTAAACAAAGAACTGCCTCATTTATCTATTTATACTCTGCATTATTGCTGTATTGCTAAACTTAACATCCCAGCAGTGTAAACTAACAAATGGTCTGATGTTCTTCTTTTACAAATATATATATTCTTCTTCTTTTACAAATATATATATATATATATATATATATATATATATATATATATATATATATAAAGAGTTGCTAAATGAAAAACCAGGGCTTCCTTTTTCAGGAATTNTCAAGGTGGTGTATTTGGTTGAGGTAATGTTAATGTGGATATTTCTTGGTTTATTGTCATGTCCCTAATTATTTTATTACCGCTCCAATGAATAACAATTAATCTAAATGCTAAAATCAAAATTGAAATCTTGCAACGTTCATATTTTGATTAGACTTTGGTCTGTTATTCATGTTCTTTTAAAGGTATATTTCAAAAATATGTGTGTATACTGCACTGAAAGTGAAAAAAAGGAACAGTGGAACAGTGGGCCTCATTCACTAATTGCTCTTGAGAGAAAATTCAAAATGGTCTTTAGACAATGTTGGTGAATGAGGTCTAGTGACGTAAAGCTGTACAACTCCAGACATTGTTATGTCAGTGTGTGACACTGCAGGGGTAATAATTGACTATTCAAATAGTTGCAGTCCAAGCTACAGATAGAACTGACAGAGTCCAAAGTTAAGGCTGGTCAGAGCTTAGTAACAGTTGCAACAACCTGCAAAGGTTGTTGAAGGAGAATGGAGACAACATTGTCCCTTTTTATCTGCCCCATCTAATCAGAAGAGCAATAAAACATAAAAGAGCAGCTCACTAATTGGTTCAGAAAAGGAGGAAATAAATCCTGTCTTCCTTCAAGCAAAACCAGACTGCTAAAGTAGGTTATATGATTAGTTAGAGACAATGAATTTTGTTACTGTCTCTGGACCAGTCCAAGGTTGTTGTCTTTCTAATTACTGAACACATGTACAAAACAGTACAAAACAGCTGTTTGTTTCTTTCAGTGGTTGCAATATTAAAGCATGTCTAAATGTTAACTACCACATCTACAAAATTAGGCTATTCCCTAAAATAGAGGATTTGAGGTTTGACTGCTCCTAATACAAAGAGGAAGAAGGATATACACTTCACCTTTGTCTGACCTACTTTGTGAATCATTATATCGCAATCAAATATGACGTGGAAATTAAGTTCAAGAGTTGTAAAGCTATCACACCACATAAACAGAAACAGAAAGTTCAGATAGACATAGATCAGTTTTATGTTGTGGCCTTATCAGTTCCAGTAACTCTCTTGACCTGTGGTAAATTCATAAAATTACGTATGAGACTCTCAAGTGTCTTGTTGGGGACTTGTCCATTCTTAAAGGGAAGTGAAGACTTTTTCTGTTCTAGCAGACACCACT
Source organism: Thalassoma bifasciatum (assembly GCA_008086565.1). Lineage (NCBI taxonomy): Eukaryota > Metazoa > Chordata > Actinopteri > Labriformes > Labridae > Thalassoma > Thalassoma bifasciatum. Next base: position 66,612 of record RPOG01000018.1, read on the forward strand.
GTCAGCAAAAGAGCTTGAACCGTTCATCTGACGTGTCTTCTCCAGAAGACATGGCCTCTGAGGAGTTTGAAGGTGGAACGGTGGTGGCTTGTGTGATTCTGGGACTTTCATTTTTGGTAGGAGCTCCTGGGAACCTGCTGGTGATTTGGACCATCTGGAGATATTTAAAGAAGCGTTCCCACACTGTAGTGCTCATCCTGCATTTAGCTGTGGCTGACCTGCTGGTCCTCATCACCCTGCCTCTGTGGATCTACTCTCTGGCTCACTCCTGGGTGTTTAACGAGATTCTCTGCAAGACTTTGGTTTATGTTGTGAGCGTGTGTATGTTCAGCAGTATCTTCTTCATCACTCTGATGAGCATTGAGCGCTTCTTAGCCGTCCGTCATCCATTTTTCATGATGCGCTGGCAGACCAAGAAGGTAATGAACAGATGTCTGGTACCTTTATGGATCCTTGCTTTGCTTCTTGGAGTACCATCTTTACTGACCCACTCTTTGGATGATGGTGATGGAAATGGGCAGTGCTTCATAAAAGAATTCAGCTCTGACACTCAAGTCATCATCTTGTTATGCCTGGAAACCTTTGTTGGTTTTGTTGTTCCTTTCATTATTTTAAGTGTATGTTATTGTCTTGTTGTCGCCCAGCTGAGGAAAATGAGCTTCAAATCCAAACAGAAATCCATGCGCCTTGTGCACTGTGTGGTGATAGCCTTCATTCTGTGCTGGTTACCTTATCATGTCATCAATATTATTGATCTGTTCTGTATTCTCAGACCAGAAACAGAGTGTAAGCCTGTACCAAAGGGTCTTGTCTTCACCTCAGGTGCACTTGTGTTCATCAGCAGTTCAGTGAACCCAGTGTTGTACGTTTTCTTCGCAAGGAACTTACAAGGAAGTCTCCAGGAGTCTCGTCTAGTTCGGCTGTTCCAGGAAATAGCCACTCACACACAGAAACTCAGGGAGCTGGTAGTACAACCTCAGACAAGCCAGAGGGCAGCAAATCCAGAGATAACAATTCTGAGTCTCTGTGAGGAGTCACAGAACCAAGAATGATGTGAAGATGTGACAATTGTTTTGATTACGGGACTAAACCTTATGAAGATTAACTTTTTTGCCTTCGTCTACAGCTCTGAAAGAATGTAACAGTAAAAATGGGGGCTAAAACTGCAATATATTGTTATCTCATAAATGTTTACCACCCTTTCTTGGTGAAGTTGTCACAAAGAGCAAACCTACAGCTGTACCATCTGTTTTGTACCATAATGTGATGTTGAGTTTTTCTTTTTTCAACTATACGCACACTGCTGCTGTTTTCTTCTGATTGCTGTGCTTTAGCTAGAAAAGATTCTGTTGTAATGTTTGCTGTGTGCTAATTATGTGTTGCTGATGTTCAGTATTTCAACATAAATATTTGGAAACTAACTTTTTTTGTCAATCCAATCTCTTCATTCTAAATAAACAATGAATGAAAAAATTGGGACAGACAGTATAGGTGTAAAATACTGCAAAATTTGGTACTGATCTCATACTAAGTAAATATCAGGCTAGTATCACCAATAACAATACATAGTTACACTTTTTACATAGAAAAGCAGCTCTTCTTAGTAACACGGAACCACCTAAACCACTGTTTTGGTTCACAAATATACGTTGTTTTTTTTTTAATTCAACCAGAAAGTAATCATGTGGTACATTTTTTCCACTCATCTGTTGTAAAAAAGTAAATTTGAATGTTCATGAACAACAACTCCCGTGTATTCTAACATTAAATGTATCATTTTGATCAAATTGCTTGAACTTACTGTTAAATCAAAAATGAAGGATACATAATATTCAGAAAAACATTAAATGTACTGATAAATTTAAGTATCATAACAGAGTGGTGCAGGGAGAAAGGTGAAACTCAAGGCTGTGGTTAGCCAATGCGTGTTTTTTTCTTTTTTTAAAAGGATTGTTACAGCAGCCAGCCACCTGTGCTGAAAAGAGGAACATGTCGTATCATCTGAATTTACTCTTTCTCAGAAGTTACTGTTTTCTTGTAAAGCTGCAAATTCTTCTTTTGCTCAAAACAAAGCTCATAACTTTTTTTGTGACATTACACTTTTACTACCACAACTTTATTCGTGTCAATTCAAACTTTATCTTAAATTACACTGTTTTTCACAAAAGTATCAACCGTCTAATTTTTTCTTTCTTTCTTGATTTGCTAATTGGGAGAAATGGTGAAAGGAAAATAACAATTGGCCTGTTTTATAACCTGAACTGCATGATGCCATCAGACATTACTAGTTTATCATGAAGTTGACTATGGACGTTTTGGGGAAGTTTTTCTCATATATCTCTGCTATACTTATTAAATTATTTCACCTCTAAAAACAACTTTGTTTTGACTCCTCAAAACTTGACTTCTAAAAAGCTCTTCTAAATCCTTTACACCCTGATTTTCTTTTTATACCCTAATTCTTGACCTCATGACGCATGGATGAATCACCGCACTGTGACTCTAATAGCTCGATGAGGAAACCCCTTTCCTGTGCTGTCTATTCTTTAAGGGAAGTGAAGACTTGCTTGTGCAGCACTTTGTTTCTCTTTTCATGCAGACGCCACTGTCAGCACAGACACTCAAAATATGAACCGTTCATCTGACACGTCTTCTCCAGAAAGAATGGCTCCTGAGGAGTTTGAAGGTGGGACAGCCGTGGCTTGTGTGATTCTAGGTCTGTCGTTTTTGGTTGGAGCTCCAGGGAACCTGCTGGTGGTCTGGACTATTCTGAGACATGTGAAGAAGCGTTCCCACACTGTAGTGCTCATCCTGCATTTAGCTGTGGCTGACCTGCTGGTCCTCATCACCCTGCCTCTGTGGATCTACTCTCTGGCTCACTCCTGGGTGTTTGGAGAAGCCACATGTAAAGCTATGGTGTTCGTGATCAACGCATGTATGTACAGCAGTGTTTTTCTCATCACTCTCATGAGCGTGGAACGCTTTTTGGCTGTGCGTTACCCTTTTGCCTCAGCTGGGTGGAAGAGAAAAAAAGCACTGACTAAGGTCCTGCTCGCTCTGTGGACAGCAGCGTTCTTGTTCAGCATACCTGTGATCCCCACTCAGGTGGTAGGAGAGGATTCAGGTGTGGAGCATTGTCTGTATCGGCTTTACACCACTGTGGCTCAGGAGCTGGTGTGTGTTCTGTTGGAGACTCTGGTGGGCTACATTTTCCCCTTCTCCATCCTGGTGGTCTGCTATGGCTGCTTGTGCAGCCGGATCACTCAGATGACCTTCAAGTCCAAACGCAAGTCCACTGTCCTGATCGCCAGTGTGGTGGTGGTGTTTGCCATCTGTTGGACGCCTCATCACATAGGAAACATCCTCTCACTGGTCATTCTGGCCATAGGGGAGTCTTCTGAGGCAGCAGCTAATCTGGAGGGTGTGAGAGCTACAATGGCCTTCATCGCTGGAGCCATGGTCTTCATCAGCAGCACCACTAACCCCATTCTCTACATGTTTGCAGCTCGCTCCTTCAGGACTTCCCTACGAGACACCGGCATCCAGAAGCTCTTCCGCCACATCTCCAGCACCTCCCCAGGTGAAAGCAACAGAGAGTTGTCCTTTGTGTCCAAGAGGCAGAGCAATCAGACGGGGAGCTCGCAATGCATCTCAACATCAAAAGACCAAATGGACATTTTAGTAAATATGTGTGAAAACAATCCATCCTGATATTGAAACTATTGCTGTGTGTCTCTGTGTAGATATTCCTCCCTAAGTACTAAAAAGAAGGACATTTGGCTCGGCATGAAGCTCATTTTCTCTGATTTTATAACACAGATGAGGAGGATGTTGGAATTTGTTTGTTACTTGTCCAGAATTGTAAATGATCTGTTTATATACTGTGGGGCATATGTGCTCTTTAAACAGAGCACATATATTTAAAAATAAATTGTACACTTTTATATTTTGTATAGTATATCCTCTGCTCATACATCCTATCTCAGTGTTGTTCTGTTTGTGTAGGAGCATAGTTTGTCAGGTTACTCTGTGGTTGCTTTGACCGTTTCTTTCTTTTAAACTTCTGCAATGGAGAAATTTTCACTTGTTTTGTCAGACTTTCTTTTTCTGTGGTGGGAAACTAAGAGGCAGTTTGCCTACGAGATTTGAATTAATGTGAATTTAAAAAAGTTGAGTAAATTCAACTTAAATCTCTTTTAAGATCTGTTGTAGGAACTGGTGGATTATCTCATGACCAGTGAGCTTACATTTTGCTATGGTTCCACTTCAGACAACAGTCCGCCTTTAACTTCCTCTTGAAGAAAAGATTGCAAAATGAAAAAAAAACCTGCATGTTTCCTTTACAAAGCAGAAAAAAGGGGAATTGTGTCTTAATGTTTGTCACAGTTTTATGAAACTCAAACTAGCACTTTATTGAGAGAGAAAGTTGAATGTGAGCCTATTAAGTAATGTGTTTTTTTTTCACCTTTTCACAGTGAGTGTTGTCAAAACCTTACTGTCACTGCTAGCACATGTCACTGTGTGGTATGTTTTCCCAATCCTGCATTTTTTCCACATTACAGGTCTAGGGTGTAATAAACTTCATAATTGGCAAACAATATTGTTTTCTATGATTAATCATAAAGAGACGCATGAATAATTGTGGGAAACTGTTGACACTTTTGGATTGTGGTCTGAATCCTAGAGGTCACTAGTTGAGCTCTCAACCACAGCTAATTACTACATATCTTTTCCCTCTTTGAGCCCCACATTTTTTGTCCTCCTTCAGGTGTCCTGACCATTGGAGGCAAAAATGCTCAAAAATACAACTTGGGATTTTTGTAAGCCCATCAATTGTTGTGTAATATACTGTGTATTGACACTCAACGTTAACCTTGAAATTGACAGAAAGGGGCCCAAAGCTCTTTAAAAGTTTAAGTTGCATACATACTAAATCTAAATAGGACAGGTAAGACCTCAAAAGTATTTCAGGCTAGCTCAAAATTCAATAATCATTGCAGTAAAGGGGAGCGAGGCTGAGCATAAGTAAATCCGCTGTGACAGTACTCGTCACTTCTCCGAAGCCTTTGAATATTAGTGAGTCACTATTATTTTGACTGTGACATTGGAAAATTATAGAGAGCAAAGGGTGTGACAAAAAAAAACACAAGTCTGACAACAGCTCAGAAAAACACAGCTGACCCTGAGACATACAGCGTTTTCTCACAGTATGAGGAAGCAGCAAGTTCTCAGGAAAATAAGATAACTGTGTGGTAAAGATAAAATGAACCTCATTCTTACATAAGCAGCACAATGAAACACACCTCCGACCACATTCTCCTTTATGAGTTAATACCTTTGGGTTTAGATGAGGAAGCATCTGTCCCAACATCAAACAGCAACAATACTTCTCTTAGGTCTGTTCTTGGGAATCATTGAGAGAGCCTGAAAGGAATTGGGGTGATAATGAAACCAACCAATCGTAATAGTAAAACCCTTATAGGTCAGAGTGATAAAATGACCATTTCTTTGTTCTAATGTCCAGTAACTTAAAACACTGTTGTTGGTTCACATGAGACTATTTCCAGTGCCCATAAAACAGCCTCCCTAACATGAACTGTGAGTGATCAGTTTAAGTCTTGATGAGAAGCAGATGAGAAATCCTATGGGATACGGCCTGAAGAACTGGATTATCAAAGAAATAAGATCATGTTGTCTACATGGGTCCACCAAAACAAACTAAGACCAAAGGTTCCTGACAAAAGCTTAAAAAATCTGCTATTTCCAGGATCAAGGGTGTATTTTTAGTTGAAATGGTCACATTTGAATTTGGATAGCACAAAACTATCAGACTTGGCATTTTGATTTCAGAGGAAAAACCTAAAAACATAGCCTCCAACAAAGAATAGTGTAACAGTAGGACTAAGTCTTTACCGTGTTGGAAAAAATGCCCACAACTTTGAAACGAACTCTGAGGGCACACAAAATGTTGGTCTTCCTTATTCTTTAGTAAAGACATTGTTTGTATTACATTTGTCAAGAAGATCTGTTAACATTCCCATCACATGATACTGGCACCTTTGTTGGCACAGTTACTAGCTCAAACAGGTTGCCTTCTCAAGTCCATTCTGCTTTTTTATACAACGCACCTGCTGAAAAACATGTTTCCAAAGTTAGACAACACGTTTAAGCATGCCTGATATAAGACGTCATGGAGAAAAATGCTCCTTGCTGTTGTATTGGGGAAATATCATTATGTGTCTAGAATTTCAGCAGAAGTGTTTACCAGTGTGCTCCCAACTAATCAGACTGGTTCAGCTGGATGGGACAGAGTCCACCTGACAAAGGAGACACTGGGAAATAGTCATAACACTGAGGGATTTAAAAGAGTGAAAGCAGGTAAAGAAACAAAAAGCTTTGCATTCACTACAGTCTGCTGGCCCGTAGCGAGCAAAGCTGGGAGTGTCAGGGGCAAAAAAACACGCCATTCTGGGAACGAGGCCAAGACTGGTGAAAACTCCAGCAGGCCAGTAAGGACCTGTGAGGTTACTGAGAAATACTACATCAGTTTTGGTTGCTCTTTTAAAGTGTTTTGTTATTTTGCCATAGAAATATGTTCTGTTCACTACCCCTTTTTCTTTTGTGCACTCACCTCTGCACTTGTTGTTTGTATTTTAGGAATTAGACTGAACATTTGTCTAAATTTTGGATTCCCCATGTTTTGATACAAGCCTTTTTTTTCAACAACTCATTTCTTCAACAAAGCACTTCAGACTATGTAAAAAGTTTTATTTCTTTTTTTTGCAAAACATAGCATTGCAAAAAGCCAAAAATAAATCTGTTTTTTTCTCAAACTTGGCGTTTGAAGACTGCATCATGTCAAAAAGAGAAAAATACAAAAAATGTACAGAAAAAAATGGGAGACTGGTCTGGAGCTTAAATATTGGTCTGCCCTTAACCCACAGCATAACTACAAACCTCACTGCAAATATTGTAACACAGACATCTGAGAATACAATGAAAGAACAGGGTGCCACAAAATAACATAGGTCTTTTTGTCTCAAGTGCAAGATTTTTGGCAGGTTTTGATCAGATCTGGCAACCCTGATGGGCAATGCTGCATATCATGGAAAAAAAGAAAGAAAGAAAGAAACAACAACAAGGATGCTGCAAGAAATATGCACCCAACAGTTGACTTTTGGTTGACTATTACAAGACCTTGGCCGGACATACAGACATGGGTGACCCATGTCTGTATGTCCGGCCTGTCTTGGGGTGTCACTCATAGACTGTATTATCAGTATATCTTTATATACAGTCTATAGTTTCACTGTATTTGGCACAGGACTGCTGTTGATTAACTGTACTGTCAAAAGGTAACATCAGTATGCCTCATGGAGTTAACAGTCCTTTTCCACAGATTACTTCCTGATTCAAAAGTCCTGACGAATAGCATTGAAGCTTTCAGCCCAGCACCCCGCCCTCACCTTTCCTCTCCAGCCAATCAGCATCGCCTCTGGTGCTCTCCTCGCGCAGAGGCCAAGCCACACAGGTAACTCGGAAAAAATAGAAAGGAGAGGAGAGAAAAAAAAAACTCCAGGGCTTGTTATGGAGTTCGTGTGAACGAAACACGGATTTCCACCCTTCTTTACCAGTTAAACCAGTATCTCTGGATAGATCACGCTCAAGTACTTCAACAGGTAGAGTCTCTGACCGCAAACTCTTCCTTGGCTCCTCTGAAAATAATCTCCCCCTTCGTTTTCTCTCTCTACCGTTTACCTCAATTGAGTTTCCAGCCTTTTTGTTCGCTCTTCCTATCACTTGGAAAAAGGTGAACCCTCGTGTTATTTTTATTTTAATCTTTGCTTTAATTGTAGTTTTTACCCTTGTGGTCCCTGATGGCTTCGCACAGTGATACTCTGGTGGTGTTCTTTGGGGCAACAGCTGGTGCAAATGGGGGTAAACTGGGTTCGGATGAGAGGGAAATAATTCTCTTGGTGTGGCAAATTGTGGATCTACATGAGAAAAAGGTACGGACCTTCCTGACCCGTTCGTTCGTTGTACGTTTTCTTGTGTAGCAACAGTGTTTGTATGTGTGTGTGTGTGTGTGTGTGTGTGTGTGTGTGTGTGTGTGTGTGGCACAGTGTCTACCTGTAGTGGAACAATATGTTTGACACATTAATCACCACGGTGTGCTCTCTGAAACCGCCTGTAGACCGCTTTTCTCTCATGCTAGCTAACGCTACATCAACTCTCTGTCCACCTCACCTTTAACAGGTGTGCGACCAAAATTAAACTAGCAGGTGAGGAGTGTAATTTCATTAAGGGAGATAACACACCTTTTGTTTTGGCATGTGAATAAAAACAACGCATCATTGACAATTATGTGCTTTTTGCTATTACATTGTCAATTCTTTGTTTGTCTTCTGATGAGAGTGGATTTCCTGAAGCCCTCGCTTTAATTTGGGATAAATGAGCCATTATTTTCACGCTGTTTTTCCGCCCTGAAACGACAAATCCCTTCACAGGTGGGGAAGCTTCAGAGGTGTCTTGTCAAACCTGACACTTTGGAGCTGACAGATCAGTGCAAAGAGGAGACTGGACTGACTCTGGACGACATCGTCAAAGCTGAGCCTCTGGACAAAGTCCTGCAACAGGTGAGTCTGACCGTGTCACCTAAATACCAGGGACACGACTCTCTTAGAGGAGAATATGGAATCATTCTTGAGTTGAAATTAACCTTAAAGAGTTTAAAAGCAACTACGGAAATCTGAAGGCCTGTAGAGGATAAAGCAAAGCTACATAGAGTATAACTTGTGTTCACATAAACTAGAAACTATTTCCCCAAGTGAACATGCAACCAAACCTTTTGTTTACTCTGTTTTCCATAACAAAGAGTTGATTCCCAGTTAATTTTCAAGATAGCCTTCTTTTTCTCCCATTATCACTATAAATAACCCTAGGTTTGTCATGATTAGGGCTGGGAATATGGCATTTTGTTCATATCTTGATATTTTTAGCCCCTATCATGACATACTATATGCTTTGATATATACAATTGAACCAGAATGGTAAGACTCAAGATATTATATATTATATTATTGTATTGATACTTTTCTGGGACAATTGGGGCTTCAGTAAAAGCATTAAAGTATAGCATCCCTATCAGTTTATTTTCTTTCAGAAGCAAACTCTTAAAAAAGTAGTCATTTATAGATTTAAGTCACGTGCCAAAAACCACATGAGGAAGATACAGCTGTGCTGCTCACGCTTCGAATGCAGCTGTGAACGTCATACATCATCACAACCCTGTAAATATTGGGAAATGAAAAAAATTTTTATCTCTAAAAGATGTGCTATCATGGATGGTATGATATGGTACACCCCTAATCATGATAATTAACCCAATACAGTTTTCTGGATTTTTTTTTGCTGGATTTCTTTGATATCTTGCATTATAGAAGACAGGTTTTTGCAATAACAGGAGAATTTCAGCTGATCTAGAAAACAAAAAACCACGCCTTTAGAGCCAGTATTTGTCACTTGAATGTCATGCTCTGTAGCTAAAGTGTATTTCTTTCCTCGCTCTTCTTGACTTCGGATTATCAAAGATTAAGTATTGGTTTGCTGGTTGTTTACCTGAGTGAGAACATTGAGAGAACGTGTCGCTCATCTGAAAATGTAGGTGTCGGTATCAAGGTATTCCTTTGTGCTTTGTTTGTTGTATGTTACAATCCGTAACAACTATAACAACTGAGGTATTGCTTGTTGAATCTTACCAGCTCACAGAAAAAACAATATTAACAGTGTGACATGCCTTGGTCATTGGTGAGGAGAAATTTAGGAGCTCATCAAACCAAGCCAACTTTTTGTATCAGTTTTTGCCCACAGCAAGATGAGACATAGCTAACCTGACTTTGAATTGAGCTGTAAATTAATGAAAGGGGTGTCAAATTTCCTTGATGACCTTTAAGAAAAGTGGTCTTCCATCTGGTTGGGAGATGTCATTGGTTCAGTCCTGACAGTTAAACTCTGCTGACAGTTTGTAGCAGCTCAGGGCAGGGGATAGGCAGAGCCTGAGGCATGTGGAGATAAGGAGGAGTCACAGGTCTAGTCTTGTCCCGGCCTGATGCATGCTGCAGACATCTGGAAGGCGGAATGTTTACCTGGGACCGCACCTCTGTTTTAGGCTGCAGGACAGTCAAGAGAGGAGGCTAGCGGATCCTCGTCCCCCTGTAGTTGGTCTGTGCGACACTCAGGACGTGAATTTGCTCTCTGGTGTCTCTCTGTCACGAAGTTTGTTTTGTGTGGAGAGAGGTTATGCTGCCAAACAAGTTTCTCCTACCGTCCACCTCCTATGAGTGCTTGTTTAAACCAAGTGCCCCTCTCTGAACCCTGCAATGTCAAAGTTTTATAACCTCCTATTATGGTGATGTTATGGTTGGTATTAGAACCATGCATGCTCAAGCAGGTTGGATGAGGTTATTAATTCACTCCACTTGCTCAACTCCACTTTATTTCTTGTGCGATTTTCATGCAAACCTGCAACAAATATGCTTCAAATTGGAGTAAACAGATGGGAAAAGAGCAAACAATGACAACTGTAGACAAAATAATGATGCATTATAGATAGAACAGTCAAATGTTCTATATCAATAGATGCAAATCTTTTAAAAATTTAATAAACAGTTCTGATAACGCTCTTGAAAGGGAAAAATTTCAAGTTATAACACATCTATTGTCAAAACACATTTCCAGATTAAAAAGATATGACTGCAATTTCCTTTGAAAAGTACTGACAGAGCATGTTAGTGTCATATCCAGAGGCAATAGTTTGCATGAGGGAGCTAGAACAGAGAGGTTTCTTGCCAATACTTGTTTCTGAACCCGTGAGGAGCATGTAGAAGAAAAGCAGTTGATATCTGTAGTGTTGTTCTTTGACAGGATTACATTTAGAGGGTTTATCTATTTTGATCCTTGACTAATGACACTCGAAGCCAAGCCAAAAACGCTGAACATTTCAAGGTTTGGTCCACATGATTGTGCCTCATATGGACCTGGTAAGACTTCAGCTCCAGTGTAGGTTAGTTTGTGTGCTGAACCTTTAAATATTAACCCAAGCAATCAGTTAGGTCTTTTCATACCTTTGTCTCGCTGGTTACTCTCTATCACCATTGGTCACTCAGGTTTGTTTCATACCTGCAATTAAAGAGGAGAATGAAAATTTCCTCAGATATTGGGTGTTTTTTACAATTAGAAGCAGTTTCTTGGATTTGTTAGCTTCTTCCAAATCATGTATTAATAGAGGGGATACCATCTACTGCCTCTTCATGTCATTTCTCAATGTGGTCAGAGCCCCCGAGGATGTCTGTTGGATCCCTGTGGTAAAAGATTTATTAAAGTTACAGATGCCTAGAGAGACAGGTTGGGTTAGTTTAAAACCCCACCTCCTTCAGATTTCAAGAGTGTGCACTACATATAATATGTTTGAGCCAGATAGAAACCACTGTTTCTATGCGCAAGTGATCATACAGTTGGAAAGAAAAGGGAATGTCTTCAGTCTCACTTAAAAAGTTCACATATCAGAGCCTCATACAAAATAATTATAATTGATAACATGTTCTCAGTCAGTATATATCTGATGTGATGTGTAAGGACTTCAGGCTCGTGCTTCTACTTGTGTGTTTCTGGCTGTGGTTGTGACTCTTTTATCACGTTGTTTGACACATCACACTTGCAGCACAGTGTCGTTCCTGGAGGGGGCTGACAGATAGTTTCACTGTCGTCAGATTAATGCTGACTGCACATGTTTGACTTCAGCTCTACATGAGTGACTGCATGTTTCAGCCTGTTGGGAGCTGCACACGATGGGAAACCTCACACACCTTGCAGTTGTTGTTGTTGTTGTGAAACTGACAGATTGCTTCTCCTACCTTAATGGTTTTTCGTCTGGGTTAGACCACAGCAGGGAGTGCTGGCTCTAGCTTTGAGTTTACTTGTTGATATTTGGACCTGTTGACAATGGCAGCCATACTGTGGCATGGTTTAACTCATGAATGATATCCACACGGCCTGAAATTAAATGCTATATCATAAAATGTGATTTTTGCACATTTGTTATTCTAGCATGTTGTTCTATGTCAATATGACAAAAGATTTCTGAAGTTGTTATGATGGTACTTAATTATTAGTTGGCATTGTCTCAACCACAGATTCTGACTTGAAAACTTTTGTCCAAACAAATCTGGAAAGCATGATGACTTGACAATCACCTTAGCCCCTCCCAGCTGTTTTATAGAGCTACAGCTTTGTAGTGTATGGATGAAACTCAGAAATGTGAGGTTTTTATGCTTGCTTTTAAAATGAAGTGATCAAAAGTGTGATTTGAGGATATCAAATGTAAAGTTAATGCCTCAGGCAAAGACAGAGCTTAAAGAATATGTGACTTGATGAGACAAGCCTACACTTAGGCATAAAAAGAACACTTTTTACACAGTTTCTCATCTCAAAAAATCAGACATTAACATGTTTATCATTGTTCACTTTGAATAACCATTATGATTAAAAGAAGTATACAGCACCAGTGTGTTGTTGGACATGCTGATACTGTGGCGGCATTATGTTTTACCTTCAGTTCCCCTCGAACATTTAGTACAGGGACTATTCTGCCCCCGACACTCCCTGCTACTCTTATCGGAGCTTGTTTCAGCCGCCACCTCCCTGCCCTCAACTCTGCATACAAACAATCCGGCTGCAATGGAGAGCAAACTCTGATAGGACCATGTTCAAAGGCCACTTCCTCCCCCTCATCTGTTGAAATGCCTTCCAGAGGGTAGAGCAAGACAGAAAGTTAGTTAGTAAAAGTAGTATGTGTGTGTGTGACCTGAAATACTTAAGAGAAACTGATCTTAAATTCACCTTGAATAAAAAAAATGACTGCTTTTCTCAATTGGTAAAACAGCCTAATCATGCTGAGAGTGGGACAGTTGCAAGTCAGAGCCAAATGTGCCAGTGAGGTCAGATAATGGTGACCGTGCCACTAGATGACAACCTCATTTGGATGTGAAGCAAATACTTCATACCTAGTCCAGCTGGATTTTCATAACATTGTTTCTGTGAGGAAAAAAAAAACAAAAAACAACCTACATGTTTGGATCCTGAATGATCTCATGCTGTTTTTTTGTGTGCATGAAATTTATCTTTTGTTACGTTTGTTTGCTTAGTTTCCGCTCTGCTCTTTAACCCAGGAGAGAAAAGAAAGGGTGTGTCACTTCATCTTCTGAAACATTTGCTTTCCTCTCAGTAATCCGGCTTTAATAATTGGCCCAAGGCGGAGCGGGATGCACCGCTATGAGCAAACAGAAGTTGTGTTGTCACTGTAAACACAAACTGCAGTATGGCTATGCTTGAAATGTTAAGCTGAGTGCATCGACAAACTTTTGAACACCGGGTTTTTTGTGCTTGTATTGTTAGAAAAATGAAAGCTTTGGGTGTTAAGTTGGATTAGAGACACTCACGTAACTCTCAGGTGACTTCCTGTACATTGACACATGTACAATATAAAGTGCATCAGTATTAATCATTTTAAAGCTGGTGCAGTTTAAAGTGCAGCTCCTGTTTCTGTGTGACCTTGGTCCTTCAAAAAAAGAAGCAGACTAAGATGCAGTCAGAGGAGCTCAGTTGAAAGAATACTGTCCATTTCTCCTAACTTAAGACATATGAACCTGCTTTTTTCTCTATTTTTAAGTTTTCCTGTGAGCTCTTGGTTTGCCAGTGTTCGTGGAGCTAATGAAAAATACTCTTCCTGTGTTTCTCATGAATGTGATACCTTCAGGATTGGATCCAGCCATCCCAAAAACTGTTTAATCTAACCCTAAAGAACGTCTGCAGCTGCTTGGTGTTAGCAAATAGCCCTGCTCTTCTCTCTGACTGTGAAAGCCTGCCCCAACATGAATCTCTAATACCCTCTCACTGTCTGAAGATCTGTCATACGTAGCCAATGGCCATGCGTAACTCGTCAGTCACTGAGTTAAAGGTGGTCTCACGCTCAGACGGTAATTTTGCAATTACAGTGGTGACACTGGGTTCAGTGAAGAAGAGGGGAGAATTTATAACAAGAAGAAATAATTTTCTGAGGTGGCCAAAAACAGCAGCAGGAGGGTCATTTTCTTTCTTTTTCAGGTGAATGAACACTGTTTAACCTTTTGTATTGGCTTTAGCGTTACTTTACACCTTCTGTTCTGACGGCTTTTATAGAACAAGGTGTAAAATTTTCTCCAATTTTTTTTTCTCCTTTTAAATGAAGATGTTTCCAACATATTCACTAGTATTTAACACTTTCTTTTTGCTACAAATATGGTATGATAGACTATATTAACATAAAAGTATGCCTCTTTGATGAAACATTTTGAGGTCCATTTGTTTGTGTTGTCATGTATTGTCACCAACAGGTATATGTCAAGGTGTGGACAGACTGTTGTTTGGAAATCATTTCAAAATTTTTGATGGAAGCAAGATGCCATCAATTTTTATACAGCACACATTGTTTAACAGAAATAGTCAGAACTAATTTTACATGAAAATAGCATAGCATGAAAACATCCATGTCATTTACAAGCAATTCCATGATAGAAAACCAAAGGTTACCGAAATAACTTTGAAATTGGGTCAAATTGAAGACAACAGAAAGGTTAAATATGTCACTGTTTGCAAAGTAATTTCACTGGATTCTGATAAACCTCCTGTCATCTTTGGTTCCCATATCCTCTTGGAAGCTATACACCAGCCATATACCAGATGGAGAGGACAAAGAATGGATTGTCTTTGTTTGTATGTTTGAAGTGAGTCAGAAACTGTCAGTAAGGAGGACAGCTTCACCAAAGTAGCTTTGTTTACATATTAAAAGTCACAGTATGACAAGTTTCAGAGGCTCATCCCATCACTGTCAGGTTTTAAACCTGCTGCTGTTTCTTATAAGCTTTCTCGGATTTTGTTTTCTTGTCTGTTTGTGCTGTTGATATCGTTTCAAAGTATAAACCCAGAGCTATAACTCCTCTGCACTCTGCTAAGCATTACTCGAATTTATGAAGTGTTTTGTTGCGTGGAGTCTTTGTAATGTAATTTGTCTGAATTTGCTCTGATCTCCAATAAATGCTATGTAAGGCAATAATTTGACACATGGTCATATACACGGTTCTCTGACCTCAGATGTCATTTGTCTCACTCTGTTTTATTTTCAAGTGTTCATGTTTGTTGACAGTTGACACAACCTACAGAATGGGGCTCTCTGAATGTGCTGGTTATAAATAAACATGCATGTTATGTGGGAGTTGCTGGTATTTGGGATTGGGTGTTGCAGCCATCAGCGTTTACGTAAAGGTGAGACAGGCAGGTTGAACTTGTACGAGTTGTTTTTCCTCTCGGAGTCCGCTCGAGTCAGTTGGTCACGCTGTGAGAAAAGTGTGATCCTGGTGATTAGGGGTGTGATCATTCTTCTCCTTTTGTCTGCCTCCTTAGTCACTGAGCAAACAGTGAAACCTGTTCGACAAGCTGCGTTCCTCACGAGAAACAAACACAAACAGTCAAATGCTAAACACAACACCAGCTTCACTTTTGTCGTTTTAGATTTGTCGACTGATACTTTTACAAAGTGGGTTGTGTTTTACAAAACAGACAATGCAACAATCTCAGACTGTTTCATTAAATCACTACATGAGTGGGAGTAAATGCATCCTTTGGTAATGACTAGTTGTGTTTTTATCCCTCTTCTCTGTTTCACTTTGCAGTTTCAACAGTCGGTGTCATCAGAGCTGAAAAGTCTCGGCCGAAGCTCTTACACACTTTGTGTCAACAGCCCCCTCATCATCCGACAGGCCCTCCACCCAGAAGCCTCCAAAAAGGTAATAGTTGTTTGCGTTGCCTAGAGGGAGGAACTGAAAGCTGTTTTTTTTAAATGAATATCCAGAAGTGATAACTTGTTGTGTTAGTTATCTGACTAATATGGAACTGAGCACATAAAACTTGTTCAGAGATGAAGATTAAGCATTTTATTCCTTTCCTCATAGATATGAGCGCTTGATGCAGGAAGTTAAATTCTCATCGTGTGAAGCTTCATCCTCTCTTTTGATCTCTTCTTCCTCCTCAGAATCTTGTCCTTCCTGAATGTTTCTTTTCATTTGTGGACGTGAGGAAGGAGTTTCACAAATGCTGCCCCAGCGCTGGCGCCGTGCAGAAGCTCACACTCTCCTCCATGTTGGAATGTATCCTTTTTGAGCCTCTGTGCTAAAACACATCTTTACTTTTACTGATGTGAAGGCTTTTCTTTGCAAACTCAGCTCCTAGTGACAGATGTAGGAGGGAAAGAAAAGTATTTTTGCATTGAGTCACAACAGCAAGTTTGACAGTGTCAAAATATGTGGCAGCTCATATTCGTTAGTATCTTTAACGGTCTGTGCAGATGTGGGACTTCCTGCTGTATCAGAGCAGGTGTTTGGGGCAAGGGAGGTGAGGAGCATGGTACAGCTGACTCTCTGCATCCTGGCTGAGCCCCATAGTAAGTATCCACCATCAAAATGATCTGATGTAATCCGGTCTAACTTGTACATAAACAAGAAATTTGTCTTATTTCTTATATATAGCGAAACATAAAAATAAAATAAACAAAAAGTGCTCACTGACCTGTGTGATAAAGGCAGAAAATAAAGACCAGTGAAGTGCCATGTGTTGTTCAAAGCAGTGATTACTGTGTATGAGTCGGCTGTGACCACCTGATGGTTTAGGTTTCTATAATCAGCACCATGACTGCAAAACTGAAGACAACAACCTGTCTGACTCCTTTTCCTCCTGACTTAAAGCTGTGGTAGATCTTTAATCATTTGACAATAATTTGATCACATAATATCCTTGTTAATGTGGCAGAAATACTCCAAATCATTCTGGTGTTGTTTGGTTTAAATGAATGTTTTAATTGTATGTTGAAATAACTATCACATGATTTATAACCTCATGGATTGATCTTAAAAAGAGACTCCACACGTGACATCTGTAATAAATCAGACTTATCTATAAAGTCCTGGTTCATATCTGTGTGACAATTGCCTCAAGCTCTACCTTCTTAGTAACAGGCAAGCATGTATATGCATGGGATCAGTAACAGGAATTGGGAGTGCTCAAACACACTCTGTTTGGCAGGATGAACCTGTTCACAGCAGCAGCAGAGTCCGAAAAAATTTCTTTGGACTTTGAATAACACATCTTTTTGCTTTTTCAGACCACAAGTTCTCCTGTGTCGAAACTGTGAAGTACAAGTTTGATTCTGGCACATGGTACGTAGAAGTTTTTCATTCAATGTACACATCTTTGTGCTTGTGACACACCTGTGAGGCAGCAGTGTTTTTTACAGCCTGAAAAATCCCTCCAGACAAATTCAGACCTCAGACCTTCAGCATTGATTACAGCAACAAGGAAACTGACCAGGGGGCTCTGTCATTTAAGCTGTCCAACTTTGCCATCAAGTGCTTACCTGGGTTATCTTGTAGCACAGCACCAAATACTGCAGTCAAAAGCCAGTCACCTTGACAACCCCCCTGACATTTAATCAGTGAGTGTGTTACTGCGTTGAGCACTTACTCTGAGCGGCCTCTGTGTCTGCAGCCTGTGGACAATTTGTTCAAGTGTAACAGGAGAGCCAGTGGTGGTGTTTTTTCCCTAAAAGCTACAGGAACAGATTCTTCTATCAATCTGTTGTAAAAAAAAAATCCTTCCTTTCTTGGCAATGCCAGAATCTCATGAAGATTTTTTTCTCTTCCTGTTTTTAGCAGTAAAACCGAGCCAGTGGACAGTGAGACGGTCATCAGAGCTCGAGGGCTTCCATGGCAGTCATCAGACCAAGACATCGCTCGCTTCTTCAAAGGCCTCAGTATCGCCAAGTATGTTGAAGTTGTGAAAGATTTGTGCCACTCTCTACTTCTGTATTTGTGGATGAGAACAAATTTTATTAACAAAGCTTAGGCTGGTGAATGCTGGATGATGGTGAATAGGTGTAAATAAGTACTTTGGCTCCGTCCTGGGGTTAGAGATTGGTATTAGTTGTCTCATGCTGCTGTCAGTATGGTGGTGAATTGATTAAAACATTCTCTGAAAATGCAAAACGATTGATTCGACTAACCCAATAATAACCTGGATAATTGTCTTGTATCTGTCCCAGAAGTTGTGCACCTGATTGCGTCCATACTCATGCATGTATCTCTGCTTCTTTGTTTTTTAGAGGTGGCGTGGCTCTGTGTCTTAATGCACAGGGAAGGAGGAATGGCGAAGCTTTGGTTAGGTTCATCAACTCTGAGCACCGGGACCTGGCCCTGGAGCGCCACAAGCACCACATGGGAAGCCGCTACATTGAGGTTAGGTTTAACACATTTAACTTTCCCACTCATGGTGTCAGTTCATTGTTGAGCTGAACATCAGATACCTTTTTTGGATCCAATGAGGTTCAGTTATACATTTTTTTTCTGCCCAAATGAGTCGTAAAAATATTTTCTTGCAAAGTGTTGATTTTAGGTTTTGTCGTGGCTCTGTTGCTCATCAGAGTTAAAATTACATCCTCGTAAACAAAGTCGTATTTTACAGCTAAATCGAGTTTTCTCTTGTCTGTCAGGTCTACAAAGCCACAGGAGAGGAATTCCTCAAGATCGCTGGAGGTCAGATTTCAGATTTTTTTCTCTCTCTTCTCACCATGTTTCTATGAATCCTGTAGTGAAAGGCTTTCTGTTAGTTTAAGGTAGACTTCTATTTCATGGATTTCTCGCATCTCTGAGGAAAAACAAGACCCTTCCACATCTGTCAAAGAGCAGCCTTTAGTGGCTGTAAGAGAAGAGATCTCCTTTGCTTTGCTGGTCTCTCTCCTGTTACCTCTGTCTCTGCCTCCTCACTTCGACTCTCCAGCAGCTTATCTAAAACTAATGAAAGACGCTTTGTGGTGAACTTCCCCCGCCTCCCCCCATCCCTTTCCTCACCCCTCGATCCCCAGCGTCAACCTTCAGAAGCCAATAGGAGAGAAATTTCACTCTAACACTCTAACAGCAGCTCACCTGTTCTGTTTGGCGTGGAGCAGCACTCCCCCCAGGGAGAGGAGGCTGACGGCTGGTGAAAGGACCGGCTCAGAGCTGGTACAAAGGAGGTGTGAAGAGACAAAGGCGAGGCCTGAGGCCTCTGGACCACAGAGCAGCCGCCCGCAGCCACAGAGATAGCAGACAAAGAAACACAGTCACTCAGAGCAGATAACTTACAGAGGCTGCTGGTCAGACTGGACTTTACTCTGATGAGTCAGGATCAGCACAGACTGACAACATACTGGACCTGAAGCAAAAAGTTTCAGTTGACAAGATACTAGCTCACAATCCAAAACATTATTTGAAGTTGTCATATTTAAATTGCTAAAAGAACTATCAGATTATATAACAGTTTGTGGCTGTAGAAAAATTTGGCCAAGTTCTCAAATATAACAATGTGGGAGCACAGTCTTAGAGCAGATCCTTGTAGATGGGACTGAAAAACTGAACCTGATTGACTTATTGCTTTGTTCGAGCAGGTCAAAGTTGTCTTGTAAGTTATATCAACATTCCTGACATGGGTCAGGAAATAAATCTCATGTTTCAGGATGTTGAGTCCTGATAATGCAGTGAACCTCTGACCTTTTCTCAAGAGCTGTTACATGTTCAATAAAATTTAGACTCTCTGATGTTACAGTATTTCCTGAAATTCTACATAATTTCTGTTTTTTGTTGTTGTTTACTATACGGTGGAATGCTAAGATTAGCATCAGATTAGCATCAAAGTGTGACAAACTTCATAAAAGCTGTGCCAAACTGACCAAGTTACTTAACATCATGAGGTGATCTGATGATGCCATGTGTTGAATCATAGCTGTCTTCTGACTCCAGGTACGTCGAATGAGGTGGCCCAGTTCCTCTCCAAAGAGAACCAGGTGATCATCCGTATGCGAGGGTTACCCTTCACCGCCACGCCCCAGGAGGTGCTGTCCTTCCTCAGTCCAGAGAGCCCTGTTACAGACGGCACAGAGGGTCTGCTGTTCGTCAAGTACCCTGACGGTCGACCCACCGGTGATGCCTTTGTGCTTTTCTCCTGTGAAGAGTATGCCCAGAACGCCCTGAAGAAGCACAAGCAAATCCTTGGGAAGCGCTATATAGAGCTGTTTAGAAGCACTGCGGCTGAGGTGCAACAGGTAAATACTTTCAGGAGAATGAGCGATAAAAATCTTTGAGAGAATGTGAAGTGCCTTTTTTTGTCATGTTTAGGCCTTTTTGGGTTCATACTTCTTTACACAACCAGAAAAACAATCCATATTTGATTTATTCATGTATGTATTTATGTGTTTATGTATGATTGTAGTTTAACAATCTGTTACGTTTATTCTCGTGAAGTTGTGGCTAGCTTAGGTGTTTTTGTAGTCACAAGTACTCAAAGAAAAGCTGCTGCTTTTTTGTCAGATTTCTAAAGAACGGATGTTATGACAACACATGAAAGTGGGGAAATACAAAAACCAGTATGTGACGAAACAGTGGAGACATCCAAAAGTCTGATGATTCACAAATTTTGCACAATGTAGACGTGTAACCCCCTGAGAACTCCTTCTTTACTCTGTTCTTCAGTGTCATGCTGAATGAAAAGTTTGGATTCTGTATTTGCTGTCTTACTAAGCACAAAAAATGACATTGGTTACTCCTGGTGATTCTTCATCCATCTTCTTCTTTGGCAGGTACTGAATCGCTACATGTCCACACCTCTGATCTCCACACTGCCCCCCTCGCCCATCGTTCCTGTCCCTGTCCTGGCTACTCCACCCTTCCTTCCAGCTGCGAGCAGCACAAGAGACTGCATCCGCCTCCGTGGTCTGCCGTATACCGCTGGCATTGAAGATATCCTGGAGTTTATGGGAGAACACACTGGAGACATTAAACCTCATGGAGTCCACATGGTCCTCAACCAACAGGTCAGACCGCTCTGCATTGAGGAACATGCATGACTGTCCCACAACTCTGTTCAATATTAAGTTGTTGATGCTCAGTGTTGAGCATCTCTGTTAGGAGAGATCTAATTCTGAAAGTGTTTGAAATAAAATGACTCCTGTGATACTTAAAATCAATCATCCAGCTCTATCTTTCATTAATTTACATCAAGTGACTCTTTTCATCTCCTCTAATTGTTGTTAATAACCCAGTCCTGCACTTCTGTTCTCCCTGTGAGAGATTTATACGTTTCCTCTTCCCTTCACCCTGCAGGGTCGGCCCTCAGGTGACGCTTTCATCCAAATGAAGTCCCCTGAGAAGGCATTTATGGTGGCCCAGAAGTGCCATAAAAAGACCATGAAGGACCGCTATGTGGAGGTGTTTCAGTGCTCCACAGAGGAGATGAGCATAGTGCTGATGGGAGGAACGCTGAACCGCAGCGGCTTGTCCCCCCCGCCCTGCAAACTTCCCTGTGAGTTGACTCCACTAAATGGTTCATGGAGATAAAGTCTGCTCTCCTTTTTGCTGCTCAGATAATGTTTAAACTACCTTATATAAAAAAGCCTTCCACAAGCGGCTGATATTCCTGTAATAACATATGAACTACACAGATGACTCATTCCTCTCCTCTGATGCTGGTTCAGCCCGGACTGAATGTGGTTAAATGTGTACTTTGCTCTGCTGTGGCTGATATCTGTCTTTGACTTTGGAGATTAGATTGGGATTGGCAGCACTTGAGAGATATTGAGGTCATCTGTTCTGAGTTTTCTGAATATAAAGTCACATATTTCATGTTAACCTTTTATCAAATAGTCTTTTTAAAAAGCTGTTTTTTCCTATCTAGACAATCTTTACCTGAGCTACTCAACAGTCAAAATATATCTTTTCTCTTGTAGTTTCTCTCTTAAATAACTTGAAACACTTCCACAAGGTTTGCTGTGTAGTTTGTTGGCACTAAGAGGGCACAGCAGCCTCACACTGACAGTGGCTGTTTGTGTGTAAACACAACCACACTGTCATTTGTGTGTTTGTGTGTTTACACCAAAGGTATGACACCCTGATGGACACAGGGAGCTTTGTAAACAAAAACTTGGTACAAGGAAAGACAGTCTTACCATTTCATCTAAAGCTCCTATTTGAGAGTTATATGTGAGATTGAGGATGTATGTCTTTGTTTTTGTGTTTCTGTAGGTTTGTCTCCTCCCACAGCCTACACCCCCTTCCCAACCCCACCCGCCATTCTCTCGGAAGCCGCCCTCTACCAGCCCCCCCTGTTAGCTGCTCCCAGACCTGCTCAGACAGCAGCACACAGCCCAGCTCACGCTCTCGCCTACTACCCCCACCAACCACACCTGTACATGAACATGAACATGAACTACACAGCTTATTACCCCAGGTTAGCACATCTTCAGCTAAAGCTAGCTGCTCCGACAGAAGACTCAATCCTCCAACTTCCTTTTCTTACACATGCTCTCGTTCTGTCTCCAGCCCTCCAGTCTCTCCTTCTACAGTCAGCTACTTCGCAGCTCCTCCAGGAGCAGTGGCGGCAGTGGCAGCCCAGCCTCACCACCCTGCAGCAGCTGCTTCTTCTGTTCTGCCTCAGCCTGGGGCCCTGGTCAGGATGCAGGGTCTGCCCTACAACACTGGAGTCAAGGACATTCTCAGCTTCTTTCAGGGATATCAGGTCAGAAAAGAGACAAATATGTTGGTTCTGTTTACGCCTGGGTTCTACTCGAGTCCTCAGTGATGGGTCAGCAGCCTGTTAACTTCTGACTCATCATAGAGTACGTCTTCAAGAGCTGTGTTAAATAACAAACAATAATCCAGTTTAATAATGATTCTTGAGGGATGGTGACTTTTATTTTTTCAGTGAGGGATAATCACCTGCTGGGTTGACAGATGTGGCCCTCGAGGAGTTTATCAGCGTTTTTAATAACCTTCAACTAATTTTATTGCTTCCTGCCATTTTGCTACTTTTCACCATCTAGATCATTGATCTTGAAAAGGAAGTTTTCAACAACTTGGGCTCTTTGTTTGTGCAAGGATGAGTAACACTGGTGCAGAGCATGAAACATCCACTGTTCGAAAATTTCAGCTGATCCTCTCACTCATTTGAGGTTAAAGAAATATTGAAATTTCTGTGATTAGAATATTGCAGCAGGCCATATTGTGATTTTATCTAGTTTGTAATTAATTGCCCAGCCCTGGGACAAAACCTCAAATCCCAAAACTGTCCTTTGACGCAGAGTGCAGACCTTTTTTTAACTTTGCTGAGAATGAAGAGGTGTTGAACTTAAGGGCAGCTCCAAGTGGACACTAGAGGAACTGCAGCTCTTTACACTTGCTGTATTACCAGCCACTTGAAATAAAGAGTCATTGGTGTTTGTATTCTATCACTGATAAGAAAGTTTCATAGCACCCTCCATTCTAAAAACTCACAGTCACAGTCACAGCTACAGTTAAGTTTCTTCCTCTCATGAACCCATCACTCAGGCTGTGAATGGAAACCAGGTGTAAACAGACTCACCTTCATTGAAGTGTTTGGTTTGTGTCGTGGTTTTACGGCCACATGAAGATGTTTGTATACGAGTTGTTACTGTTGAATGTGACTAATTACCAGGATAAACACATTCAGATGAATAAAATCACACAGGTTGGTTGTTAATCCTCTCCCACAGCCTGACGGAGCTGTGACACCCTAGGCCTCCACCCTGCAGCTGCTACAGATTTATCATCGATCTTTGTTATTGCAAAATCTCACCTCAGTAGTGTCTAATTAGACGACGTGTGTGCACTTGTGCTCTCTTCCCCTCTTGGTGCTTCCCATATATTTGGCTGCCAGTCCAAGTTAGGCGGAGTCCTCTGAAGCAGGTATGACTCTGACAGGTGTGGCTCAGGACAGTTTGGCGTGTCAGAAGAGTGAAGGCGGCAGAGAGTGGGCGTGGGTTGAGGTGGAGGGGGGGATACACTGTTGCTGTGGAACAGATCTTGGGTCTGCTTTTGGTCTCTATGGGTTAAGTCATTTATTGTAGTGGATCTGTACAGCCATGAGCTTCTGGAGGGTGAATCTGACTTTGGTTCAGACACGTAGAGCATATTTTTATGCACAGGAGAAAGAACGTGCAGCCGGATGTTAATGTGTCAGAGTGGAGTTGATGTGTGTGTGTGTGTGCTTTTTTTTTTAAGAGAAATGAGAATAATCCTGTCCTAGTAACTGTAACCTTTCTGTTTGTGTGTACGTGTGTGTGTGTGTGTGTGTGTGTGTTTCTGGCTGCAGTGGTCTCTTGCACTCCCTGGGTGAGAAGCCGTTCCCACACAGTGCTAGTGTCTATTATGACCCAGTGGTTCATGAGTTTGGTGTGCACTGTTTTTTTTTTCTGGTTTGGTGTGTATTTTTAGGCGTGTACATGCTTTTCTAATCGTGTCCTATAATGTGTTATGACAAAAAAACGCTGTGAAAAGCCTCCTGCCTGCCTGACTGTCCTCCGTTCGTTGTCATGCTGTCTGTAGTACGCCCCTGACGAGTACAGCAACATGGTTCAGATGAACGAACAGGCCAGGAGTCTGATTCAGCCCAAAGAATGGCTCTGTCTTTAGGGACGCCCTGACAGGTAAGAAGAGGCTACAGACCAGAGGACCATGGTGGACAGAATGGGCTTT
Source organism: Thalassoma bifasciatum (assembly GCA_008086565.1). Classification (NCBI taxonomy): domain Eukaryota; kingdom Metazoa; phylum Chordata; class Actinopteri; order Labriformes; family Labridae; genus Thalassoma; species Thalassoma bifasciatum. The sequence goes on from RPOG01000018.1 coordinate 91,274, forward strand.
TCTATTCATTCATAACTAATCATAACAAAACATACAGGATCAGACACACGAACACACCACACAGCTCAGTCAGAACTTACCAGTCAAACAACATTTTCTTTACCCTTCATAGCGTCACTCTGTTGGCAACACTTTTGAATAATCAAAAATGCTGCATGTGCCGACTTCTTCCAATTATAATTTGTCTGTGTCAGATTCTACAGTTCTCAAAGTTCTGAGGCCCAGAACATACTGTTATTTCCAGACTATTGGGTGCACCTGAATATAAGCTGCACCCACCAAATTAAAAAAAAAAAAGTGTATATAGGCTGCACTTGTCTGTAAGGTGTCACTTGGAATATTTAACTCCCAAAACGTATTAAATAGATTGAATGTTTTTTTTTTTTTTCCTCGACTAGTGCCTGTAACACAGTAGCCCACCAGTTACACTTTGGCCTCTCTTAGCTGACCAAAAATGGAAACTTTTGAAAACTGCTACTAGAGTGGAATTCATCATTTCACCTTTTTTTCCCCCAACTCTTCCTTGGCCTCCACATTGTGGTCTTGTGTACAGCCCTTGCAGTTATATCGCCAACTACAGGCCTGGCATCCATACTACATGGTTTTCAGTCTCTCAATGTGTCAGTGTAAACACAGATTATTTTCTGGGTGGAATGTTGTAGTGTAAACCAGGCCCTAATGTATTGGGAGCATGAGACTCGTTAGCTGGTAAAAAAGCATAAATTAGCTGCAACATTATTTAAGTAGCAGGGCTCAAAGCGTGTGAAAAATGTAGCTGGAGGTAGAACTTGAGAGTTCAGATTTCAGAGTTCATCTGCACATCAGGCTCCCTGAATAAAGCTAGCATTAGATGTCAAATTATTCTGCTCACAATCAGCAGCTGCTAGGGCACGGACTCCCTGTATACAAAGCACATGAATGCAGCAACATGCAAATATATCGCCGCCATGTTTATTTATGACATTATACAACCAACAAAGAAACATTTTTAGCACTCGATCGAGAAAGGAATGCCCAATCTGGACCTCCAGAGTCTGAGAGCTTGACCCGGCATGTCGACCCACAGCTTTCCAAATGGATCTGTTTCATATCTGCTGTCTTTCCTGTAGACCCTCTAGGAGTGCTGAGTCTGGATTTATGACACACACACACACACACACAACATGACAGAGTTTATAAGATTGTTCAAATTAAGTGACAGCTGACATCGCGATTCTTTATGTTTGGTCCGTGTACAACGAAGACTCGGCAATTAGGTCCTAGTGAGTGTCACACTAAGGTCAGAACTCGTGAGGTCGAGATTGGGTTAGTACTTCCCAGAAGAGAGCAACGTGATTGGAGGAGTGTGAGGAGGAGATTGGGACTCAGTAATCATCTAACATGTGGTTTGTTCTATTTCTTCTGCATGTCTCGAGGAAACTGACAAACATGATCATGGGGAAAGATGTGAACAAATGTGAACTAACAAAGAATCAGTTTGTGATTCATTCAAACTTTGCTCGTGGCTTTCAGGTCCTCTGGGAACAGCATGTGCTCTTCTTCTGCTCTTTTCTCTGCCCATATTCTCTCTCTTTTTTCTCCCCCAACCTAATTGGACTGCCTTGATGATTCTTGCCATCCTTCGCTCTTGTGCTCCCCCTGGTGTTTAAGGTGTAAGAGAACAGGCAACATTTGTTGTCTCATGTTGTTTTGTTTTTTGATTCCCACAGCTCCAGCCAGATGCCGTTCTCATCTTGTATAACTTCAGTGGCCAGTGCAGCGGCGAGGCCCTGATCACTTTCCCCAGCGATGAGATCGCCAGGCGGGCCGTGGCAGAGCGCTCCAACAACTCTTTCTATGGCCAGCAGGTCCACCTGGTCCTCTGCAACTGACCGCGAGCCTTCATCTCTCTCCTCTCCCTCTCTTTAACCCACTCCTTCCCTTTACCTGGACACCAGAAACAGCTGCTGGACCCCTCCCTTCATCGTTCCCTGTTTATTATGACCTGAGACCCTACTGGCTCCGACACTCATGAAGTCTCTGTTGGAGTTTGAGGATCCACTGATGAGGTCACTGAGGCTTCGTGTGAGGTCGTCTGTCTGAGCTGAACTGCAGCAGTCTGTGGAGATGAGATGGTGTGGAGCCTGGACAAACACTGGATGGCTGTGCAAAGCCAAATCTGCATGTATATTTAAATCCTCTATGTATGAACGTGTACAGATGTTCATCCTGATATGCTTGAGGGTGTACAAACCACTTCTGCAATACGTTTTTTTCTGTTTATACTTCTGACTTTCACCCTTTATCTCTGTAAGATCAAGATCTCTATGCAAACACTAATGTGTGTACACATGCATGTGTGATGTTTATTTAGTTGATGGTCTAAAAAAGCAGAAAATATAGCCAGAGACATGAAAACTTGGACAGCAGAGGGTTGGTAATGTGCACTTGACTCAATGCCACGGATGTATCGATGTACCAAATAACTTTATTTTTTAGTAAAGGAAAAAGTGAATAATTAAGTACTTTTGTCATCCTGTTTCGATCTTTTCAGCACTACAGATTAATTTTCTCCAATCAGAGTGATGATATTTCTCTGACAAAGTCAAGTCATGAATTAATTTGAATGGTTTAGTCTCTAAGTAGAAGATTTAGAAATGTAAAGACTCAGGCGTATCCTCCTTGAACTATGGACCTCAGCTGTGACAGGCCTTTCCTGTTGTAGTTTTGCTTCTTCTATGTGCCTACATTACCCAGAGTGCAATACTGGCCTAAAACTAAGGCTCTGTCAACCTCTGGTGGAAGAGGAGATATTTTTTCTTTTGTTGCAAGTTTGTGACTTGCACAAACTTGGATATAATAAGTATAAGACTGTAAACAATAAAAATGTTGACACAGACCTGTTTCTTTTGTTCTTCTCTAAAGTTTTCTTAGAAAGTTATGTGAGCAGAAACTCTCCCCTCATGTCTCATAAAAGCTCTTCCTCTCACAGAATATCATTCAGCTGAATTTCTTTGAAAGAAGTCTGTTTTGAGGATGTGTGTAGTTTCCTTTACATTATTGTTTTAGTAACACAGCTAGGGGGCGCAAATCACACATTCAAATTGAAATGAGGGATGCACAATATTGGATTTTTGGCTGATATGCCGATATTTTACAACTCATTCAGCCAATAACCAATATTTTCTCCGCACATCTAATTGCTAAAATCATCAACTCTCTTCTGTGTTGGGATTAGGAAACAGTAATATGGTGCATACTCTCATCACATTTGGTATACATCTTATTTTTTGTGCAAAATGATAAAAATATGTAAATACTTAATACTCTCTCTGGGTCAATCATAACAATACCCACAACCACAGACAATCTTGATCATTTCACAACTGATGAAGTGAGGAAAAAACCTGTTCACAAGGAACATGTTGCACAACTTTTCACGCTGGGGACATGACACAGAGGTTGGACTTTTGATCAAGTGAGCAGCAACCTGTTATATTATATCTGCAGGTATCAGCCTGTTAGCAGTCTATAACCAGTTCAGTTCAGTTCCAAGCCAATATTGTCTGATACCTATAACGGCCAATATATGTCATGCATCCTTAATTGAAATAGCTCAACAAATGTATAAACTTAAATGAAAGCTAACTAGCCCTGATGATATCTCTCACTGCAGCTCACTCTGTTATTGAGAAACAACAGCACTCACTGTAAATCTCAGCTTCATGTATCTCTGTGGAGGAGTACGAAAATCTGAGTTTCTGGCATAAAAATAGGGAGCAAACACATCTAGAGTACTGAAATGCAAGAGAGGAAGTTTGTATTTGTTTACACCATTAACACCATTATTTTTTCTCCCATTTCTCTTCTCTGCCCAGTGTGGCTGTAGAGAGAGAAAGGAGCCGTCTGAAGGAGAAGGAGGTGAGGCGGCTAAAATGCCTTGTTTTATTGACACAACCTCACAGACACGTAGAAAAATTTGGAGCTTAAAAATGTGAAAAAGAGACCGACATCCATGGTTGAGTTTTCAGCTTTATTGATATACACTACTTTAGAGCCTACAATATAAGCAAGGTTTTCCCTTTGAATAATTTCAAAAAGCACTGCAGTCTTAAAAATTACAAAAATTTTAACATACAAAATATACAATAAATGACAATACAAGGCTCGGTAAACATCAGCTAAACCTGTATTTCCCTTTTAATTTACAAAACACACACTCACACACATATACATATATGTATGTATATGTGTGTGTGGGTGTGTGTGCATGAATATATAGATATATAAAAATATCAGTACATATTCAACACTCATACATGTCCCCAACCGTTTAGGAATGACATCCATTAGAAAATATCAAAAATAGAGCAGGACAGTCTCTGCTGCATGTCTTTATGTAAAGGGGGAACATGTTGTTCGGTCTTTGGTTGTGAAAGCCAGAGTTTTAACTTGATGCTGGTTTTGTACGCTGCAGAACCAGCTCTACACTCCCCCTGACCCCGCCCCTAAACACAAGAAAAGTAATAATAGTTAGTGACTGGAAAACAGAAATCAACCCAGAACAGCCAACAGAAACACTGACAAACTGCTTTCAGACGTGAGTTAAGGCATCCTAACAGTTTACAAAGTGACATGATTCTCTCTATATGAATGTTTTTTTTTCCTTTCTGCTCTGTGAAGTCAATACACAACATCATCACTAATGGTTTTTAATCTCTTTTTCTTAATGTGGTATCTCACATTGGCTGCTTGTCAAGGTTGCATAGCCTAAATACACGTGTGTGCTTTATGTTGAAAACAGGACTCTGTCGTCAGTACAGAATATTTGGTATAAACACCATCCGTCCGCTCTCTCTCATACACACACACTAACACACATCTGAACTCAAAGATACCTGACAAGGCAGTTGATAACAACTCCAGGATGCTAACAGAATCTAAAAATAGGTCTACAGTCTACTTCTAGAGGCATCAAGGTCTTTTTTATCTTTATTTTTTTATCTTTTAAAGGCATTAGGCAGAATTTGAATGCATAGCAGAATCACTTTCACCTGGAAACTGACTTTAAAACGTCATCTGTCACGTGCTGTGCTCCTCGCACGCAGCAGCAGGAGCATCATTGTCGAGCTTAAGGCAAAACAAACAAACAAAAATATGGAAATCTGCATCACTCAGTTAAAAACCGCACGGTGGGAGTAGAAAGGTGTGTGAATGCACTCTGAACGCACTGACTGTCAACGCACGTCCACCAGATCAGGAAATACGGACCAAAACTTTGTGGTCATGTTCTCTGATTGTGAACTACAAACACTGTTTGACTTTGTTCTCAATAAAAAAGGGGGAAACAAATACCCAAAATTATTTGTGTCAAATTGTTTCTGGTTTTTTGAGCCATCATACACGTGGTGGCTGCTTGCTACAAGAAGGCACACAAAGGCCCCCTGGGAAATTTAGGGAATTATGCATAAAAGAAGAAATGTCTGAGACATTTTTCTGCAAAGTGGAAAGAAACTTCAAATTATCTTAAGGACAAAAAGACTTTCTCCTTCCTGAAACTCACTCCACCACCCCTCATCAGGAGTCGTGTAAAAAACAAGTCACACACTTATTTCAAAATAGAAGAACTCCAAACCAGCTGTGCAAAACAACGACAACAAGCTTTTGCTCCCATTCAAAGCTGCTGAGTGTTATTAAGGCCTTTGTTCAGCTTGAAGAAGAAAAACACAGAAGAAGAGGGAAGAGAATGGAAGGAGGGCTTGTTCATGTACAGATATTATCTACACAGCTGAAAAGTTGCTACAAGTTGTGGAATGTTGCGGGCTGCAGACCCCCGGACCTTCCAACCGGGCCGCTGCACCCCACACCTGAACGATGTCGTCGCTTAAAGGGAGAAAACCAAGACCTGGACGGACCTGGACGGAGCCGTCACCACTAATGCCACGAGCAGACACACGTAAAAGTTTCTCTAAAGATTTCTACTTGGTACAGCCTCTCTGTCTAACGTCAAATCATGTCACTTGTGCTGATGCTCGCTCAGCGAAACATGAATGTTTTTGTAGCATCCTGGGAGCTTTAATATCCTGGTGTTTTAAAGATGTCGCCTGAGAAAACTCTTCCCGACAGATTATAATCCCACCTCTGGCTTCATGTGAAAGTACTGGGCACTTTTGAGTCTCTCTCCTTTTTCTTTTTGTACTCATTTATAAATAAATGTCAATGCTGGTGAGAATGAGGGGACGACAGCGCTCTGCTGTGTCGTCTCCACCTCAGAAAGTCAGGGTTAGTGCTCCGTGTGCATGGACTGATCAGGGAGACAGTGGTGCCTTGACTGATGCCTCTTCCTGCTTGTCTTAAATGCTGATTTTCAGAGAAGACGTCAGTGTGTGAACTTCTGAACGAGATCAGAGGAGACGGATGAGAGTGTCAGGCTGGTGACCTGGCAGGTCCAAGTGGTTTTGACTGAACCACGTTCCACTGCAGTCTTTATTTTCTGCTCCTGCCCAACTTTTCCAACTGCACACCAACCAGGATTGGACCAGCACCAGGCTTTGGAGTTTGAGGGCCTGAGTGTGGGCGGAGCTATGACTGGCTGTGTGCTGGTGGAGGACCATGGGAGCTGGGGGACTGGGACATGTCTCTGCCAATGATTTCATTCACTGTGAAAGAGAAACAAGAAGAAAACACTCATTAGAATCACTTTATGTCCACTTTTATGACTGTTTGTTTCCCTCTGGTCCAAATGTTGCCACATTTGGACATAACTTGCATTTGTGTGGTAAATGTAGAGCTGAATATGTGAGTTTGACTAAGAAAAACCCAACAGGTCTTACTGAATGTTGTTTTAGCCCTCTGAACCCCAAACTCGCCAGCGGGAGCAGAAAACACTTATTTTTAAAGGACGGGAAATCAAAAACCATTTGTCCAATCTAAAACATGAGCAAAACTGGCATCACAGCCAAGTTCTCAAGTTTCCAATGGTACCCGAATACATCGCAAGTGACGTATTTACTGGTAACAACTCTGCAGACCCATAACAACCTGGACACTCACTGACATTATAGAGCTCAGTGCATTACAACATCAAGACGCAGGAACAGTTTATCACACTGATGAACAATTAAACCTGTCATCACAATAATATCTTATTAATCTTAGAAGCACCTACAGCCTCTAATTTTCCCTTGCACATTCTTTTCTTACAGTTAATGTCCTCATTCGTTGCACTATTTAACTTAAATGTGTATTTCTTCTCCCTTTTTTGTCCAAAATTCTTATTATCTCAATTCCTTAGCTCTGTGTTTTAAAATAGATTCGATATTAAACCAGTTAAACCAGAGTCCAGTCAAAACCAAAGTCAAGTTCCTCAGATTATTCTTCAATATACTTGGTGAATAAAGGCGATTCTGATTTTGATTCTGATGTTAGCAACATGTCTAAACTGGCCATGATAATTTGGTCAACATGGCCTTGGTTCTCATGTCTTTGAAAATTTGAAGGAAATAGACCGCTTACTTAAGCTAAATTCTGTAAAGAGCAAATAATTCTACACTTTTTACTGCTTAAAAAAAGCCCTGAATGATGGATGTTCATCCTGTAATCAGGCTTAAAAAAATCCTTTGAATGTTGCTTCTCATGGTTTTGTCTTACAGGTGTAAAGTTTTTCAGCACTCCATCTCATTATTGACAGAAACTACACTGCAGACTAACACCACGCCTCTGTAACATATACTGCAAACTGTGTAGATATTTGTAACAGTATTGAAATAATTGCAATAATGATAAAATAAATATTGCAATTTGATGCTGTTATACCAATAAGAGACTTTGTTGAGTTACATCTGGCTTTAACCAAGGTTGTTCCGAACACACAGAGGTGCAGGATTTTATATTACCCTGGAAAGATGAGACCACAGTGAGGCAAAAAAATCCAAACATCAAATTTGTAGTTTCTTTGATTGTAGTACCACCACCAATATTTTCCCCATGTGCCTTTGGCTTTAAGGAACCTGAAACTGTGTTGTTTACATCAAATCCTTGTTTTATAGATTTTTAAAAAGATAAAATCAGAGAAAATAAATTTCCCTTTTACTTGTATTCTAATGATTTAAAGCTTTGGACTTAAGTGACACTGCATGAAGACATAATCGAGTTACATCCTCTTACAGCCATGGTTTTCCTGAACTTATAGAGATGCAGAATTTTACTTAATAGAGAAAAAGGAGACCACAGTGAGCTAAATGTGACAGAAGCAGAAATCAACAAAAAACTACTTGAAGTTTAGAGGGTAAAGAGGCCTTTTTTCACTCCTTGAAATAAAGAGCAGCAGAGAAACAGGCATGTGTCCAGCAGAGGGCAGTGTTTTCCCACGATGAGTTCACAGAAAGCTCAACCTCATCCAGCCATCAGCGCAAAGTGGAAAAACTCAACCCAACTGGCAAACCCCAAAGTTCACCGTGACGCGGGATGTAATCACTCCTGACATGAGAAATGACCGTAACTATTCCATTCACAGTTCTGACCTTTGTCTGAATCCAAAGACTGTTCGCGGTTACCACAGCACAGTGACTGCTATAAACAGCGTCCTGCACCGGGTAGGCCTGCCCATTCCTTCACTGCAGCTCTAATGTGCTGTGCTGCATTTCCCGAGGCCTGTTCACGGGCTCAGAGAGGCAGCGTAAAACCAAACTATGGTTAAAAAAAGAAAAACGTGATGTGGAGCTAAGGGTGGCACTCAGGCACAGCGAGGTTAATCACTGCCCTGACTGAGTTTGAGCTGCTTTTTAAATAAATAACACTGGTTGTGTGTGTGTGTGTGTGTGTGTATGTGTGTGTGCTGCTGCCGTTCAGCCAGCGTGGGTGATTGTTTTACATCTGCCGCCTCCATTCAGCGTTCACACAGGGACCACATGAGACACAGCGGGGAGCTAGTAAAAGTGCAGCCGAGGAGTAAATCAACTTCTAGTGCTTTGACGTGGTGAGAGTACGCCGACAGACAAACAGTTATTGTTTTACTTGTTTGGATTTCATGGAAAAGATGAAGTTTCCTTTTTGACATCATGTGTGTATTTCCCCTTGTTTTCCAGAAAGTGTTACAGGTCAGGAAGAAAAGCACAGAAAAACACTGCAGACAGGGCAAACTGGTTTGGGAGGGTGCAGCAGAGACCTCTGGCCCAGTTTGACACTGGGGAGGTTTACGAGCAGACCTGCCTGAACTAGACAGTCCAAAAACAGCTCGTCTTAATTCCCCTCTGTACCCCTCTGTGCTGTCATACACAAATGTGTTACTGTAAGTGGCCTGAAATAAGTGGGTAGAGGGGGTGAGTCAGTGAGAGATGAGCAGCCGCTGTTTCAGGAGAAAAAGAAACTGCATTTAAATAGGGTGACGCACCAATGAAAATTTTATGTAAAAAACAAGAAAGAAATCCATCTTTCATTCATTCAAAGAGACTTTTACTAGAAAAAAATGGATTCTTTGATGATTTTATGTTTTAATTATACCACCCTTGCATCCAAATTGGTCCTCTTCTAGATGAACAGGACAATAAACTCCTGAGCTTCTCTCTTTGCCTCTGAGGACCTTGTGTTGTTTTATTTGTGTTTTCTGCTGCTTGCTTTTGTGTCTGGCCACCATCACTCACATCATCCTGTTAGCGTGGGAGGCTCTTCCTTTCCCATGTCATCTATGTTCACACACACACACACACACACACACACACACACACACTAACGGCAGCACCACCACGAACTCACGAGGTTACACTGTGACTGTCAGAGCAAACATTTACCTTTCTATAAGTTGGACCAAACTGTACAACAACATGGCCACTCCATCAATTCTGTCAGACACTTATGGGTAAAATAAAAGTCTAAGTGAGGTTGACACTTCTCTATCAAAGGCAGTGACCTTTAAAAGAAGATGCAGCAAAACTGTGCGCAGAATAAGCAGCGTCTTACAGCTTTAGAGGACAACAGAGAAACTGACTCGCAGCAAGTATTTGACTTCTTTTGTCCAAAGGTCAAATCAATTGAGTAATACCTGGATGCAGAAACAAGATGCAGTAAAACAAAATAATGCCTCATTATCTGTAGCCATAATAGTCACATTCACAACAGTCTAAATTAAACACATCTTCAATGACAAATTAAGTCTGCAGGCCGATACGTTCTGCAGCTCTGTTGACAGAATGTGCTTCAACACCACAAAAATATAAGCAACCAAGTGTGAAATCATGTAGGCGTTTGCAGAAACATCTTCTCCTTTCGCCGTACTGATTAGATTATCGCAAAGGTAAGCATCAAGCCACGGGCGGTAATATAAGAAGAGCAAGGAAGGATTTGTACAACTAGTTTAAGAATCAAACCTTTGTCAAACAACACTTCTGAAAAAAATGATTTCAGTTTGACTCATTTGTTCTTAAGCAGGAAGAGGTTTCCCCACAAATCTGTCACAACCGTTTACTACAGGTTTGACTCTTGATATTACAGAGCTTTCATATTTGAGGGACTTTTGTGTCTTTTAAAGAGCAGAAAACAGGGAGTAAGAGTGGGGAAAGTTGGTTGGGATCAAACTCAGGAGGCACCGATGAGGACACTTTCTGTATTTAAAGGGTGGCAGCTTTAACCACCAGGAAAGAGGGGAAAGGATTCAGCATCTATTCTTGGTTGTTTTCTAGCAGACTAAAGAAGCCTGTATATGTGTCTCTCAGGAAGAAAAAGGTTAAGAGCTGTAGAGCAAGTAGTTCGCATAAAACAGAGGGTTAATTTCCCATATCGATGAGCAACAAATTCTCCTTCAAACAGTTATTCACTTCACACCCGAGCCCCACACAATCCAGAAGTGAAAGGCAGATCTGAGTTGAGGCTGCCCTGTGATGAGTTTCATATGCTGATAGTGTTTTCTCAGATTCACTCGATTCAATGATGACAGAGCAACAGAAAGCTGGTGATTCAGTGCTGCCTGGTATAGTAAGTGTGGCTCTGAATTGTTCAGCCGTAGGGAGATCCTCTGTAGATGACTGGGAGGGGGGCTCCCTGATCAAAATATACAACTGCACTCAGACGACTGCTGCTGATACTGCTGCTGCTGCTGCTCACGGGGAGCTGCACATCACACCCAGAGTCCTCCCAGGAGGTTTGGATAGAAGTCTAGATCTAATAAAACAGCGCTTGTAGCCAGGGAGGTAGGAAATGTTTCTAACAATATGACCTGAGAATTTACTTTTTGTGTTTAAATAATTTTTTTTTAAAGTATTCAACAACTGAATGTAAACCTGAGTAAATATATTGATGTGAGTTGCAGCAGGTATGAAGTGAAAGGTTATACATAAACTTAGCACAAAGAGTAAAGACACTTGTTTTGTCGATTATTCTTTTGTTGTTAAAGCTACCCTGTTCTGAATAAACAATTATATTTTCCCCTGGGGAATCTCCCAACGAAATAAGTGGTGTTGTCTCATTCTTGCTATACAGAGTAAGCTTGTCTCTGTGTGTGCTCCCACGTTTGTGCGTCCGTGTGCATCGGGGCGGAACTCTGCTGCACAATAAGAATATATGTACAAATAAATATATGTATAGAGACACACACACACACACACACACATTATAACTAATATGATGGCAGGGGAAACACTAATACATTTTCCCGACCCACTGTAATGTAGGATGTACTAGATATTGCACTATTATACTGTTATTACTGGGATTGGTACCTTTCACATTTAAAGTGGTACAGTACCGGCCTGGTTCCTGGGGACAGGTATCAGTAATTAAATTTGCCAAACCTTCTCTTCTTCTGTTGCTACAATTGACTTACAAAGGTATTGAACAGGCTTTCATCAGCAAAAGGCTTATTGCCAAATAGCATTTTACAAATAAATAGAATAATCTGTGATAAGTTTATCACACAAGCATTTTCATACACTGAAATGTCATGTTTGAGTTTTGTTAATGACATATCCTCTGAGTCTAGCAGGAGACCTCAGAGAACGGATAAACTCACATCTACATTTCCAAAGTTCATGTCAAAAGAGGAGCTTTAGTAAAAAAAGATCCCCCTAATTCAAAACAGAAGTGAAAGAAGCAGATGGACATTCGGTACAATAAACATGTCATCAGTAGAAATGGAAAATGGGTGATTGTCATAAAGCGGTGACACATAGAAAAAAGTTCCCGACCCAGGCTTAAAAAGCATTACTCTGGCAGAGCAGCTTAGGCAAATAAGTGGAAGATTGACTGACTGATTCTTGAGTCCAGCAAATGAAGACAACATGCCACAGTGGAAAACACTCAGAGGGAACAAAGGCAGAGGCGAGACTCGGTTTTCCTGCGAGAGGGAATATCAAAGCACACAGTTTCCACTCACAAGGTCCTGTAATGACACACATACACGTCTTCACACACACACACACACACACACACACACACACACACACACACACACACACACACACACACACACACACACGTCTTCACAGAGCCTTAGGTATGAGACGCAGCGTGAAGTAAAAATTCACGGAGCAGTCACACACATTGGAAATAGATGGTCAGTTGATGGAATTTATATTGAAAACTACCAGATCTTTTTCTGGTTCTGTCTCATGAATGCTGCTTCTCTGCGTTTTATTTTAATTTTACATCCACAGTCAGTGAGTGGGTGAGGATTCCTGAGAAACTCATTTAAAAGTCACTTTCTCATAGTCACGCATATCTGTGAAATGTCAGTGGGTTTCCCTGTGATCACACGGTAAGTGATTCACGAGACTCGGGTTTCTGCTGCGCAGGCACACGATCGTGGCTTCACTCAGCAGGTGGTCAAAAGAGCAGGCTTTAGGAAAGAAACCATTTCAGCCAAAGTAACTGCTTGGGGAGATCAGCGAGGCCAACCATGGTGTTTAATAGCATTAACTGTGGGGTTGATCGACAGAGAGCCCGATGAATCCCTTCTGTGGTTCTTCTCCTGATGTTTGATGTGTTATGGATCTGAAACGAGATCTGTGATATTTTTTTTTCTTATAAGCTGGACAAAGAGTTGCGTTTAAAAGCCTCTGTTTCATGAGGATAATAAACAGCTATATGGCCACAAAACATTAATATTTTGATTGATTTTTGGGGATATAAACGGATCTTTGCTTTCCAGAAAAAGAGTTTAAATATGTTTGTTTCTTGTATCTTGTCATTGGCAATCACAGCTCCACAGACGACCTTGCTTATGTAAGCTTGCAGTCACTCAGCAACTCTACATTTGCAGGGAGTGAAATCAACTTCAGCGCACTCTGTCAAGTCCTCACTTGTCTGCCTCGAGACATGTGAAGAGTCGTTTTCATTTTCCAGTCAAAAACTGGCGCTCAATGCTTGACTAACAAGAACAAATCACAGCTGACCCTCAGCAGAGCAGCCAACAGCACATTTTTAAAAATCAAAGCATAAAGCCTTTAAAAACAAGTCTGTTAATGTTCATAATCATTTTTTATATCCATGTTCAGATACACAGACAAAGAGTCCAAATGTTCCACTAATCCCAGCTGAAGGATTACCATGCTGCTCCTTTCTCTGTCTGGAGGAAAATGCAGCACTGGCTACGTCCTCTGCCAGGATCTCTGCACTAAACTCTCTAAAACCTTAATCGTACGGAAAGATGACACAGAAGGTCCCTTTCCATTCGTTTCAGGAGGGAAAGACCAGTAAATTTTTGCCATTGTTTTTAATGACCTGCAGCAGCATTAGATGGAATCGTATTTTCCTTTTACTGAATAAAGAGTTCAGCGTCTGTGCTGCTGTGACATGTTGATGGCATCATGAAGCATAACACATGCATGGGCAGACAATCCTGAAAAGCGTTTAATTTCACACTGATTTTGAGAATCAAACTACGATTATGTTTTTATTCTAACCTAGCTCTGAGGAGAAACCCAGAGTGCAATAAAAAAAGAGTCAATGCTTTATCTGCACATTTCTTAAATGGGAAAATTTAAGGTCATTTACAGGTTCAGTTTAATTAAGTAAACACTTTAAGTACTATTTCTCACTATCTGATAAATGTAAATACAATATTTACAACCAATCTGACTTCTCTGCTCTGCCAACTCAAGAAAGTAACAGTGTTTTTTGGGATTTCAGACATTGGATTACTTGTTCTCCCTTGTTTTACTCTTTCTGCCATTTTTCTGGCTGTGTGCTGAGGACAGCTGGCCGTGAGCTGAAGGCCACTTCAAGCTGAATAGACTTTAAAGTTGTAGTTGATTGAACAAACTTTCTTTTGTGGATTTTACTTTTAGGTTTCCAGCGTATGTGTTTTTCTTATCAAAAAAACAAGAATGAAAAAAATCATCCTCTTCAATCCAGCAATCGATATCAACAACAAGAAACATGGGGGACATTGAAATAATAGCACAATAAATTGCAATTGCAATGTGGGGAAAAATAACCGAAATTACATTAATTCTGTAAATCACTCAGCCCTAGTTACAAAGAGCTACTGTTAAAGCGTTTGTCCCACACACTCATTTCCTTGTCAAGAGCCATATGACAAAAGCATTACTGCTCCCATATCTGTCATTAAATAAAAGACTGAAGCCAGTGGCCAGCAAACTTAGGTTTGGCCTGAAAACTGGAAAAAGAGGGAAACAGCTGGCCTGTATTTCTCAAATGGTGAAAGTATCAGCCATCCAGCACCATCTGTGAATGTATTTTAAGACTGCTTCTTACCAGGACTATTCACCTTACCACTTCACAACATTGACATGTAACCACGGTGAGTTTTGTGTCCATTGTCACACCTATTCTCAGTTTTTGTGTTTGTAGCTGTTTCGGTGTAAAAGCCTAAAAACTAAGATCTTTTATTCATAAAATACACTGTGCACACATGCAGCACTCTGAGTAAAATGATCAGTGAAATTAGAAGTTTAACTGTGGAGGTTAAGTGTCAACAACATACCATAAACAGCTATACTTCACAGCCGATTGGCAGCCGATTGGCAACCCCTAGTCCAAAAGTATGAAACCTTAGTGGAAGTGCTAAAACTGCACTGCACAACAATTCAAAAATGCTGATTTTTTTATGGCAAAAAATAAAAATAAAAATAAAGGTTTACTGCCTGGTTCAGAAAACCACTTTGGTTTGAATAGGTCATTTCATTATCAACCCATGGGATCTTTTTTTTCATAACACATTATTTTTAAGTGATTAAACCCTAGAGTTTTGCTAGATAAGGGCATGACTGACTTGACTGACAGTTGGACACGGAAAAGGACCGCCTCTTCACCTCATCCTACCTTCATCAAAGTTAGTTTGAGTTCAGGCTGTAAAACTTCCTTTTAGAAACAAACAAGGTGACGTCACGGACTCAACGTCCATATACTATATTGACTATGATGCAGCACAACTTTCCCACAACAGCTCTTTAGAGTTTTTCTTCACTGTCTGAGCCTCCACTAAATTGGAAAAACAAAGCAATAAAATGTTTTAAAGATGTTCCTATCACCGTACAGATACTGATATATTTGATTATATCTGCATAAGAACATGTATCCGTATGCATTTGGGTCATTATTGAGCCTCCATCTCTCACAGAGTGTTGGGAGTACCATTCATCCTATTAATAACCCTCAAAGCCGTGCACAGTTTAAGGCAGCTGTGCATGTGTGCAGGGCCAACAAAAGACCAGCGTTTGTTGTGACCACAAACTACACACACTATGGAGCCCACAGTTACTGTTAACCAACACATGGAAGAACACAAAAGTGTCATCTCCTCTCATGCGTGCTCTGTCAACAGAGAGATTATAGTGTGCTGATTAATTAGTTAAATGCACAGCTACTGAAGCACATCATGCCAGCTCTTCAGGCAACTATGATGTTTCTTTTTTCAAGGATTAGACACAAGTTAAGTAAACCTGTGTGTGTCTGACAGTCACACTGGGGATTATAGGGTAGAAATACAGTATTTACATTCTTGGTCCATCAGTCATCTATACCTGCTTATCCCTAAATCCTGAAATAGAAAGAGAATGAAGAGAGTCTGCATTTGTGTTTCTGTTGAGGCAGCAACACACTGTGGTCTCTAAGCTCAGTATGGAAGACATTTACAATAAAACACTGGTCATGTAGTATTTCACAACAGTGGCATCCCAACGAAATTCAAGCTGTTCTTTCCGAACATCAAAGCAATAGATATACACGAAAACAATATATAGGTGAATTTAGCAGTTGACTGCACTTAACTCATTTATTTTTGACCCTTGATTCATAACTGAACCAGAACAAAAAGAATCGTCAGGCTTTTAAATAAGCCTGTTCATGTTTAATGGTAACTGTCTCAATTAATGTTTGGATTTAGTTCAATCAAACTGTAATTTCACTGCTTCATTAAGAGCTCACAGTGCGTTAAAAATCTACAGTCCATAAAGCAGAGCGTCTTTTTGTTTTTATTGACTTTAATCTGAGATGCCAAGCAGTTTTCAGATTGAATGTCTAGGCTGAGTGACCCTGCAGTGGGCTTGGATCCTGACCTTGTCTGTCCATCTGTCCGTCAGTCTGTCTTTCCACCTCCTGTGTCTCCTGCCTTTCTCTCTTGCGCACACACATACATACACACACACTAACACACAGTACACTCACACCTCAACAACATCAAACAGATCCACACAAACCCAATGTCTCATCTAACACAAACACACACACATCTCAAGCATGCTCTGGTGTGCGTCACATAGGCCATCTGCTAGCTAACCAGAGCGGTTTTTTACACACTCACACTCATATTCTGTCCTGTCGCTGACATAAATCTGCAGCACTGCTGCAGAGAGAGAGAGAGAGGTAATTTAAGGTAAAATGATTCAATAATATCTAAATATATTTAGGTTTTTTAAGATTTTGGTAGTGGAAAAAAAAACTATACCAACATGTTTGAAAGCAAATTATTCCACTTGAGAATTAATTTGAAAATGAAAAGGTAACCAAACAGCGAAAGGTGGTGAAAAATTATGAGCTGAATTTGTGCAACTTCATCCAAAATGTCTAAAGCCAGTTCAGAAGAATATCATTGGGTAAAAATGTAACCAGATTAAGAAGGATTTTTTTCCTCAGTTCCCTCTACATCAATCATACAAACAGCCCCAATGGTCACATCAATTAAGTCTAATTGCAAAAAATTGCCTAATTAGAAAAATGTACAAAACAGAAAATACTCACACATCTATGTATATATTAATTGTTTTCTTTTGTTTTGTTTTTTACTTAGTGCATAAAGGAGAGAGAAGGGTGATTTGTATGGGGGGGGGGTTGTTAAGTACTGCCACCCCTGCTTCCAGAAAGCAATACAATACATTTTTTCTAACATTTGACCATGTTTTTTTCTTTTTGGAGGCATTTGTTTTGCTCATCATGCAAAGAAGGGAGACGTGTGGCTTTGCAGGAAAGCATATTTAAGTTCAAAGAAAAAGTATTTTTTGCCTTTCAATGTAAAATATGTGCTACAGTGCCCACCTGGTTGGCAAAATACACTAGACTGTCCTCTTGGCTAGAAAAAACATGTGCTGTATGTGCGTCCTTCTTTTCTTTTTGGCCCTGCCCATAAAAAATCTGTGCACACCACTGCCTAAAGGTGATGTGCCCAAGAAACTACCCACACCACAAAATCTTGGTGGTACAGCCAGAAGTAAGCAAAATTTCATATTCCCCTGCAGCATTAACAAGTGTGATATTAAGTAGAAAGCCAGTTCTGTAAAGATAACTGCAACAGATAAGGCTCACAATGAATTTCATTGTGTTCTCGAGACCAGACAGGATGCTGATTCGTAGCCTGTTTTTGGGAATTGCAGCTGTTTTTGTTGTAAACGGGCTCATGCGGTGCCATGGGCCCTGCTAAAAAAAAAGTGGGCTTTGATGTTGATAAATCTAGAAAATAAAGGTTGAATATGGTCAATATCTTCAGTGATTATTCCCAGGTATGCACCACATCCTAAGCTATGTGTACATAACTTAGTTTAAGGCACTGCTAAATCACCCTTTTACTTTCAAGACACTTTAAGTAAAATCTGGCACAACTCACCCTGCTCTCCCCTATATGCATGCATTGCTAAATTATTCCCTAACAACCAGCCAATCCATCTCCAGAATTCACTCAAACTTAGCTGAAAATGGTCTACTTAAGAGAGTGAGACATGACCTCCTAAAACTCAGAGCTGGAGTTTTAAGCCTCACATTGCTACTCCAAAACATGGCCTACAGAGCTGGGCTGGCACAGAAAGCTATTTTTAGCCACTGGCTCAAAGGGAGAGCTTACATTCTCGGCTGAACCGTGTCACTCACAAACTTTCCTCACACTTTTTTCATTAGAGCGACTTTGGCCAGCTACTTCTGAAGCGGCTGTGTGTGTTTACACACGCTGCACGGACTAAATCTGGGTCTGAGGTGAAATATTTCTGAGAATACAGATTCTGAGTGCATAAATGTAACTGCATGTGAGACTGTAAGAAGGCAGATAAGAAAAGCAGATTCATTTGACATTTCTGTACACATATTTAAAGTGCTAAATGTGTGTTGGTGTGTGTATGCATAAGTATTATAAAGAGATGAACCGCAGCGGTTGTTTGTCTTTCACACATGACTTATTGACACTGACCCTGTGTTAATTAGGCTGACCCTTGCTTGCACACAATATCACACCTCTCTGACACAGCCTCACCAGGCTATTCATTAACCCTAAACCTTTAGGAGCCTCATTTGAATTATGAGCCTGGAGTTAACACAACAGAGCAATGCTGTGAAATCTAGATAAGCATGTCCATTATTTAGAATAGTTTGAACAAACAGATTTTAGATAAGGAGGTCGAGTTTATGTATGACAAAGAAAAAAGCTGCTAAATGCATGCTCTGACTTCACTAGTCAATTGTTAAGTCACCAAGTTCTCCTGAGCATGCTAATTAGGGCTGTTAACACACCTACACAGCCGCTCACAAATGCAAAAACACACACAGGATGTAATTACTGCAGCAGCAACCAACTGTAGTTTTTGTTTTCCAGCTACAGCTTCTAGTCTCTCGCAAGTAGCACAAAATGATGCAATCCTGTCCCTTGCTTTGAGTATAACTTGTTTCTAAACTGCTGCCAGATGTACAGAAGCTTCGTGTTTGCAATTAGGCTCTTAAATGCGATACTATCACTCCTGCTTTGTCTATGTAACAAAACACTAAGCCACAGGACCCCTCAGTCATCAACCTGTGCACACGTCAGCTCGCTCTTATGACAGATGAAACGCTGTCACTGTTATCGGGCATCAAGGTTTTCAGACAGCCCCTTATAAAAACGCAACTGTGGCTATGGATTGTCATATCACATTCATCACGGGTGTGGTGTTGTGTAGGGTGATTTTGAGCCCTCAGCAGGCCCTTGTTTTTCAATGAAAATGATCACAGATGGTTGTGCTACACAAATAACTGTAAAATGAGAAAATGAGGGCCGGATAACTGGATTGACAGAAAACAGAATGAAACAAAGAAACATAATGTTAAACAAATCAAAAAGGAGCAACTGTTAAACAACTTTCTTTGAAATCCTTTTATCCCTGGTGACCCATCTGTTTCACTTTAACAGAAGTCTCAGTATCAAACTTATGATTTCATCAACCAGTCTTGAGGTCAAAACAATTAATGAGGTGAATAAATGTCTTACCATCGTCCAGCGTGATGTCCTGCAGACCAATAGATCTGAAAGTGGGCTCCCTGTCCTCCGGCTCTTCCTTGATGTTCAGCCTCTCTTCGTCTGGTGGGAAGGGCCCCTGGGGGCTCAGAGGGTGAACCAGAGAACCTGCTGCAGCCGGAGACAGGCTGGCCATGACGGGGCTTGTAGCCTGGGGTGAAGGCTGACTCGAATGCTGCTGTAGGGGACCCAAAGGACTGCCACAGGAGGTGGGGGAGGATGAGGTGGGAGACTGGTAGGGCAGCGAGTGTAGCTGTGGGGAGGAAGGCCCGGAGTGTGGAGTGGGGATCATCCGAGGAGGTGGGGGGGCGGTTGATGTTGTGGGACAAGATGCTGACCTTTGACCCACAGGGTGATAGCCCATAGCCCTCTGCATCTGCTGCCCCACAAGTGAGTGGCTGCCTGGAGAGGGCACCTGAGCGGGGTTTGGGTGATAGCCTCCGAGTGTGTGGAGGTGAGAGGCTGAAGGGTTGAGAAGGGGCTGCTGGCTCTGAGGAGACCCAGAGATGGGGTTGGTGGCAGAAGAGGAGGGTGCTGATGGTGAAGAACAGGGGGATGAAGAGTACACCATCCCCATGCCAATTTGGTGTGGTGCTGCACTGGGGCTGTGCTGAAAGGGCATTCGCTCGTAGCTCTGAGGCGACAGACCTGACTGGCCGTTGAAGGGCAGGCTGTGACCGTGACCGTGGCTGTGCTGCATAGGCTGGTAAGAGGGCCGGGGAGGAGCAGGAAGAGGGCCAGGAGCTGAGCTGGGGTGGAACGTCATGTGGCAGTCTGCAGGGGGGTGGTGCAAACTGCGCCCCTGCAGGTGAGGCAGGTGCTGGAAAGACGGGGAGCCCATGGGAGGGCAGGGGGCCTGCACGGGTAGCAGCCCAGGTCCGGAGCCCGTGGCCAGGCCGCGAGGGGAGCTGGACAGAAGGTTGTCCGATGGGTGGCCCTGCTCAGGAGAAGGCAGCTGGGTACGCACCAAACTGGCAGCATGTGCCAGGGGCATGGACATAGGGGGTACTGCAGCAAGGTCCAGCTCATCTCTATTCTCCTGTTTCACCATAACTGAAGAGAAAGGGGAACACAGAGAGGGGGAGGAAGAGACATGACGAAAGAGGAAAGACAAGATGAAAGAGAAAAACCACATTGTCAGTGAGGTCTATCAATCAAATACTGCTGAAGAGCGAGAAAAGGCACGCTATTTTTCAATTTGTCAAGTCACTGCATTGCCAAATGGTCAGTGTCACCACTATGACATCAACAGTAGTTTTTTTTTGTCATTGTCTTTCACCACCTTCAAATTTACTCCCTCCACCTGAGATTGAAGTTGACTTTTTCTTGTAAAACCAGAAAAACTCGGTCAGATGAATCTCTGAGCAGTGAAATTAGTCTGTAATGTATGGACAGTGGGGCTCCTTCAAGATGAAAAAAGCCACGAACTGATAGACATTGTGATAACAAATTGGGCCATTCCCTTTTACTGTGACAGCTCACAGCATTGCTATGCCTATCAGTAACCTATTTCTCAATCTGGTGCCTTGTGACAGTGAGTTTTATTTTTATCCAGCTCTGAATCAGAGGGAGAACATATGTTGTCAGTCCGGGTGCCATCATGTGAAGTGCTGTGTGGGAAGAGGAGCTGAATGCCCCGCAGCCCAGATCAGACGGCAGACAACAGAATAAACGAGTTCACTGATTGTGCCCCCTACTCACCCCTCTCTGCCTCTGGGATTGAGGGGCGAGGGGCACAAAAAGGCCAAACAGGCTTTGCTCTGGTTAAAAATGGGGTACAAAGGATACTAATGTTAAGAAAGGATAAATAAACAGTTCATTCATACATAGTGTGGGAAGATCAGGGTTGTTTTCATATTGTGTTTAACCTTGATGCAGTTGTGAAATAAACTTGTGAAATTTTCAGCAAAGACTTTTTTCCAGATGTTTCTTTTCCTGAACTGGGCGAAGGCTTCTGCAGCCCAGCCCACAATAAAATATCTTTATTTTTGCCACAATAAAGCAGGCGTTGTTCGTGGTGACACTGGTGGTGGCTCGCCTGACAGAGCAGGGTTAATCTACTTTGCTTTGATTGGCTGCTGCGATCTGTTAACGGTGAAAACAGGAACTGTCTGTGCCGAGTGGGCGTGCTTGCAAACAGAGAGGCTGGGTGGGTGGAGGGACAAGACACATACATGCACAAACATACACACTGTTGTGGTAAAACTCAGGGTTTATAGATGTTGCACAAATTGTCATTTTATACTGCCAACATTGTTTTCAGTTTGACTGACTGTGAGAGGAACAAAAAACCCATAACAATATCAAATAGCAAGGAAGGAATTCAGCTTTAATGAGAGAAATGAAGGAAACTTTCGGATCACAATATTTTGAACAGAAAGCATCTTTGAAGCTGATGTAATTACATTAAATCATAATTCAAAGTTTACTTTATGACAATAAATGTTCCCTGGCCAGCAACAAATGTGCATCACAAACCCTGAATAAACACAGCGTGCATGCATCGGCTTTAGAAAACAAACAGTTGGCAGGTGTTAATGTTAATGCTAGAGGAAGACCCCCCTTTCAAGTCACAGATGTCTTTACCGGGTAAAGAAACCGAGAAAAGAGGTTAGCAAAGCCCCTGCTGAGAAGCATGCAATATGAAAAGTATGTTACAACTGTTTCAGTCAAACTGCTTGTTATGACTTTGGGAGCTCAGCAAAAGCAAAAATTACCGCAAAATAAGTTTTGGAATTATATTACTTTATTATTTATTATAATTATATTAATGGATCTCAGGTACTTCAGGAACAAATTAGTGACTTTTCTAACCTTGCAGGTTAAAAACAACAATGAGTTGGTGCACCAAAATAAACCCCAGAAAGGTGTAGAAAACTCTCCTCTCACCTGAAAGGTAAGTAAAGCGTTGTGACTGGCTCCTTTTCCGCTTGCCATTGCAGACATAAAACTGCACCTGCACAGCTGAGCCCACAGTCTTGCTGTGGTAGGGTGGGACCTCCACCACGATGCATGACTACAGGGGACACCATTAGGAATTATTTACATACACTTATTCCAAATGAACCATGACAACATTTGCATACCATACAATGCAAAACTCATTCAAACAACGCTCAAAAGACAAATCTATACAGTATGTACACAAAGAATGATGTGAAAAACACTATATAAAATAAAGTCATACTTACTCCTTGAGATTTCTCACGTATTATTTTTGCTTCAACTTCCCATTGTGGTCGTCCGTCTAGAGGGAGTGAAAAGAAAATAATTTAGATAATGTGAAATTGCATCACTGAAACTATTTTGACAAAAACATGTCCCACAAAGAAAAATGTACATACTATTGAAAGAGAACTGAATAAGCTAATTTACAATATACAGTGTTGCTCATCTGAAAGTTTTTTTTGCACAGATTATACTTTTTTGTATTTTTTTTTTATTTGAGTAAATAACATGATTGCCTAGGACTCCCAAAAATTCAGTTGTCTTAAGATAATAGTTTATCATTTCAATTTGCTATAGGATTGTGTAAAATAATTAGAAAAAAATATATTTATATGCCTGAAGAAAGAGTGACATAGAAAGTATCCTTAAATCATCAGGCAGTGAATTTTCAACATTTGTATATTTTGTGATTGCTCAAAATGTGTCCTGAGTTGTCAACACTGTCAGATATTTATCAAAAAGCAAAAAAAAAGGGCAATCACATTGATGTTGTGTCAGCTTAAAAACTGAGTAGAGAAAAACAAATTTTAAAATCAATACAAAACACTGAGCATGAATTCAAAGGTCTATAAATGAATGTTTTAAACAAAAGCATAATAAGTTTCTAGGTGAAGAACAGATGGTAACATTTTAAGATAACTGTTCTCATCTGGGGATCTTCTCTGTCCTTTCTCCTATTTTATGATAATGATGTCAGTGTACAGCGCTTTCTCAAAAAAGCGTGGCTCAAGAACCACACAGGACTTCAGAAAAACACAAGATTTCATTTTGCTCTCGAGAACAAAGTGATATGAAAATGAGGTCATTGTTAGAGGTGTCCAAATATCCTGCTGTTCATCTTGTCTGGTTAAAGTAATGGACGGGTCAGTGGAATAATTATATTCATTCTAAAATGCCATTACACACTGCCCATATTCCTGGCAAGAAAACATCCTTTCCAGTTTTCCAATGAAGGATCTAATTATTTCACCAGGAATCTTCAAGGCAGATGCTCAGAGAAAAGCAGTCTGGTTAAAACCCTGACAGACTAGTAGGGTGGAGGGATCTCAGTCATCGCTGTAGTAAAAGATAAAACTTTGAAAAAAGTAAGCATGATGAGGTCTTTACAAAACAAACATGTAGCCTCTTGCTTCAAGCTGTTTACATGATGCAATCTCACTCTGCACCTGCATGACCTCTTCCTAAAACCTTAGAGGATTCCCCCAGACACTGCTGTCAGGCATCTGCGCCATGTCTGCAAAGAGGAAAAACCTAGATATTCAAAGGAAGCACTCAACTGTAAGCCAGATTACATCTCACTTTCTACAAAAATCCAGGCTCTCCTGTTGCTTTAAGTCAGAAATGTATCTGTTTGAATCTCCCTGACATGAGCTTTATGCCTGGTAATCCACAGACACAGTAACCAGTCATAACCCTGGGGGCTGTGAAGGAAGACTTTAGCTTGTGGATGACAAAGAGTGCTTTCCTCCAACTGGTTAATGACCTCAAATGTCTTTGCAGCTGACAGCAGTGCAATATTGCAGCCCAGCTTGTTGACATTCAACAGGCAGAAGCAAGGGCCCCACATGCTCTGTCAGACAACAAGCACCAACAGGAGCCTCATACCGCTCTGAGACAATGACTCCCATCCTTCAGACATACAGTCAGAGGGGAAAGCCAGCTCGCACCCATTGTGCCAGAAGATGGAACAGAAGTAATTAAGGTGATTTTTGTTTATGTTGTAATCTTTTTGTGAAAGTCCACAGCTGTTTGACTTTTACGACTGAAACAACACAGTGACTAAAAGGGACTGATGTTTCATCAGTCACTAGTCGAGGCAGTTACAGCCTTTAAAGTTCACTCCTTCACAGAAACATTTAGCCTTGTGAAGCTGAATAGTCATACCAATTACAGACTTAATTTTAGCTCTCTCCCTTTATCTGTCTTCACTTCCCCCTTTACAAATCAGAATAAAGTAAAGGAACTAATAATCAGATTTCAATTCATTTTTATCAACAAAAACTGTGAAACTTATACTAGAATACAAGGAAAACAAACATCTGTAAAATATTTCAAAATACTACATGTGCTCTGAACATTTGATCAACAGAAAAAAGGTTGAAGAAAAAGGTACATCGCCAAAGCAAAGAACAGCAATCAGCAATCTAACCAAAGCCCTGGTCAGCAGACAAAGCCAAACAAATAAGCTACAGCTTGATGTTAACTGGCTCCAAAATAGAAACAGAAAAGTGTTAACAAATGCCTTCTAGTATATGTACAAGTCATCCACAGTACCAGCTTACAATCTCTGTGCACTGGTAACAACAGGCCAGTCTCTGCACTTCTATGTGGGCCCACTAGTGTCTTTCAATTATGAGAGATGGTGGAAAAATGTCAGTCACTGCCTCCATTTTTCTTTTCTTCCATTCCTGTACTTACTCCAATCAGTGTCTTTCTGTGCATAAGCAGACGGATTAGTCATGATGAAGGGATCTTTTACAAAAACCTAATCAACATCATCTTCCATTACCCTCCTGTATTCCTTTGTCTCTTCCCACAGTCTGCTGCCATCCTGGGGCCCAGCTTTTTTCCCTACCCCAGATGCACCCCTCTGAGGTTTCCACTAGTTTGACCATCAGTGAGTTGTTTCAGCCGTGCTACTTTTTCTGTGCCATGCTTCGCCTGATGCACCTCAAAGGGCTAAATACATTCCTCCAGGCTGCTTTTTTTGCCCTGAGAGGACACAAGAGAAAGAGTGGCTCTCATTTGCAAAAACAACACAGCTCAACTTTCTACCATGTGTGAACTTGATTCTGTTGCTCCTCTTGACAAAGATTTCTTGGGCAGGCAGAGACTGGCTCAACAAATGCTACCCATTTAAAATTTCCAGCACCCAGGTAATAACACTTGATGTGATTGCAGAGGGGTGTACAAGGCTCAGAAGGCAGAATGAAGAAAACAAGATGAGTGACTTTAGTTAAAAAGTAAAATCTCTTAATGGGACGAGTTCGCTTTCTCTATTCTATCTGCAATAGGTACAAGTGTGAAAATGTAGCCCTACTTTAAATTGACCCTGCGATTGTGGGACTTTGAATAACTTCACGTTTTCTAAAATGTTTGATTGATGAGTTTATTAACAGATGAAGCGATTTTTAAGAAACAACTACGATGTGAGATTTTTGATGTAAGTGTTTCCAATTGTATTTAATTTACACTGAAGTGGATGCTGCAAGTTTCATAAAAAATGCTCATGCCCTGCAGTCGACTTCTTGCATTTCAACAAGTCGGTGGAAATTCAGTTTTTATTTATACTTTTGTAGTAATCTTGCAGTGCCACAAATGGTAAATGATACATGGAATATTTTACTCTGTAGGCTTCTGTGATAAAATCTGTCAGCAACCATAAAACATGATTTTTTTATGAGCGCCCATAATTGGCACAAGCTGTTTCTGCAGTGATGTTTCAAAACTGAGCTGCTGCGCACGGACATCAAACATACCAGGCCCTTTCTCCAGGAAGATGACCTTGGACTCCGGGAAGAAGTTGGAGCCTGTGATGACTATCTCTTCTCCCCCACTGACCAGACAGCTGGTCAGGCTGGATTTTTCCACCTGGGGTAGCTCTTGAGCTGAACGCTGGGCTAAGAGACCCAGCAAAAGAGACAAGGGAACAGAAGATGGTTATTTACTGAGATTTGTTCCTAAACACTACGGTTTATTTCTATTTAATGAAAAGGAAGATAAGATTATATTTCAATACTATGCAGTCAAACACAAACCTGTCAAACTATGTGAAAGCTCTTGTCTATACTTGTCTGTTCCTGGGTCTATTTTTCAGATTTTTCTGAATGAGCTCTTTTGATATGAGCGTGTAAATTTGAGAAGCTGATACTCACAGCACTCCACAGGAATAGAGCTAGCCTGTAGCGACAACACCTTCCCATTAGGTTGAGGGATGTGCACTCGAAACACCACGCGGACCCGTGTGTTCTTCCTTCCAATATCTGTCTCTCCTTTCCGCAGCTCGATGTCAGAGTTTCGCAGCTTCAGGATGCCAGCACAGTCGATGCTGCAAGGTAGAGAAAACATATTTGGCCCCACAAGGCACCGCAGGGATTGTAATCATCTACGGTACATTTAAGTAGTAAAGGTCTGGGAGCGATAAAACCGACCACATACCCAGCAGGGGCTTGGCAATGAGAGCAGAATTAAGTGTTGAATCACAGAATAAAAATGCCTGTGAATGTGATTTATTGTATCTGTAAAGAGGAAAACCCCTACCAAATCCCTTCCTATGAATCCCAGTGTAAATGAAACCAGACCCTGAATAAATATAATAATATGGGTACAGCAGAATCATAAATATCCTTATAGACTTTGTTTTTACTGCTTAATGGGAAATCCTCAGATGTTTAGCTTTCCCATTAATTTTAATAAATGAAATCTCCCAAAGCTACACAGACATATGTTCCCACCCTGTATGATTAAGATGTGGTGACTGCTTTATACCATGGTTATTTTGTCACGATGACAATCCCAAAACTGATTTATATATAGTGCTTATGACTCCTACCTGGCAGACATGTTGTTTTCGGGCAGGAGAGGAATTTCAAGAACTTTAGTGCTGGAAAGTATGATTTCTTGGCTGGCTGTGGCTACAGTTTTCCCCGTGATCCGATGCACCTGGTAGAAGGCATGCGGTCTCAGGTACCGGTCGTCTGCTGTTCCGATGAACATCTGCAGATTGACAGGCTTCTCGCTGTAGCCGATGAGCTGAGACAAGACAGAGAGAATAACAGAACAGAAACAGATGTGAGTTCTTTGGTCCAGACAAGAGTGTGAAAGAAGGGATACTCTCTTAATTTCCACAGCCTGCAGAGGGCATCCTCCTTTGGAGGGAATCTAAATGTCAGGTCAAGGGTATTATGATTTTTCTGGAAGAGCCACTGGAGATTCATCTGGAGCCTTGGCTTAAAAATGGTTTGACTTGATCGTAATTTTTCCTTCGCATGCCTGCTCCTTTGTAGGATTTGGTACTGGACACTGTATACTCCAAAAACCTTCCCAGAACTTTAGGACTGGGCCAAGTCAATCCTTTCAAGGACAGGCAACAGTTATAAAAGAAATTCCCCCAAGCTGAAGGAAAACAACGGCACTGATTTGGTTTACAGAGACAATACAAGGAACAAATAACTTCTCTGATTACTCATGACATCGGATTACAAGAGATTCAACATTTGCCTCTAAGTGAAAATGAAAATCTACAGAGATATGAAATAAAGAGTGTGTATACTGAAACAAACACAAAGTAATACAAAAGCATCATTAATAACCTTTAATAACCTATTGAGGGAGATCAGTGTAGTTTCAGTCGTTTTCTATAGTTAAACTGTGAGTAAAAGGGAAAAATGCCAGTGAAAATGTCAAAAACATTTTAATTCCAGTGGTTCAAGCATGCCAGCCTGGTTGGTGTGAGGCACCTGGGCCGGCAGCTGCCCCCTCCATAGGTGCCAGAGTGCTGCTGGCATCTGGGTTTCTATACAAACAGGTGAGATGTTCTATGAAGGAAAAGTGTTGTGTGTCAGGAAGAGACAAGGGGAAGATGGAAAAGAGAGCAAGACCTTCCCTCCACAGAGGGACAGAACAAACACTGAGACCGCACAATCCCACTACTGTTGTAATGTTGCACTTGGCAGACTGTGTGACGGCAAGATGGCAGCCCCCTCTCACATACACACTCTCAGAGCGCTGCCTTCACAGTCCACACCTCCGGCTTAGATGGAGGGAAGCCCATTGAGGGGAACTGAGAAGAACAAGACCATTCATTGCAGTTTCACTCTAGGAACTGCCAAACCTCAACCCTGCCACAGCTGGCTCCTGACCCTTTACTGCCTGCAGGTTTGCGTCACACACCGCTGTGTCAATGTTTGGTACAAATGCAGGGTGGGGTTGGTATGGGAAGGGAAGGTGGGCGCAGCTTCAGATTTGTCATGAACTCGTCCAAAACCAGCTAAAATAAAAAGGATTAAATTGGTCACAGCGAGGCCCTGGAAACATACAGTATGTACCTGACAAAAATCTGTGAGCCAACACCTCCAAAAATGTGTGCTTGGTTTCAAAATATTGTCTTAGTTTTCTTCAAAGTCAATTAGTTATAGAGGCTTTCAGCAGGATCATTAATTGCAGCCTCTTTCCAATATCAGTACAAGGTGTCCTGGAAGCACTGGTGGAATTGGTTTTAATGGGAACTGTTGTCATTGGCTCAACAGGTAGTCTGTGCTCTCTTTAGTATATCCTTCTCCTTCTCGTGTTCTTACTACTTCCAAGGCAGCTCCCTGTGGTGAAAGAAGTCAAGGTATGGGGGCACAAATGTTGAGCTGAGCTGTGGAAAAACTGAATTATGCTGTGTTTAAAGCAGGTCATGTGAGAGAACGAGCCCCCAGAGGCAGATATTAGGCAGAGCGTGGATCTTTATGATGCTTTACTGTTCTTACTTAAATAAACTTTATAGGATTTTGCTACTCAGCTTAACAAAGACTTACTGGTCTCCAGGACAGGGCTGGACTGAGAATATCACAAAGGGTTACTTACAGGTTCATTATTCTAAGTAAACAAAAAGAGGCTTTCTGGAACCTTGCACAAAATGCACATTTTTAATTTTAACCCTAGTTTTTAGTAACCCTAATTCGACATCCATAATCAACCCAATGTGGACAACCACAAGTCTCAGGTGGTTGAGAAGGCAGACAGAGCCAAAGGCTATAAAGAAATCTGTGCTAAGATATGGAGCTACAGGCCCATGACACTAACTCAGCCAAACAGCAAGCTGAGGGAGAAAACCTACAGCTGAGGCCCCGCTTGATTCAGAAATCTCATTGAGAAGATTAACGCTAAAATATCTTTTGAGGAATGGACAAGGAGGTAAGACAAAAGCTACAAAGCCATAACACGAGTAAAGCAAAATGTATACCATTTTTAGTAGCTAACTAAGGCCGAGCGATATTGCATTTTATTCACAGCCCAATATTTTTAGGCCATATCACGATATACAATAAATATGTCAATATTTTTGCCTCAGCCTTGAGATGACACTTTGACACATACAATAGAACAAGACAACAAAAAACAAAAGACAAAAAAAAAACTACACTAGACACCAATGCAATGCAATCCAAAGTCGTTCAAAGTCACAAATCGATCAAAGCTTAACTTAGCGGATGCTTTTCCTCCCACCTTCATTACTTCAAAAAAATTCCATTCGGCAGCCAAAAAATTTTGGGATTGGCTAATGTGGAGCACTTTTGACCAAAAGGGAAGGAGTGTTGTGTTTTGTTTAGTATTTTTTTTCCCCCTTGCTGGTATCTTTGGCTTGCGAGCACTCTCCACAGAATCACCTACTGTTTCATCCTGCACCAACATGTGACAAGGTTACAGGTTTTTGACACTCTTTACTGAACACGTTTTGCTACTGGACGTCTGACACTTTGAATCCAAACCGTTTCCATTATTTATCTGTGACTGACCAACTCTTTTTTTTTTGATGACAAACTGTGTTTCCAACCATTTTTTGCCCCTCTAACACGCACCAAGGTTATGAACCAAATAACATTAATTTCGAAATATGAACTTGAACTTAACAAAAACTTCTGTCAAAACTTTGTTTTAATTTTTTATTGTGCCAGTAGAAATAAAAAGACAAAAAATATTTGCCTTTGCTCATAAATCAGTTATTACCATTTCTAGCTTATAAAATCTCAAACCCTGCGGCTTTGATTGGAGCAAAGACTCTGTGCCCCCAGGTATGTTGTGACTCCTCCACCACATCCTCCATGTGCTTTAGCTGCTTGGTGGTGTCAGACTTTGAATGAGTAAACAGAGTGTAACCTGGGCCTGTTTTTGGCACGTTTGCCTCCTACCTAGACTTAATTGCTGCTATTGAATTTTTGGAGTACAGAGGGTGCTGCTGGGACAGTAATGACTGAGATTGTAATGACAGCATGAACTGATTTTCCCCAACCCCAGGGTCAAAACTGCTGTATGTGGCACATGAAACGTAATCGGAAGGAAGTAGCAGCAAAGGGCAGAATGAGGCCCCTTTAATGACAAGTAATGGGTTTATCTTTGAAAACCACATAAGATCCCAGGAGCCACATGAAAGTACAAATCATGCCAGTAACAAGCTAACAGGTAATTATGCATTCCGGTCTGCATGGATCCACAGTAATAAATGACGCCATTATTCCTGATTCAAAGCAACATGGAGTCACAGGGATCAACAGTCTTGTGGTTTGTGTTGCTTGTTTTATGGTCATGTCTGCACACTGTGGAAGTGGGGACAGACAGGCAGAGCTTGCACATGTGTATGTGTGCATGTGTCTATTTGCATGCCGGTAGTGCACTGTGAATGAGTGTGTGTGTGGGTCCATAAATCAGGGCATGTTTATTTGCTGCACCATGTGTGTGTCAGACAACATAAATTGAGTTTAAAGTGTTTAGGAGGATATATCTGAGGAAGGAGAGACCAGAGCATGAGAAACACTGAAACACTTCACAGATGTGAATAACAGCAAAACAAAACACACTCCCTGCTAAAAATATCCTGAAGTATAAACCACTGTCAATCTAAAAGTATCTTTTTTATGATGAGTTTTCTCTCTATGCACCTCTAAAAGATAAGAACTTTATAACTCTCAGTGAATAAAGAAGAAGGTGATCGTGATGTATTTTTTCACTCAGTCAATCTTAACCAGCACCACAAGCTGTCACCACCGAACAAAAAATCTGATTTTTTTCCTTTCCTTCTACCCTCACTCCACCTCTACCTCCCTGACTCCTTTTTTATTTTCTTCATTTCTCCATCCCTGCACATAAAGGATTCGGTGTTGAGCTAGAGTGTTGACAAACATACACTTTGCAGGCCAGGAGTTCTTTCCAAATCAAATAATCGACCAGGAAAACGTGATTAGAGAGACAGAAAGAAGGGATCACCTCAGCCGTCGCAGTGAATCAACGCCTCTGGCCAAATAGAAACAAGCCACACAGATGGACTGATTCAGTCACTCTGCAAGAGCTACAACTGTGACTAAAAACAAAATTATTTTCTGTCTGGTGTTTCCCTCAATTAAATTCATTTAAATGATTTGAAAACATGGCGCAGCAAAGAAAAATATTTATGTAGTGAGGGGGCTCAACACGTGCTACTCATCGAAGAGACTGAGGTTGAACAGGAAAAGAAACATGTCAGAAAAGGTGGGAGGTTGTAAGAATGTGCTCAAATGTTCAAGGACATATGCTGAAATGTGTTGTTTGATTTTTAAGTCTTGCACCAGACAGCATTAATACTGAATGCTGGGCACAGTGAAACTTTTTGCCCCTTTATGGTAGAGTGAGCATTTTTGGTACCGCTACACATTTAAGATTTACATTATTTAAGTCTGGTTTATATTGGAGTAGGGTGAGTGGGCCATACTGTGTTGCAGGGGGGCAATCATGCCTGAGTAAAGCACAGTTTGAATCCCCAGTGTGACCATGCCTTTAGTTTCAAAGAAACATGGGTAAAACACCACCTGTACACAGAAAGATGTGTAAACAGAAACACAAAGAAGATGTCATTGTCTGGGTGCAGAATGTGCCACCACACAACACCACAAACTAGACTTGTTTCACATTCCTGAGTCACCACCCTCAATCCATGCTTAAGTGAGACATACCACAGGAGGGTGGTCTCTGCACTTTTAACTCTTCACCTTTGTGCTTGTCTACAGTGCTCTGAGCTTTGCTGGTCAGTCATCAAGTAACCGAGGCCTGACAGAGATCAGATCTTATATTAGACCGCACTGACCCCAGTCTCATATCCTCCAGCCTGTGCTCATCAGAGTTTGTAACTAACTTATGGCTGCCACTGCTGCTGTCACTTCTGCATGTGGATCAAGTTTTCCTCCCTAAAATAAAACAGCTGGATACGGTTACACAGTCAGCTCCGACTAAATAAAGTTGCCATTTATTTTTGGCCTTCATCTGTTTCACTGATCCAGTAATAAGGCCAGCGGCAAGCAGAGAGGGAAACATCTCCAATCCCAGCTTACGCACATAAATAACTCCCAGACATACATGAAGCAGAGTGTTTAACCTTTCAGTCAAACTCTGGATACGACTGTGATATTGAGACCTATTTTAGGCTCTGGAGTTTTTAAAAATGGGATGTTTACATGAGCACAGCAAACAGGGAGTTCATCACCTGCTCGCTGGCTCTTCACACAGTGGCTCCAGGAACAACTGCGAACAAGAGTGTACACATTTTCAGGTCCATTCAGTTTTTTCGTTTCCTTCTTGCTTCGGGTTTACGTGGTTTTAAACTTCCTCCTCCCTCTTGTTCCACTTCTTTTCCCTTTGTCACTCTCCTCTCCGTCCCTGTCCTCGCCTCTCACCTACCTCTGCTCCAGCCCTCTCCCGTAACTCGACACTTTCTCACAGCGAGCGCCTGACTCTGCCAAGTTGTTTCCCTGTGTTGCTCCGGGGTTGCCATGGTGAGACTTTGAGTGTGTGTGTGTGTGTGTGTGTGTGTGTGTGTGTGTGCAAGAGAGAGAGAGAGAGTGAGGCAGAGGGAGAATACAGCTATGTATATTCAGCCCGTAAACTACATCCCAACTACCTCTAGCTTGTGTGGATTCTGATGTGCTAACACTTGAAGTGCACAAACTTGGGCCTAAACTGTGACCCTTGGGAAGATTTGAGATGTGTGTGGGTGAGAAAAAAGAGAGGGAGAGGGTGTTTGATTGCTTTGTTTGTATGAGTGTGCAACACTCTGGCTAGGATATGTGTACATCATTTGAAAAAAGCGGAGCATGATGGTCAAGGTCACGGGTGGGTTCATTTATCCAGCACTAGTTTTCTCTCTGTGGCACCACAATGAGGAATCTATGTACACACACACACACACACACACACACACACACACACACAAACACGCACCCATACACACACACACAGGCAGAACAAATCACACAAGCTCGCTATTTGCCTAGCACACTAGAGAGGGCAGAGAGAGCCAGGGGGCCGGTTGACTGTTTGTTTAAACAAGGTCAATACATTCATGCACACACACAAATGCACACACACAGACTCACACACGCAATCACACACATACATATACAGAAGCATTTACTGTATATGGCCTCGCTCGACTGGTCTATGCCAAATTGTTCTTATTCCCCCTTATGCCCCCTGCTCTCTATCCTCTCACACACACACACACACACACACACACACACACACACACACACACACACACACACACACACACACACACACACACCTTGCTGCCCCAGTCCCCTCCTCAGCAACTATTTTTTTTCCTGAACACTAAGCCTGATTACAACAGATGAGAGCTACACCTCCGACATGTTTACATCTAATACAGCCCCAAGGCAAAACTAAACCACACACAGACGGTTCACACAGCGCAAACCACATGGCTCTACACCATCAATGTGTCCCCCGTCATGACAGGCGGTCAGCTGAAAGCCATACAGAGTGTGTGACAGAGGAACACTAAAGATATGGCAAAGGCTTTACTACTTAAAAAGAGAGGACCAGACAGAGGTAGAAGGTGATGAGAAGAAATGACACAGTTTGAAAGTATTTGAAATGTGGGAGTGAATGACAGAAACAGACAGTAACAGGGTCATGGCCCTGCATTCAATCACAGGGATCAAAATCACTTAATGTGTCCAAGCCAGTGGAAATATAAGGCTGTCTTGGAAAGCTTCTGTCATATTCTGTTACAAATCCTTGTTACCAGACACCACAGCTTCATTTAGATTTATGAACTGTCGCAACAAGTTTACAGATGGACATCATATTTTTCAACCGTCTGTTTTCCTTGAGGACTTTCAAACAGAGAAGCAGACTTAAAAAAGTGTTGGTGTCGAATCATTTGGTTTTCCTAATACTGTGTACTGTAAGTGTTACTGTATCTGGCAGCTATCCTTTGTTGTGTCTGCCTGCCTCTATCCGTAGCAGAGGTAATACCAGTGGGGCTCCTCCTTATGTTTGTGTGGGTGCTGCAGCACTCAATTAAGCTGGTTAAATACGCACAAGGATACCTCAGTCAGCCAGAGAGGCTTTGGTCTTATATGTCTCCTAGCAACAGGTGTACCGATTATGGTCTGCAGCGAGCCCCAGAGGAATGGCTAAAACAGTCAGTCAGACAGGCAGAGACAAGGCCATCCTGAAATGTACTGTGTGCAATTACTTTCAAAAAGGCAGCTGGTTGATATATCAAGAACCATCTGAGAAGTGCATTTTTTCTAATAACCTCTGATTCTTTATTCAAATTTTATGTTACTATCAGGACGAAAACAACTTCTTCCAAGTCTGTAAAATGTGAACAAAAGAACTCATAATGTTGTTTGTGACGGTTTTAATAATTCATCAGAGCATTCAAGAGTTGTCATTTTCTTGCAAGTGCTGGATGATAACAAAGAGGTGGCTTTCTGTTGTGGCTTCAATTTTATCACCTAAACATTGTTGACATATGGACTTCAACAAAACCACACAATGGCTAACGATAACACCATTTGCCCTAAAGATCAGTCCTTGCATAGAAACACGCAGTGCTCCTTGCAGAGCTCATTGCAACGACTCGTGTTCATCGGTCAAAACAAATCCTTCTCATGCTTTGTGGTCTGTTTGTTTGGCTCCTGTTCTCTGTCACACGGTTACTTGTATTATTTCATGATTTTGAAAGCTTTCCAGTAAAATGGTTGGTTAACTATAGCAAGAAACACTTATATTACATGTCAAAGTTACGTTCACTGTGAACACAATAGCATCATACTTCTTCAATGAGCTAGACACAAAATGAGGTGGTGAGACTAAACATCTACCTTGTTTGCTAAGACAAGACCATTTTGATTTTACTTTCAGCTGATCAGTCTGACAAAGGCTGTAGTACACAGTTTCTTTTCTGACAAACAAGAAGCCATAACTTTTCCATTAGCACTGATCACCAGCTACTTATGGCTAAATTTCTGCCCCCACTTTGGCTCCACCCACCAAACCAACTTTTCTGACACATGGTGCAGAAACTGCACTCACGTGGAAAGCTTTTTGCAACACTATCCCAAAATATTAATACTAACAACACAAATGCTAAATAATCAGAATCTAAAGAAAAACCATCCAGAGATATCAGACAGTTCTCATGTGTCAAACCCAAAATAGTGTTTGACAGACAGATCTGGGGAAAAGCTCAGTGCAAAATAGGTTAAGATGAACACATCAATCAGAAAACAAAACAAAAAAAAGCCCACTCCTCGTCCTTGTACACACTCTAAAGCACAGCATTTTTGATCTTGAACACGTGTGAACTAGACCAGCGGGTGCACAGCTCTCCCTAGACATTCTCTTGTTTTTTGTTGACACAGCAGCTCAGTGGTGCATTGATCTGGGCAACAGCATGGCCACAAAAGGAAGTCATCACCATGTCCAGATGGCAGCTATGCCGTCATCTAGTGACATCACGCCACCAGAGTCGTAACCCAAGGAGAAGGAGGAGTCCCACGGGGTGCAGGCGACATAGAAGTATAAAACATGGACAGGGCAGAGACTGGAGTGTCATGGTGTTTCAGCTTGAAATATACAAGCTTGCAAAGCGAGTTAATCCTTGCGGCCAAGACGGTTTATTCATTACTTAAACTAAAAGTCAATCTTGCTTTAAATTGGCAAAACTTCAATCATACATGCTGGCACCAGTGTCATTCTGCCTCCAGGGAGTGGCCTGCTTCACACCTGCAGCGCACTTGGGAAACGTGATACATGCAAGCTTGTTAACACAATCAAAGGTTGGCTGAATGACTTTCAGCTCCAAACTTTTTCACATGAAGCTTCACACAGATCTGACCTTCCATCTCGTTGCATATACTTTTGAAGTCCTTAAACAATAGCAGAAGGTACACAAGGTGCTCATGTCTGCTGCTTTTGAGGAATAAATTTGTTTTCTCAAAAATGTCCGCTTTACAGGGTGAGAAAGTTAGATTAATAAGGTCAGTGCATCAGAGCATCAGAGAAGGAAGATTGGACAATAAAGGAGTGAGTGTTTAGTAAACATGGTATGTCTGTTAGACCTGCTGGACAACTGCTGATACTATCTGTCCTCACATAGCACAAGCCAGCTGCTGGTGTTATGTCAACTCTACTGCTTTTTTAGCTTCTACATCTAAAAAAACCTAAACAGGCAGAGTATTTTCACGTGCTAGTCCTTAGTAATCCTGTCAAGGGACGAAAAGGTGAGTTACTGTTGGTCTGATCAAAAAGAGCTTTGTGGTTTTGTGTCTATGTTTTTTTTTTTCATTTAAAATATGATTTAATGCAGTTCAGCTGCATCCACTTGTTTGTAAAAGGCACATACTGTGAACGTCTCTTCCTTTGCCTCCAACTTTTTGCCAATGAGATTGAAAACATGTTTACCAGCAAGAGAACACAGGGATCAGTTCGAACCAAAACTGTAAATGAAATAACTCTGAATTTGCCTCGTCTGACCCTAAGATACAAGCTCCCCACACACTAACTCCTACCGCAATAACAAAACATTTCCCTCTGGGGATGGGGAATGAGGGCAAGCGTGGCAAACGCTTTGTTGAAAAAAAATTTGGCGGATAAATTATGCATTGTCACATATGGCAGGATAGAATCTTGGTCTAACTGAGGTTGAAATGGTTAATGATTGGCCTGCAGGGAGACTGCATGACTGAATGAATGAGGGCATGGACTGTTTCTAAAGCAACAAATGGCAGTGAAGTAGCCTTTCACATTGCATCTGAAGTTTTGCTTAGTCCACAGCTGTATGAAAACTGTAGGTTTCAAATTGTTAGTGTCTATATTGTGCAAAATTGACAGTGACTGAAGTAGACTTGTGACTATTCTACCTCAATTGTAAAGCATCAAACATGTAAAACAAAAACTTACTACACAGAAACATAGATGTGCTTATCTTATCACAGACAGATTCTACTGAGTTAAAGGGCTGTGAGGACGTTCTTAGTGATAGTGCAAAATAATGATATCTGGATAGACACCTGATCATAATGTACAACTTAAAAATAGATTACCAATACCTAAATAGGTTATTTCTAAATGCTGATTCCTATCTTCCCAATCGAGGCACCGGGCTCTAAGTAGCGCTAAATGAAGCTGGGTACTAAACTACAGTACAAACTTACAAAGATGCTTGTTTCCACATTTCAAAAAACAGCACCATATAACTGTTAATAAATACATAATCTGGTTGTGTTGTATTTAGCAAAGAGTTCTCTTGAACAAAGAAAAATCGTGTTACAAGGAAGATCAGATGTCCATTCATTTAAAAAAACAAATACACAAGTCATGTCATCGCAATAGTTTGCATGAGTCCTCCGGCCAAACGTGTCACTGCAGTCCACTCCAAATGGACTTTCCTTGCAGTCCCGCTAATATGAATAGAATTGGATGGTGACAAAAGTTTTAATTAAAAAAAAAAAAAAAAAATGTCACGCAGCTTCACAACCCAAACAAATTTTCAACAATGAAAAATATTCTAACACAACTTCAATACTCAAAGAATGAATGCATGTATGCAAGTTAATTGGAGGACAGCAATGCTGACTGAGCTAGTCTGAGCTCAGCCACTGCTGTCAGGGTCCAGCTCTTAATCATACACACAAAGAAGCTTTTCACTGGAGTTTTGAAATATTAATGAAACTGATATCCTCTGCTCTTGCTCTCTCCATCTTTCTCTTTCAGCAGCCCTAGCTTTGTGCAGGCTTACCACATCTCTCACAGGTGCTATCAAATGACAGAGCAGCTGACTGGGCTGCAGGGACAACATCCTCACCTGCCTGGCTGCCTGCTTGTCTTCCTGCCTCAACAGGCTGACTGACAGTCTTGCCATGGGAGAGGATCCATGTGACAATCGACATGCAAATGTGCAAAATGACACCCTCAACGCAATGCTTTCATTCACAACAACC
Organism: Thalassoma bifasciatum; assembly: GCA_008086565.1. NCBI lineage: Eukaryota > Metazoa > Chordata > Actinopteri > Labriformes > Labridae > Thalassoma > Thalassoma bifasciatum. The sequence continues at coordinate 130,166 of RPOG01000018.1, forward strand.
AGCTGATGTTCTAACAATATGGCTGACAGATTATTTATTCAAAGCCTGGTGATTAATTCATTTTTTTCATTCAAAAGTAGCTCAGGGAATTAATATTTAATACATAATATTCAAATTACAGGATCGGTATGTGTTTTAACCACAAGCAAAAGTAAGACCCATATTAGGACTGGATAATTAATTGCAAATTGGCTTCCATCACGATATGATTTGCTGCAATATTCTAATTGTACACGGTGAAATATTTCTTTCACCTCTCATGTGTCAAAATACCAGAAACATTTTTTTGGCAGAAGATGTTTTACGCTATACACGAGTGTTTCCCAACTCCGCTCAACCAAAGAGCCAAATTGTTGAAGACTACCTTTGCATGACAAACAACAAAAAGTGGTGGAAAGTGGCATAAATGACAAGAAGTTGCAACAAATATAAGCTTACGGCAGCAAAAATGGTCAAAAATCAACCAAAATAGGCAAATAGTGGCAAAAATTGGGAGAAAACTTGTAAATGATCAGAGAGTAGGGAAACCTTCCAGAGGCCTGACATTTGTGTTTAAAATATCCTTTTTATCTTATTGCAATATACTAATTTTCTGAGAAACTTAATTTTGTGTTTTCAAGCCAAAAGCATCAACATTTCAAGAAATAAAGGCTTGAAATAATTCACTCTATTTGTAATAAGACATTAGTCTGAAATTGGTCACAAAAACATGAAACTTCCCATGATACTCCATTTTTTGAGATGTAACTTACCATGCAAACAGTTTATTTTTCTCCTTCTTTTTAACAACATTCCTACTATCCTCCCTCTATTATGTTTTTCTTCTTCAAATTGAGAATAATTTCTTTAAAAAATACCCCCTTCAATATAGCAATTCATATCAACTACATAACACAGGGAACCCAAAACTAACAGCACAGTGAATCACAGCTGCAATATAGGGAAAAATAATTGCAATTAGATTATTTTTGCAAACCGTTCAGCCTTATCCTGTACTGAGGAAATTTCTCAGGCATTCTTCGCTTTTGATAATGCTTTTGTGTGGGAAAACCAAATCTAGGTGCTGGGAGATTGAGCTGATTAATCATGTTGAAACATAACATACCAAAGGAATATAGGTGACTGTTTTTATGGTTCAAAACTGATCCCCTGATGTCAAGATATGTCATTTTGTTACCTTGACTATTGGGTGGCCTCCAGATGCTGCCTTGACAGCTCCCCTGCTGCCTTCAGTCTCGTAGTGCGCACGGTGGTGGGCTTTGGGTTGCACCTCTATCTTCAGCTCATACTGTCCAAACTGGCTCGGCAGTGGCCAATCTAGAGGAGGCAGTGAAGAGGTCCTGAGGAGAGGAAAAACATAAGCATGCCCACAAAGCATGTAAGAAGAATATCAAAGTTTTGGTTTACTCTTCATTGCATTTTCTCTGCTCCACTTTACGGGAGATGACAAGGACCTGACTAAGAAGATTTAGAAAACCTCTTTCGTGGTTGGAGATGGTGTAAAACTGGGGTAAAACATGATGTGTGCTCAGCTCGAACACACAGTGAATCACTGGAAAGCCCACATGCATTTCCCCTGTTCCTGAACATAACACTTCTAAAAGGCCATCTTAAGCCTTTTACAGTGAATCATGTTCTGAGGGGCTTTTCTTTAGTGAGTCTCCAGTGTGGGTCAGTGAATGGTTGGTAGGATGAGAGAGTGTGTCAGACAGTAAGTAAATTGCTGTGTGTGTGTGAACACCACAAGCGTATATTACACGTGCATACACCACAGGAGCTGGTATTGTGTGTTTTTCCTCTATGCCTCTTTTTTTTATCTGTGTAGGCCACAATCATATTTGAACAGCTGCACTCAAAAATAAAAAAGTCTCTGGTCTTCTCAACAGAGAAACCATGTCTGTCCATCTGAGTGCATTAGAGGAGCTTTTCAAACACCATTTTGTAAACACCGGCATTAGCCATTCGCAGCAAAAAAAGCTTTATTTTTAAAAATGTTGGTCATATTTTAGTAAAGTTTCTGACCTACAGTAGTAAATATGCTCAACTTGGCAATGTATACAAATCGAATCTGGAGCAACAGTGCAAAACTTGTCCCATTGGGAGTGTACACAATAAATGATATACGATCAAAGAGGCCTCATCCAGGTGTTTGGTCTGGCCGCGTGCCTTTTTTTGTCTATACATAATCAAAGACTGCTCACTGTGTCCATGCATGTGTCTGCCTATGGATTTGCACGAAAGACCTGAGTCAGTGTATTGACTGAATTAGCGCAGCTTCAGGCACGTGCTGTCTAATGGACCCACCCTATGCTCTGTCCAGCCTTTTACATGGTGGCCTCAGCTTTTATTTAGCTCTATCAGAGGCAGTACAAGCTCTAAACATGCAAGTGCAATGCATGAAAGATATTTGACAACCCAAATAAGTTTTGAAGGGAAAGTTTGTAAACTTTTTGCTAGCATGATTGACTCCCTTAATTCTTCCCTTTCCAGATGCCTGTCAAAGTGCTGGCTACATGCAGACAAATATGATCACACACAATCAAACACATGTGAGTCAGGCTTTCAGTGGAGCCTTTTCGTTTCAGAAACTGCCTCAGAGGCTGGCAACAAATCCAAAGGAAAGACTGCACTTTGGAATAAAACGCATGAGGCTGATACTTTTTGTTTTGATCAACTTGATGGAGTCTTGAAATCACAAATCCAATTGTGCTCCTTTCTACAAATTGCCCTACAACACATGACAGACAAAGTTCATTTTAATCCCCTCGAAGCTGTGTGTGATCTGTTACAGGCACTAAAACCTGAGAGCTTTCCTGATCTACTTTAAAAGTCAGTGAAAAGTTTCAAATATGAACAAAACCATACTTTCAATCTCTATACTAAGTAGTATGTTTTAAGAACAGTGCTTTATGCTCTCAAATCTGACACTCTGGTCTGGTGTAGAAAAATAGGGGCATATTAAACCATAAGTTTCCTTATGGCTTTTATAATATTCACTGGTGTGACAGATCACCGTTTGTTTGTAATTCATTCAGACCATCCTGCACAATGTGGGCTGTGTGATTTGCAGATGGGGCAAAAATACATCATCTACTTAAAAGGGCTGTGAGGACTTTCAAAGTGATCTTCAAAATGTCTCACTTCTACATATATGCCTTCTGCCTGATCATAATCCTGAATTTAAAACAACATTATCACTGTAAAAATAGGTTGTTTCTAAATGCTTATTCAATGCGTCATGATCGGGACTGGACTGGATTGATTTATGGTAACTCAAAGTCTCTATGACAACACCATGCTGGCTGCCGAGGTATAGCAGCAAGACGAGAGATGTGTGTTTTTTCTCTGCTGAAAACGATTTCTCCAATTTATTCAGTAGTGAGAGCAGACACTGGAGCTGAAGTGTCTGAAAGAAAAGGGACAGGAGAGCAGAAAAAAGCTTAACAGGAGGGGGATAGAGCACAGGGTCAAGGCTAAAACACATGCTAAGTGCCAAAACATAGGTTAAAAGCTAAAAGACGGGTTAAACTGTTTGTTATAATGTTCATTCCATCCCAAATGCAGCTGTTATACTGCTCAATAACACAAAGGTACTGTAAAACTGAAAATACAAAAAGGGAAACAAAATACAACCGCAAGTCCTCCAGCTGGTGGGAGTCGCTGCAATCCACCACTTCATACGGATTCTCCTCACAAACCACTTAAAGTGATGATAATCATTCCAGGCTCCTTCAGAACCAGCTAAAAACACCCGCGGTAGCAATGCAGCACCTGTTCGGTCGACTTGGAAAATATTTCCTGACAGTGTGCAGACTTGTGAAAAAAGATGTGAAATGGACAGGACAGAAAACTTAGACAAATATCTCCCGTTTTTATTATTTTGGGTCAATCTATGTACCAAACCCAACCGTAACCCACAAACAGTGAACCACAAGACCTTATGTGTTGCTCTGCTAACAACATTATAATTCAGGAAGTAGAGGTTTGCATGACACCTACATTAACAGGAGTGGGAGAGGATGGAAGAAATATGAGCTCTGTGACAGCGCAGAGCAGGAACCTTGGTCAATGTCTTGACGTATCATAACCTTTCTCAAATGTCTATCCAGTATGTAAGAGTGCCCTGCCCAAATAAAACCCCACAAGTTTATTTCCTGCTGTCGCCAAAATAATAATCATAACTATACCAATAATGACATTACTTTAAACCAGCCTTGATTTTAAAAATTGAAATTTGGCCTCAATCTAATTCATGTTTAACCTTGTGACGTTGGGTAACTGTTTGAGGAAGGTGAGCATCACTAATAGAGTAACTGAAGAAGGAACTGTGTAAGGAAATACTTGTGGGTCAAGGTAAAGGTAAAGAGCGGAGTTAAAAGAAGAGTTGCTGCAATGTTTGTTGTGTCATAGAACCCAATGCTACAACAATGTCGACACTGTCCTGTCACTGTCTTGTGAGATTTCACAACAGCAAGGGCAAAGATACAAAGATCAAATAGTGACTTCCCTGTTATTGTCTGGAGAGAGTGTTAGGTCTATGTGAGCAAGCATTAGTGTCATGTCTTCATGGGTGTGTGTGTGTGTGTGTGTGTGTGTGTGTGTGTGTGTGTGTGTGTGTGTGTGGTGCCCCCCATGCCATATGTGCCCTGTGCTGATTTACAGTGCTAGGGGCCAGTGAATACAAACAAGGCCATGTCTTCATCTGCTGCACACATTGGAAAACAGACAGCACAGCAGACTCCTCTCCTAAAAAACTCAGTTATGAGTTTCCCGTTGCATCCATCACCCTTTCATGTGGAGGTTGTGCCTCTGTGTTTGCATGTGTGTATCTTTGAAGGAGCTGGTGCTGTGCGTCCCAATTTTTTCCATCCACATACTAATAAACTTGGGTAACTGGCGTGACTGAGCCAGATTGCACTGCTAATGCAAGGCTCAAAGTTCCTGTTTCCTGAACATTGATCTTCAGTTTGATCAGCCGGCAACTTATCTATCTATCTGTTTGATACTCATTTATTACATAGTGATAGGGTGAAAATCACTGAAGTCTTTTGCTAAGCACAGCACGACAAATTGTTGTTTATGACTGACCGAGCTGTTTGTTGTCGTTTTTCAATAAAATAGTTTCTTATGCACTGTCGAATGTAACCTGTTGTTTCATCCTGAATAATATGATGTAAAGGGCTGCCTTCAAATTTTATCTTAGGTCAAAAAATTAATTTTGTTGTTCTAACACCAACAGAAGTCATCTTGATTAAATGAGATGTACTGTGTCAACCCTTGTCATAGTTTGGTTGATTCAGTCTTCTAAATTAACCTGACATCTTCAGGTAGTTGTTTGAAATAGTAAATTTATTTCAACTCACTTAACCTTTCAGTTATATTAACCTTTGGTTTTTATTTCTTTAGATTACATTTATTAGTAACTTTTTCAGATGGTTGTTATAGCTATTCTATCTCATCTGAATTGAACACTCCCATTTTGTAAACTGTGGATTTCAGCCAGCTGGTATTTGGCATGGAGCTCGGCTAGTGAACTATCATGAACTATCTTTTCTTTGTGGTTCTATGTCAGGACACTCAGAAGTAGTATGAGTAAATTCATCCAGAATCTATTCAGCATTGATTCTGCAGTCACAGCTGTGGTCACAGACTTTCTCAAATATAAACAGGAAGTTAAAAAAGGGCAACTTGATTGCAATAGAAAGATGTCTGACATTTAAGAAGTTTTAAAAATGCAGACACTTCCTCTCCCTGCATGAATCATTTTCTCTTACTTGTGAATGAATTTAAAAAATTCTGCTTCAACTTATATCTACCCTTTCTCTGTTTATTCCCCTTGCTGTCAGCACATTTACCTGAATATAGGTGTGTGGCCAGGCTTGGGTTTATTCCATGAGAAGTGAGAGGGCACCGAGAGGAACTGTTCCCCTGGTCCGTCCTTCTTCAGGCTGTGCAGGGTCTCTTCTGAAGGAGAATCAAGATTGGGAGACATGTTTCCTTGATCGTCAAGCCCCAGTTCCCCTTTCCCGCTCTGCATAGCTGTTCGGTCCTGTGAGGTCTTCCTCGTCTTGGATGGGATGTCAACTTCAGATGGGCAGCACTGAAAAGGTGACATGCCTACTGAAGGGCTGCCAACCCATGTGTCCTCTGTCACGCTGCCCCTGGGTGAGGGTCCTGGTGTAGGTGTAGGTGAGTGGTGAGGAGACAGAGAGCTGGAGTAGCAGATGTCAGCGCTGGAGTGGCGCCTCTTCCCACAGGGGGAGGTTGGACGTGAGGAGGGTCTGGATTGTGGTCGAGGGCTGAGCCAGTTTTCATCTGTGACACTGGTGCGTGGCGAGTGGCAGGGGGACTGTCTGGGTGACAGGCTGACGGAGTGCGAGTGGTGCACGAAGGGAGGGTGGTGGTGCTGCCAGTGTGGTTGCTCCTCCAAAACTCCCCCGCTTGTTTGAGGGGATGCACAGCCCGGGGAAGTGAGTGGGGAGCCCAGGGTGAAGCGAGCTGCTGCTTCATTGAGCTCTGAGTCAACATCATCGTACACATGTGAGAATGATTCACAGGAGGAGGCGTCAGAGAACCAGCTCCTAGAGGAAAGGCTGCTGCAGGGGCTGGGGCTGAGTGAGGAGTCCCGGTAGGAGTGATCCAGAGGAAGATACAGGTGGTCTCTGGACAGGGGTCTATCACCATGGTAGTCTCCATCGGGTCCGTTGGCCCTCAAATCCTCCTCGTTGGCATCCATCTCCTGCTGGCAGCTGGGGGAGATGGAAGTGATCTGGATACTGGGGCACTCAAAGGCCTTTGGTGCCTCCACAGGAGCAGAAGAAAGCAAAGGGGAGGTGCCATATTTGGAGTCATGTGCCTCATAACTGGGAGGCTCTGACCCTGGTTTGTGTGGCTGAAAGCGTGGGGAAGTGCTGATGACCTGGGAGTGGGACTGCATGCCATGACGGTGCAGGCCAATGGACTGGTGGTTAGTGACCATAGACTGGGGCTGGCCCACATTCAGGATGTAGAACGATGTGTTGTCATCAGGCTCCAAATCTGAGAGAGGAGAGGGAAACAAAGATTAACACATTTTGTGTAGGAGTTAGATGAAGCTGACTGCTGATGCTTCTCTATCTTACATCATATTAGGGCTGAATAATCAGCAAAAATAGTCTAAATGTGATTGCTTTTCCCTAGATTGCGATTTATTTTACACTTATTTTTAGGTTCTCCATCTTATGTGTTGTTAAGCAAATGCAAGCAATAAATCACTCTTTACTTCAGCAAGCATTTTATTATATAATAACACTAAAAACAAATAACTTTTATGAGATAACTTCACTCACCACTGTAAGACAATTTTTGCTACTTTCTAAGATTTCTCCCAATTTTTGCTGCTGTTTGACCACTCTTGCCAACTTAAACTTAGTTTTATTGCTACTTCTTGGTGCTTTTACTACTTTTCACCACTTTCCCTAACTAAGGTAGTTTTCAGTTTTTTTGTGAAGCAGGGTTAAGTAACACTGGTGTACAGCATAAAACATATGGTATTCTGGCACATTTGAGTTAAAGAAATATTGTGCTGTCTGAGTTTATAACACTGAAGTAGGCCACATTAAAATTTAACCTAATTGCAATTAATTGCCCAGCCCTACTTGTTACCTAATGACAAATCTACACATACCACGGGCAACACGTTGTTAACATGCTGCAGGTTGGAATGGTGTAAATTTAGAAAATGCTGTGTCATAGCTCCTCCGGCAGCATTCTTTGGATGACTCGGGACACTCAGCAGTGTTGTGGCACATCTAATGTGTTCAAGCAGATTGAACAAAAGATGCTGATGCGCCATTGGCAAAACCATTAACTACTGAGTTCATCCTGTTCATTTTCTTCAGTTTATACTTATATCTTAGGCTGCAGACTTTATCAAAACTTTTCTTCTCATCGCCTCATGCAGCTGCACTTTGACTTTATGCTTACAAATGATCCCAGCTAATCTAAAAGTAAGGAGTCAGGCTGTTGCTGGGGAGCAGGCAGTCACACAGGCATCATTCCAAGAGGGATAACCGATGAACAGCACTACTCAGGAAACAAATTCACACAACGATGCGTGCTGTCGGCTGTCATCACAGCTAGCGCTGGCAGGCTATTTATACCAAAGGTCATCCGGCACAGGCAGTAAGTACACACACAAACACACACCCACACACAAACAAATAGACAAGAGTCCATTGTCCGCATTGGCACTACTCTGTTAGAGGGTATTGATAAACTTTCACTGAACATGCTCGGCTGCTTTCATTTGGAGTAACCGTCCCTCCCAGTGTTTCACATGAGAGGTGTAAACTTTATATCCAGACAACAGGAAAAAAGAATGCAATCGGACAACAAGAACCATGTCATGCTCTGTCTTTACTTTTCTGACTCTGTATTTCTTCAAAGAAGTAAATTCTTTAGTAAGTTGCAAAATGACCAGAAGTAATATTTTGCCGAAGCTCATTCACAAAATATTTGGCAATACTTTACCACACAGTAACTTATACAGGATAAGATTAAGAAAATTTTTCAAAACTGCCCTGAAAGTCTGAAATCTACTGTAACTGATCACCCAAAACAAGGCCATAACTTATTTTTCCTTTGACTAAAATAAAAAGCACATAGAAATAAAACTTTTAAGCTAGGAAAAGAGTGTCTGTTTCTTGAACCTCTTCCCTCTGCAGCAGCAACAGAGGCAGAAGCAGCAGCTCTATATTTATAACGGCTCGCCTTCCACTGGCCCTGCCCGCTTGTCACAAGACCGAGCAGTGAATCCTCTGACGACAACATCTGACTGACGGACAGGGAGCATGACAAGGACAGCAGAGTGGAGAGGAAGAAGGAGAGCCTGCGCTGGAGGAGGACTGCTGTCTCTTTAAAGGATGGGCTGACTTAGGAGATAGTGCAAAGGAAACCGAGAAAGAAAGGAAATGAAAAGTAGGAAAGACAAACTGCAGAAGTGAAGGCGCACAAATATTATCAGTGAGGAAGAAACAGTAAGGCCTTGCACTGTAGGATCTATAGGATTTTCAGATGTGCAAAACTGCCCAATAAAACATACACTGCTTAAAATAATAAATAAAACAATCTTGTTCATATGTTTTACAAAACTGCTTAAATGTTTCCTGTCAACTGAGAGGATGATAAAACAAAATATGTCTTTCCTTTTTTCAAAAAGTAATCAAAAAAGAGTGATGTTTCACATAACACTCCGAAAAAATAAAAACAATCTGTGAACTTCCGACTTATCAGGAATAAGGTTTGAAGCACATGGTTTTTGTGACTGAGCTAAAGAATTATTGTTGTAGTTTATTACAGACGCAGGGACTAATCCTATGTGATCCCTTTTCAGTGAGAACATGATAAAGTTTTGTTTTTACTGAGACAGTCTGTGGTCATCTTGCAGGGCAGACAGACCTGCCTGATTCATTTTCTGGAATCCTGTAGATCCTAAGACTAGTGAAATATCTCTGAAGCGGATATATGAAACTGTCCATCTGGCGTGTCAGGTTAAGTCTATGGCCCCTTCCTCAAGTATGTTCTTTTGACAACACTATTTGCTCTGTGATTTGGCCTTTCAAAAGACTTAAACAGTGTTTAAGTCATTGTTTTTGTATGGATAGCAACAACAAGAGTTTTTGGAAATGCTGACATACTCGTGCATGATAGCGATTATTCATCTGTTATTAGTCTCAACTCAAGATATATGCTTGACGGTAACTTAAAACTTAAAATGAGATCATCAGCACCAAAATATGTTATTTCTAAAAGCTATTTCTCTTAATGGCTGTGGAATTGAAAAAAGGCAGAGGTCAGTACATGTCAAAATACAAACATCAGCTCCCATAATTGGCCTATCCCGACAAAATATGTCCATCAGAGGCAAATTCAAATCTCTTCTTATATCTCTTTCCTGACATATCTAACTATTCCCAAAAAAATACGTAAGAACAGCAGCTTTCATCATAAAACATGATATAAGACCCTATTTGAGCGTCTAATAACTGATGAAAAATAAACTATTCAGAAAAAAGAAAACTTTAACACAAGTCAACCCAATAATATCTTTATGTTTCCACAGCATACAGATTTGAGAAACATTTTTTAGAGGTGTATTCATTTTTTGAAAGTTGACCTCAGCTCATTCAGAATGGATGGGGAGACAGAACATACACTGACACCACTTCTAGCCTGACATGCTTGGCACGCCTCAATTTCTTGATTGAGACACTGGTTGGACTTGTAATTTCGTATCTAAAAGCCTTTCCATATTTACACAACACATTTTAATTCTTAATAAGTTTATGTATTTTGGGAAATTCTGTTATTCTAACTTGCCAGACCCAGTTAAGCTCTGTTGAATTAGTCCAGGAAAAGATCACAGATAATTTCACTGAGAAGCAGGGTAGTCTCAGGTGCTCACTGAGTAATGAGCTGCTACCACAGAAAATTAGGTGCTAATTACGCTCAAATAGGGGGCACAAATTGAATCGAAGTGGGAGTGAAAACTTTGCTTCCACATTGGGAAATCTTTGAGGGGCAGCTGTGACTCCGCAAGGGGCAAGTTATCTCCCCATCAGATGGTCAGGGGTTTGAAACCAGGTCCTGTTGTCCACATGTAGACAATAAGGGAAAGAACTTGTTAAACAAATCCATTTACCATTTCTGCTCACTCATTTTATGATGCGTTCAAAGCAACATATCTTAAAGAAAGTACAGTTCATTTTATGTGAAGTTGATGTAAAACCATAGAAACTGCTTCAATGCATCCATTATAACACCAACACAGAAGTCTGAAGGTATTTGGTCCAGTGAAACTGTTGTTGGCTGTGAGTGTGACAGCATTCACACTCACTTTAAGAGGATTGACTGAGCTGAGTGAGGCAGAAAAAACATCGATTACTGATGGTAGAAACTTAATCAGTGAAATAGGGCTGGGTGATAATGGCAAAATTCAAAATCCTGATAAAGTGAGCCTTCTACCTTGATTTTGGCTGATGTACAACTCTCAGCTCAGTCTATCCTGTTCAAACTCTGTAACAAGATGGTGCTCCAAGAGTTTAGAAAATATTAGATGTGTTACCTTTAGACAAAGAAACTATTTTTCTGCAGAGTTGCATAATACTAAACTCACAATACAATGCACAATATGACATAGGATTCACGATCCAAAATACTGAATACGATGACTTTTGATCACATTACCACAGAAAAGATTCACATTTGAAAAAAACAGCAGCTTTTTTTCTTTGATGCTTCTTTTCACTACTTCCTTGAAGAATTGATTCCTCATGTCTGACTCATAACTGAGATCATTATCTCTAAAATTAGGAATAATTTTAAGGATATTTCTAGTGTATTATTGTATTACAACACTGTACATAGTGCAGAATTTACCTGTGAATTTAATGAACTCTTCTGGTGAAAACGACATCCCTTAGTAATTCCACAAACCAGGCAGACTGGGTGAGTAAATCTAACACACTCTTCTCAACACTGAATGTATAAGACGCATCTGACAGCTCTCAGTGAATCAGTTCAAAGACACAGTGAAGTCATATCTTCTGTTCAGACTCTCAGAATTAAACTGGACATCTTGCAACAAACAGTTGCCTCTGAAAATACACAAGAACTTGGTGTAAAAGAGCTTTGAAGTTTGGTCAAGCACTTTAGTTTTAACTGGAGCAGGTGTCAGTTGATGAGACAGGGGATGACTGACAAAATCTTCTCAGACTGATGCAGATGCCAAGTTGAAGCAGGGCTAATACACTGAAACAGGTGATTTGATGCTGCTGTGCTTTAGTTTTGAACAAATGAAACTAACATCACAAATGTATTAGTTGAGAGGGAAAGAAAAATTAACCAGCACAGCAGTTGTACGTCAGTTAAAAGCTGTAAATTTCGGTTTTGATTGGTTTTTCGATTTATCGCCCAGCCTTATAGTATGAAGCCAACATGTCAGGAGTCAGCAGTCTGCAGGTCTGGGAAGTAAATGGAGCAACATATCCTTTTTGTTGCTTAATTTACTGGATTACTTGATCAGCTATTTCACATAAACTCATGGTAACATGTGAAGCTTTGCTAAGATGTAAAAATAAAATAATTTAACAGCTGCAGGTCATCAGCTACAAAAATACTGCGTCTTAAAAACACGTCATGCTGTATGAAAAGTTGAGGTGTTATATGTCTGCAAAGGCTTGGTTATAGTATTAAGAGCTGTAACTTGTCTCCAGACTGTCTCTGTCTCTTCCTCAGTCTGCTCAGGTAACAGATTAGAAATCCTCATGCATCCAAGTTCAGACAAATTATTTTGGATATTCCCTTTCACATTTTTTAAAAAATACTGTACCATTATCCTGTATCAGAATGGTAATTTACATCAAATAACGATAAATTAAAGCAAAAACAAGGCACCACAACCAATCCACAGTCCAATAACTTGTCATATTCCTGTCTATGATGGCGGAGAGATGAGTGGTTGCACAGATGAGGGTCGGATGGGGGGCGACCCTGGCCTGGCTCACAGCCCACTTCTTGCCCTGAGATAAGATTAGCCTGCTACCTTAGACCCTCCAGTGTGAGAGAAGGGGTGGGTGGTGGGAAACCCCCTGGTCTGAGCCAAACACCAGTCACCTTAGGTCAGGATGTCAGAAAGAAGGGCAAGAGGGACATGGTAGAGAGGAGAAGAGAGGAGAGGAAAACACTGAGGCAGGTGGGGAGTGATGATTGTTAGAGGGGAGAGAAAGTAGCACAGCTCTTCTGTTGTTTTATGAATGGCCTTGGCTGCCACACTCCTCAGGTGTCCATACATCAGACAGTCAATCTGGTTGAATAAAGATCTTTAAGAGGCTTTGCTGTACCTAAGCTAATAATAGCTCCTCCTTACAGGGAGACGTTTCTGGGAAGTGTAAGTTACTGGACGTTTGTGACACATGCACTGAAAAACCCTTTGTGTTCTCACGATAACCACATGGAACAGCCTGACCCACTGATGATGGTGGCATCCGCCTTGGCTCTTTGACACAAAACTCAGCGGGCCTTCAGGCAGAACGTCACACTGCCCGGGGATTCTCGCTTTGGGATAATCCTCACAGACTTTGTTTCTCCCTCCTCCTACTCTCAGTGAACTCAAAGTGTGTCAGGGTCCTCTGACCGGCAGTGACACACAGGCACACATTCTGAGAAAGTCTTCTTTACTACTGAGGAAGGGAAAGATTTATCTCTTTAAGAGAAGATAACAAGCTCAGTACTGCGGCAGGTTCTTCCTAGTGCACCCACAGTCTTTTTGTCTACCTCTCTTTTTGTGTTGAAGTGCATGTATGGGCCTAAAACAGTGTGGGTGGAGTATGTTCCTGTGTGCCTGTGGTTGGGGCTCTGTGTCTTCCTGTAAGTTTTTGCACTTATCTATGGCTAGGTGTGTGTGTTTGTTCCTCTGTGTGTGTGTGTGTGTGTGTGTGTGTGTGTGTGTGTGTGTGTGTGTGTTTGTGTCCATACACCCCAACACGTATTATTGTCTTGGGTTACCCACCAGCACCAACACCATGTAGTGCTGAATGTAACCTTAGCCAGGGTTCCCTTTGTGGTGGTCAAGCAGATTGATTAGAGCAGGCTCTGCTTACATCCCCTGTACAGATGGCTTTGTGTTCACCCTAGTCTCCTCTTTCAGCTCTCCTTCAGGGCCAGATGACCAGCAGACCTCAACAAACAGCCGCCAACACATCATGTACCAGAGACTTAATGGTATACATGGCTTAACTTAAGATAAAATAGTCATGGAGACACCTGGAAATAGGGATGGGTATCGAGAAAAGGTTACTGCTGAATATCATTAAGACATGGTTCAATCCATCAACAACATTAGCCTTTGCCTTAACCATTCCCTTATCAATTCGCCATATCAAGCCTGACCTTAGCACCAAGCTTAGCAGATGGAGAACAGTTCCCCAAGAAAACTTTGATTCAGAATTACCAGCTTGAAGTTTTACTTTACTAGGAGCTGTAAAACCTAACACTCAAAGTATAGTACATTACTTTCTTACAAGAGATTCATATTCAATGCATTCAACATGTTATGCATCTCTTTATGTGCCACAGAGTGGGTATGTACCGACACCACTGAAACCATGCTGAAGTACTTGTACTCCTGTTTGTAAAAGTAAGCCGAAAATGATGACATCGAATACCGCTATTAGAAGTTGGCTTGTCAACGTGCAGGTGCATACGTCGATGTAACCTCAGTTTTAAAACAGAATTTCAACTTTCATCACATAAATATATCACAATAACTTCTGTGAACAATACTTGAAACTCAAAAAAGTCAAAATACCAACAGGAAAATGTTTTCCAAACAGGAAGTGCAGACTCATGGCTGACTCCAGCATAACCACAGTGAGCTCATGGTTACAAACAACTCAAGACAATGCTCGGTGGCCTACCTCAGTCGACAAAACATAAAACAATACATCGTCACCTGATGTGTGATATTTTTTTCCTCATTTTCAATTATTTACATCTAGAGATATAGAAATCTATGAACCAAGTTCATAATTATAAATCATAAATCAAATAAATTGTTGTTGACGTAGAAGACCTGTAAAGCTACTTATAGTTCACAGAAAATTTACTGGAGGTACAGATAAGGGAATTGAAATAGAATGAGATCAATCAGAAGAGTCAATAAGGGCAGTGGTACCAATAAAATCTTATCAATACCCATCCCTACCCAGAAAAGAGGATGAGATATGATTTTTTTAGCAAACAATGTAAAAATGTAAATATTCAGTGATGATGCAACACTACTTAAAATGTCCCTTTACCACAGGTGTGTCCAAGTTCAGGTCAGGGAGGTCATTGTGGTTTTAGTACAACCCGGATTTGGTTGAAGTTGGGAAATTGTGTAAAATGCAACTAAAAACAAAATACAATGATTTGAAAATCCTTTTCAACCTATATTCAATTGAATACACTACAAAGACAACATATTTAATGCTCAAACTGAAAAACTTTATTTTATTTTTCAAATAGTAATTAACTTAGAATTTCATGGCCGCAACACGAGCAATAGAAGTTGGGAAAGGGCATGTTTACCACTTCGTTACATCACCTTTCCTTTTAATAACACTCAATAAACGTTTAGAAGAGAGGAGACTAATTCTCTTAGCTTCTCATTCTTTCCCACTCTTGCTTGATGAACTGCTTCAGTTGTTCAACAGTCCGGGGTCTTCTCTGTCGTATTTTACGCTTCATAATGCGCCACACATTTTCAATGGAGGACAGGTCTGGACTGCAAGGGGGCCAGGGGAGAGCCTGGACTCTTTTACTTCGAAGCCACGCTGTTGTAACACGTGCAGAATGTGGCATTATCTTGCTGAAATAAGCAGCGGCATCCATGAAAAAGACGTCGCTTGGATGGCAGCATATGTTGCTCCAAAATCTGTATGTACTTTTCAGCATTTATGTTGCCTTCACAGAAATGTAAGTCACCCATGCAATGGGAACAAATGCACCCCCATACCATCACAGATGCTGGCTTTTGAACTTTGCGTTGATAACAGTCTGGATGGTCCACTTCCTTTTTGGTCTGGAGGACATGACATCCAGTGTTTCCAAAAACAGTTTGAAAATTGGACTCATCAGACCACAAAACACTTTTCCATTGTGCATCAGTCCATTTTACATGAGCTCGGGCCCAGAGAACCCGGCAGCGTTTCTGGATGTTGTTCATAAACGGCTTTTGCTTTGCATGGTAGAGTTTTAACCCGCACTTACTGATGTAGTGACGGACTGTGTTTACTGACAGTGGTTTTCTGAAGTTTTCCTGAGCCCATTTGGTGATATCCTTTACACACTCATGTCGGTTTTTAAGGCAGCGTCGTCTGAGGGATCAAAGGTCACGGTCATTCAGTCTTGGTGGCGCTTACGTGCAGTGATTTCACCAGATTCTCTGGACCTTTTGATGATATTATGGACCGTAGATGTTGAATTCCTTGCAATTTTGCTTTGAGAAATGTTGTTCTTACACTGTTCAACTATTTTCTCACGCAGTTGTGGACAAAGTGGTGAACCTCGCCCCATCCTTGCTTGTGAATGACTGAGCATGTTTGGGGAGGCTCCTTTTATACCCAATCATGGTACCCACCTGTTCCCAATTAGCCTGATTACATGTGGGATGTTCCAAATAGGTGTTTGATGAACTTTTCTCAGCTTTCTCAGTATTTTTTGCCACCTTTCCCAACTTCTACTGGACGTGTTGCAGCCATGAAATTCTAAGTCAATTATTATTTGGCAAAAAACAATTAAGTTTATCAGTTTGAACATTAAATATGTTGTCTTTGTAGTGTATTCAATTGAACATGGGTTGTGACGGATTTTCAAATTGTTGTATTTTGTTTTTATTTACATTTTACACAATTTCCCAACTCCAACCGAATCCGGGTTGTACTTTGCTGGTTTATCCTGTGTATAAAGAATAACTTAGGGCTAAGTTTCAGAGTAATTTTGGTCAGTCAGTTCTTTCCAAACCAATAGTTAGTATTCACATTATCATTTGAGGAAATCAGATGGACTCTAATGAATGATCTGGGTTTGTATGCCGTCAATGTATATAACTGAATCAATTACTATTTTTAACTTTAGGGTTAGTAGATAGGTGCAGGGATTCCCAAGAGCTATGACATAAGCAAGTCTAATTCCTTCCTCCAGGTTTTCCAGGAACTGAGGCTGGCTAGTTGCCTACACTAAACACAGACTCTGTGACGCACATGTACACACGTATTGTTAGGGGTTGGCCTACACCTGTGGCTTTAAACCTTCCTCACTGGGTTTGTGCCAAACTTACCACTGAACCCTGTAAGTGTGAGCAGTTACGTCTGACTTCTTCAGGTGCCCTTTAGGAATGATTGAGACAGAAATCCAAATATAAGGGAAGACTCGGCAGGATGAATCCGTTCAAAGTTAAATGGCAGAGAGTAAGAGGGAAATCAGGCAGTAGTTTATCATTCAATTGTGTGTAACGCTGTTTTATTGCCTTTTCCTGTGCTGTTGTTAAAGTTACATCAAAAAGCCTTCCTGTGGCCTCAGTGAAGACTCGTCAGCCAGCAGAGGCTTAACAATGGTAGCCTAAGCCAATGTTAACATATGTCGGCAGCTAAATTAAGCTCCTAATTAACAATCTCATGTGGAGATAACATTATGGGATAAATAAAGAGTGCCAAATAACCACCTGAACTTAAACCCACCAACGCACAACGATCCCTTTCTAACAAACCACTAATTGCTTGTAGGATGTATCAATGAGGTGCTGAATAGGGGATTTTGGAAAAGGTTAATACTTGTATTAATTTAATCAGAACAGCTAACAGTATCCCAGTGAAGCTTACACTTTCTCTTTACTGTGAATGAAATGAAAGCAGCATATCTGCAAAGCAGCAGCAACAGTTCTTGGTTAATGTCTGCGAAAGACACAGTCATCAACTGATTTCTATAGACCCAGACTTTAAATTTTATTTTAATCCAAGAACTGAAGAAAACTGTCAATCAAACATATGCTCAGGAAGAGAGGAAACAAGATGCACATAACTTTTAAATGAACGCATTGAATCTAGGGCTGCAAAGTGTGATTATCTACGTAATCACATTACTCTAACAAATATCTCTGTGCAGTTAATTAGTGAATCACAGAAAAATAAATAGAATTCTCTCTTCTCTTCATCAGATCCACAACAATGGAACATCTTTCAGGAAAAACCGTGTGATAACAGTTTACAAATAACAGGTTTAGGCTCAAATGTCCCTGAGCTCTTAACAAAAACACAGAGTTATAAATTATTTCAAATGGCCAATTTCACATTATTTTCAACTGTATGGGCAAAATAGTTGAAAATATAATGATATGACATTAGATTATAAGCTTGGTAGAGGCCAGAAAGGCAATTAAAGCTACTTAAGGGTACAGCAACTGGTCAGTTTTGATTACACTCCTACTGAGTGATAAATATCAAGGATTTTCAAAATCCATCACTCTTCCCTAAAATAAATACAGTTGCACAGAAATAAATGTTGCTAGTTTTTTCTCTTCTCTTGCCATCTCCCAGTAATCTTATGTATTCTATGCATACAAGCACAAAAAATAACAGACAGTTCACGTGTGTATTTTTAATTCAGTGGAGCAGGTAAAGTGAATCAGAACACCAGCGTCCAGGCAAACACAGGCAGCATGAGGGCCTATAATAACCCGAAGCAGATAACATCAGAGGCTACTGCTAGCAGCGGTGACATTTAAACAATCTGTCAGAGCTGATGGTGCATGCGCCTGAAAAAAGACAACTGCAGACAGGGAAGGAGAAAGAGACAGAGAAAGGCAAAAGGAACACACTGGGAAAGAAGAAAAAAAAGCTATTGTTGAATGTGTGACAGGCGAAAAGGGACTGAATGAAAAGAAGGGCGGGGGCAGACGCTTTGACATTATACACTGTGGGTTTCTAAGATAATGCAGCACTAACACAAAAATATGCTTTTTGAATAATCTCAAAACATGTAAAAACCTAAATTATCTTTAAATATATTCAACTATTAACTAAGACATGTTGTAATTATCAAAACAAGTATGAAATCCTGTGTTGATCCTTCCTGATCTCCACATGTCAGCAACAGCAAGCCCAACCCTCAGGCTCCAGCACATCCTCATGTGGATAAATCAAACAACACTATGAGGTGAACCACTTCCCATCCTCTGTGTTGCTGGATGAGTGGTAGAATGGGTGATGAGGACAAGTTGAGGAAGTAAAAAAGAAATGCTTTGTCCTCAAGTAAAGGTGTCAATGTGCTCTGCTTGGGGAAGCCTCATGACACTCCTGTAACACTTTATCATGCCTACCATCAGGCCAGCACAGGATGACAGGAAAGCATTAAAGCAAAATTGTCTGGAAAAACGAAAACAGGAAGTAGAAATAATTCCCATGTTGAAATATGTTATGTTACTTTCCTTGACATGTTTCCACTCTTCTGCAAGTCTGAGCATGTTCAGGAAGATGAGTAGAAGTGTTTCAGAAACCAAATTATTGTATTACTCTTTGGCCATGATGTAGTGTTTGTTTCTGAACACAGGGTCTTGTAAGAGTATGCATTCAACCTGTTTTCAAAAAAGCAACACTTTGTGAGCATTGCCTTAAAGCACTGCCCAATTTAAACCTCTAGTTATTGCAAAGGGTCAGCGAAGGGACCCATAACAATCAACATTCCTGATATCTCATTTTGGAACACATCCCACCCAATCACTGGACACACAGTGGGCTGGGACAAGAAATAACTACATGGGGTAGAGGTGCCAATACCGAGCATTAGCCTGGCTGAAATGTGGATTTGAGGGACAGCCTAAAATAAAATGGGATTCAAACCACCCTAATCCCTGTGCAGCAAGCCCTGCCTTGTAGTAAAAGAGGACCAAAGGGAGGGAAAAAAGAGAGACCAGATGCAGGAGTTCAACAGCTTTCTCTCTGGTGTAATGCAGCCTCTGACATGTTGATACAGCGCAGCCAGCGGTAGCTTCAGTTACACTAAATTTAAACTAGACAGATGCCACACATAGTTACTCATGCCTCGCCCCGGGAAACAAACGTCTCATTCATCACGCTGGGCGCAAGGACCCCTTTGGGTTCAGCAGGGTTAGGGGGCAACCTCGTGGTGATCTAGCCACACATGTGGACCTCATGCATGACCGTCTGACCTTTGACCTTTCTGTCCTTTATATTTTCATACAAAGGTAGAAGCCTTTGACTTAAGTCGCTAAACTCTCTCCTCTGCACACATGATGCCTCTGAATTATTCTGCAAACCTAATAACTGCTCATCAAAGAGCCCAACACTTCATTCCCTTGTTTTTGTTTCCTGCGATATATATTGAAAGATTTTTTTAGAGCTCACAGTTTCAATCTGTTCAGCTGAATTCTCCCTGAAATGATGAGAACAGACTCACCCAACTGCCTCTGTTTCTCTTAGTCTCTGTGAACAAATTTGTAAAGAGACTTACTCATGTTGGTATCCTATTGTTAATTAATGATATTGATCTTTAACATTTCTTGCAAGTTATTATTCTCACATCAAGCCAGCTTTTTAATAACGCACAGAAGTTACATAATTTAAGTTTCTGTTTGTGACCAAATAATATTATGGGGATATTTATTAAAGTATGTTAACAAGCTCTGCCCCTCCAGTCTGCACATAGGTTAGTTTGTCCTCCTCTTGTGGTCTGTTAATTTTGTAGGCTTGAATAAAATTTTTCCAGCGATGTGAATCAATGACAAGTGATGTTTACAGATATTTTATATTATACAGCACAACGCATTTTGTGAAGATGGTCTGCCTTGGAAAGAGAAAAAAAGGGGTTTTTTGCAGGAATAAAGCAAACTTTAAGCAACAGGTTACTTTGATATTAAAGTACAACTGTTTCAAGTTTTATGGCAGCTCATGAAATCATACGGCATGGGAGGGAGGACATGAGTAAATAATAAAATATGCTATCAAAAGATCCAAACTTAGACCTCAAAATTAACCAAGAGCCTTTTCTGACTGAAAACAAAGATCTTGAAGCTGCTGCCTTTAACCCTAAAAATGTTAAATAAAGCACTTCATGTGATATTGATCATGAGCAAATCATCAGATTGTCCAAATCCCTGCTATGCTTGACTCATGCTTCACATCACTCTGCCTGACCCTGATAACAGCAGGTGAGATGACAAGGAGCACTGAGAAGGTGAAATCACTGTGCCAGTTGTTGCATGGTATTTGGTAAAATATATAAATGTATGCTCATTTAGAGGAGTAAGGAGACTGTGCTTAGATAAGCTACATAAATTCCTCTCAAATGCTTAAATATGTCTTTAGGCTTCGGGCAGATTTTTTAATTCTTCATATCCAATGACCTTGCGACAAGAATACTGCACATGCACACATAGCAATGACAATACTGAAATTATATAATGTGCAGCCCCAGTCTGGCAATCAAAAAGCTTCATAATGGCAATAAAAATATCAAAAACAAATGAAAGCCAGAGCTTACATCACCTTTTAAAAGTGCATTTAATTCAGCACGTAACAGAAAAATTATGTTAATCATCCCACAGACATCGAGCAACATGAGCAAAAAAATGAGTCAAGCAAACTTTCAAGTCTTTGGTCATTTAAGGGGGGGATGAATATTACGTCTGACAGACTTGAGGACAGCTTGTACTCTGATGACAGCTGCCTGTCTGAGTGGAGGCACCCACCCCTCACCATAAAAGTCTAGACTTCGCGAGACACACCTGGCTAAAGCTGGGAGTGCCAACACACTCACCTGGTGATGTAGTGCAGAGCATTCTTCTACTCCTCTCCCCGTCAAGATAGTGAAGTGCTCGAGCAGTAAAAAGTTGAAGGCTGCCGATGTGCTGATAGGAGAGGGGTTCTCCTACACTGAGTACAAACGAGTCACTAGAACCTGCCTCCTGCCCTCTGCCACTCTCTTTGGGAGCTCAAAATAGTCCACCATGAGAGCGATGTAATTTCAGTCTTTCAGTCTTTCCCACGATGACAACTGAGAGGATCATGCTCTTGGTTGAGGAGGAAAAGCTTGGACAACAACAAAGACCGGGGTATTATTGCTTTTTGACTTGATTGCTCTGTTTGATTATTTCACTACTAAATAAAAAGTGCTTTCACATAATCTCATATCATGGCACGACTAAGACAATTAACACAGGTGTAGGAAATGCCAGAGCACATGAGCAGAATCAAAATCAAACCTGACTAGTCACAGAGTGGTTGTGGTGACTGCAAGCAGCTGGAGATTTCATTAGCCTACATCAGTCTCTCTGATGTCACTGGTGGTCTCTTTCATATCCTGAGACAGCACTGAGAAAGGAGAGACGCCTCAGCCGTCCTGGTAGCAGCACTTTACTGTTCAGCACTGATATGGCGGTAACCAACAAACCACAAAGATTTCTTTCAGTTTGAGCCAGAATAAAAAGATGAGTCTCAGAATGTGGAGGAAAAAAATACAGGTCTCCAGACAAGAAGAGCTGGTGAGCAAAAATTCTGTCCATATTCCTCTTACCAGCAGCTAGAGAGCAGTGTGCACCCCCGCTCCTTTAATTCCACCCTGCCATCTGAACCCCACATGGCATGTCTGGGCAGAGATCCAGACACCTCCACTATGGATCTACGACTCTGCCATCCATAAAGGGCACTCTTTTTGCCCCCCCGCATCATACCACTTCAAACACCCAATGAGACCAGTGCTCGTGACCTGCGTAACCCCAACTGCACCATACGGATTTCTAAACCACAAATACATGTTGTAGCACCCTGCATCAAAGATTAGGATTTTTAAATGCACACATTTCAAAAACTGGTGAGAAGAAATGTATAATTTGACAGGAATGCATTGTTTACATCCTGAACAAGTAACAAAGGCCCATCCTTTGGTTAAGCCATGAGGCAGATCTCTTCAACTCATTTTGATGCAAATCCTTCATTACAGCAAGACTCTGTGTGTGTGTGCTCCATCATCAGTGCATTGATAGGTCTGTGTAGTTTGCTACGCAGAGGGGGGATTTAACAGTATTGTTGATTTTTATTGATTTTGGTACCCTTACTGATACTCCTTCGACCGTAAGGATAAGCTATTGAGCTAAAAAATATTTTATTAACTATAGTTGTATTTATGAAAGATAAAATAGTTCATTTATTCAAGTTTCAAGCCAGAACCAAAATTCTATTTTCTTTTAGTTATGTTTAACACATCATGATGATTTTGGGATCAACTTTATGAAATGCTGTGTTTTGCAATAGAACATTAAATGCATTGTCATGACACACTACACTGCCTCTTGCAGTTAAGTCACTTTTCTCACCTGTTCAAGAAGGGATATTAACATGGGTTTAAAAAAATGGATTGCTTCTTCCAACAAATTCAACCTCATTGACAGTTTTTGTGAACATATCATGGCTCCTCTGGGTCTGTGCGGAGGGCCGTTTAACTGATGAAGGTGGAGCTGGTGATCTAGCTTCAGTAAGAAAATTGTCCATGGTAAAACAAGACAGCAGAGTGTTTTCTTAGCACTGTTACATACCAGTTTGCCTGTGGTTCAAATTTATTTTAAAGAGATTACTGAAATAATGATGGTGCACAATTGTTTTGGTTTGAATGTAAGTTATGTTACAGGGGGGCTTTACCTATCGAGAGGAGCATCGATAAGCTTAGACGTTACCGATTGATGTTTCAAGGGATGTCAGTAGCTTAGCAAAAAACAATTCAACTACTTTAGTTAAGCAGCTAAAGAATGATCATAACAAAGAATATAACAGGACCAACAAAACACAACAGAATAAAGAGGTTTATATCATCAGATTGGATCCAAAAGACAAGAAACTTCTCAGTAATACTTGAAAGTGTGAAAAATAAAACAGAGAAGGTTGTTGGATTAATTGTACTGGACAAGAAGCCCAAGCAACTTCTTGAAAACAAAGTACTGCGATTGGATTCCAGATAAAGTTTACCATCACATCAGTGAACTCCTGACACTCCTTAGCCTGAACTCAGCTGTCAAGTCCAGGTGTGCAAGCAAACACCTATCAGCAGAATTAAAAAATAACACAGTTTGAGCTTCATCACAGATATCTGCAACTCTGATGATCACACATCTCTCTTTGGTCACAGTGCACTGATTTGACACAAGTAACATGCACACAACACAGAGACACAAGCTTCACAAGTCACACACCAGTGACTCATTTTTGCCTGCCATCATGTAAATGCCTGATCAGTGTTTTTATGTTGAATAAAGTGCAGTTTGTTCGCAATAAGTTGTGATGTAATTTTGGATTCAATGCTGACCTTTGCTTTAATCATTTGATGTAGTTTTAATAGACTTTATTCATGAATAACTAAACAGTTAATTTATCTATATTTCTGTTTCATTTTGGTTTTCAAAGTGAGAAAAGCCGAATATTGGCAAAATAGATTTCCAGTCTCATTCTAAGATTAAGCTAAGGTTGATGATTTGATACTTGTATCCAAACAGATTAGTAGTGGTACCAGGACTTTAAAGGTCAGGTAGATGTTTCCCAACATATTAAAATGTATCAATATAAAAACAAAGCTGGTTTCCTTACATTAATCACACCAAGAATGACACCACACTGTCTTGTGCAGCTTACTTCAGCCTCAGTTGGTTTCACTTTTTACACAATGACATCTTGGTCTTAAGGACTACTCAAAGAGCTACTTAAATTTTGACCCTCTCCCTTCTATTTTTGGTTTATTTTGTCTATTTCAGCCATACCCTTGGTACCTCTTTTAATGCAGCAATGATAGGTTGGCACAAAAAGAAAAAGTATGAAGACAAAATCAGCAGCAGTTGAATGTAGATAAGTCACTGATGATGCCATTACACACATTCTTTATTCCATGACATAAAAATAATCTTTGAAAAGAATTTCCTGAAGAGTAAGATATATTTCATCTTACTATCTGTGCTGACAGCTGCACATGCAAATCAGTGACGCGGAAGTGACAGGCTAACAAAACAAAACAAGTGATGCAACAATTTTGGGCTGTAAAATTTCTTAGACTAAACTAAATCATTCATCTCACATTAAATAAGAATTTTAATGGAAACTTTTGAGTTCACAAGGGCAAATTAAAAAGCCGGTTGCTCAACCAGCTGCTAGCTCAAACTGTTGTGTATGGCACTTGTGTAAGTTAATATCCAATTAATCAGGTAATCACTGTGATTATCAAGTTTTCAACCTTACATTCATACTTCCGGCAACCGTCGTTATTGTTTTCATTTTTTTTTTTTTTTTACTTCAATGCTTTCTTTTGCACCTCTGTCCCTTTTTTGTCAGACAACTCAGCTCCAGTGTCCACCATTACAACAAACTTAATACAAGAAACTGTTTTCAGCATAGAAAAACACAGATCTCTCTTCTCACTGCTACACTTTGTCAGCTGGTGTGGTGTTGTCATAGCACCTTAGACTTGCTGTAAATCACTCTGGTCCAGTCTGACCCGATCTGGAAGCTAAGGAAAGCATTTAGAAATAACTTGTTTTGGCACTGATAATCTCATTTTAAGTTATGGGTTAAGATCAGGCGTGCATGTCGAGACAAGACTTTTTCAAGATCACTAAGAAAATCATCACAGTCCCTTTAATGGAATTATACAAACTAAATACATTTTGGGGGATGGTTCCCTTGTCAAAATCATCTGAAACAAGTGAAGATGTCCACAGGGGAGTACATTTTAAAGTGACAAACAAATACATAAAAGTACTCTAAGAACTTCTTTGGTGAATAGATGTCCAATACCACATTAGCAAAGCGAAATTAATTTAAGGGTGTTTTTAAGTTGAAACTACTGAGTGCATTTATGGGGATCACCCATTAGCTAATTTCTTTTAGAAGTGTATGAGAAGTCATTCATTCTGTCAATGACTTTGAAACAAGTGAATCTCTCTCCTTTTAAATGCTATACTTCCAAGACGGTCATGCTCTTTTATTCAGACGACACTGTACATAATCAGGGGAAAACCCTTATAGTAAGCTTCTCTAATGCCTCTGAAATGAACAGTGGAGTATTTCACCTCAAAGAACTCACTGTTTCCTGAGTAACAAGAAAACAGTTTGAGTGAAAGAAGGAGGAGACAGACGTCCATTCAAGCAGACAAAAAGAGGAGGAAAACAGTCAAATTTAAATAACCCAGTAAAAATGCTGAAGTAAGATAAAAAAGTGCACAGGAAATGAGTTGACTTCATTAAAATAAAGATGAAGCTATCAAATCCTCCACTTTTACTTTGACTAGAAGTTATAAGAATTGGCTGCAAGTTACAAAGAAATTCAAGCAACACTCAACGATAAGAGGCTCAGTCAGTAAAAATCTGCCACTTATTCACTGTAGAGGTTTTCCTGGTTGTTACAAAAACAAGCCCTGACTTGATCCTTGCCTTCAGAAAAGGAGACTTACACAGAAGTGTGCAACTCCCTGCAACTCTGGCAGTGTGATCCTGTATTACACTCTAGTTATTAATTCAGACAAGCTCCCCCCTGTTAGGCCAAGTCACATAGTCAAGACCAGATTAAAATCACTTGCACAGTGGTGCTTTTATTCCTACGCTTGTTCCATGCTCAATTTTTTTCCCCCCATTCCAACTCAAAATCAAACTTCTTTTTCAATCAAAGGGGGACAAGAAATAAGGATTGCACAAGTCAAACCTCAGAGAGAGAACTTTGCCAGCTTTTCAATAAAAGGAAAAAGAGAATTCAGTAGTCCTGATCATTACGGCCCAAGACTAACTCAGAAGAAGGAAGTAGACTTCAGATAAATGTCACAACTGCAGGAAAGCTATTTTAATCTATAATCATTTATCATCATTTTTCCAACAAAGTTCAAACAAAATCTAAGCTAAAGTGATAAACTAAAATCCAAAAAATGCTGCAGCGTCTTGTTTCACATAACAAGTTTTCACATTTAACCATATCACATAACTATTTCAGACACTTAAATCGCTTCCAACTTCGATACACCGCAACACCAACCGAGCATCATCGGGTGTCACATCCACTGAAATCATATTTAAAACACTTTCCATATGAATAGCCGTTTATGTCAGTCCTGAACTCTGTAATATACTTTCATAAGAATTTTGACAGTCGACCTACTATTGATATCCTTCAGCCTAAGGCAACAACTTGATCAATTTTCATCAGATGCTGCCGTCACTGTGTGTCAATACACAGTACTACTTTCGGTAAGTTTCTGATGTGTATCTGATTCTGCTCTGGCATCACTGCA
Source organism: Thalassoma bifasciatum (assembly GCA_008086565.1). Taxonomy (NCBI): domain Eukaryota; kingdom Metazoa; phylum Chordata; class Actinopteri; order Labriformes; family Labridae; genus Thalassoma; species Thalassoma bifasciatum. Next base: position 157,014 of record RPOG01000018.1, read on the forward strand.
TCTTCAATATATTTTGGGTTACTGGCATCTTAAATGTCAACAAAATCCCTTTTATTGGCGTTGCATTGCATCAGCTGGAAAAAACTCTGCTATGCCATGCTTATAATTCTAAATTACAATCATGCTCGCATTCCCAAAAGTTTTAGTCTCATTTCCATTTACAGTGTTTTCCAAAACTTGATATGCGACTTACACTGTACACTCATGCCATACTACAACATTTATTCACTATGTACCAGGTTCTTTTTACTGATAAACTGACTCCATTATAATTGTTATGCTTAAACAACTATGATCATCCATAACAACCCACTTTTTACTTATTACCCCTTTTACATTATTATATGCATTAAAGGCAGATTTTTCTGATCAAAATAGATTCTTTTTGGTCATAGCATCTTTGATCAGGCACAGTGAAATTTAATTTGACTGTCAGTCTTGCATAGCATTATCACTACAGCTTTTATTGTGATCAACTCTCAGTGAGAGACCACAACAATCACCTGAGAGTTATGAACTTCTAGTCAAGTGTTAGACTTCATGAGTTGTTAAAGTTTTTGCAGATAAAATACTTGTTAACCTTACTTAATTCACTTTAACTGATCTGGACTTTTTCTTTTACTTACTGAAGGTTATTTAAAATAATTTTATGGAATCAAGTTGTCACAATACAAAAGGCTCTGTTATTATTATCTACCAACAGCATCTTTGGACTTTGGTATTGAGATTCATATTAGTAACATCAACAGGACAAACTGCTTCAGTTTTAATACTATGTATACTGTGCTATACTACACTATAAAAACAATTCATCACAATCTATTGGTCTTTGTTTCCAATTCAATTTCATGAGGTGCAACTTCAGTAATTATACGTACACGATCAAACCGGTTATGCCTAATAACATCAATATATTTTATTTTTGAAATCAGTTGCTAATACGATTTACGCTAAATATTTTACTTAAAGTAAAATTTTAAAAAGCAATTGGTATTGCTAGTAAAGCATCTGAAAACTTTACTTTTATTCTGTGTCAACACAGTACACAAAAGTTTTGACAACATTAGCATGTGCTGCTTTGTGAAATGTGCCTCGGTGACATTCAAACTAGTCTCCCTCTGCCTCTCCTTCGCTCTTTTTTTCTTCTTTTTAGCCACAGTGCACATGAACCAATCTTTCAGCTGCCGTCCAGCCAAACTCACAAAACTACACGTCTGACAAGACATCTGCTGCTACAATTGTTGGAGGTATTTTTAAAGTTTTACCTGCATCGAAACGCTGTTTAATTCGCATATGGCAATAACAGCAGTGGTGCTCCCCTGCTAGCATGTTGAGCTAATGACAGCTGGTGTTGTGGATATTAGCTGAACGACCACGATAGACAGAGAGGTCGCATGGTGTTGTAATATCTCCATCTCTCAAATAATAACTAATGTAAGTGCAGGTTCCTCTTTTACACGAGCACACAGCGTTGCCATTTAGGGTTAAAAGCTGCCGAATTGAGCCGACAGTAGCTGACTTAATTTAGTAAGTTATGGTAACCATATTGCATATATTGTCCATGGAAATGTTTGCATTAAAGGTTACACTGAGCGGCTGAGGAAACAGAGACTGACCTGTGGGGCCTAGCGGCTGCTGCTGCCCGTCCTCTCCGAAGATCAGTCTGAAATCCAGCTCCTCATTCCCGGGGCAGTTTGCAGTAGTCATCGGGTTTGACAGCTCGGGTTTTTACCCCGCCACTAGACCGACTGTCGACCGCTGGAGCACTTTCTGCTCTCCAAAGAATGTCACAACATTTACCGACTGCTGCGAAGCTGGGAGTTCAACTTTAGTTCAGTTTAACTCATATCACTCGAGCTGGTGTTTGAGGAATCCAAAATAAACCGCTGTTTCCCCGGCAGTCAAAACTGGAGGAATACTGGCGTTAACTTCAGAGAAAGTCGCCGTGCCCCCCCTCTAACTCCGCTCCTCCGCTGTGTCTCTCTCGTCTCCCGACCTGGTCGACGACAAAGAGAGGCTTTCTCTCCTATTATCAATTCTTTTGCTGAAAAAAATGACCTGTTCCTTGTTTCTATCTGCGTCTCCGCCGGTCTGTTTCACTATCTCACTCCCTCACCGGAGCTCCTCTCCCAACTTTTACTAACCCCGCGTGACAAGGCAGTTCCAGTGGTGACGTCAGCAGACACAACACAGGGCACGCACACAAACACACGGACACACACGCGCACGCACGCACACCACAGTCCCCCTGTCTCTGGAGTTAGTAAACAGTTTATTGAAGACCTACCAGAGCTCTTGCCTGAAGAATTTAGTTTTTTATAATTATTGCGTGTTTAGTACACAGCGTGACAAGATGGTGCCAGGAAACTAAAGTAGCCTTTAGAAAGCGTATGTGCACAAAAAAAGGGGAAACAATCTTGTATTTATAACTGTCAAATGAATATGGTATCATGCAGCTGTTGTTCTACTGTTGAAATGTTAATTAGCAAACTCTTTAACCCTGCAGCAACCAGGCCTTACAGCCACTTTGCTCTATTTAATTGGTCCTCCCTTCTATCCCAACCACCCACCATTAGATTACATCCGATTTCACCTGGCTCTTAACTGTACCTCTTCGTTTGGTTTCGATCCAAGCCAGGATTGGTAGGCATAATGACATGATGCACTTTTTACCTTTACATCCCTTGAGCCTTTCAGCAGAGAGGCCCATTAATTTCTTATCAGCTAATTCAGGCTTGTAGATGAGGCTATGTTTGGGAGGACAAGCCATCTTCATCATAGATGTTTCAGTCAGTTATGTGCATGGTGAAAGGAGGCCCTGTAAATATAAAGTAAAACAATGGTGCATGTGTATGTACACTTTGTGGTTTACTTGTTGAGCATGGCTTGAAGGTGTTTTTTCACTGTTGCCGTTAAAGATGATTTTGTAAACTGGTTGTGTTTTTATACCAGAATACTGCACCAAGTTGAATCCACCATGAAGCAATGGTTGAATAGGTGAACACATTTTCACCCAGTTGAAATTTTTGACAACTAACCTCCATGGTATAACTAATAAGTATTTTTGCTGCTCACCTCATTCAGTCTTTTTTGCATATTCAGTAGTAGTGATTAATAACCTTGGTTTGTTGGATTCCTCTCCACCATTGTTTTTCAATAATAATTCTAAATTATCCGACAGACTGGGTGGAAAAGTAATTCTCTAGTAGAATAAAGCAATGGTAAATCTGTCCGTGTGTCAGCTGTTCCCATCCCTTTAACCCCTGTGTCACTACCCAACCCATCAATCTCCTCAGGTTAATCTTTATTGGGCAAGCACAACAGAGGCTGTTGCCCTCTAAAAGCCCCAATATGTTGCTGCTTAGATGATCTTCTTGTCTCTTTTTGTGTTAATATTTTATCTTTTCACAATTTGGGGGAATTTTTGGAGTCTACTGACAGTTAGGCAGTATGTGAAAACATTATTTCTTCATCAACTGACTTAGTACATTTCTGTGCAATGTTGGCAGCATGTTCAGTGGTTCACAAGAAGTCTGATAAGCAGAGCACAAATAAAAATCTGTTTCTGTACATACTACTGCTCTTACTCTTTCAACCAATTATGCGACAATAAATTATTGGTCTTGACTTTCATGATTTGCATCAAAAAGAAGATGAACACTTAACATTTATATAAAGGAATTGGGTTTTTGCTTCTCCTTTTAGGTAATGCATACAGGGCAATGAATTAAAGCCTCCAAGATCATTGATCCTGCTACTGAAAATAATTTCTGTAATTTCTGCACTTGCATATTTTGATGTAAATCAGTCCATCCTCAACACGAACTGCATGCGCAGCAGACAGCAGCCTTTTATTTTTCTCACACAGCCACAATACATGTGTCTATGCTGGAAGCATGTGGGCGTACAGACAGACGCTCAACTCTCAAATGCATCTGAAAGCATCAATATCACATTTCCTGTGGTCTTTATTTCCAAGCAAAAGCACAAGTCTTAAGTCTTTTTGACTTGTATGCCATCTTGATACAGTTCTCTGCACATCGATATTTGCCCCCTCAAAGAGTTGTAAGGGTCAGTGTTGTGCATTTGAAAATGATAGGTCTACTGTTTGACAAAACCTCCCCTTTATTTGAATTAGCATTCAATTTTTGACAATTTAGTTTCTAACTTATATAAAAAGTGAGACAAAACTTATGTTTCAAAATGTTTTATGCATTCAAATTAAGTTAAAACTTTGAAAGAAATTTAAAAGAAAACATTTCCTTGACATGTTTTCAAACCCAAATAAATTATCAATTGTAATACTTTTTTCTCACATTTATTTTTAATCTTAAGACTACATATGTAAGGCAACTTTTTATAATTCACACATTCACAAACAATTCTGTAACTACACTTATTACAAAATGTAGACAAAACACTGCTGCAAAGGCTGCTTTGAAAAATCTTGTGGAATAATAATGAGATTTCTTGAAAATGAGAAAAATGCAAGCTAATTTTCAGCTGAAATATTCTTCTGAGAGCTTGCTATGTTGTAATATTTTTTCCAAAGAAAGCTCAGAAGAAAGGTAATTAACTTACTTAAAAATGTACTTTAGCACAATAAGTTTTAAATTCCTGAAACACATTTCCAAAGTGCAGCAGTTATTCCCTCGTCACATGTGCTTACAGAACACTAAAATAGAACATTATGTGTTGGTTGAAATGAATTTGAATCAATTCTGACTGACCCCCCAGTTGGTTGTGAATAATCACAAAACAAAATAATACAAAACAAAGAAAGAAAGATTGATAAAATGTTCAACATTTAAAAAAAAAAAAACATTACAAAGAATTTTGGCACTAATATGTAGCAGATATGACTTCCCTGAACTTTCTCCTGTACAGACCCGCCCAAGTCTAATTGAGGTTACCTGTGCCTCTTATCTGCGCAGATGACCTTTGAAGGGAGAAGATAAGAGAACAAATTGTGTGGGAGGCTGTAGATGTGGTTTGTGATCTTATGTTCTTGTTAGGAACGTTATGAAGGAAGAAAAAAACAGCATCTGCCCCCACACTGGTCCTGTTTGAGAGATGTGTCACTCTTTCAAGGATTGGGGTTTGCACACACTGCAGAAATCCAACACAGCACCTTGGCAACACACGCAATGTTCACTAAATGTCAACAAAGATCAAATTGCACACAGCTCTGTATCAGAATGTCAGCTGATAAAGAATTAAAGACTTGTGCAACTGTTACAATGTCCAAGGGTACGTTTTTATAGCATTTTATACCAGAATTAAATAAATCTAATTCATGACCTATTTAATGACCTGTTTGTTTGTTTGTTTTTAGGTGGCTAACAGACAGCAGTTCAATTTTCTTAATAAAGTAGATTAGTTCTAATTGTGCTTGTCATATTCTCGTGACCTATCAATCGAACAATATTTTTGTATGTAGAAAAAACAAACAAACAAACAAACAAACAAACAAAAAACATGACAAATGTTGCAGACTTGGAAGACGGTGCCAAGACTTGCTAATACAACTTTAATTGAGATTTCGGGTGACTTAAAATCCTGCTGGTTGACGTATGCTGCCCTCTATTGTTCAAACCTTGGAACTGAACACAGACTTCTTATTCAGTTCCTTAGAAAGTCACACATCAGTTGACTTGTTGAAAAGAAGACAATATTACCATGTGTGTATTATGAGTTTCTCAAATTAAATGAGCATTTCCAGTATATAAAAGCAGCCAATATATGTCCCACTTTGTTATGTCAGAAGACTTTTATCAGACCCAGGCCCACAGGAGTTCCAGCAGCTACAGCATTAGTTTTCTCAACATGTGACAGACAGTATTACTGAAAGTGTGTGTAATGTATTAAAGCCACAATCAATGAGCCTGTTCATTCAGCACATGGGAGGGGGAGATCAATACTTACACTGATGCAAACGGTTAATCTTATGCTGGTTATAAATTATATAATGTGGGGGTTTTTTTAAATGTCGAAAATATGGTGGGATTTAATTTTTTTTTTTTTTCAATCAAGGACAACTCTCCTGGGCCAAACAGCAGCGGACGCCCCTTTTAGTCTCTTCACTGGATGGGAGCCTGGTCAGACTAGTCTCCTTTTCATTAGCTCCCATCCCTACTGGCAAAGCAGCAACACTGGATTATCTCCCTTGGTTCCCGACAAAAAAAAAAAGAGAGAAAGAGAGAGAGAGAGTGCCTGTCAGACCCATGACAAATGTAGACGACATATCAAGTTGGTGTGCTCAAGATGATTAATGGGGTTGTTATTATTTTCATTATTATTATTTTAATTTTTTTATTTTAACAAAATTAAAGTTATATATTTGCCTTTGTCACCATTTCCAAACAGAAATAGGTGTATTCATGATGCCTTGAGGCTTAGGTTTTGCTGAAAAAGATTGACCAGATCTCAGAGTCATGTGGGCAAATATTGATTGTCACTGTTGTGTCGATGACTGAGCTCTTTCTCACCCCTCTCTAATCCATTGCAATCTCTGGCATTACTGTACCACAGGCAGTGCTGATTCATAGGGTTAGTGATCAGCTGATTGATTCAGTGTTAGAGCCAGCATAGAATATTCAAAGCTTGACCATATGTTTGAAAAAGGGCACAGATCTTAATAAAAACACTTCATTGGTTTTTATTTTCTAAGTGAAATCTTATGACACCCCAAAAAAGACCTATACAATCAAAAACAGTATAATCTTTCATTAAAAAAATAGGTATCATCTCAAGTATTTTCTTTGGGTGGAAACTTTCTCAAGTTTTTGTCTGTTTTGTTATAATGGTCTTCCAGAAACCTAAGTCACCTGTCCTGAAGTAGTAACACTGGAACAAATCTGTAAAATTCACTGGTTCCGGGCCAAACCTAAGCTAGATAATGTGCAGTTTAGTCATGAAATTCACATTCTTAAGAGGGAAAAAAAAATCGCAATTTTTAAAAAAATCAGGTTTAAGTGTTTTTCATTCACACACAATGACTAACAACTTGAGATCATACATTGATTGAAAAAAAAAAAAAAAAAAAAAAAAACGGAACCATGAGTATATCTATAATATATAAAAATATGCTCAACTGTCCTGAAAATTCCTATCAGTCCCGTCACATTACCGTAAAACAGTAAGAAAAGTGATGCCGGCACCTTAAAGGTTTTTACTCAGAAGAACTTGAATAATTTGGTTAAATATGACTGATGCTGATAAGTTCTGACCATACACTAACATTGATATGTATTTTGACCCTATTTAAATGTTTCATTTTGACGTTATCAAGTTAAAACATGTCCTTTCAGAAGGAAAAAAACACTATTTAAAATTTTAAAAAAAACAAATGAGTCTGACAGTTTGACTCAAAGCCCTTACTGGCAAGCTTACAGTTTATATTCTGGCATGGTAAACAAAAGGGTAAAAAAAAGGGCTGACTGTCAGACCCTGTGATGGGGTCCAGTAATATAGTTTAATTTGACATTTAGTGATAACTATGAATATCAAACATGTTATGTTGAAATAGTAATTGCTTGAAAACATTACAATTCGTTTAATTTACTTTCTTCATGATCATCACCCAAGATGGAAAAAAACCCCTCTATTTTGACTACAAAGAGAAAACATGCTGAGGTGGGAAATTATTCAACTTTTGCATATGCCTTAATATTCAGATTTTTAAAATCCTGGATATTTTCCATGAAAATGTCATAGACGGTATTATTTCTTGGTAGTTTTTAAAAACTGCTCAGTAGCAAATATGTTTGGTTTGTAAGTGTGCTTGATTTTCTACATTTTATTTTTTGTTAAGTGTTTTTTTGTTTCAATAACATTCATTTTTTGTCATTAATGCTTTTAAATGATCTTTAAACTTACGTTTTCTGTCGATGTTGATTCATCATCAGTCCACGCCCTCTGACATCATCAGCAGTCGCCTGAGCAGCATGGCTACACGACTGTCAGAAGAAGCAGGATGCTAACACATCTGTTTATCAATACTTAAAGACATCTCGTTACGGTTATAAGTATTTTTATATTTTTCATCTTCGCAGTCAAGTGATTTCCTCGTGTTTATTTAGCCAGCTCGCTGAGTTTTAGCCTCCCAGGTCTGAGAGAAAATGCAGTCTGTGAAGGTCGGCTGTTTGGCGCTGGCTTCATCCAGAGCTCTGAACTCATGCAGGCTTTTCACTCCTGGTTTTATGAAATTATCTTCCTGCTGTCGAGTCCATCGCTCCGTTCATCAGGCTCGTTTCTACCAAACTGCTCCAAAGGCAGAAGAGATCCCAGTTATTCGCATCCCTCGCAACTTGTTGAAGCAGGTCGAAAACGTGAAACAGACTCGAGGCAAACCCAAGATCAAAACCAGCAAACCTGGAAAGCTCCTGATCCAGAGTAAGAACCCAGTCTTAAACCAGTCTGCAGGATACATACTGGGTAAGTTTGAGCAGCCTGCTCTCTGCTCTAAAGGATGGAAACACAACAAATCATTCGGGGATTATTTCACTATCAACAACATCAAGAGTGTTGCACCCTTTGTTGCTGGGAATCAGAAGGAGGACATCACTGAACAAAAGGAGACGTTTAATAAATTCAGCATCTGCAAGGAGCTCGTGGAAGCTTTGAACAGAATGAACATAAGCCATCCCACTACTGTTCAGCTGCAAACCATCCCAAAAGTTCTGCAAGGGCACAATGTTCTCTGTGCTGCAGAGACAGGCAGTGGTAAAACACTGAGTTACCTGCTGCCTCTTGTTCACAGACTGCAGGCGGGCAGAAAGTTAGAGATGGATGATGAGAAGAAGATTCATGCTGTGATTCTTGTACCTTCCAGAGAGTTAGCTGAGCAGGTAGCAGCTGTGTCCAGGACTCTATGTGCACCTTTTGATTTGCTTACCAGGACTGTGGGTGGCGGGCAAGGTGTAGGACACATCAAGATGGTCTTCAAAAAGGATCAGCCGGATATTTTAGTGGCTACACCTGGAGCTCTGATCAAGGCCCTGCGTAGAAACTGCCTGGAGCTGAGTGAGCTGAGCACCTTTGTGGTTGACGAGGCTGACACCATGTTTGACCCCAGCTTCTCTGAAATGTTACACGACATCCTGCTTCATGTGAACATTGCAAATGATCCCAAAGAAACACGAGGCCCAAGCCCAAGCCGCAAAGCTCAACTGCTCCTGATGGGGGCTACTTTCCCTGGCGGTGTTGGGGAAGTGCTCAGTCAGGTAACAGACCTGGGTAGCTTGGTCGTTATAAAGAGCAAGATGCTGCACTTCCTCATGCCTCATGTGAAGCAGACTTTCCTGAAAGTGAAGGGTACTGATAAAATCCTAGAGCTCCACGAGGCGCTAAAGTTGCTCCAGCAAGAAAAAGAAGGAGGTTCTGTACTGGTGTTTTGCAATAAGAGCTCCACAGTCAACTGGCTGGGGTACTCGCTGGAGGAGATGGGGGTCAAGCATGAACGACTGCAAGGAGAAATGCCTGCTGTTGTGCGTGCAGGGATCTTCCAATCCTTCCAGAAGGGCACAGTGGAAGTGCTGATATGCACAGATATTGCTTCACGAGGCCTTGACACTTCTCAAGTGCGCTTGGTGGTCAACTATGATTTCCCAGAATCCCACACAGACTATATTCACAGAGCAGGGAGGGTGGGGAGAGCAGGAGGAGTGGAAGATGGGGAGGTCCTCAGCTTTGTCACTCATGCTTGGGATGTAGAGCTGGTGCAGAAAATTGAGACAGCTGCACGCAGAAGAACAAGTTTGCCTGGAATGGAGTCAGATATACGTGAACCAGAGCCCCAAATAACAGATGCAGAAGAGTAAAAGAGTGTGTGACAAAAATAGTAAAAGCCTTTGGTTGCATTGCATCCCAGACAGTGCTGTATTGGTCTGAAAACAGATGGAAATTTTGTTGGAAGTTACCTTATTCTATATCTAAAGTTATTGTGACATTTCTGACAGTAATTTATGTACAGGCAGATGAAAAGAAATGCCAAGTCTTGTTCAAGCTTAAAGTTTTTCTATAAATTAAAAAAAAACAGTGATGTAAATAATGTTTGTATCTATTATTATTTTTCTTGGTGAAATCATCATCGCGTTATTTTCAATAAAATTGAGCTACTTTTACCTGTAAAATCAGACCAAGTCATTCAAAAATATTTTTTTTGTCTAAAAAAAAAGTCATCTGATCTACTTTATAGGTTGAACCATGTTTTACTGAACATCTGAAGCAAAATTTAGAGATCTCAATTCCCAAACTGTTTCTAAATGTGTTCAGGTCATGTGTAGCTATTTCTTGTGCAGAATCTTTCTTTCTTGTGTCATAACCCTAGTCACTACAAAAAGCAGGGGTACAACTTAAGAATAAAACATTGATTTGTTTTAAAACTAAGTGCAATAACTTTGGAAAAACTATGGATATGAGGTGTGTAAAGTCTCTAACATCAGCAGTGTGCATGTGGATGTGTAAACACAGTGCAGTTAGAGCTATTGAAGAGCGCGATTAAGCAAAAATCTTAAATAAAACGACTTCATAAACTAGTTTGGCATTGTGAGTGTGAGGGAGAGAACAGTTGCAGGCGACTGGCTTTTATAAGTAGTTAAGTATTGGCCTGGGTGCAGCAAATCTGAGAGGATGTACCCAAACAGCAGTCCTGGCACCTTTAGGGAAAATGAAGCCAAACCACCAGACTAGACAAAAAAAAGCAAGGGCTGCCAGACTTGCCAAATTGAGATTATTAATACATCATCAATTTATACTTATGACTGTCTAAGTCAGGTCCTTCTTTTTCGCTGGTTAACCACTCTTAATAATGATCATAAAAAAGTTAAACTTTGGTAATCTACTAGTGAAACACACGGCTCTGTACTTCTGTGCTTAAAATATCTGTTCACTTTTTTTGTCAGACATTTGTAATAAAAGTGAAGTTTGTCTGTGCCAGAGGTCTGAAGAAAAACAATTCATCATGAAGCCTTTGGAAATATCTCTCTGATCATAACTGTCAAATCCTTGAAACAGGCCCTTCATTATCTCGTTTTCCTACACATGTGCTGTACATGTTTGACCACAAGGGGGTGACATTTGTTTGTTTTTAGCTTCAGCCCATACCCTGCTCAACTTTTTCCAACTTCTGTTCCTATTTCCTTGCTATTTTGAACTTTGTTTATGTTTATTAAAAACTGGTAAAATTACAGAGCTTTCATGCTAGTTTCTAGAAGTTTTTCTTGTTTTTAATGTCTTTTATGTTTAATGATTAGAAACTTACGCTGATCATCAATTCTTAGTTAAATTGAGGGCCAAAATTTGACATCACTTCTGTTGATGAAGTCAGTTTGCTGTTAGTAACAGACTTTTGTTTACCCTCTGCCTAACCAATGGGAGCTCATTTCAAAGGTAACAACATCAGCTGTAACCTTAGTGTTGAAACAGTATTGGTTTGTGCTATTTAGACATCTCTACTTATTTTCAGGAATCCTGTACAGATGACAAATCTCCTGTGAATGCCTCTTCCAGGAAGCAGTGAGTGCTCTTATTTTGAAGAGGCTCAGTTTGTCGCTCGTAAAACAAACCTGGTGGTTTACGCTGAGTGTTTGTGGCAGTATGGGGATTAAAGCTGTGAACATACACAAGTGTGAGGGGGAAGGACAGACATGTTAATAGCTCTGACAGTAACAAGGGGCTTCTATCAGAATGTCTGGAATCTGGCTGGGATTGTCCCCTTGTGTCCCAGGTCAACACATTTAAGCTTTGCCCCCCTGTGGTGTTCACATTTCCCCCAACTGTACCCTGACAACAGGATCCCTGTGTCCAATTACAGCAAGTGGAGCAAATTCCTCCAATCCCTGTGTCTATATTTTTGTCCTGACTTAACTCAACTGACCCTTGCAAAAATATCTATATAAACACTCTCAAATGTCTCAGTAAGTTGCGAGCTTCGTATCAAATATTTTGTGTTCAAAATAGTTTTAGAGCACAGTCCTCAGCCTTCAAAGGCTACATCCTGATTTCACACAGTCAAATAGAAGTGTGTCACAGTTTTTGGCTACTATAACGTTTAGGAATCCAAAACTAATCAATGTAACAATCTAGTAGATAAATCCAATATAATGCTTTATACTTTAGCCAGGTTACTTCAATTTAAACTAAAATATGTCAAGTGCTTAGTGTTGTTGTTGTGTTTTACTTTTAACAAACTTGAAAAAGTTTCCCAGTGTTAAAGAAGTTCAATACTAAGCTGCTGGAGTACCCCTTGAGATGTTGGTCCTCCCTACAGTCAACAGTAAAACAAACAGAGAGCATTTCAGAGCTTTCTGAGCAAATATTTCAGCAGGTGGTGTTGTTTGGTTCTCTTTCACAGGGGAATTTCCCTTTTTCCTTGCCTCATGTTTTGTCTTCAAACCATCAGGCCCCTTGAAAGCTTAAAATTATAATAAATTACGAAGACAGTCCTCACAGAACTCACCACCGGTCCTCGTCGAATTTGGGGAAACTTTATCCTAAACGTTAAGTTCCAAGTTGAAGTTTTAGATAGAGCAGTCTTTATCTACTAATTTTGGTATCTGACACATTGTATACCTAAATCAAAGGTACATTAGTGGGTAAACAAAGACTATGTCAGTTTGGAAGGGTGTGAAAATTGGCTGCTGTATTGTAAGAACTGAACTGAACCTAGCTTTGTTTGAGTTTGGATGAGACCCTTGTCAGTCAAGTCAACGATTCAATGGGAGAAACTTGTAAGTTAAATAACTGGAAAAGAAAAAGTTATTTAAAAAAATTACCTGCTCTGCTGTGTATGCATAGAGAAATGAACTCTTTAGGCCTATATTCTTTTTTTGAAGGTGGTGAATTGGAATCGACTTTTAAAAAGGGTGTGTATGTGGTTAGCAATTTCTTTCTGTTAATTCTGCAACAGTACAGAAAATACATTGGCTATCTATTTATTTTATTATTATTTTATTTATCACAGGTACTTTAGCGTGATAATTTACTTTATCTATTAAAAACAAATAATGTAGTGTATTTTCATTTACATTATCTAGGGGGACCAGACGTCCTCTTTTGTCCTCCCTTTGGTTGTAAAATTATGTTCAGGGGGACCAATTTCTGTGGTTTGTCTCTGCTTGTTCTTCAGACCATTGATATTCATTATAAGTCGCTAAACTGAGCCAGTGGTATTGTTCTGATGCACCAACCTGTCAACCTGTTAAGTATGCACGAGGCATGGCCCATATTAGTTGAAATTTTGATATTTAAAGTCAAAATGTTGGGATGAGAGTCAAAATTGTAGGATAAAAATTCAAAATGTTGAGCTATAAACTCAAAATTGCAAGATAACAGCTAAATTTCTTTAGATAAAGTCAAATTTACTACGAAAAAAAAAAGACTAGATTTTTAATTTAAAAGTCAAAATTTAGGGATGACAATTCAAAATGTTGGGATTAAGTCAAAATTCAGAGAAAACAAGTTGAGATTTTGCAATTAAATGTTGGTGTTTTTGCAGTATCTCCACAAAATCACTGATTAACTTAACCCTGTGGTGCATAGTGGTCACTACAGTGGACACCTATTAAAAACTTACTTACTCCTAAATTTAGTGGTTCATGTGGTGGAAATTCATATTAGCCTGTGTCAGGATATTTTTGTTCTTCTTAGGGCTTGAGAAAATGTTTTCAATTATTTTTCCAAATATATATAATTAAAAAAAACCCTTTGAGGATGAAACAGCGTAATAACTATAAATTATTCAGTGTTAAAATGGATGAAAGAGAGTTAAAATGTTTTGCAACGCATTAAAAAAATATTATTCATGAAATTACCCACACACAAAAGAAAGAAAAGATGTCAAACAAAAAAATAAGTCATATTTACATTACGTTCACCCTGTTTTATGTTGAATGCTCGAGTGACACATAATTGAAAAAAAAAAAAAAAAGATTGTTTATTTTTCATGTTTTAAGACAAATAAAAACACTCAAGGGAAAAATCCTGACACTGACTTTAATAATTAATTCATCAGAGGGTAAATGAACATTTGATAAAACGCGCCCCCACCAGGTTCCCACACTTCACCATCGTGGACGGCTGAGATGTGCAAATGGACTACAAAGCATTTTGTCCATTAAAAGTGACGCATTTCCTTCTTGCCCCACCGTGGGATTATCCCCCCCTCCCCTTTTACACATACACGCTTACACACACTCACAACACACGCACACAACACACACGCACCGTGCCGCTGTTCACACACCGTCCGGCCACTTGGAAATTTCCCTCAGCGCGGAGGATATTGTGCTGCTGAAAGAGTCACTGTCTGCGAATGTGCATCTTGCTTGAAATGCAGAGGCTCTAAAGGTAGGTTTGCAACCTCCGTAATCGTCTTATTCCGCTGCCCATCTCCCCTCAAGCAGACGTGGAGATTTGTCTGACCTTCTCTCCGACCAAAAGCTTCATGATATACCTCAAACACACACTCACACTCACACACACGCAGCGTGGGTCCCTGCCTGCTGTTTCTGGATGTGAGCGACTGCATTGCATTTCGGTCCCTTTTCAATGGATCGCTGCTGTAAGTTGCCTTTCTGACGCTACGCTGCTCATTTGATACAACGTAACTTGTGGAGCTTTAAATTGTCGACTCCTCCCGTTGAATCGGTGTGGGTTTTCTGGAGACTTTACGGACCGCAGGGCTGCAGCAGGGGGTCGCATGGTGAGGATTTCATGCTGGAGGAGGTGCTGCTTTTTTGAGGCTGCTGCGGGATTCAGCGCGCGGACACCGGAGGTCTGGTGCTCGGCTGGTGGGTGTGCAGAGTCAAAGAGGCATGGAGAGTTCATGGAGGTTACATTGCACTGGCCAGGGCAGAAAGCAGCCTCCGCCATGTTAAGTTACTATCTCAATCAACCTGATAGTTAATGCCACAACTTTTAAATCATCCGTCATCGAGATTTACAAAGATGAAACGCACACATGAAAGGGCGGCCACCTGTTCCGAGCATGTGTCAGCGGTGTTCAAAGCACCGGGCCAAGAAAGGAGAACATCAACACACCAGAGCTGAGACGTGCAGCCGGTAAACATCAGAAAACATGCAGGGGGACGTGTTTCGAGCTTGGATGCCGTCCTCTTCCTAACCAGAGCACGTTTATAACATGGCCAAGGTGGTCACCATAGAGCAGCATGGGAGGAAAATACTAGGTGCGACATGTAGGATGATGATAAAGACTAGCTTCTCTGCAGTAGGTTATGTTGTTTGAATGGTGAGGATGGCTGTCTGTATTGGCTCTATTGCCACACCCCTTCACAGACAGGCTGTGGTACTCCATTTGCACAGTTAGAGGACCAATCAGCTTCTCATATCTGCAGTAATACTACTGCAGGAAACCTCATGATGTATCCCAAGGGAATTGATCTGAATCTGAACTTGTTGGTGTGCCAATTCTATGTCAATCAATACGTTCTATTCTAGTATTGAAGTCAGTGGATCAATCAGTGTGTCACCTTTGTGTTTGTGTTTATGTGTGGAGCTGTGAGCTGGTGATAGGAGGCAGATGTGGCCGGTCAGATATCTGTGATGTTTGATGTTCAAGTGAGCCTCTCTGGTAGGCTAATGGGGAAAAAGTGAAGCATAGCCTGAAGCTACCCCTCGCACACTCACCACACACACGCACACACATACACACACTCCCCTTCCTCTGTCCCCCTCTGGCTCCTCAGAAGAAGACACATGACCTTAAAGGCTGCAGGCGCCAATGTGTGTAATGCCTCGGGAACGGCTGCCTGGTTTGTTACACATCCTACAGGTATGCCTCAATATCAGTCTGAGATCTATTTGGCATTTAGAGCTGCATTTCGTCCTTGACTTCTCTGTGGTTTGAAGCACATTTTCCTATAAATCTATAGTTGTTAAAGGCGTGAAGAAAACTGAAGCGGTATGAGAATGTCATCCCTTATCCTCAGGTTGCCCTACGTTAAAATCTGTCCTTTCAAAATGGCAGCCCCTGTCTAATGAGCCGAGCCCCCTGTTCTCCTGCACCGATCACTTCAGCTTCTGTTTCATCTCTGTGAAAATGTCATTTTCCAAAGCCCCGTATTTAACCAGCGCTATCAGCTGCTGCTGCTGCTGCTAAGTATGCCGCTCTGCCACCAGCCACAGCACTGATCATTTATTAAACTGACCAAACTCCATCTGACTCTCCTGACATTAAAGCAGCAATCAAGAGCTTTTTCATTATATTAGCAGCTGCACTGACCTTTTTGAGAGTGTGTTTATGCATCCATTATGCTGTTAGTAGTTTGCAACCAATCTTCTTGAAATAGAGTGATCAACAAATACACTCTTTAGGGTGTAGCTGTTCAGTCATTTAGTGCTGAATGCAAGCGTGTGAATCAGACTGAAGGTATTCCAAAAATTATGTTCTAGTCCGCTCCTTATGACCACTGAAACCATGTAAACTGCTTTACATTAACAGGATGCTTTAACATTAATCTTTTAATGACTGCTTGTGCACAAGCTGCAGTATGAAGCCCTTTTGCACTTAAATAGGCTTACATCAGGATATTAAATGAATGACTTGATTCCTTATCATGGTTCAGAGCTGTAAGGAACACACTTTCACTGCCATGCGCTCCTGGCTTACCCTCCAGAGCTAAGTTAATCCAGGAGTGGAAGAGTTACTCATCAGCAGCACATGGCTAATTTATTGATCCGTCTGTTTGTTCGGCAGAAAACAGGCTTCTGATGTCAGTGGAGACCACAGAGAGAAACTAATGAGAAACCTATAACGACACCCAAATCAAAAAAAGCACAGTAGTAAAACAGCTGGCAAAGGTTTGTTGGTCCTCCAAGCCACTATACTGAGCAAAAGGAAGTGAGAAAAATCAGGGTTACTGTCAGCACATACAATAATATGAAAATCAAGATAATCTCTAGAGACTGTACGACCTGTAGGAGGGGAGTCTCAATGCGTTTTTTTGCCTTTAATGCGACAGGAGAGGACAGTGTGTTAAACAGGGCGACAGTGGTGATGTGGGAAACAGGTCAGGTTGAATTTGAGATTAATAATGTTTGTTAGAGGAGAAATCTGAGTATTGTAGTGCATATTGTGAATTGCGATAAAGCCAAAAAATATCAAGATATTGGTTTTAGGGCATATTGTGCAGCTCATAATGGCCGGCTTGGAAGTGTATTGAAAAAATGGTTTTAATAATTTTATTTATTTCACTTGTTGGATTTGATTTCAAAACTATGCAAGAAAGATTACATCGAAAGGTTTTCTGACTCTTTGGGTTAGAATAGCTGTCTGTACAGATTGTTAAGTTTCTGCAGTGGACTTTAACTTTCATACAGTTATATTTTGATGCTTTGCACGCTCCCAGTCAACCACAATGAGGTATCTATATTTTTATCACCACAGTGTAAAGAGTGCTGGTTCAGAAAAAGTCACTGGAGCTTTTGATAAATGTCACCATGCATGGGCTTTAGGATAAAATGAAACTGCAACACATGTTTTTCTCTAAATTAATTTTGACTCATTCATCTAAACTTTTTTTTTTTAGTTTCAACCCTTAGGTGTAATATTATTCTTAATCAGTTGTTGTTAATGTAAAGTGGATTAATGCTGTCACAAACTACCTTACAAACGCATATCAGGAGAGTGTGTTGTGTAGACGTGCTTACTATCTGTGAGGCTAATAAAAAGGTCTGAATGGAGGGCAGAGGAATGTCTGGCCTAGTTCAAGTTAACAATATCACAGAATTTCACACCACATTGTGACCAAGCCAAGGCATGCGTGACTTTAAACATAAGAGTCAAATCACAAGATTCCAAGCAGGGCCTCCTTTGAGAAAGAGGGCCCTTGTGAATGGCCCTTATTGATGTGCAATTCTGATTTAGTTTAGAATAGGAGGGTTTTTCTTGAGCCCTCTCGTCCTGGACACAACCTTGTACTGAAAAAAAGTTCAAAAATAGAAATGGTTTTTCAAATCATGTGGTTTTGCACATAACTTAAAATCATGAACAACAAATTGAAAGGACATTTCATCAATGACACACTGATTATTTCCAGAGATTAGATTATTAAATTGAATACTTTAGCCATGTATGAATACATTTTGTCCCCCCTGAATGCTGGTTATTTTTGGTTGCATGCAGCAGAGGCTGCCTTGTTGGCAAATCCAATCTCCTGTCTGTTTTTTCCCACCTCCCACTGAGTTCTGGTTTGCCTGCCTCCCACTCAGTCCACCATCTAATGTTCATTGCATCACAGATATGAGGTGGTACAGTGACTGCCTGGCTGTCAGTGACATGAAGAACTATTTCTGCACAAGTGGCCTTTTCTAATTGATTAGTTTTAAATCCCTGGTATGACTCAAGGATAGGAAATGTTTGCTGTGTTTTTTTTATATCATCTAAAATTAACCATGACGTACATTTCAGGGGAGTAGTCTGTCTAAGGGGCAAACACACTACAGCAGTGTGTGTGTGGTGCTGTGCGTGCTATGATTTACATCAGTGGGACCCAATCTGGATAAAAATACCAAATATTGGTCATGTGAAGAAGTGCAGTGCCGCAGATGCTGGTCTGGTTGTCATGGTGATGAGAGATAAAAACTCACCCTGCCTACTACTTCCTAGACATTTTGAATTGAGTTGTTCATTTTAAGTGAGACCTTCAGAGAAAAAATGCCCTTGGCACAAAAAGTTCGCTGCCAGTTTAAAGCTTATCGAAGAATGGAGCCCTAGATTTGTTGAACATTTTGTTTTTAACATGTCATATTTCTATTAGATTGTTAATACCCTGAAATACAAGTCAGTTAAATTTCTGAAATACATAAAACCTGAAGTATCAGCGTGATGAAATGAGGGAAAGTCCATTTGTTTAAGTTTGGAGCTTTGAAATGAACACCAGCTATTTCTGTATTTGAGTGTCTTCTTTATTAGTGTCCCAGAACAGTTTGTCACATGATCTGTCAGCTTTTTGGCTTTGGTTTTGTAAACACAGGCTCAAATAGTTTTGCTGTCTGCTCACGAACTTCAAATCATCACCAGGCTTTAGTAAACATCCCTAGGTTATTGAGTTATTTCATACATCTTTCTTGACTTGCTCAGTATCCTTTTCTTAGTAGCATTCTGATATTGCACCACCTGATATTGCATATTGATAGCCACTGATTCTTTAAAACAACCTCTTAAAAATAGATTTGTACTCATTTGGTCTCATTAATTGAGGTTGAGCTCGAAACCTCAGTTACAATTTCAGGGTTTGGGCCAAGGTGAAC
Source organism: Thalassoma bifasciatum (assembly GCA_008086565.1). Taxonomy (NCBI): domain Eukaryota; kingdom Metazoa; phylum Chordata; class Actinopteri; order Labriformes; family Labridae; genus Thalassoma; species Thalassoma bifasciatum. The sequence continues at coordinate 176,286 of RPOG01000018.1, forward strand.
TGTCATGTTGAACCCCGGCTGAAAGTAGAGCTGCTCGGAAATGTGTTTCAGGTTGCAGCTGAGCTCTTCTGCTATTACTGGAGTGCATCTCTGCAGAACTCCCTGCTGCCATGGTTGCCATCTCTAGGCCTCATGCCTCTTAGTCACCAGGGCAGAAATGTAACCTAATCAGGTGTCTGCTGTTCCTGTTGCATGAGCACACTGTACTGCAAACAGAAGCCCTTTGCACACATTCACTCATGGCAAACTATAGAACATGAGGACAGGCTGCCCCAGAAATCTTCTAGTTTTTGCTGACACTATCATGGTGATTTAATTAGAGATTTAAATAGGATTGTGGGTAAATATTATTTGAATCCATAGAACACAATCTGTTCTGTTTTTTAAACAATAAACAGCCCAGAATAGTTGAAAACTTAGTAAATGTGTGTTCAGTTAAAAATGACCATGAACTATACACAAAAGTGGCCTCACAGTCTTTGTGATAATCATCTGATAAACATCAATTTCCCCTGTTACCTGGTGAGCATGCCCTGCTAATGGGCCAGAATAGCCCATAGCTCTCTAAAACAGGTGCAACTCAAAACATTACAATACAATTTGAGCAGTTTATTTATCAGTCTTTTAATACACAAAGTGAAAATTGGGCATGACGCTTATTTATCTCACACAGAGTGAAATACACCGCCAAGCCAAAAAAAAAAAAAAAGTTGGCACCAAAAATAAAGCCACACACTCTAGTATGTGTTGGATCACCTTTAGCCTCGACAGCACACATTCACTGTGGCATTGTTTCAATAAGCTCAGACAGACACACAACCCCAGGTTATAGCACTGTCCCCACAGGCTTGTACAGTAGGCACTAGGTATGATGAGTGCATCATTTCATCTGCCGCTTTTATTACCCTGATGTGCCCATCACTCTGGAGCAGGGTAAATCTGAACCCATCAGACCACATGACCTTCATCCATTCCTCCATAGTCCAATCTTTATGCTCCCCAGCAAACTGAAGCCTTTTTATCCGGTTAGCCTTATGGCTTGATGATTTGACCCTTCTTAAACAGACTAAAATCTTTTCCACGATCACAGGATGTGTATTTCACCATGGTTGTTTAAGAAATGAAAAGTTACTCATTGCATCATCTGGGGTAAAATAACTTTTGTCAGCTGAAAGATAATCACCCATGCAGTACTTATCTAATAGGAGGCTTGTACCTATTTGTTTAGTTAAATCCAGGTGGCAACTTTTTTTTTTTTTTTTTGCCAAGAAGTGTGTTTCAAGTATTCATTTATGGAAGCTGTAATTACTGCTTACAGTGAATGAAAACACAATATTACTAATAGAAAGGATTTTTTTAATACAGAATTGTTGGCCTTGTGGAAAGTGTTCCCCTAATAAATGGTTGTGGCTCCTTTGGGATGGATTATTACTGTGTCAATGTGATGTGGCATTGACTTTTTTCCACCAGGGGCATTTTGATCTTGTGATTGTGCCAGAATAATACAACACTTATTAAAGGTCACAGAAACATGTTTTATTTTATACTGATTGCAGGTTTGCCTCTGCAGTTTGAGTCAGAGTTCACCACTTAAAAGTGACACATGAAACACCCTACCACAACAAGTACACCAGAGCAAAGTACTTAATTCACATTCTCTCTGTGGACGACTCAATGCCAAATGCCTTTTGTGATGGTTATTTTGTATCTTATCCACACATATTTCCTTTCTGAAACATTATGAATCATTGATCTATGACCTGTCTGGAATATTTTGGGGGAAATAAAACATTTTCAGAGGAGAAAAATTAAAGAGTAGAGTTAAACAAGGTAGGATTTCATTGAACTTGTAATAATTGATAAAAATGGGCATGAGCAAAAGCAGCTCTGATGGTTCAGTCAGTGAAAACTCTGGCCTCATCAGTGAGTTGTAAGACAAAAGTGTCCCCTGAAGATCCCTCAGCAGTTGCTTGTAAGTCTGCTGTTCATGGAGTCATGGACAAATGGAGAGCTTGTTTGTACTCAGCTGACAGATTTCTGCATTCATATCAGTCATCATATTATTTTGGTCTCTGTGATGCTGTGGTTTGTGAAAGTAATCCTGTGTTGGAATTCCCCAGGAAGTGACTGAGGAGCAGCCCGTAGCTTTGTTGAGCAGAGCTGAGTGAACATTCTGGGAAGGCTGGAAATGTATCCCACCCCTCTACTGCTCCTCAGCCCTCCTGCAGCCTGGGGTGGCTATTCTTGGTTTCTCTTGAGGATAAATTCTTGCTTCAAATATTTGGTAGCCAACTTGCAAAGGGAGGTACCCCCACTGTATAAGGCAGAGGAACTAAAATGGTCGAAGTGCTGTAGATTAAGAAAGACCAAGTATTATACCTATGTGGGTGTAATGAACAGATTTTTGAAACCTAAAACCACTTTGTTGTCAGATTTGGCAGTTGTTGTACCAAAAATGTAATTTAGAGGCCGCGGCAGGGCTGCTACTAACCTGGTGACATCACTCAGATTACTTTCTTGTGCTCGCCCCTCTGTGTGATTTTTTTTTCTTAACTCTTTTGGCTGAGTCTCTCAATGATGACTAACAAGTTCTTCCATTTTGAAAGAACACATCATAGTACAAATATTTTGTACAATTACACACTGAGACCCTTGACTACGTGGGGGCTGTTTTGACAAATGCATTAGTCTTAGAGTATGAGCTTTTTCTCTCTTGTGATATTTAAAAACTATCATCCATGACCCAAAAGGACCCAAAGCAATAAACTGTGCTTACTTTGTTTCCTCCTCTTGGTGGTGACTCTTATTTTTTTTTATGGTTTCTTGTTAGATGTGTTTCACCTTGCAGCCCTCTCAAATGTATTCAACCTGACACTGCACATTTCAGCTGATACATGGCACTAGAAATAGCCCTTTAAGTGGCTGTTAATGTATGACTGTTATACAATCATACTGTCACTGCTCCTTGCCCTTGGCCAGAACCTTTCTGTCTGGAACAGGCTTGCTTTCACTCCCCATCTCCCTGCAGGCCTCTGATGTAGCTTGTGGAGCTCATCGGGCTTGAATAGAGCTATATAAGGGAAACCGTTCTTTGTTTATTAGTTAAGGGAGAGTACATGGGAGGGCTGCCAGGCCTCTTAGAGTAGAAAACGGGGACAGGGAGAAGAAGACGAACACCAATCAAACAGAGTCTATGCAGCTATGTAACCCTGTAAATACTGCCCCTCTTTTTAAACGCAGCGTTATGAGTGTGGCAGCTGGCTTACATTACATGTGGAAAGCTCAGTGTTAATCAAGGCTGAGAATAGCCTTTTATTTGTGTGCCGTGCTACGGGCAGTGTGTGCTAATGTAGCCAGCCACAAGGATGCATTAAGCTGTCTTCCAGTGACTCCAAGAGTCGGACATCGTCGGATGAGTTATGAGCAGTGGAGATAGTTGGATCGATGCCATCCACCTGCTGCATAGCTGGTGAATGGCAGTCGTAGTAGTTATAAGTTGTAGGTGTGACTTGGTAGTCGTTTTGATGCATTTTGACATGTGAAAGAGCAAATGTGGTTTGCTAAAGATCAATTCTCATTTCAGGTTTAATCTCACTCCATTTTGCTGGTATTTCATAGTAGTAAAGAAGAGAGATTTCAAGAGGAGAAAGCAGCCCCTTGGTTCAGATGATTGGGACTCGCTGGCATTATTGAGGGTGGTGGTTGTCAACTGTTCACATTTTCAAGAGGCTACCAGTTGGACAATCACATGAGAGTGAGCACTGTTTGGCTTAATTTTAGCAAGTGGCTGTGGCTTAGTAGTAGAGAAGGTTATCACTCTATTGGAGGTTGGGGGTTCATTTCCCGAACCCTGCTGCCCCCTTTGTGCAAGACACTCAACCCTGGACTGCCCACTTGTGTGATGCCACTGGTGTGTGAATAGGATTAGTTACTAGTGATGGGCTCTTAACATAGCAGCCTCTGCCCTCAGTGTATGAACGTGGAGTGAATGAATGAATGAATGAATGTGACAACATACATAAAAGCGCTTTAAGTGATGCAAAGACTCCAGAAAGTATATGCAGTTCATTCAGTCACGTGGACAGAGCCACCAGTGAAGCATGCCTATAATGGCAGAATATCATGTTGTAAATTAATCATTCCTTCGAATCCAACACAACTAAATATTGCACAAAAAGTAAGACAACTTGTGTTGGGTAGATTGTGTTCTTGAGGTCGTCGTCAGCTCGAGTCATTTTTGTCTTTGAATGCATGTTAAATAACCTGTTGAACACAAACTTGCCTTTACCTTAGGTGTTCATTATGTCTGAGTAATTAAAGCATTGCATTATTTTTTTCATGAGTAAACATGTATTGATTTTTTTTAGGTCGCTGTCTACAAACATATCATCATCACCTCTGTCCCCGGATTGAATTTAATGAGATAATCCAGTATGTAATCATTTTCTGCTTTGCCAATTTAAAATAAGATTGTTTCCAATTTTCTTTTGAGCTGGAAGTTGGTGCGCACAGTGTTTCATATCAACATGTCTGTGGGGAGCTTGTTCTCCAGCTGGCATTGAGACAATTGCTGCATTGTCAGATTCCTCTTTTTAGATGGACTCAGGCGTTTTCTGTTTTGGACTCAGGGTAGAATGCCAGCCTTGTCCTTGTTGGGGCTACTTATCTCCCCAGTGCAGAGTACACCCCCAGGGAAATAACTTGGAGCAGCATACCACCCACCCCTCTTAACTCCCAAAAAACATGATTGAGTGATGTCTCTTTGAGTAAGAGATCCACACTTTGTTACTTGTGCTTTAAAAATCAGGCATCATCTCAATGAGAAACCAGATTATCTGTGGTTGGAAGGCTGGTGGGCAAACACCAGGTGGAAAATTCATTGTTGGCTGCTCTTCAGGGAATGCTCATGCAGAGCTGGTTTTGAATTGGCAACATGCTTTGCTTGGGTGGTGGATTTAAATGCCAGTAACAAGTGGCAGATGGGAAATGAGATTTTTGTTTTTTGTTTTTTTTCTCCTCTTGATGTCTAGTACAGTTTGTCGTCTGATTGTAGTTGCATTAACTGTACTGCCAGGACTTTTACTTTTATACAGCTGTGGGAACAGGTGAACAGACCTGGCTTCCCTGTGGCCTGCCTCACATTCCACAACTTTGTCTGACCCTTCAGAGCAGGTTTTAAAAACACACTGTGCCTACAATAAGCAGACACACCTATCAATTTACTATTACATGTGGGTACATAGGTAGTTGTTGTTATTTTTTCATTGATAGATAATGATCAAGAAAGTACATAGTAAAGCATCATTTTGGCCTGCTTACATAATGATAAAGAAGATTCATATTTATGTCCGTATATATAAGGTACCACATTGAATGTATAGAGGTGACATGTAGGAATGAACCTTAAAGAAATGATAACTGTTTGGCACTTTAGATAATCACAGTCCTTTAGCTGATTGTTTTGGTTTCCTGGTCCTCAACTTCACTGCTTTGGCTAACTCTCTCCCCTAGCAAGGCTCACTATGAGATACAACCTACCCATCAAAGGTGGCTTTAAATTAATGTTTGTATTTTCATGGTTTAAGAAGAAATATGTTTTTTTTTCCAGAAAAAGCTGGGATCAATCAATTGTGATACTTCCCATCAACAAATTTTGGATTAAGAAACAAAATTAGAAATACCATCCCTCTAGCTAGCTGTAGCTTTATATTTAGCTTGCTGAGCTAACAGTGATATTGACAGACGGATCAATGAGTCATCCCCTGTGTCTATTGTCATCTGACAACAGATGCCACGACGTAAGGGAGACATGGCAACATGTTTCCAATGTCTTCCTATTGTCCACACACGATAGGGAATATTCACCTCCTGATTCAAGGCATAGCTTGTGCAGTGTCATCCGTACCAATGCATCTACGTAAATTGGACAGGGAGTAAGCCTATTTGTGTTTAAATTCCTCTTGACTACAAAAATGAAAGTGAAATATTTATGGTGTTAAAGTGTGTACTTGATTATACATTGGGCATTGGGCACCACCGTATTATTCTGGGCAGCATGTTTTGGCATTCTCAAGTGTTAATGCTCCTTTTTTGGTCTAATTCTGTAGAACTGAGTCTTTTACCTTCACAGTAGTAATCACAGCATACTGCATGCATTGAATTCATAGCCCGGGTCTCTGCTTTCCCTCCATCTCTGCCTTTGGTGCGGTTGTTGTATTCCTGCTGAAAGATAAGCCGTCCTGGAATCAGCCCCAGTCTGCTGACCGAGCAGGAAACAGTAGCAGCCAGCTCCTCAGACACCCCCCCCCCAGCTCGGCTCAATCCACCACCACTACCAACATATTCCTCTTCTGCCAGTCGAATCTCTCCTTCTCTTACCCCTGTCTATATTTCACCAACCTGCCGCCCCCCCAGGCTAGCAAGCATGTCAACACCTCGGCTGCAATCCAGTCACCAGGATGATATGACACAGGTTAGCTTGCTGGACTGTAAATCAGCACTTACATCATCCGGTAAACGCATTAAAAATGATTGATGGACAGAATATTCACACTGACTGCGTGATATTTTGACATTTTTTCATCGTGTTCATCAGGGTATCTTAAAAATTGATTCCTCAGACGTGATTTGTGATGACGTTAAAGGGATCGCTCGTCCTTCATTTAGCTTTACTGAATCATCACTGTCACTGACACGTCAGGAGAAATTGTTTGCCAGAGATAGTTTATGTGCTGCTCTGTATGATGTGACATTATGAGCAGAACTATAGTCCATATGGGGCTGGTGCTATAGTTCTCCATGACCCGGATGTAAACAAGCACAGATAGCAGATGCAATCTCTTTGCATGGGGCGATTTGGCAAAGTTTTTAACCTGAAAACTGTAATTAAGTTGCACCAGTCTGCAACATAACCACCTGATTTATGTCCATCTGCAGTATTAATTGGGGATGTCCCAGTAAAATATTGGTCTGATACCAGATATTGGTCTGATGTCAGAAAAATAATTTAAAATATTGGATTATATTGGCCTCCATCTAAAGATTCCAGCGTGCAGAGCGACAACAACTTGTGCTAGGGTGCTTATAACATAGCATAGAGTAAGAGAGGTTGGCTGTGTGGCAGCATTTTTCATCAAGAAGATGTTGCAGCTGAGTGCACAACTTGTCATGCTTAAGTTTCCTGTAGTGGCACAGACCTGAAAAAGGTCAACACATTAAAACTTTAAATTTTTCCCCAAGGCTAATACAAGCTTTGAAGACATAAAAATAGAGCATAATGTCACACAATGCGTGCTGATATCATATGAGACTAATATCAGTATCGGCCAACACATAAGGTTGCAATATCGGTATCATATCGGAAGTATTTAAAATGTTTTGACAAACAGCACTTAGAGCTGGTCATACCAAGTAAAACATTTCTCTTTCATGTGGTCCCAAAACTGTGGATTTGGCCTTTCTTACATTGATTGCTTTAGATGCAAAGTCAAGTCATTAACCATTCAATGAGCAAAAACAACCATGGTATTTTTGAACCTGTCTCCAATTTCTTTTTTGGATTGGGTCCTAATAGTGAGTGGTGTGTTTGTGCACACACCCAGGCAAGTGTGCCTGCCATTGCCATCTGACTCCCCAAACAATGCAGAGTATTTAATGTGTATGAGCTGAATTGGGAGCGGCTCCTGCCTGACCCTAACAATAGAACTGACAAGCCAGAGGCCAGGCTTTCACTTTGCAGACAGCGGAGAAAAGAAGGGGCTTGGAGTCGCTGGATTGTTCTCCCTCAATAGGCAGCCACAGCCCTGTGAGCTGGTTTACCTCCCATGTCATGTTTTTTTTTCTTCTTTAGTATCTTTGAGCCTCTGCCTGGCCACCAGCTCGCTCTGTAATTGCTTCTCCTGCCTCTCCTTGGCTTACCTGCCTGGTAGTGTTACCACATCAACTTGCCCCCAGAATTGCACTGGACTTTTCAAAAGGGCAATAAGGAAAGTGTCACACCTACAAAGGCACTCATCCATTTAAAACCTCAACCGCAAAGAGCTGCCATTGGGAAAGATAAGCAGTAGCTGTGGTGCTTACCCTAATTAAAGTGTTTGTCGGTCCATATAGCTGTTGACTAAATTAGATTTCGGAGGCCAGAGCGGGTGGGGTTACAGTAGCAAACAGTTAAACGTCTGCTTGCAGCTGTCCACCCAATGAGCGGATTAAAGAACTCCCATATCTCTGTGACAGAGATGGTGAAGGAGATTAGGTGAGCAGCTCATTGAGAGGGCCGTGGCAGCCTAATCTGCAGGACGGCTAGTGTAAGACTCTGCTTTCAAGCTAGCTTTTGATGATTCATCGTGTTTCAGTAATGATCTGTTGATGCTCATGCTTTTTTAATGAGTCACTTGTTAGAGTTATGATGGTAGAGGTTCAAGCAAAGAATGAAGCCCATTATAAATGTCCAAGAATGTAAAAAAGATATTTCCTGAAATAGTTTTTATGCAATTAGTGAAACGGTGAAAAAACAAATCTGTTTAATCATTTGAAGAAGATCCACCAAAGTGTAGTGAGGAAAGCATGAAAATACAAGAGGAGTCTGCACAGCCTGCCAATCCTGCAAGCACATATAGCATCAGTAGTCCAGTCCCTACTAGTGGTTCAGCCATCAGACCAAAGTAGCTTTGCTGCACAAGCAACAAAGATGAAAAAAAAAGAATACATGCACAGTTTCTTTTTGATAATGATAATAGTAATGTTTATATTTTAAGGATTTTGTTCACCCAATTTATCTTGCTTTGTTATTTTATTGTGTGTGTATAGAGAAAAATAAAGCGTGATCATTTTGTTGCCATATCCCCCGGGTTCGGGGCAGATAGCCTACCTAACCAGACAGCAGCCAAAATGACAGAGAGAAGCTGAAAGAGGATTTTCTAAAATAACATTGTAAAAAAAAGGGGGTTATCATATAAATGGGGTATCAGAGGGGCTGTAGAAAACCTTGTGAAGCCCCTCTTTGAAGTTACTTCTTTTGGGGCACTGAATGATTTAGCCCATTTGGTAGAGCAGGTGTCCTATGTTGCAATGATGTTGTTGCAAGTTAGTTACCTGTGGCTTTATGATTTGTTTCATGCATCCCAATCTCTCCCCCTGTCATTTCCTGTTGCGCTCAAGATGTCCTACACAAAAGTACAGTTTTACATTTCTTTATAACCTTTGATGGCAGTTATAGTTTAACCTCTTTTCCATCAGTATTGCTTCCTATGTAACAGGGGGTCCAGTGTCCTGACACACAGGGTCAAATGGTTGAGTAGCAGGCAGCTTTTCTCTCAGTGCGAGTTAATGAGTAACTAAAAGGAAATGGGTTTTAATGCACATTCTGTCAGGAATTTGTGAAACTGTGTGGCGAGTGAAACTGTCAGCTTTCTTTGCCAAAATTGTTCAGACTGACTTGTGAAACCCCCTCAGAAGTTGCTGTGTTACACTGATGATGTCTCTTTGTCATGAGTTTAAGCGATATGGGTGCTCTTTGGCAGGTTTGGATGTAATTGTGCAATGACTGCTCAGTCGATGTAAGTGGGACAGACGTGCCAGTATTTTATTTACTGCTACAGAGGAGAGTAACATTGTGGTGCAGTTTTCATGGCCCATAAGTACAGAATGAGCCTCTAGAAAGAAATAATTTGAAACTGCCAAGGAATTTGTTTTAAGGCTGTAAGAAACAGCTCACAACCCCCATTGTTTGAGCCATGCAGCCTCACTCTGCATGACCTCATATTTAACTAAATTTAGGGCTTGTGTGAAAATAGGTTGGCTAGAAAAGCACATCTTCTCACACTGTTGCAGCACTGATGTCTTGCCCTAATGCCACTTGACAGCACACTTTTCCAGCAAACCTGAAAAGTGAAAAATTGTGATTTGCCACCTTTAAATGCTTGTTATAGAGTCCCTGCAACTGTCACCACATTTCAGTTGACATCAGCTTACAGTGCTCAGTGAGGGAGCAGTGGGACACAGACAGTCACCCTCACATGGGAATGGAAGAGACAGTGTTAACAAAATGTAAACTACAAAGGTAAACACATTGTTACCTTAAGTGTTTCCACCCCCAGGTTTGTTAGATGGGTCTGATGCCATTCATGGACCTGTCGGGTGTTGGGCCAGACGGGGACGCGGGGTCTGTGTAATTGAATTAGTGGCTGCACCCCCTCCTCCCCCCTCTTTTGGAGGGGCAGGACATTTCACTGAGAATCCCTGCCCTCTCAGAGGAGGGTCGAATATTTGCCTTGTATAGAAGAGGGACGAGTGGGGCTCTGTCTGCAGTGTGGTCCCTTTGTAAGTGTGTGTGTGTGTGTGTGTGTGTGTGTGTGTGTGTGTGTGTGTGTGTGTGCATCCGTGCCTATTTTTGTGTGTAAAGGTGGCGGCGTGGTGTTTGATTTCCATGGATTGACCATGGCCAGACCAGATTAAATGGTGTGTCTGGACATAGGGCTCCTGACCCACTGACCTCTGATGGTGGGGCTATGTAACAACTGTGTGTGTGTGTGTGTGTATGTGTTACTTACATGTGATGCAAAGCAACAGCTGTTCTCCAGATGTCCTTACCCACCCCCCCAGTAGTGGAAAAAAGGACTAATGAATGAGGCTCCCATTACCAAATAGACATAAATGAGGCTCAGAGAATATGATCTGTAGTAGTTCATTCTCTGGATGTGACACAAGAACTTCCCAGGCACAGTTTGTAGTATTTCATTGTTGACTTAATTACGCAGTCATATGTAAAGAAATGGATTTCCACAAGGAGTCATGCATTTTGTATTATAGGATACTACTATATGTTGTATGTTTTTTCAACTGTCAAGCAAACCAAAGGTATCGATTAAGAGTAGCTTTAAGTGTCCAAGAAGATGGAAAAAAGTTTTTTGAATCTGAATCAAATGACTTGCTGTGTTGTTGTCATCTCAGTTATTGATGAACTGATAGCATCAGCTGGTCTCCACTGATGCACTGCAGATGGATTGTGAGCCTGTGTGATACAATCTCTCAGTCATACTTATTGTTTGTTTCTGGGAGAAGTAAAGTTGTTGAGCTTTACATTGTTTTCCAAAGTTTTGACAAGAGACAGACCATAAGATGAGTCATTTGGTGTGTAAAGTTATGTGTTTCACAGAAAATGGAAATCAGTGAACATAGTTGCATTATGACCAAAGATGGACTGATGAAACACGTTGGGGTGAATTATCTGGGCTGATTATCTGTATCTTAGTGTTGGTGTGATGAAAGGAAAAAGTTAATCAATTGTAGATGGCAGTATAAAAAATATAGTTACCGACAAATATTTGAGATAATTTCTGTAATGGTTAATTAAATAAGGCAGTCTATTTTGGCCCCTTTGTTAATAGATTTAGATTAAAAACCTGCTGCATGGAGAAATCCAATCTGACAGATTGTTTCTGTCTGTGGCCGTTATTAAAAACCAATATGTGTAATTTATGTGAAAAGATGAAATTATTGATAGCCATAATTTCAGGTCATTGAATGAGAAAAAAAACGTCCCTCCTCTGGGGCTTCTGTGTTCTTCATTTTGGAGAAAATCCATTTTTCAAGTTTTATTTTTTCCCAGTGTAGTTCTGTTGAAAATACTAATGATATTGCGACATAAGCACAGTGTTCTGATACACAGCAGGGTTGTGCTTGAAAACAATGTTGCTATCTATAAATAATTGAATCTCTTTCTCTGCATGACTTGAAGAAGTGTTTGATATTTGCACTGAAAAGTTATATAACCTTCGCTGTTATAATATGATTTATAATTACTTGTCAAAACTGTTTTATTGCTATTTTTCTCATTTACTCTACACATTATATAGTGATTTTTGCATGGTTGCTTTTTCTCTTTCTGCTTATGTGTGGGTTTAATCTTTCAAGGACAATAAACTTTATTGGATTAATCCAATTCTCAACAGGTGGCTCCTTGAGAGGAGGGAGAGAGAGCAGTAAGTTGTCTACACACTGACTGAAGCCCACTAGCTTTTCTGCTTTCTCCCCCCCCAGTCTCATGGATAAGTAGCAAACTCTTATACAATTAGGTAAATGGGTCCACGTGATCAGACTTTACTTCTTACCAATGAGGAGGAAGACACCAGACATTTAGTGGGTTTTAGTAAATTTGCACCCCACAGATTGACTGCCATGTTTGCTGAGATTCAGGACTTAAATCTGGAGCCATACAAACAACTTAAAATCAGCTGCATCATGCTGTGTTGGCCTTTTGTGGACTCCCTCCTCAAATTTCACCTCATGTGAAGATATTTCTTGTTTTGCCAAATTTAGTCCTTTACTGTGGTTTAGAAGAGATGTGCAATACAAAAAAAGGTCAATTGAAATATGCAATTTCGGGTATATTTGTGTCACATTAAGTTTCATGCAGTTTTGTCAGCTAAATGAGGCAAAGTGTGCTCAATGCCATATCTATAATTTGTTATTTTGTCTTCCTGATATCAGTCTCAGGACACAGACTTGAGTACTTGCTATTGAGTATCTTCTTGGTGCTTGTACCATTAAAAAAGAAGAAACACATCTTAATCTTGTTGTTAACCAGCTCTAGGTTATATTGCCCTTGCCATGTTATATCCGTAATCAGCCTAAGCTGTTTGAGTATGCGCCCCCCATGGACTCAGGGTATAACTCTTGTCCCAGCAGTCACTGGTTCAACTTCAGGCCATGATCCTTTGCGTCATGTCACCCCCATGTTTTATGTCCATCCTTGTTGCTCCACATTATGTAATAACGCTATATTTTGAAATATTCTGCCACGTTTTGTAATAAAATTCTTGAAAGCAAAATGTTATACACTTTGCCTTATTATGTAACACGTTTTTTTTTTTCCATTTTGTCAGTAATTACAAAATGCAGGTGTTGTACTTTTTAACAAGAAAATGTAAGAATGATGTAATAAACCACCAAAATGAATTTCTCAATCGGAAAAAAATATTACACCATCAGAGCAACTTGACTGTAGGTATACCTGCATGAATAGTTATGAAACGATAAAATCAGTTGGATGTTTCATTTGTCAAAGATAAATCAAATATAAATGAATTCATAGCGACTGTGTTTTCAAGCTCATAGAGAAAAAAACTGTACTAAATGACTGTTACTGCCACAAATATTATTGGTACACGGAAATGTTGGAAGACATACACACGTGCAATCTGCATTATGTTATGCAATTATTATATGAGGTATAATATCCAGGCAACTTGCTTCAGGGAGTAGATTAAAAAACCTTCCACAGACACAACACAGCTCGTTCATTAGCTTAGTGGCATCAAGTCACTGTATGTGACATAGTGAGTTTAAATGTATGTTTAACTGGGATGTATATTTTTATGTGCCAAGATCACACACATCTTTATAATTAATTTGAGTTGTCAGAGTTGAGTGTGATCCAGCTGTGTTAGTGATGATGTGAGAATTCGTAGTGAGCAGCTTTATTAAAAAGTTCATATCTGGGACAGGAGCGACGTGTTACCAAGGCACCATATTGTCTGACCTGTCCCCCCTCTGTCCTCCTCTGTAGTGTGTGATTAATGAAACTGCAGGAGCGACCAAACAATGAAGTCTCCAGTGGCACATTGTGCTTCTTGAGATAGCCAGTGGCGATGTGCCCCTGTGCTCCACCTCTGGAAACCCCAGTGGAGGAGAGAAGTTTCCCCACTCATTCAAATTTTCACCAGCCTCATTTCCTGTCAATGTTTTTTTTCTGTTATGACAGTCTTAGGACTTTAAATCCCCCAAAGTAAACTGAGGTATATTTTAGTTTTTTTTAAGCAAAAAGCACCTTCTGGTGTCTGTGATGTCTGGTACCCTGAGGTCTTGTTTGCAGAACTCAGCATGTTGAATTTGGCTCAAAGCGACCCCCCCACCCTCAGGCTCATTGAGGAGACTTACAGGAATGCTAATGTCTCTAATGTTGTGTGAGATAAGGTTTCTTCTCCTCAAGCATGTTTTGTTAAATTTGGGTGCTCACATTTATCTTCTAAATGCAAAGGGCTGTTTTTTTCACTTTTGTGGCATCATTTTCGGCTCCTCTGAACCCTTTTACAGAGTGTTCCTGTTCCGTGTGTGAAAAAGTTTCCCTCTTGTGTGTTGTTGACAAAATACAACTTAAGCCACTGCTTTGGCTTATTTGCAAATAATACATGCCAAAAAATATCTCAGCATTTGATGTTGAGAGGTAACATGTAGATGTCAAGGAGATGCTCTTTCAAACATCTTACTTCTCTGGCAGTTTATTGTATTTATGTCTTTGAAATGAAAACTCTTGATCTCTTTTAAAAAGTTGGAAAGTGAATTCGTACACAAGAAGCCATTTACAACTTCTGGGAATTATTACAGCAGAAATAGAAGAACAGCTACCTAAATTGTTAAGTGCCTACAGAAGGAGCTGCTCAAAAACGGCTCTAGTGACATCACTTGACTAAGTGATTGCTGAGATTGGAGGAAAGTCAGTTTACTAGGCCTGATCCTCACCTCTGCCCAAGGCCAGTGGCTTATGGCTGCATTTGTTATCACTAGAAAAAAAAAAAAACATTTTAATCTTAACTGCTGGTGTTGTATCGTCAGTAATTCAGGCTTTAGCTTTCAACTGGTAAGGAGATTGCTGGGAATAATAAAAAAAAAAAACACATATTTTAAATCTTCTTTCCAGAGTGTTTGCTTCCAGTCCAACCATATCGTTCAAAGAGCAGCCGTATCCAAAGAGGTGCTGTAAGGCATTCTTCAGGAGCTATTGGACATCAGGAGACTTTGAATTTCTTCATGCAAAAGTGCATAACAGGTGCTGAGCTGCTGGTTTGCCTCATGCCTTAAGTGTGTTCCATGTACAAAACCTTGTTGCAGCAATTGCAGGTTTGACTCCTGGCTATGACTCTTTGCTCCACAGCTCCCTTACTCCAATTTCCACTTTTGACCTTGTGAGTAGAATTTGTAAAGTTAGTCATCAGGTTTTATCATTTACCCCCTATTGAGTAACCTAAGACTTTTCTCTCTGCCTTTCAGTGTCAGCCAGTCAATGACACCTGAGAGACAGGTTGTAGCTGCTAGCTCTGAAGCCACCTGAAGAGTGAACAAGAGGCAGAAAAATATTGTCAATAGCCATAAATGGCACTGTCTAAATGTAGCTGTGTTTATATATTGTCTTGAATCTTTGCCACTTTGATGACTTGTTTACGTTCGACTGAACTGGCATGGTGCTTCTTTTTCCTTTTAAAAATACTTGATCCAGTCATACCTGCTGATGCAATATTTAGTTCAGCGTGGCCTTGTTTGTGCGACTGTGCAAATCTCTTGGGGGACAGAGGGTCTGCACATTAGTTGGAGCCTGTGGTGTGTGTAGCTATTCCCTCCAATGATCCACCTTGTGTCTCTCACTTGTCCCTATCAGTCTCCAGGCTGTCAGTGGAGCTACCGCAGCTCAGCTCGTTAACTCTGCCTGAGGGAAAACTGTGCAGCCAGGGCGTAATAACCCTCATTGCCTGGTGTGAAATATTTTAGTTATCTTGCTATGGACTACTCTAGATGACAACATTAGGAAACTTGAACCAAAGCGAAATATCACAAATGCTGAACTGACTGTTAACTGTTGTGTTTAACATATGCCAGAATTACTTATCTCTGTTTGTTGCAAACAAAAGGGATGATTTTTCTGCTTGTAAATGAAATAAGCTGTGTCCTAATTTCGGGGGCTTCATCCTTCAAAGGATATAAGTTGCAAAGGATACGTCTTTTCTAGCAATATGCTCAGGCCTTTTACATGGAGGATTTCCTATGTCATCAGCTGTTCTTGATCTTATCCTAGTGTGTGATAGGTACCAATCTTTCTGCCTGTCAACAGGTGGCTCAATAACTAATATCACTTGTATCTAATATCACAAAAAAAACGGAATTTTAAAGAATAATACATTGGTTATGAAAATACAACAGCATAGCCAACTTTTGGTGGCTTTACTGATACTGAGTCCATATTTTATCATTTAAAATAGCTGTGAAGACTTCCTGGAAAAGTTAGCATTAGCGATAGCAGTAAAGACTCCTCTTCCCATAAGTCCTCTCTCCCCAAAACAGCTACAGCTGATATGTGGACAAAGTCAGGAACTTGCTGTGAGAGACACTTTTATCACTCACATCACCACTGAAAATTTAATGACTCCTTTTTTCATTTCCAAACAGTTTCCCCAGGTGCTTAGGTTTACAAAGTTTACACCCTTATTGCTAAGCTGATACAAATGCATGGTCCATAAAGAAAACAGTTATTCTGCTGTGGCTGTGAATTTGAATCCTGCTCAAATGTCTCTTCCAGTGTTGGTCATCAGGCAGCACTATTTTTCTCATGTTAGAGAAATCCCCACCCACCAGGTTGTGCTCTCATTAGTACAGGATAAATTTACCTCCCATAGATTTATTTACTTTTCTCTTTCACTTTTTATTTCTGTTCCTTTGCAGTGTTTGAAACATAGTGTGGTTTTGGCAGATTTAAGTGTTTTAGAAAACAGCGGGGTGTTTATCAAAAGCTGCTACCTGGAGTGCAAAAGGTCACAATGAGCTTAAGGTTTGAGTTTGTTTTATTCAAATGAAAAACAGCCCTGAGCGACCCTGATAACAAGGCTGCACAAATCTCTACTGCAAAAACTCAGAGTAAATATTAGCCTTAGGCTCACCAAAGTAGGACATCTGATTTTGATTCAACTGTTGTAAATGTTCAGAAACTTCTGAGGTGAAGTTAGAAAATTATGAAGTATAGCATGAATTATTTGCAAGACTGTTCAATTTGTGGTCTTAGCTCTTTTTATTTATAACCCCTCCATGTTTCAGTCAGTGCTTTCTGGATTATATTGCATCATTTGTGTGTCATGCCTAATGAATTTACTTTCACCCTTTCAACCTATTGACTGTCACCTTATTCTTCATCAAGGCTTTAATTATTTTACATCTTCATTTTATTTTGTTTTGACTCAATGTTAAACTGCTGCTGCAACACATGGCTAAGCCCTCCACAAACAACTCTTTCTATTTAGCCAAGCATTTGGTGACTGCAGCTGACTCAAGCAAAGTTACCCCTACCAGGAAACTCCTATCAGTTCTGTTCAAGAAAGATTTTGATTATGTCATGCGTATAGGTCAATCCCTACCTATGTATATTTACACCTTCACCTGCATTTCTACACTTTTTCTCATACATATCCTTCATTTGTCATTTCAGCTGTGAAGATCAGCGGACATCCAAGGCTGTATTTTCCTCAGCAATAAGGTAAGAAGCCAACTGTGCGTTACATGACTGAAAAAAATAATCACTTTGAGCTGTAGCTGGATTTCACTATGGAAGATGTGCCAACGGTTGGCATTTTGCCTTGATAGTGTATGTACGTGTTCTCATAACACCTGAAAATGAAGTAGGGTGAGTGAAAATGTGTTTGGACTCTCTGTTTAGTTGAATTAAAATGTGGCTTTACACATTTGAAAAGCGTCATGAAAACATTGCCCTTTGACTGTGGTGTAGTTTAGATACATTTTGGTAGCTGGCTACAGTATGGGATTTACTATACTCTTCAGTGCTGTTTAAGACTATTCTTTGGTTGTGCTAACTGGCATCTATGTAGGATTATTTAGAAAGCATGTCTTTAAAGCAGCACAGAAGCTACAGTTTCTGTTTTCCCAGTGCATGTAGTTTCTGATGTACAGTCTTGACCTTTTGAATGCATGACTCATTCTCTTCTTTCACATTTGCACAAACATAGGGAAGGCAGTGTGTGGGTCTTGCATCATATGCACATTACCTGCATCATGTACTTGATAGACTCAATCATCAGGTCACTCCTCTGAAATGGCGAAACCAAAGCTTCCAATTTCTCTCTTTTTGTCTTGTCCCAGTAAGGCTGAGATGAGTGTGAGACTGTCAGTAGTCCACGTTTTTGGTTTAATAACACTTTGCAGATGCACTGATTTGATTTCCATATGATCCTTTTTGTGCACACGATTCTTGCAGTGATGAGATGAATGTGTTTGTGCCTTTGCATTGCTCCAAGATGGTTAACAATAATGTGCATTATCAAGCTGACTCAATTACAGTAACTGACAGCATCTGATGCCCAGCCTCTCAGAACTGTAACCATGCCTCTCTAAACAATGAGGTTGCAGACATGAGCATTTTAGTTTTCCAACAATTAGAGACCTTTTGTGTTTATTTGTCTTCTGGTGTGTTTCAGTAAAAATCCAAACCTGAACTTAACTCTTGTACACTCAGTGCTGAAGCCAAACTTCGGGGTGAAATGCGATTGGTGGACATACTGAAATGTGCCATTGGATCTTCTGCTGAAAAGTGGGGCTTCAACTATTTGCTGATACAACTTTAAGCATTGCTGCTGGCAGTCTGGAAAGCAGGGTGCAAAACTAATCAGAGTGTATGTGGAGCCAAAACACATTATACATTCATGTAACTTTAAGGGAATAACCTTCACTTCTGCACTTGCGTGAAGCTTTTCACTCATTATATCAATATGCCTCTAATATTCTTCATGTACTTTAAAAGGATTCTGGGCCCTTTGTGTTATGTGGTAAAAATAACGCTGTTTAATCTCCTAGAAAAAACAAGGCAGGTCTCGAGAGGTTTTAGATTAAACAACAACAGCAGCAGTGTTTGAGAGTTTCAGACTGTTTAAATCTTAACGTTCATACATGCATTCATATGGACATATTTTATTCCATTCAAAAATATGTCCCGCCAGCCTTCACCCTGTTTCATACACAGAGTCTTGAAAATTTCTTACAAATTTTAGAACAGTGTGCTTCTGACAATTATTTTCTTGATCTTTTCTCAGTCACACTGTCACCGCTCACCATGTTTATTGCTATTTATGCAAAGCAGGCACAGGCAATTTTTGTTTGTCGGTTAGGAGTTTACCAGGAGTTTTCTTGGAGATTCCCAGGACATATGACATTCTGCACCTGCCTGCTTTCATGGTGCAATTAGTTAATTGATCGATTATTTGCTGTTGTGCATGCGGCTAAAGCTACAGCTAAAAGGGCTGCTGTAACAGTATGTTAAGACTAATAGTCCCATTTGTTTCGTGACTAGATGTGCACAAGATTGATTCTGATCTTGTTGTGTACATGTGCCACGTTAGCATTTGCTGTTTTCAGCACCTTATTTAAAGGCTGTTATTAACTTGAAAGGCATTTTTCTATTACTTCACTAAATTTCCATATTTCACGCTTTGGGTCATTCATTTCATACTGGTTCCCAAGAAATCTGGCAAATTTCCTGTGTATATTTTGTTGCAGTGCTGCTTTTCTCAGGCAGTCTGTGGTAGTCAGCTTAGTATTACTTGTCCTTTCAGTGAATCAAAATTAAATCATAGTCACACATGCTGAAGCACCTCATTAAGCTACCTGACATTTACAAATGTGTAAGAGCTCTTCTATTGATTGGGTAGCTGCAACTTAATTTTGTTATTAGCTAACAACAATGTTTTCTGTTTATTGCAGTTACTGGCCAAGTTTTATGTCTGTTTCTGCAGCCAAGAGGAGTGAACGATTGGTGTGGAGCTGGCGTGTGTTTGTTTCATAGTTAGAGAGTATAAACTCCATGCGTGCAGGTTTATTTGGGCCCAAGCAGCTAAGCCGCAAAGATGGCAGTGTCCTATGTGTTTGTGTCAGTAAAGTCAGCCTGCATATTATGTTTTATGTTGCTAATCATCTAGCGGAGGCAGGCTGGTGAGCCTGAGTCTGTAAATTAATATGTAAGCATGCAATATGAGTATTGTGAAGTGCAAGTCGTTCCTCTCTGACTCCCCTCATCTCCCCTTAGTTCGCCCTACACTGTGCAGCATCAAGAGCTTTGCCTCCCGCCTGTGTATATCAAGAGCAAAGCCAATTCTGGTTTTACTTCTGGAAAAATTGCTGAGCATTTGTGTTCACATTTCAGGTTGTGTCACAAACGAATAAAAATCTGGGGTTGTTAAAACTGTTCTTTGTTTTGTAACACTGCAGCAGTGATGAGATCTGCCACTACTCCACATCTTGACATGCACCACACTTCGACATGCAGGAGGCTGCAAGGGTCTACTTGATGTTGCTTGTAGCTTTAATTACATCTTGAACTTTCCAGCTTTTCACGAGGCATGGCTTTGAGTGGTGGGATTTTTTTCTTGATGGTGTTTTAGAGTCAGCTGTTTTCCTGCCAGCTGGGGTATTTATTGTATAGACTCTTTAAGTGCATCTTAACAGCTTGGCCATGTTTTTTTCCCTGTCTGAAAAAAAGTGTCTGTGCTGATGATGTTGCAGAGAGGTCGATTCCTACTCTGAGCAGTCTCATGTTTGGACGTTCCCTTGAGTGTATTCATTTGGACCTCTTTGGTGAACTTATCATCATGTTCAGTTAACCAGTTTTGAATAATTTGAGCTTTGTGACATGTAGTGTTATCCAGTTGAAAATATCCAGCAGAAGATGGGTTCACTGAGTTCATAAAGGGATGGACATGGTCAGCAACAATACTCAGATATAATGTGACTTTTAAACTATCAGCCATTCTTCTCTGACTTCAGGCATCAACAGAGCATTTTGCCAGAATATTTAGGGAACTTGTCTTTGTGTCTTCTGAACACGTTTGGTTTTTCTGTTGTTCAATGCAAGTGTCCAGCAATCTCACCTTTGGCCATCTTTTCTCCTTTAGCTATCCATGTATCATATTTTTCGGTCAGTCCTCTGTTTTTTTCATGGAGGAATGATAGTGATTGATCTTTGTTGTCACCCTCTCCATCACCTTGACTCCAAACAAACTTGTATCCATTAGAAGTTCATATCTTATCAGCCATCTTAAAAGCTTTGAGGAGGCTGGTTATTCACAGGATTCAGTTTCAGTTTCAATCAGTTGAAGTGCTCAGGGCTGTAATGATTCATCATTTACAATTTTTTTAAGTCTCTCTCACCAGGCAAACAAATTATTTGTTGCATATTTAAACCTGCCAGCAGAAATTAGCCTCAGGGCAGCAACGTGACTAATCATTCAGTTCAACCTGCCATTTCTTAATTTTATGAGCACTGCTCTGTGTGCCTGGAAAATGACTGGCTCCTGACCACATCCCTCTGTTTCTGCTTCGCTATCACTGCATTCATTCCTCTCAGACATTTTCCCGGTAAGCAGTGATGGTTCCTCTTTGAGGGGGCGACTGAGGCCAGCAGCTGGCTGACAATGTCACAGTGCATCACCTGTTTTCCCGGCAGAGTTGCTGTTCCATCAAGAGAGTTGTGTAATCCCAACTGTGCCACAGCAAAATAGGTCGGGCTTCAGCGTCAGGAAACCAATTGGCTTTGTGATCATTCAAATCCAAAGGCAATCATAGGTGGTACTTCTGGAAATTGTTTTTGTGATTAAGTGAAAAAAGCCCTGGCTCTGATAGTTTTTGCTAGATTGTGGCTGAAAGTTTCTGATACTGTTCGATGTCTGTGACCTGTTTCACCCAAGCAACATCAACAAACCACAGTGTTTTCTTTTGGACCTTGATTACTCTGTAAAGTACAATGTCTGCACTCTAAAGCTATCTGATCCTCGGCCAAAAACATTTATGTGGGACATGTATGCCACACATACAGGTTTTATAACCAGAGACCCTCATACTACAGCGAAGAGCAAAACTGTTATTGATGAGATGGCTCAATCTAATCGTCGCCTGACAGCCAGAATGGTCCTTTAATTCACCAGAAAGTCCCATGAGAAAGCCAGTCGCCTCAATAAGTGTTGAAACGACCAAAGAACAGAGATTATGTGGACCTTGGGTACATGGCAGGTTTTATTGATTCGACATCACTTAATGATGTGACTTTCAGGCCTTCAGTGTTTACGTGACAGGGCTGCCTGATCGCACAATTGACTCCCGACTGAAGATAACTAAACAAACAGGGAAGCTGGGGGGATATTTTTCTGTGGTTTCAAAAAGGGCTGAAACTTGGAAGTCCTCCTCTGCCTCTTTGATCCATCATTACAAATTCAAATAGGCCAAAAGACATGTTGGTTGTTCGGGACTGTTAAGCTCTTAAAACATCCCCTGTGCACCCCTACTAGCTTGCCTTCATGGAAATCTTAGCACTTTTCTTTTGGAATAAAGATATTTTAAGGAAGGATTTCAAATGACAGGAAGCATGAACATGCACATACCACAAGAAATCAGTTCACTTCTGGATGTCTTGGACCCCACACTCCTTGGAAGTACTTCCATAAATGTCAGTGAGTCATAAACATGTGTACAGGGTGGTCTCTGTCTGGTTTGGTGACTGTTTTGTTCCGTGTCATAGATGGATGTGACTCAGCATTCCTAAAAATGATTTAGCAGGTAGTGGCTGCGAGGAGAGGGACTTCAGTTCTGAATCAAAGTGTGTTGGAGATAAAAAAGAAACTCACCAAGTGGAGTATGTAATACAGTTCATTCACCAAGATGTTGTCTGTGTCTTTTCTTGAACACAGTTATGCTTTGTGGAAATCTCAAGTATATTACTGCTGCTAACAATGTTGAAGTTGAGTCACCAAATTCAGCCTTGAGTCCTCTGTGTTCAGGTCTGAGTCAGTAGAGGAGAATTAGAGTCAAGTCCTCATTTATAATAACAATATTATTTATTTCAAAGAGGCGGCTCTTTTATTCCAACCAGTGACTGTCTGACCCTGGCCTCACTGTGTGGGACATTTTGGGTTTGTAGAAAACACTGTAATGAATTCTGTCTGCCAGCTCAGTGAAACTTAAATTATCAATGAAGTGGCAGCACTGTGTGTTGTGTATAAATGAGCACTGCTCAACCTTTAATGAGGGGTTGCACTTATCGATTCTATGGCAGGTGTCTAATAAACTCAAAACACTGGCAGCCTAACTGCTGAAAATCAGAGTTTAAACAAAAGGTTGAGTCAATTTAGTTGCTACTACATTAACATAATCATCAGCCTCATTTGATCTGAGCATCAATAGCTTTTGTGGTTTATCTTGGACAGATATCTGTTTAAGTTTGAGTTATCCCCCTCTTTCATATAAAGACAAACCAAATACATTTCAGTGCTCAAAATCAATGGAAAATATTCAAAAGCTAAATGCATGATTAATGCAGTCTTTTGATCCTGGCAGTGACTGTATCTGCCTGTATGTGCTGTGCATACTGGAGTCCAAGATGAGTCCTCACCCTAGACTTGAGCGCTACTACACAGGTGGCCAAGCCTGTTTAGAGTGTTTTGGTAAAACTGACTCAACATGGATGTATGCCATCGAGATTTATTGGTTTAAGAGCTTATTGGTATTAATGCAACGTCAGCAGCACTTTTGCAGAAGAACTGCATGACTGCTCTATATGTAGCACATTCGTAATCTACTGTTTCATAGGAATTGTAAAAGTAATTTCAGAGACTAAAAACACTTGATTCAAAAGACGTGAGGGTAGTGGGTTTCAGGAAGGATTGACTCTTTAGTGGTTGTTTTGTCTAGGTGGTCTTGGTGTAGGTGTGCTGTTATGACAGGAAAAGGGCTGTGTGTGGATGAATCACCTCTTGGAGCTGATTGCAGGTTTGCACCTGGAAAGAATGTGACATTAAAGGGATATATTTTTATCACTGCATGCATGCAAAGTCTCTCCTTATTGTGATGTTATTTGGTGTCTTTGCATGAAGACGGGATGTGATCCACTCTCTGTGGAAATGGATTTCAGAAGATTTTGTTAATCACAGTTGTTGCAAAATGTCTCAGGAGTTTTCTCTTGGTGTTAGAGATTCCTTCACTGCCTCTTAAGTGTTGGATTGTTCACTGAAATCCAATCATCTTTTGCTTTCAGACTAACTGGTGTTATCAGACTATGTGATGTGAATCTGTTTGTTTCTCATTGTAGTTTTTTGGGCATATAATAGTCAATTCAAAAAAGAAACTGAAACACAAGTTGTCAGTGAGCAGTTGCACAAATGCATTGAGAAATGTCAGCTAGGCTGAGGTGTTATTTCATTTTAGCTCCCTCAGATTTAGGAGATGTCTGTAACCATGGCAGCTTCAATTTGAACACATCCCAATGTAGAAAAAGAGGATTCTGGATGGTGTTATAGGCTCAATCTATGTTTGAAATGGAAATCAAAAGCTAAAACTGACATTATGGAGAGATGGAGGCTTGTGACACAAGACAAGGTGATCTTATAGATGTCTAGGCCCACACTCTACCTCCATTTCAAGCACCCATCAGAGGATATCATACAGCAAGTCCCAAAGGCTAGAGAGGAAAAAGTGATTTGGCTGCAGTTTCAAACTGATTCTCTCCTCTATTTAAGAGTCTGACTTGGTCTTGTGTGTATGTCTCTCATCACAGCTTATGTTCAATTTGAAAACACTCAGAAATCAAGGAGCTCAAAACAACTTTTCAAACAACTTTTGCTCACTTCTGCCAAATTTTGTGTGACTAATACTCATTGGATGAAGCATGACCATCATGTTATTTCTGTTTATGATTCGAGATTTTTAGAGGTTTGGCTCCCTTCTCCTCTTCTTTGCATCAAACCCAACATTTGTGTGTGGAAGCTGCTGTCTGCGGAGACGTGACACCTGCCTGCTTGAACTGTCCACCTCTCTCTGGTTCCAGCTCTTTCTAACTCACACACACACAAACACACATGTAGTAATACTCACATGCACTAAAAAAGGACACCAGAAACATGTGACGTGTGTGTAGTTATTGTGCAGTCTGTCACCAGACTCGAGCGCCAACCAGGTGGATAATTATGCTCACAGCCTCTATTGCTCACATGCAGCTTCTCTTTTATAGTGGAAACATGTATGCATGTATAGTTGCATGTACCTTATGTCTTGTACATATGTTTCAAAGCTGTTTGCATAATTAAAGACTTAAACAAGTCCCATAAGTTTTTGGCTGTAGATATTTTAAGTTCCTTTGCAGCATGAAAGCTTAAAGCAAGAGTTGTCGGGGGAAAAAACTGAATAAAAACTTAAGTTTTTTAAAATACATGTTCTGCTACTACTTTTGGGCTCATGCTGTTTAAGAGGAAACAAGGAAATCTGATGTGTTAATGCATTTCTGCCACTTTGAAAAAAATTCAACAGCAAGGTCCTATTTATACCAAGAGCAAACTATTTAGAGAAAGAATAAACTGAACCCTGCTTGAGCCTGTGCATCCGGCTGTACCTCCTGCTCTGAGCAGGAGCAGGCTGTCACTGTTTGACTCAGACGCACTCAGCCAAAGCAGAGTGATATTTACTCTGCTACCCACCCTGCTTTTCCTAGAGACTCTGGAGTCACAAGTGTACTCCTTTAACCCCCCGGCCACCGACGCTGCTCCATTCAGCCTGCTGGTTAATGATGACCTCACTCTGAACCGTACCGACTCAGTCGTGTGTGACTAAGACTGTGCGTTTTAGATCATTTCCATTTCTGCCTCATGAGAAGGCAGAGAGAGGCTCAGATATCTTGTTGACGCTGTGTTTGCATAGAGATGACGACAGTTGTGAGAGAGAAAAAATGTTGATCATTTGCAGCTGAGGTTATTTCAAAGAGAGATTGACTTTTTCTGGAAAGTAGTGAGAGACCAATTCAGCTGGGGATATCAGTCAAAACCATAGGATGTAAATAAAAATTTATCTCCTGCATCCAAGACCAGAGAATATTTCAATCATTTTTTCTTCTGCAGTTTGAAGACTTTTTAAAATTATTGTGTCATACATTTCTATGTCCAGGCCATATTGGCTAACATGACACCACAACTTTAAACAGGATGTGAATGCACTTATCAGTCATTGTAGTTATGAAACCAAGGAAGAAAGTATAAACCAAGCAAACACTAATTAAAGAATCTATCCAGTTTTCTTTTCCAAACTTTTGAGACAATTGGCAAGCTTGAACATGTCAAACTTCAACAGCAGGTCGATTTTTTGCTTATCCAGACACTAGGGTATTCAGGGTTTTAACAAGTTTTGTCAAGCTGTTCCATCAAAGGAGAACTCTCTCAGCCATTATATTATGGACATAACAAATAACCCAAATCACACAACTCACAAAGTCCCCTTTTTCCCTGAGATAACCCAACCACAGTCACCAAAAGGAGAATATCAGATCTTAATTGTGATCTATGATCTTTTGCTGCCAAGTGGGTTGTTGTACATGCATCAAGGAATGTAATTCTATATGACCAGCAGATCAGCCTATTGTCTCAATGTGGACGTTACGTTTTCAAACGGTTTTTCTTCAGTCTACAAAAAGGTCTTTTTTTATGGACTTAACATCACAGCGACAGCTATCCCTGTGTATAAAAAGCACATTAACCTCCTCAAAGACTAAATAAAGCTCTTTTGATCATTGAAAGGTATGTGTTAAGCACCACATAAATCTTTCTTTATTCTCTCTCTGCCATTTTGGCAGGTCAATTTTGCGACTGGATCATATCAGGTTGTTATTATACTTCCTCTGGTATCAGCCTACATCTCCCTGAATTGCCAGGATCAGAGCCAATCTGTCAACCCCTTGTAAGAATCAAATAGCTCTATCCTGGACAGTGTTTACAGTTTTGGAGTCGTATAGATGCCACATGCCTGCAGAGTAATTCAGTTGTCAAGTTGAGAGTTGGTAAAATATCTGTTATATGATGAGATTATACTTTTGTGTGAAAAAGCAAACTTACATGTATTATTTACTACTTCATTACTATTTTTTGCATCACAGCCAAAGCCTGAGGTGGGAAGAACTCATCTCCTTACTCTTTCATGTGCATACAAATCAACCTGGAATTAAATATGAACTTTTACAGCATCTTGTAGCTCCTATGAGTAAAACCTGCTGATAAATGTGATGATTCTGTTTGAAATACTTGAATATGGTGCAGTCACACAGGTATACCTCATAATAACCCAACAAGACCCACTCCATATGAAGCCCAACAAAGTGGTGCATTACTTTGTATAATTATTACTCAGCAGCAGTGCATATAAAGTAGATGGCTGATAATATGCATCTTAATATTCACCCAGGAGCAAATTAGTTCCCTCATGCAACTCGTTAGTCAGGAATGATAAAACTTGTGTCACTGTAGGAGGCAGAGACAGAGGTTTGAGATATGGCATTCTTTCTATGCAGCGTTTATTTTTTGTGAAGTTAACTGCTTTTATTGTGTGTCTGTTTTTGTTCATGTTTTAAAGCATTCAAAAAAAGTTTCTCTCGAGTCAGATTCCATAAGGAAAAACTTGAATTGATTTTCAAGCCACTTTGATTCTCTTTGCATCTCCAGAGGCCATATGTGGTGCCAAAGTGAAAAGCACAGACCTATGATTGAGTTGTTTTGTGCCAAATTCAGTCAATTTCCATTCAAAGGTCTGGTGGCATTGCTTTGGGTCAGTGCAAACACAAACACTCATCTCAATGCTTTGCAAGTAATAAGCTGGAGCCTATACTGGCTGTCATTGGGCACAAGGCAGTGTGCATGATGAACAGGTCAGTAGCCTATCACAGGGCTAACATGCAACACTCACATCAATGAGCAACTAAGAGTGATCAATCAACCAGAGATCCAAGTTTTTGGACAGATGGGTGGAAGCAAGTACCACATGCAAACTTCACACAGAAAAAAATTCAGAAAATCCGTTTTATTTTCAATTTCTCTCGAGGGAATACAACAGTGAGAAACTGACAAAGAAGATATGCAGATGGAAGCTAAAAATTTACATTAATTTCAACATCAATTGGGCTTCAAAGATACAAGAGCCACTCAAAGGTGCCAAGAAAAAAGCTGGTGGATTAATGAGCATGCTGATATAGGCCCTGTTTGGCTCTGGTGTTGAACATAGGCTTCAGACATGCTCTGGACAAATATTTGATTTGCTCTCTGGACCAGAACCAACCTAGGATTGGCCTGTTTAACTCGTGGGCTGCCCTATTATTGGATTAGAAGCCATGTTACTGTAATAAGGTCTGGGCATTCCCAGCAGGCGCTGCTCTGCCTCATTGATCTATTGAACAATAGCTACATGTTCCAGTGTTCGGTCTCATTTTCCTTTGTAACTCAGGAGCCTTTGACTCTCAGGCTCACCGTTTACTCCAAATAAAATCCTTTCTGTGCATTTGTAGTGGCAAAATGTTCCTGCTTTTCTTTACTCTCGCTCTCTCTGTCCTATCATCTGCTGTAGTTCCTCGTTATCCTGAGTCAAAACCCATATATCACTAAGTTTTGACGCCAGTCCTTATTATACAACCTTTTCACTTCCAATGTGATACCAATACTTCAGCCTTGAGTGTTGACCAATCATAAGGACTTGTTTCACTTATATTAGTTATGAAATGTTAGAAAAGGCTTGATTAAGTGATATTAGAGAACAACAGTCAGCAACAGTAGGTATAAGAAAAACTTACCCATTTATTATCAACTAATGGGTGACATACATTTTAACCTTAAACATAAGAATGCGATACAACTTGATTAAGTTAATTAAAAAAAATGAGAAAACCCTGAAAAAATCAATTAATCACAAATTATACTTTAAAAGTGCAAAATAATTCAAGTTCACTCCAGTTATTTTTACTGTCAGTACATGGTGGGAACAGCTCAGGGCAGGGACAAAGAAAGCAAACAACATTGTCCAACTGCTCAAATTTATGAGTTCACAGCTCCAATTTCAAAATAAACATGTCACTCTTGTTACAAAGGCAGAAAATGAATAATGATCAGTCTTTTGTTGTGATTATCTGAGCTCTGCGTGCTGGATTGACACACTGCTGGATAGAAATGCTGGAGCAGGATGAACAGCTTGTATTGGGAAGTGATATCAGAGATAGTAGATGCAGGCTGATGTCATCCAATACTTTTTTTTAATTTTATTTTTTGCTGATATCATTTAGATTTCTTGTATCAATATCAGATTGGCACACCCCTAAAAAAAACAAAGTCTTGGTACATGAGCAACTGTACCACAGGTAGCACAAATAAACACATGCAGTGCAAGCCCAGTTACTCCGTGCAATCATCCCTCATTTTTCCGAGATCTTTTGATTTCTTTTGTAGATAAATCAGGCATTAAATAAAACAAAAAATCTCATCAGTGTCTTAAGCTAACCTCTACTTAAAAATCTGCACCCACTGTTAATTTTTGCTCCCTAGAAATCATTCAGTTTACTGTGTTTTTTGTGTTGTGTCATGGTCACGGCAGCACCCCCTTGATTTCTTATACGTCTAGGGTACCAGGCGAGCGACCACCGTGGCCATTAACTGTTTGTTAGCCATCAGCTAAGCTAAAGTGGGCAGGCCAGTTACAGTACTGATATCACACGACAACAACAAAAAGATAATCCAATCCATGTAAATCCAAGACGTGCTTGCCAGTCATTGGCTATTTCCTGGGATGGAACGGCCCGCCCTTTTTCTCCAGATTGAATCCTGCCGTAACAGTAGGTATTCAGCCTTTGCAAAGAAAACAGTGAATCCTGTATGTATATTTTTGCAAATTCTCTCTAGTGGGAAGAGATGTAAACAAAACTGGACTGATGTGGGCTTACTGCAGGATTCACCTTTCTCTTGTTTGTCAGGCACAGATTTTTTCAGTGACTCTGACCTCATCTAAAGTGAAACATCCAGGGTGCCCTCACTTCTGCTCCAGGCCAATCCGTTCTTTAAGAGTTGTACACACACAGTATCAGTTTTCCAAGTGGCCTCAGCCCCATGGTGTCTTTTGAGGCAGGCAGACTTCTTCTTGGATGTGTAGTTTTTGCTCTGGCATCAATGTGATTCATAGCCAGAAGCAGCTCTAGGGCGAGGCTGCTTGACTACAGATGACGCTCCCTTTGATTGCAAGCTTTGCTACAATGTCCTAAAGTGAAAATTGGGATTCAAACATGCTGAACCTGAAGCTGGGCTGTGGTTACAGGCGCTTCATCTTCCATTTTCTTTTTGGTCTTTTACAAAGACAACTGTGACGTTTACTTTGACATATTATATGCAGCTTTAGGTAACAGAAATCACTCAAAGTCTGCAGCCATTCAAACTTTTTCCCTGAAGCCATACGTCACCACAGATGCAACTCTAACATGCGTGTCACCACATTATCAAAGCGATGTTTGTGACAAAACTGGTATGCTTCTGATCATGTTCACTGTTCCAGATAAGCATGCTTGCAAGACTACCCTTACCTTTGGAACGACACTTTAGGTACAACTAAGTTGATGCTTATGTCCTTCTTTTTAGGATATTTATAGTATTCTTAGTTAGATTAAAGGCCATGAAATCATAATATGAAATCATTGGTAACCATGAAACTGTTTGTAGCTTAGTTTTAGTGTCAACAAAAGTTACCAGATGTGTCCATGATGAACCATAATGTTCAAGTGCGATACTAGGTATTGAGAGAAATTTGACTTTCTAATCGGATCACTTATTTATCCTGTAAGGAACATGTTTATCACTGTTGCTTAGTTTGTTGTCATCCATCCTGAATGTTGTAAATACATCACTTTGCTATGTTTGATGACGAAGAAAGTTTGTCAAAAGTTCGGGAAACCCTTAAAAGTCACTCAGTCATGGATTATCCTTTGGGTAAGATTGATTTTGCCAACATGAGAGTCTCCAAGATAATTCAGTTTTGACAAAAGTGGTGAATGAACAGCTTAGTTTTAATGTTTCCACTTATCACACAACAGCTCATCACCCTGTACAACACTGAATTCCTGTGAATCCTCATTATGTTTTGATTTAAGACCAACCCCTGTAGTTAAATTGGCCCTGAATGAGCCTGTATAGCCACGACCGTAAACCACATGAAAAATGTTGCACGCAGCAGAGTGGTACTGTTGAATATTCTTTGTTATGTGAGCCTGCAGTAGATCAAAGCAGTGTAGGTGTAACTGGTGCAGTTGGGTTTAAAGTCAGGAGGGGGAGGGAGGGAGGGAGGGAGGGATGCTTTGTGCTCATATTTCACAGTGTGGGAGTGTGCAGCGTATTAGTGATTATGGATTTGTGTTTGCTCTTCTTGTGTATGGCACTTTTCTATGCATTAGTTGTTCTGTAGCCTCAATCTCCAGGGACAGAGGATCTTTTTTCTTCACGTGAAACTATAACGTCTATTGTACCTTTGTGCCGTTTTCTTATGACTGATAAAGAGCAAATACGTTTGAAAAAGGGAAGTAAAAAGATAAATAATGAAGCAAGACTGACCTCTCGAAGCAGACGGTGGCTGAAGAGCACAGTCAGAGGCAGCAGGAAAGCAGCTTGATGAGTGGAGCGTGCAGACAAACAGATCGCTTACATCCAGATGATTTAAGGCTGAAAGAGGAAAATGAAATGTTACTCTTGTTTATGGTGAAAACTGAAGTCAGTGTGTCATCAGTTTCCCATAAAGTATCTTTGCTGACTTAGCTCTTTGCTAAATATATTTTATTAAACTGGAATGGGATGTTTCACTGACAAAATGTGATTGCCAGTGTTAGATAAAGGCATCAAAGTTGGGGCATTTATTTTGAATTACTTTGACACTTCATTTCAGAAATCTGTGCACCATTACTCAACATGCCACCCCTAAATCACATCTACAGATTGAAGAAGAACACGACCACCTGTTTTATTACACAGAAACCCCCCCCCCAAAAATCTAAGAAATGCTTCGTTTTTTTGTGTAGTCTTTCCGAAGGAATCCAAATCAAATATCAGTCGTTCTTTGTGTTTATAGTGCTGCTTACCAAGGGCTAGCATGTGATTAGATAGTTCATAAGAGATAATGTAATTTGGTAGTAAATTTGTGAGATAAAATGTGCCCCCATATACTCCTGGATACACCCTCAAGGAAATAATTCCTACGAAGTCGCTCTTGGAAGAATGAATATATTGTGTTCGTTGACGTCACAGCTACACAGTGTCACCCTTGATAGTCTGCAACTGAATTAAATGTGAGTTATTAAAGTTATTTTTTTCACCATGGGCCAGAAATGCCAGTCATGTGTTGTGTTTTAGCAGTAATCCAACTGAGCACTATTAGCCACAGCTGTTGTTGTAAGGCTATAATGCTCTGTTTAATAGGTGTAAAGAAACAAAGACAACCTATGACGTCACACAGTGTAGCACAGTTTTGCGTAAATTTGATCTGGAAATCATTTTTGCTTGTTCTCTAAGCTTTAGATGAGCCGGCTCGTCAGAATTCAAATGATAGTTTTTGTCACTTGAGAATGATTTGCTTCAGAACTATATACAAATAGATTATCATAATTATTTTGTGAAAAAAGGGATCAACGTACAGTACGTACTTTTCTCCAGAAACAGCAATGAAGATATACAAACACATTGTTGTGATTTTATGCTCCATACATTGTCAAAAGGTGGGCATATTACTTCTCTTGTGTTAATTTTCTCACACTGGATTTTGGTAGCTGCTTAATAAATCAGCTGTACTAAAGCATTTTACAGGCTTTACGATCACATTTGATCTCTGCAAATCCTTTCCAGGATGGAGAAAGGAAAATGTTTAATGGATTGCTTTGGTTGTAATCCAGCTCAGAATTAAGCTGTGCTTTGTTCTGATTCAAGCTGAAAGAGAAGTTAAACTATGTTTTTCCTCTACTCACATATCCTGCTCACAATTAATATGATTATTTGTTTTAACCATCACGTTTATCTCAGAAATAAATCAGTCCTTATTGTAAGCATGCTTTCTATGTGCAGTGAATTACAATTTGCTGAAGATTCTCTCAGGTGCTGGAATCTGAAAGGATTTCATGTGGGTGGATGTAGTTGTGTGTTAATTTGCATGCACCTGTATAAAGGCTGATTTGGGTTTCAGGCTGCCAGCAGCACATTGCAATCATTGTATTCATGCTTTGTCAGTTTTTTCAGTCATTTACTAAAATAGGGGACTGTCACATTTTAATCAAGCTAAATGGTTCAAGCTAATTTGGCCAGGATGAGCAGGGTGGTCTTTGGGGCTCTCACGTAGGGGTCATAAAAATTTGTTACCTGAGCTCTTTTGTGTGAAGGAATACTTGAGTGTCAATTCAAGGAATTTTTACATGATATTGGAAAAAAATACATTGCCATATTTTTGTTGCCTGTGATATATTGATATATTTTTTATAGTTTACTGCTTCACCCTGTTAAGCTGAATTCTCCATGACTCTCTCTGAAATTACAATAGCAGACTCTTACCTATTTTTCTCTGTTTTGCTCTCCTTCTGTGAACACTATTTTGGTTTGCAAAGAGTCCTAATCATGTTGATATCTGTTAATCATTGATACTGATCCATAATATCTCCGGCAAGTGATGCTTCTTAGATCAGGTCAGAGTTTTTAATAAAGTGCTCCAAGTTCCAGTTGTCTCAGTTCCCTTCTGCTAACTCTGAAAAATATTGCTGGAATATTATTAAATCTGTTTACATGCTGCACCCCTCCAGTCTGAGCCCAAGAGTTAGAGAGACAGTGGGAGCGCACACATACCTACAGGCTGAGCAGATGTGCAGTAGCTCACAGCTTGTCCTCCTCATGGGTTTTGCCTTTTTTTAGGCTTGAATCATGTTTTGTCAGAGATGTGTATCAATGAAAAGTAACGTTCAAAGACATTTCTAGAATAACCACAATGCATTTTGTGAAGATGGTCCAGCTTGGAAACAGAAAAAAGGCGATTTCTGCAGGAAGTAAAGCAAACTTTAAGCTAGGGTTTTCTTAGACATTACACTATGACTGTTCCAAGTTTTATGTCAGCTCATGAAAACATACAGTGTGGGAAGTAGAACGTGTAATGAACAATAAAATGAAACCAAGACCGTACTCTGACTGAAGCCAAAGCCGAAGCTGAATGCACAAATCTGGAAGCCGCTGCCTTTAACCCTAAAAGTGTTAAATATGGCACCGGTTGTGATATTAACTACAAGCAAATTGTCAGATTGTCCAAATCCTTGCAATGCTCCACACAGATTCACAGCTTCCTTCCTCTCAGTCGCTCCACCACTCATGCTGCACGTTGCTCTCCCAGACTCTGATAAGAGCAGATTAGATGAGCCAAGAAGGTGCTCTAACTGTGCAAGCTGTTGCATATAATGTGGTAAAAATATATGAATGTCACTAAAGCGATATATTACACAAACATTGCGTTATGAATATTGTGCATGCCGGCAGGGATGTTACTTAAATGATAAAATGTGCAGCCCTAATTCAAGGACATGATTGTTTTTTAGTTTCCAGAGAAACCAAATGGTTTACTGACAGCCCTGTGTGAGTCTCTTCTGCATGCATATGTAGAGCTGCATTGGTAATAATTTGTTGGACATGCTCTTTGGAAGAACATTGCTCCCCATCACCTCAAATATTCATCAAAGTGCTGATTTCACATTACTTATTCATCTGTGCTATGATAAAAAGCACCTGAGAGTTCTGTGGATTGTGGTAAAATCTGCCAGTTAAAAGTGTTGCTTTGTGGTATGGCCTTGTGTAAATACCTAAAAGTGAACCTTACAGAGCTATAAATGAATGTTCTCTTCATGTGTTTTATTCTGTATAGTTCCTCAGAGCCTGCCAGTAGTTCCACTGATAACCGTTTCATCACATTATTAGCTTATCACCAGCTGGTTCCTCGTCATGTCCTCTTATCTCCTCACGTCTTCCTGCTGTTTGTCAGGCTATTCTTCAGGCTGTTCGCAGCTGATGTGGCAGAGATTAGCGTCTAAAATGGGAGCGTCAGATTATTCTATGGTTTCAGCATACTTGTGGAGGCAAAGAAAAATAACGCCAGCCAGAGTTTAAATCCAGAGCCATAAAGCCCTTCAGCTTGTGATCTGAGCAAATACAAATGGGGACAGTGAAAAAGTTGACTATAACTCTGACGTGTAGTATTTCAGAAAGCAGAAATCACCCATAGCCATGCATTTGTGTCACAAAGTTGCCTTTGTTGCTCTCACGTCTCTGGTTGGTCATTAAAGGACATCACAGAGCATTTGTCCATCCCTATCCATCCTTGGAGAGACTCCTTTAATGGGACGAGTTGGGTTGAACAGCATGGGATCAGAATTATAACAGATCACATCTTTTCGAGAACAGAATTTGTCCTTCAGGCTCAGTCAGGCTTGAACAGCATGAGTGATTTCAAAGAAAGAGTTTGGCTCTGGTCCAACTGCGATCAACAGGAGATTTGTGAGAAGTACTTGACTAATTAAGACAAAGCCCAGAGCCATTAAGAGATAAAATTAAAGGCTAATCTAAAATAAAAAGACAAGTTATTTCAGTAAAACAAAGAAATTACTATATTTTTTTGCAAAAATTAGGAGAAATTACTGCAAAAGAAGAAACTAGAAACTATTATTTTCAAAAGATATTGCCGTACTCCTCTGTACCCATAACAGCCTCTGCTACAGTCTGACTGACAGTGTCCTGATCCAGAATCAACATTATGAGCCAGAAAAACACCTTCACTCCTGTATGTGAACACATCTCACATAGGAACCAGATTCTGAGAGTCTGAGTCAGGGTCAGAGGAGAGTCGAGCAGATGAGGGGCCACCATGTACTTCAGCCACAGCCCACCCTGACCTCTCATCTTTGACCCTGGAGCAACAGAGCAGCCCGTGTTTCCACTGGGCCCAGACAGACAACGCTCTGTTACAGGGGTCGCAGCTTTCCTCTTTCTCCTCTTCCTTACAACGTTACATGTCATTTGTCAAATAGTTTTGAAATGACAACAATTCTAGGTGTTTTTATTCATATATCTGCAACAGAAAAAGAAAAGCAGATTTGCTTTTGTTTATGAAGGAGTTGGGATGGATTGTTATTAGCCAGTGGAAAAATCAGTGCAGTGTTGTCTAAATTGAGTCTATCATTACAATTTTGCTTTGTATTTGTAACCATGAACAAATAGATGTATATACAGGGTGGGCCACAAGTTTCACGTGCACACATAGAAAAAATATACTTTCTATGTTGGACAACCCTCTTTATTTATATAATGTGCTTTTTATGACTACCATTGTTCCAAAAACACATACTAAAACGTGTTTTCCACATTTGATGAACTTGCTTTTGAAGTTTTGCTTGTAATGGTGTTGCTTCCTTGAGATGATTTATGTCTCGTATCTTCACCTGATACTCCATGGCCTTCAAGTGCTCTCAAAGATAACCAAAGACAATCAAACGTATCTTCAAGGGTATCTGAAAAAAAAAAAAACTGTATGTTTGCATGCATGTATTCCTATGTATGGAAACTTTCGGCTCACCCTGTAGAATCTCCTTGTGCTCTGTTTGTGGTCTTTGAAGGTTGATCTAGAGTCTGCTGTTATGTTGGGAATTGTGCAGAGTTTTCCTGAAACGGTGCTAAAACGGGCATAAAAGTAGATGTGAGATTTTTTTTTTCAGCTGTTGAGGGCCGTCAGCCAAGCTCAAACTTACAAGACAGAGGACTTCGACATTATGTAACCATGAACAGATGAGGTGACAGGCTCACAGCTTATCATTTAGTTTCTTTCTACTGTGTATTATTCTTGTGTTGACAGAATATGACGCATTCTTCTAACTTTAGTTTCTGAAGAAAACAGAGCCAGAAATCCCTCTGATGCTTCAGTCTATGTGAAAATGATGTGGATTTACGCTTTTGTTAATGTCTCAGTCTTCAAAAAGAATCTGATTTTCGGTGAAAAAGATTGTGGAGAGCTGCCTCTTGAGGACAATTTGTTTTGGATTGCTCTGAAAATTTCCTTTCCTTGCTCTTCAGTTGTTTTTTCTCTCCATCAGCGGCCAGATGGGCTGTTCTTCAAAAAGTGATACATTTGTTGTCAGCTCTTTTGTTTCATGAAGCATGACAATGGCCTTGCTGTGCACAAATTAGCACTCTCTTTACTTTGAGAAAATGTCATTGTGTATGACAGTATGAGGAAAAGCACAGCATGCACAACAAGGAGGCACGGAAGCATGAAGAGAGAGGAATGGCTTCAGGTTGTACTCTCTCGAGTGAGTGAGTGAAAAAAAAAAGATATTACCTGTTTTCCCAGGCGTAGCAGGGACGTCACAGAGAATTAACGTAACTTTTTGTACATTTGGATGTGAAAATCAAAATTTGTAGGAGTAATGTGAAACAGGGTGAAAGTGTGCGGGCTCCTTTTATTTATGCAACAGAAAAATCATTCTTCTCTTACACCTGTCTCATTTATTTACGCACAATGACTTTTGTACCTCTGCCTCTGTTTTAGACCCACTGGACTCACACCAACCTTCTTTCTTTTTGTTTTGTGCAGGTGTAGCTGCAGCCCAAACCCATACCGGCAGCAAACATGGTGGTGTTGTCGCTGAAAATCTGCGTTCGGCAGTGCAATGTTGTGAAGACGATGCAGTTTGAGCCCTCCACGGCCGTCTATGACGCCTGCAGGATAATTAGAGAGAGGGTCCCCGAGGCTCAGACCGGACAGGGTGAGAATGATGAAGCAGAATCCCACAGGAAGGATGCTCAACGAGCTGGAAACTGTATTAGACACAAGGATGCAAAGGAAAATGTGACAAGGAGGCAGAGTGATTGCACTGTGATTGAATTTATTCATTCACTGCCACACATATAGTAATAGATATCACGCCCCCATGCTGCTTGTGTTGTACCACACTTAGCTCCTGCAGGGAACAGAAGTTAAAGACTTTGTTACTCGAATTAATGCGGCATGAGAGGATGAAAACATATATTGGCGGTGATTGACTTCAGTGAGATTATAAACAATGAATCTAATTTCACAGATGAGTAGCTCTACATGACTTTTAGGGGTAATGATGTCGTTGGGATTCAGTAAACTATCACTTAAATGCCTCAGCAAAGACGCTTTTCAAGGGCAACTCCTAACCGTTATGTTCCCGCACAATTTTTCCTTGTCTCGTGTAATATTGGCTTCAAAGATTATTCTTGGATCACTGATAAATGCACCAATTTGTGACCAAAAAAACCATAAATTGTTATTGTAATTGTGGCACCAATAGTCAAAGAAGTCAGGATGCACAAACACAATCCCAATATACAGGTGTTAAAAGTTAGATCATTTGTCAACTTCAAAGGGCAGATCTAGCAAACTGTGCTCTTCCATTCACAACAACCATGTGCATGTGTTACACCATCAACACTATGTGGCAATGTGTGTAAGTTCAGTTCCTCATTTATGACGTACAATTACTGCTGAGGTTTACAGTTAAATCGTTATTCCTGTTTGTCTTTGAGATTTACTCACCATTTATGATACCATAAAATACCATTGAGTAGTAATACAGTCAGTTTAAACATATTTTCATTTCATTGACAAAGGTAAAAAAAAAATGATTTTGCTCAAACATAATCCCAGTGTCATCTTCATATTAAGGTGGAGAATATTAAACTAATTCTGGTGTTGGACTGACAAAGTATCTGTATCAGCTGTTACAAAAGCCCAAGTTTTGGTATCAGCACTTGAAAAGTTGAATCAGTGCATGCTTATAAAGAAGCAAACAGCCACAGGATACAAGTGAGCAAAGGAAGTTAGTAGTGACTTCTTAAACTGAGGGCAGCAACATCAAGGTTCCCTTCACTTATTGAGGAGTTGTGAATGATTTTGCCCAGTGCTTGAACCTTGATAAGGTTAACATTTCTAATTGTTTCTGTTGGTGTTTTTCTGTGCAACTCACTACTGATGTTTCTCCTCACTGCTACAGCTTCAGACTACGGTCTGTTTCTGTCAGATGAAGACCCCAGAAAAGGGATCTGGCTGGAGTCTGGAAGGACACTGGACTACTACATGCTCCGCAATGGGGTACGTTTATCAACCTAGTTTCATACTCACACATAAACACACACACATACACACACATACACTCACACACACCAATACCAATGTGGAGACCATTTCCATAAAATATACAGCCCATGATTTTAGAGGCCAATAGACGAGCAGCTAGCCACCTGCATTGGAGTAACAAACATGTAGCATCTTGTGTAGTAATACTTCAATATATGTTTTTTAAACTTTGTTCCAAGTTTTTCGGCTCACTAGCATCACAATACTTAAAGTGTCACAACTGAAAAAACCATGAAATAAATTCTGAAGATTATTCCCAACAAATGCAGCCAAACAATCAGCTTGTGATGTAATGATTTTATTACCCAATGTCTTTATTCTTCCATTGTTGCAACTTTTCTGTAATGTAACACTTTTTTTCTCAAAGAATTTCAATTATGTTCCCTAATGTGACTCTAAATCTCCACCATATATTACAATAGAGGAAAAAAATCCAAAATTGTGACAGTGGTAATAGGCAAGAGACTGTTTTCAATTTGATTTCTGCTTTGAAGCCACACGGCAGTACAATAGCTGCAGAGAAGAATGAGAAAATGGGAGCGCAGACTGAAATTTGATGTCAAGAAAAATGTCAAAATCAAAGAAAGCTTTTAAATTTGACTTAAAATGAGCCCAGCTGTAGATTCTTTGCCAGCCTCTGATCCTCGCTGCAGAAAAAAATGACTGTTTTTTTGTCATGTAGTGGTCTCCCTCTGTACATCTGCAACTCTTAACTGGTTTCTCCTCCTCAAATCCGCCAAAGGCAACCCAGGTGGAAGGCATGACTGTGACCAATTATTCTGAACCAAATCTCTCCTCATTGTTGTGATTGGAAGAGAGTGGCGGGCCATGATAGGCAGCCGTTAAATAAGGTTTTCTGGCTTATATTCTCTCCACTCTCGCTCTCCACGCAAACCTGGATGCATTTGATCATTTTCACAGCGGGGGCTCTCAGCATCCCCCCTTCATTCCCCCCTCTCCTTCTCTGTCTATCGCTCATACATTCAATTGCTGCATCCCTCTCGTCTCTTTTTGTGTCCCCTGATCTTTTTTTCTCTCTACCTTTTGTTTATTTGCAGGACATCCTTGAATACAAGAAGAAGCAGAGGCCTCAGAAAATCAAAATGCTGGATGGTGCCGTTAAAACCATAATGGTGGACGATTCCAAAACAGTGGGAGAGCTGCTTGTGACCATATGCAGTAGAATAGGCAAGTTTCTTTTACCAGCTTTATCTTCAAAATCACAGCAAGTATATTTTTATTTTTCATACCTCAGACTCTTAAAGTTGTAACTCAGCCTTTATTTCAAACAGACAGCATTTTATGAAATTTTCTATGTTCATCTGTTTATTTCAGGGTAAATTATCATTTGTGATTACTTTTGGGGTTTGTTTCACTTCAGGTATCACAAACTATGAGGAGTACTCTCTGATCCAGGAGACAGTTGAAGAGAAGAAGGAGGATGGGATGGGAACATTAAAGAAAGACAGAACGCTGCTGAGAGATGAGAGAAAAATGGAGAAACTGAAGGCTAAGTTACACACAGATGATGAATGTGAGTTCAGCAGAATTATATTCGACTTGACATTCAACAGCAAAAAACTGATTTTTCTGCCTCCTCTTGTGTTGTCAGTGAACTGGCTGGACCACAGCAGAACGTTCAGAGAACAGGGAGTGGAAGAAAGTGAGACGCTGTTGCTCAGACGCAAGTTCTTCTACTCAGACCAGAATGTGGACTCGAGAGACCCCGTCCAGCTCAACCTGCTTTATGTCCAGGTCTGGAGCTCATTCCTCAAAATGTCAACAGTTAATGTGTTATTAGGGAAGAAAAAATCCATTGATGGAATAACCTGGTCATTCTGTATATTCAGGTAGTCAGCTGACCTCATTCTTTGGGCACATAAAGTTGCTGAACCTAGACCTGAGCAACTACAGCAACCCCAGATCATAGCACTGCCCCCACAGGCTTGTACAATAGGCCCTAGGCATGATGGGTACATCACTTCACCTGCCTCTCTTTTTACCCTGATGTGCCCAAGATGATGGTTCCTCACCATCCTTCCAGTTTTAAATAATGTGTTGGGCAGTTCTTAAACCAATTTTAGTGGTTTCTGCAGTCTCCTTAGATGTTTTCCTCTGCTTGATGCATGCCAATGGTTTGACTCTTGATTAACAGATTAACATATTTTCCACAACCATAGAATGTGTCAGTGGCCATGGTTGTTTAAGAAATGAGAAGTTATCCATGGCTTCAGCTGGGGTTAAATAACTTGGTGCCACCTGAAAGATAATCACACATGCAGTAATTATCCAAAAAGAAACTTGTACTTATTTTCTTAGTTAAATCCAGGTGGTAATTTTTTTGTTTGTTTGTTTGTTTGTTTTTTGGCCAGGAAGTGTATGAAGCCAGATGAATTTTCACTCTAATTTGATTTGTCTTGCAGGCTCGTGATGACATCTTGAATGGCTCTCATCCAGTTTCATTTGACAAGGCATGTGAGTTTGGAGGCATTCAGGCCCAGATCCAGTTCGGACCTCACATGGAGCTCAAACACAAACCTGGATTCTTAGAGTAAGGGTCCAAAATCAGGGTCTAAGATTACTTTGAAAAGGAAGCATCATAATCTGTTACTAAACACCAGCAATTCATGTCCCTTTGTAATTCCTTCTTATAAAAGCCAGAATTTTCTTCCTGTACCTGAAACTTGTTTCATGCTGCCACCTTGGCCTTTACCCCCTCGTCAAAAGAAATCCTTTATCCCTCTGAAAAATTCAAATAAAACCCTGGAGCGTTGTCAGATACAACCTATAACAATACAAGTGTCATTTAAGAGACAGGAGCAGAGCCTGTTCTTACTATCTGGCACAGAGATGCCTGTGGGCGGTAATTTGAATCTGTATGTTGGTGATACAGTTTTCTTTTCTCATTAGTTTGAAGGAGTTTCTACCCAAAGAATACATCAAGCAGAGAGGATCGGAGAAGAAAGTGTTCCAGGTGTGGTCAGGCTTCCCTTTTCGAAGCACATATTTTTAGTTTCGCATTCATTTCACAGTTTTCTACAATTGTTCACCCCAACTGACAGCGTGTCTAATCCAACCTGCAGGAGCACAAAAACTGTGGCGAGATGACTGAGATTGAAGCTAAAGTGAAATATGTCAAACTGGCCCGCTCTCTGAGGACCTACGGCGTCTCCTTCTTCCTGGTCAAGGTAAATTGGAAATCTAATTCTGGGAGCATTTAAATTAAACCCCCCTGAACCATTTTATTCAATAAAAAAGATCATCTACCTGAAGAAGTGAAAAATCCAGCCTGAAGTGAAGCAGATTTTGGAATTAGTGGGAATGTTGTAGGAGCCTTTTATCTCTTGAGTTAGAAATGTGTTCTCTGGGCTTGGTGTTAACTGGATAAAGGGTCTGGAGGCAGCTCTCAGCAGGAGGAGAGATTGTCAGTGTCCACGTAAACCTTCAAAGCTTCTAATCTTTAATACAAAGAGAAAAGGGTGCTGCTTAAAATGGGACAGTGGAGATGAGGCACATAAAATACTATAACCGCAACAAATCCTCAGTTCACAGAGTCAGCAGTGCATTCATTAGGCTCAGTTTGAGAGTCAAGTTTGGAGGAGTTTGTTCTGGAGAGTGTTTTATGTAATCAAATTGTCTGTTGTATTAGAGGTAAAACTGTTTTTTAAATGACCAAATTAATAATCTTCTCTCTAAGAAAACTTTGAGTATTTTCTCACCATGCATTCCCCTTCTCTCGGTCACCAATTCTCTGACACACACACTCACACACCCCTGCTGCACCACTTCTACAGAGAGTTCAGTTTGTCCCTGGAATGAAACCAAATGTGTCTGTGCAGTCGAGTGTGGCTCTAAAAATCATTTCAGATCGAGTGTGGGAGGAAGTGGACTGAATGAGGGAGACTGGGAGACATCACACAGGCAAAGCTGGGACACTAACTCCCCCAAATAAGTCCAACTGCCAGCAGATGTCCACTGAAAAGGACCAATTTACTGCTCTCCAGCTGTAACTCCAGCATAACTGCTGTGACAAGGGTGACAAATAACTTTTTTTCTACCCCACATCATTTTCTGGCCAAGAGGACATCCTGCATAAGAATGATGGGAAACGTCCGTCTCTACAGCGATAAATCACTTTCCACTTGTCACCTTTTCTGACTACATTGCTGAGCTCTCAGGGAAAATGACATCATTTTTGGAGTAATTGCTAGGAGAGGAAGAAAAAAGTCACTCGTGCTGCAGTTACTGACTCTCTGCCAGACAGGTCCTGGCTTTTCATCAGCGGCTTTCAGCAGCAGAGGATTTGAGTTGAAATGTGGTCTAAAAAAACAAACTGTGCTCACCTCTAACACCACCTTTAAATCGTTATTTGCAGGGACTTGCATTCCTCTGTCCTGTAAGATC
The DNA here is from genome assembly GCA_008086565.1 of Thalassoma bifasciatum. Classification (NCBI taxonomy): domain Eukaryota; kingdom Metazoa; phylum Chordata; class Actinopteri; order Labriformes; family Labridae; genus Thalassoma; species Thalassoma bifasciatum. Next base: position 219,498 of record RPOG01000018.1, read on the forward strand.
ACACTGTTCCTCGCCTTTTGTTCCTTTTAATCTGTGAAAACACACACATCCCACCTCTTAAATCTGTGCCCTCCTCACTCTGCTCACATCACTTCTGCTCACCTTTGTCAGTCCATCCACCTTTGAGTGTAATCCAGTGGAGCAGAAGCATTTTGAAACACAAACTCTGGAAAAAAAATGAAGCTTATAGACCCCTAACCCTCTGGAGGCCTTGGGGAGTTTACAGGCCCCTGCAGGACTTTAACACACCTCACCTCTTTGCCCTCATGTCACAGCCCATCACAGTCTGTCCATCTGCTTACCGACTGCAGGTCCTGAAGAAACCCTTTCTCCCTGAAAGCAGCAAGTGAAGAGAACAACATCAGAGGCTTCGTGGAAACAGAGGAAGGCTGAGAGTTTGTGACAGGCAGATAAAGACATGATTAAGACTAAACGCTTTAATGACTAACTGAGGAAAGTTTCTTCTTTTCACTGTGAGACAGATGAATAACCCCCCCCCTCCTGGCAGATCATTGTGACAGCAAAGTCTGAAATTTGGGCTGTTAGGCTTTTGAATTGAAATTCTGTTGCTTGAAAAACAGACTATTTTAACATGCTCAGAAATGAGAAAAATAAAATAAAATATAAAGGGGGTAGAAATAGAATTTCCCATTTAAAGGGACTATGTGAATTTTCTAAGTGATCTTGAGAAGTCTCATCACAAATTTAAACCTGATTGTAACCTCTAACTTAAAATGAGATTATCAGCGCCAAAATGGTTTATTACTAAATGCTTTCTCTCAGCTTCCCAATCAGGTTGGACAGGACGGTGTCAATTCACAGCATGTCAAAGTCTTAATGACAACACCACGCCAGCTGGCAAAGTTTAGCAGTGACAGGACAGATCTGTGTTTTTCCCCACTAAAAACAAATGCTGTGATTTATTCTGTAGAAATGGTGGAAACAGGGGCTAGACTGTCAGACAGAATAAAAGTAAGCTAAAAGGGAGAGTAAAAGAGCACAGGCTCAAGGTTTGATCATCTGGTTTTGTTTAATCAATCGATCTGTCTGTTTCAAAGAGAGCAGGGGGTCTTTGTAAATGAGAAAATTAAAAAAAGAGAGATGTAGCATACTGATGCCAAAATATACAGAACTTTGACTGAGGATTGTGGATGTGACAGGGTGCTGAATTGATGCCAGCAGACAAAATGAGGACACTTATAGCTTTTTGGTGGGTAGTAATCATCCTGATAAGCTCCAGGCACTGTTTTGAGTGCTAATTACACCAGTATCAGGGGCAATATCGGACAACTCTGCTTGCTTTAGCAGTCCTGCTGGATGGGTTTTCTTGAAGAGTACATAGGATGAAGTTGGCATGACTGATGGCATGAAAAATCAAGAGATTAATTAATTAGAATAGGCATCAAAGCACTTCAAACTAAAGGGAGATGTAAAGTCTGGATTTAAGACTCATTTACAAACCAAGGAAAACAAAATCCAACCTACGTGAACATGAAGTGATAGTTTATTTTTCCAAACTAGTTTGGTGAAATCCCTTAGATCTTATTAAACCCTTAAATTTCCTCTGAGATCTTCGCTTTTTGAAGTGACACCAGATATGTTTGGTGGCCACTTAATTGAACAATCAATGGGAAAAGATCCAGTAGACAGAGAGTTATATAACATTAATTTGGTGTTGCAGGATGCTCATGAGTTTTAAACATAATGTATCTGATCCCTTGCAGGAAAAGATGAAGAGTAAGAACAAGCTGGTGCCGCGGCTCCTGGGGATCACCAAAGAGTCTGTGATGAGAGTGGATGAGAGGACCAAAGACGTGGTTCAGGAGTGGCCTCTCACCACTGTGAAGAGGTGGGCGGCTTCACCAAAGAGCTTCACACTGGTGAGATACACACACACACACACACACACACACACACACACACACACACACACAGATTCAAAACACAGACTAGTGTGTGATTTTCAGAAAAAAAATTATCACAGAACATGCTCACAACCTTTTTTCTTGACTTTCTGGGGTTTCTTGCTTCTTTGATTCTTAACACATTTTGCCTTTTACTCCCCTCAACACTGAGTGTTGTGTCCCTGGCAGTAAATAAAAATGACAGCTTCCCAGTGAACCCATCTCTTCTCTGCAGTGGCCATAAAACAATCACTGTAGTGCTCAGTCTTCTTCTCCTTTCATTCCCCTGTGCACTCCAGGTATTGAACTCAGTCTTTTGTCTTCCCTGTCAATATCCCTCCTTTGTGTCAGCACCCAGAGTCAGTGAACAACATGGATTTAATCTTGTAGATCTTCTACAGAGACCGTCTCTATAAAATTAACACTGTTTTGTGCTTCAGGCTACGTGTTACTGTAACACGAGCGTTTGACACAGAGTCAAAGGTTTGATTGGATGCACATATATTAAGTTATATTTTTTCATAAGCTGTATGTTACAGTTGCTTACCTCACCTCCCCTTTGACAGACGGTTCACATGAACCAGAACAAGGTTCAGACTCACTTTTAGGAAAGACTGGATTCTGCATTAAATATTCTCCAAGATGCTCCCCGGGTTAATCTGTCTCTGCATACGTTTCACCAACACAATGTGTAGCATTCATCATAACTAGCCAGCTCCATGGATTCTCAGTAATCCTTGCAGTAAATCCTCAGCATGTGCGCCGCACCGGCACTGCAGAGGATTTTTTCCACAGTCAAGAATAAGATGCATGTTTAGAAGAAAAAGTGTGTTTTGTGTTTGTGAAGGACTTTGGGGAGTACCAGGAGAGCTACTACTCTGTACAGACCACTGAAGGAGAACAGATCTCCCAGCTCATTGCAGGATACATCGACATCATCCTGAAAAAGGTGAGGCATTTATCTCAGATGAATCATGATGAATCGATTTCCCCCTGTGGCAAATGATGTGTCACATCTCTTGATGCTTGATGTAGTCTCACTGTTGTGTCATTCAGCTGATGTAAAATAAAAGGAAAACACAAGGCAGCTGTGCCCACCTGGAAAACTGTTGGAAGTTATATAAACCAGTCACACAAACATTTGTTGTTCCTTTTATGAAGCCACCACCTTCAGAACTGCATAAACCAAACGCTCAAGTAACTTAAGGTTCAGACCACGTTGCTATAATTTTTTGGTTTTATGCCTTTTATTATGAGAGGATGGAGCAGTGTGCTAGGGGAGACACAGTTGAAGTGACATGAGAAAGGGGCCACAGGATGGAATTGAACCCAGGCCTGAGAAGTATAGTCTATGGGACATGTAACTTAGCCACTAGAGCAAACTAATCCCCCAAAGATAAGAGTCAGGTTTGACTGTATCCTCAGTGAGCAACATTGTTTCCTCTGAATTTCTTTCCTCAGCAAAGAAAATTTACAGAAATAGTACATCTACTTACTTGACGTCTGCAAAATACTTAAGTATACCTATAAATGAACACATGAGATACACTGTTTTCCTTCGCATAGGTTTATACCAAATTATTTTGATTTTGATTTACTATATTACATCTGTTCAAAGCGTCAAAGTTAAAACAAAATCTTTTGGTCAAAGACTGAACCATTCTATAGCAGGTTGATTTGGGACGAGGTGTTTTGAAATATGAATTAAGTTTTAAAATGTTGAAAGATACCCCAAGGCAGCCTGTCTTTGTTCTTTGTCTTTTTTCTTCCTATTCTAATTCTTCTTTCTCTTTGTCTTCCTTTCTGCAGAAGCAAAGCAAAGACCGTTTTGGACTCGAAGGTGATGAGGAATCCACCATGCTTGAGGAATCTGTATCACCCAAAAAGTATGTCAATCTGCTATTTTTAGGGAATACAGTTTTTAGTGCTAACTAAGGACGTGGTCACACCGGCCAACTGTGCCGTGCTTTAAAAACTAGTTTTTAAATACAAGTGATTAATCCTTTCAGTACTCCTCATGTGATGTTTATTCTGCTATATTATGTTATCGTTCACCACTGAGGAGTGCATGATGATGGTTTTTCCATAAGCAAAATATCCACACACAACATTATTGCTTTATTGTCCCAAAACACAATAACAGACGGGGTCCTTTTTCAATTTCCTCCTTACTCCAGTTCACAAACCCATTTAATAGAATCTCATTTTACCACATGAACTCCTCCTAAGCCTGACTTTATCTGAAAGATAATCATTATGTGAGGTAATTTGGCTGCCCTGGACAAGCGAAGGCTCTTTTTGAACATTTCCTGATTAAATGTGTATTACCACATTTATTCACAGTGGACTGCAGTGCATAACTGAAGCCCTCTTTCCTGTCTAGCCTCAATTGATATTGCTTTCCTGCTTTCAACTCAGAAAGAATTTGCTGCGATTGTTTTTCTGTGCAGTTTTTTTTTAATCTGGGCTTGTGCACACTGCTGATGGCAAGAAGTCTTTAATACTGCAAACATACAGCAAGCCAAACTCTGGACGGCCTTATCAGAGGAACAACAAAGCAGAGCTTTGTCTGCTGCAAATACATGATGGGAGGACTGCAGAGTGGGTCTATGTGGTGTTAGTGGTCTGCTGTCACAAATGGTTACAGCAACAATGCACTGTGTTAAATCTCTTCCATTAGTACACTTGTACATACAGATGAGACACAGAAACAATAACTTGTTTCTCTTTGTGTTTTTCTCTGAAGTAGTTGTCCAATCATTGTGTACCAGGTTGTTATTTGTATGTATGTCCAACTGAAATTGATAATTTTCACACAGAAGATAGTTTAAACTGTTTCAGGGATTAATAAAAAACAAATATGTTAGTTCTACTCTGAAGTGTGCTCGTAATATTTCGGGAGATACCCTCACACAATGTAACAGACAACAGATGTACAGAAAGTTCATGATAAGTCATTGAAATAAACCTAGCGTCTGTTAAAAACTGTTGTTTTTCTCACGTGGAGAGCCTATCACGGTCTGTTCTCTGTATTTTCTGCAGCACTTTCAGTGATTGGAGCTGTTTTTTCAGCAGCTGTGAGAGCAGTAATTTGAGTGGGTGAGGAGACGATGATTAATCGCCCTTCCCCCACATTTTATGTTCCACCTCCTTCCCTGTGCTAATAAAGGCCACTGAGTCTATATTAACCAAATTAGAAGGTGTGCTTGCAAATCTTTCATTCCCTCCCCTGGTCATCGCTGCTTTCAAATCGATCCCTTTTATTATCAGACTGTATCATCCAAGTACACTTTGACCTCAGTTTTTGTGTTATGAATCTAGAGTGTTGTTAGTAAATGAGACTTGACAGTTTCACTCTCTTCTCTACTTTGTTGTGTCATTACACTAAAATCTTGCAATCAGAAAATTATTGTTTTGAAATGGCCTCTTTATATACTTGCAGGTCAACCATCCTCCAACAGCAGTTTAATCGTGTAGGTCGGGCAGAGCACGGTTCAGTGGCACTGCCAGGGGTGATCCGCTCAGGCTCTATCGGCACAGAATCACTCAGCATGGGCACCATGCCATCTGCTCAACAGCAGATCACTATGGGTCAGATGCACCGTGGACACATGCCCCCACTGGTAAGGAGAACAAAATGTCCCCCAGTATGGGGTTTTGGAACTTTTTCATTCATGGGTGACTTTCTTTTCATGTTCAGGAAGCATGTCTTGTGTGCCATTAATTAGGAGTTTCTTTTGGCCGGAGAGAAATACCATTGCACTTCACTTGTTCTTCAACCCTCTTACCCCCCCCCAGCTTGTTCCTTCATATGTTTACAGCTGGAGAGGTGTCACAGTCTCTGAAACACTCTTTTTAGTCTGCATTCCTTCAGAGATGAACCTGTTTATGTTCTTGTTCTTGCAGAGCTCAGCACAACAGGCTCTGATGGGCACCATTAACACTAGTATGCAAGCTGTGCAGAAGGCCCAGATCGACCTTGGAGAGGTCGACAACTTGCCACCACTGGGACAGGATATGGTACTGTTCAGAAATCACACATATAACACCTATCAGTAACTGCAAAGCATGTTCTGTCATAAAATGTTGTACTAGTGATCCATAAAAATGCTGCATGCAGAATTACAACCATGCTTAGAGGGATTTATACACGCAAAGATGTGTTTTTTTCTGTTGGTGATGTATTTTTTTTGTGCTCAGGCATCCAAGGTGTGGGTCCAGAACAAGATGGATGAATCAAAGCATGAGATCCACTCGCAGGTTGATGCCATCACTGCAGGAACAGCCTCTGTTGTCAACCTCACAGCTGGTCAGTGGCTCTAACATGACTCAGCAGAAAGTTTTCTGTTCAAATTCTCTTCAGCTCATTTGGAATAAAATACTCAGTGATTGAAATAAGCCTGCATTCTGTATTTTGCGCCCAAATGAAACACGAGGAGGTGTTAGACGTGGCCACAGTTTAACAAGCAGATTTAAAGGGTTCTGTTTTCTGCCGGGATTGAATGATTGAGCCAATTCAGGATTTGAAGCAGAACCTTTCCAGCAGTCTCGTGTTCATTAACATAACTGTGGAGCCAGTATAAAATCTAATAGCCTCCTTAAATCCTGCTGTGGTTTGGTAAATTTTGGCCCTGTGCCATTCTGAGCTACTTCACATTAGAGCTGGTTAATTTTACAGTTTAGCTGTTCTGTAGAAAAACAACAGTCTGCCTTCCACTACCCTTTTACTTAAATAGACCCACACAGTGTTTTTTTTTATTCTTTATAGTCATTTGTTCCTCTCTGTTTGTTCCATTACTCAGGTGATCCAACAGACACAGACTACACAGCAGTGGGCTGTGCCATCACCACCATCTCCTCCAACCTGACAGAGATGTCAAAGGGTGTGAAGCTGCTGGCTGCACTCATGGAGGATGATGTTGGTGGAGGAAATGATCTGATGAGGGCTGCCAGGACGCTGGCTGGAGCTGTGTCTGACCTCCTGAAGGCTGTGGAGCCGGCTTCTGGAGAGGTAAAGAGAAAGCAATGACAAACAGCATTGTTATATTCTCTGTACTTTGCCCTTTAAACCCACCATCACCTGTTCTTTTCCTCCAAACCCTACTGCACATCGGAAGTTATGTACATTAGCAAATGTAGACCTGGCTTTTGATGATCTCGGTCAAACAAAAAATGCTGTCTTTACAATTATACTTGTCGGTACAAGTAAGATACTGAAACATAAAGAAAATGGATCTCTGTTTTGAATCATAAATACAGAAAAAGAAAGAGATGCATAGATAGAAATATAGATTATTTTATTGGGTTGAACAGATGTAAATTGTGGTGTAAAAGTGAGGCCTGGCTCTTAGTCTGAGCCTTAGCAGAAAGCAAACAAAACACCATTTGTATGGCTCAAATAAAACAGATTCTGCACAAGTATTTATTTTCATTAACAATACAACCTAAAAAAAAAAAAGTTATCAAATCTCCAGCGAAGAAGTTCACTTCCAGATTAATATGTGTCCAGTTAATAACGGAGTGTCTCTCCTCGTCCTCAAAACTAATACATCTAATTATATCAACATCCTGTGCTGCTGGCCGGTCTCAGATAACTGAATTGTCCAGGTGGGTCTGAGTGTAGAGAACAGACTCAGACTAAGCTGAATATTTCTACTTTTACAGAGACAAAACCTGCATTGAAAATCTGTAAAGCCGGTTTCATTTTGTGGTACTAATGTCTGTGTGAACTTGTGCTCTAATGTTCTCTCTAAGGTCTATTAAGAGTTTGTTTCTGTTTCATTGTGGAAGTATCATTGTGAAGTTAATGTTTTGTTCAGTTAATGGCTGCCAATCTGCATAATGCAGAGGCCTATCTAGCTTTGGGACAACCCTGTGCTCTGTGTATTATACATGAGAGGTTACTCGTATCCTAAAAGCCAATGGCAAGAAGAGATGAGGCTGATAGACTTTACCCATAAGTGCTGTGTGACAAAATAATGTACGTTAACTGCTTAATCCTTTACCTAGCGAGGCTAAAATGGTCTGGACATATCATGGCTGGAAAATGATCTATCAATGCTCTATGTCTGAGTGCTTTGGCACATTTTTCTAGTAATACATAAAATTGTATAACATCTGGTGAATGATTATTGCATATGGTATGGAAGTATTAGCAGTTTAAAAGAAGAAAAATTCGGCAAAAACTTGAGGAGTCACAACCATGTAACATTTTTGATATATCAACGTCACCTGCTAGTGATGTAATGAGCTATATATTACTGGCAAGTGCAAAGTCTAGTTCAATCAAAAAAAAAATTCTACCCAGATGGGAAAACCTGAGTTATCATAGCAGCACCCTGGCCAAGGTAGTACTATTGCAAAAGGTACTTGGGTGATGCTAGTGTTGTGTTTTGTATGTCATTGTAAAAGGCTAACTTCAAGTCATGTACCAAGATTCAACTTGATCTAGTTTTTCTTTCAGGCATCTAAATACAGCTTTAGATCCCAGTGGTCTTCCTCATGTAAATGTGTGTTTGTGTGTGTGTGTGTGTGTGTGTGTGTCTGAAGCCCAGACAGACTGTGCTGACAGCAGCAGGCAGCATCGGACAAGCCAGTGGAGACCTACTGCGCCAGATTGGAGAGAACGAGACGGATGAGAGGTTCCAGGTACTGATGCAACACTTTAAGCCATTTATCATGATCATCACGCTGAATCAAATTCACAAGGAAAGCTTGGCCTTGGTTTACTGTTAATGAAAGACATATGGTAACCATGGAAAAATGGAAATATTGTTCTGCAAATTATCTATTTACCTTTTTTGAGTAAATACAATTTATTCTAGTCGCTTCTTTTTTAATCATGTTGTAAAGTAATGTTGTAATTAAGTATTTAATACAGACATAGAAATTGAGTAAGCTGGCCACCATACAGCAATAATATTCAATGTACATCAGTATTATATGGGATTGATTGAAAATGATTTGTACTAATGTGAACAGGGTGATTGTTTCTCTGTGAGACTGTTTGATGCAACTCAGCAATACAAATCATACATTAAGATGTAAGATTTCTTTATGTGCAAACAATCAAACAGCAGTTTCTCCCTTTGCACAGTTGCACACCAACACAGACAAACCTTCATTAAGCAGAACTGGATGAAAAAAAATTATTCTCTATCCCATTTATATTCCTGTGTGAAAATGACCTCAAAATGATCCGATGCTGATGAGTTGATTTGTGCATTGTTTTATCATTACCGCCTTGTTGTTGCAGGACATCCTGATGAATCTGGCCAAAGCAGTGGCCAATGCTGCTGCCATGTTGGTGCTGAAGGCGAAAAACGTGGCCCAGGTAGCTGAGGACACTGTTCTTCAGAACCGAGTCATCGCTGCTGCCACTCAGTGTGCTCTGTCCACCTCCCAACTGGTGGCATGTGCAAAGGTAAAAGAACAAGTTAGTGAAAGAGCACAAATATGTCAGAGTGCTGACTCATTGTACAAAATGACTCACATCCTATAACTATTAATATAATATGCTAGACAAGTACATCCATTAGATATAATGCACAAAAGCCTAGTGGTGTAATTTTTTCGGTTTTTAATGTCAGCTCTGCCGAGGATGTGAATATTAAACACCCAGTGGTGTTGGACCATGACTCAGGAAGCAATTGTAAATGCTGTAAGACTCAGGGCGTGACACTTACCTCTGGTTTATTACACATCCATCACAGTAGATCACCCATTGAGGTTCAGCTGCTATAGACATATATCAAGTAAGCTGCAAGTCATCCACGAGCAAGAAACGAGAATTTTTAAAGGAGAACTTATCAGGATGCACCACGGCCCAGTTAAATACCCTGCGCCCTCGTTATATTTGCACATCTTTAATTGTACAACCCACATGCTTCTAATTAGCTCAAATAGCCTCCTGGCTCCATTCGCTAAACAAACCTGCACCTCCTTGCATGGCAGGCAGTGAAAACATCTGCTGAATCTGTCTGAGTCTATTTTTATTTAAAGATGAGTGTACAACTAATATATATGTAAAACGATAAGAACACAGCAAAAGACAATGAGAAGTTCTTTTTTCTTGATGACTGCCCCCCTGTGAAGCTATTCTCCTTCATGTGTCTCGTTATTTTCTAGGTGGTGAGTCCTACCATCAGTTCGCCAGTTTGCCAGGAGCAGTTAATAGAAGCCGGAAAACTGGTGGATCGTTCAGTGGAAAGCTGTGTGCAGGCCTGCCTCTCAGCTACGGAGGACGGCGAGCTGCTTAAACAGGTCAGCACTGTAAATGTATGCACTGAACTCCATTGCATTCAAAGATAAAAGTATATCACAAGTTCGACCCGGAAAAGAAACTAATTAGCTCTAAATTGTTTGACTAATTCCTACAATTCTGATTAAACAAAACGGAGCTTTTCATTCAAACCACACTGACTATTCTGTTCATGAGCTAACATCCGGCTTAAGGAGCATTGAAGATAATGAGTCCAATGTGGCTCTAACTAGCCTGGTGAAGAAAGAAATGGGGAATAAAGCAGATTAAAACTGAAGTTAATGATGTGAGTCTCCTGTTCTGAAGGTGAGTGCTGCAGCCAGTGTGGTGAGTCAGGCCCTGGGAGATCTCCTGCAGCACGTACGTCAGTACACCTCCAGAGGTGAGCCGATCGGGCGCTATGACCAGGCCACAGATACCATCATGACTGTTACAGAGAGCATCTTCAGCTCCATGGGAGATGCAGGTGAGTACCAACAAGGTCTTTCTCTACAGATGGAAACACGTTCTACTATGGTGGTGGATTTTTCTAGCTTTGTTAATGCTTTGATAAGATCCAGATTTTCTTAAACTATTTTTGGGGGCTTTTATGCCTTTAAGTTGATAAGAGAGGTCAGTGGATAGAGCAGGAAACAGGGCAAGAGTAGGGGGTGACGTGGGAAAGAGGCCACCCAGATGTAGATGACAAGGTTTAGAAGTGATGTGGTGGATGTTTCATGTCTGGTATGAAGCATCTTGAGGTTAATGATGTACAAAAATTGGTTTTAAAAAATGAAGAGGAAAAAATACTGTTTCAGCTGCATTTATCCTAATGTGGACTTTCGCCACATAATAAATCTGATATTTTCTGGAACTACAGACTTTACTCTTTCAAATGAGGTGTCACCAAGAAATTTTGACTCTATGGTTCTACAGTTATAAGCTCTGAAACATAAATAGGCCAGAATTAGGTGGATGTTAAGGGGTCAATGTACATGAAGTAATTGTGTATGGTTCTTAGGATATGATTAGTTTATTTTATCGACATGACTCAGTCTTTTTGGCATATGTCTCTACTACTGTTTGATTACCTTGATACTTGTTGGTTCAAATATGATCATTTTAAGGATACATCCTCTGCACTGCATGTCACCAGCAGTTGAAGGATTTTATTTACCCAGTTCCTAATTTTTGTACCAGTGTCCCAAATTCAGTCGCGTCACTTTTGTCTTGGAATCAAGTAATTATCAACCATTTACAATTCATCTACTTTTTTTTAATTTAGTTGACTGTCAATCATTTAACTAAAAAAAGATGACGTTAGCTTTGGCTGGCTGAATTATCGTAGTTTTGTTGAAGTTGTTACCTGAGGCCAAAGAATCAAAGTAGTCCCTGAGTTTTTGAATAATGTGCCAAATGAAAACGAAAAAATGTTTGCAGAATTACTTACTGTATCTCATGGTCTGTCATTGCAGCAGTTTCTGTTTAATGTCATGTACAGTTTTGACCTCAATGTAATGACTATAAAACAAACAATGTTGTTCCTCTTCATGCTTCACCTGAGCTTAGTGCTTTAGCTTACCCAGGCTTTCAACATCTCTTTTGTTTTGAGTTTCTCAGTAGATGTGTTGTGTATCCCGTTGTGTCACCCCATTTTCTTCTCAGAGGCTGAGCCAGGATGTTTGGTTTGAATGGACTGATGTCAGCAAAACCCGACAGTGATGTTTATAAGTCTGACAGCAGTGAGAGTGGGATTGATAGAAAGAGATGCACAGAGAAAGGCCCGGCACCGCGCTCAGTTCAGCTGGTTTTATTGGCACTATAGAAATGTTACAATCTCTGTTTGCTTTGACGAGGCCTGAATACATGCAGCCTGTTGGAGAATATCGCCTTTGAACTGGTATCAAAAATGTCAGGTGAACTCAAACCTGGCAGTTATGTACAAAAGTGAAGAAAAACAGAGTGGATCCCCTCTGTAGCGCAGTGTTGGCAGATCGTCTGATACATTCACATGAATTATAGAAGCCTAGTGCCAGGCAGCTTTTGTGGTGTGCTGTTATTCTCCACATTCAGAGCAGAGACTACTATCTCTTTTGTCTTCCCTCATTATTCTGATAAGAGGAAAATATTTTCCTAGGGAATCAAATACACCAGGGCTGAGGGAACATTAACATCATTTCTTGTTCTTCACAAGTCACATACAGGTGTTAGAACATTTTGCACATCTGAGCATGCTGACAAGTACAACTGTGCACAGAATTTGAAGCAGAGAGGAGGTTTTTTGTATTTTTCTAATCTTCTTTTCTCCTACAGAGTGCCAGCATGCATGAGCTCAGATATTCACAGTATGAATGATTACATCATTAGTCATATTCACAACTTCAAATTCAAATGTTTGGTACTTAACAAGTGGTACTTAATGAAAAATCAGTAAGGTATGTTTAAGTTATTATATCCTCATAAGATTTAAAGTCTTTTCATGTCCTGTAGTAATTCTTAATATCTCGAGTCTCCCCTAAAGTGGGCTGTCATCAAGGGCATTTGACCTTTCTCAGGAGTATTAGTAAAAATGATGGAGTTCATAAAAGTACATTAAAAGTCTGCAGAAAAAAATGCATAATACAGCAGGTTAACTGTCTTAACACACTTTATACCTTCTGTATTGATCCAATCTCTTATCTCCTTTGTAACTATCTTCTCTGCTCTCCCAGGAGAGATGGTCCGTCAGGCTCGGGTGTTGGCTCAGGCCACTTCAGACCTGGTGAACGCCATGAGGTCGGATGCTGAAGCCGAGGTGGATGTTGACAATTCTAAAAAGTTGCTGGCAGCTGCTAAACTACTGGCTGATGCTACTGCAAGGATGGTGGAGGCAGCAAAGGTAAGAAAAGCTTGAGATCTAAAGTGTTGTATTTGGGTTGCAGCAACAATTCTGTTGAGTGAAATACACTAAAAAACAGCTATTTTCCACAAACTGTTCATTTGCTGACCCCAAAAAATGTCCTGTGAAGACTAATTCAGAGTTGTGGCATTTTTTTAGCCTAGATGAGAGTCTACAGGGTTGAATTAATACTTCTGAACATCCTGTGTGACCTTTTCAGTGAAGCAGAGGAGGGAGGCGCTCAAATAGAGCTGCCGTGTGTGTGCATGTGCTAAAAGGAAAGTTAGGAAAGTCATTCTCCTCAGTTTTGTTTGTGGAAGTATTATTCTATTATTAGAAATGACCTTTCAAACATTTTTTAATAAAATCCTGGGCAGATCTTTCACTAAAAAAATTCAGACGTTGGTTTCTGAATGGGGTTTAATGGTTTGTTATTTCCCTGATCTTTGGAGAAACAATGCAGCAGGGGAGTATTTTTAGAAATGTGAACTATTGACTTCTAAGAGGACCCAAAAGATAGTTATTGCTGCATTGGGTAAGCTGACTTGCTATAGGTTGCTGTTTTTGGAAAAGTTGCGATCTGTGAACCTTACCATCACTGTCTCTCTGGGCTATCATGGTAAGCATTTAAGTCTTGAAATGGCATAATTGATCCACTGAGACAGACTTACACGTTTTTGCAGATTGGTAGATTCTTTGAGTAGAAACCATTCAGGAGTAGATAATTAAAAAGTTTTAAGTAACAGCTTGCCAAAACACTTTGTGTTCTTGGAACAAAATACTTATCTACTATCTGTGCAGCAGATGCACAATGTGTCTCATCACATGCTTTGACTCAGCACCTTTGCTCTCACCCTGGCCTTTTACTCCAACAACAGCATACACCATTTAGTCATAACATTATGTAAATAAAATCACTGATGCGCTATGTGTTCTGACATCTTTCAATCAGTACCAGATTTCACCTTCTCAGCACTGATAGCTGCAGTAACTCAGCTGTCAGATTAGACCGGACCTTGAACCTTTTCTTGGTTACCCTCTCATAGACCACTTTGGATACAGAAGCTGACTCCTGCAGACTGGGAACAACTTAAAAGAGCTTCAGTTTTAGAGATGCTCTGCAGTTGTCGGTCACTCACATCTTTGCACTCATCTATTTTTCTCTGCTTACAGCACATCAGCCTCAAGGACACAATAGACACTTGCTACCCAACAAACCCTGTCAACTGGCAGGCAACACTGTGGATGAATGATGAATAAATGTTGACTTCACATGTCAGGGTTCATAAATTCATGTATGTAATAGACACTGCCTGGCCAAAAAAAGTTGCCGCCTGGATTTAACTTAGAAAAAAGATATAAGCCTCCTATTGGACGATTACTGCATGGGTGGTTATCTTTTAGCTGGTAACAAGTTATTCAACCCCACCTGATGCAACTTCTCATTTCTTAAACTGGCGAAAGGCACATCCTGTCATCGTGGAACTCAAGGGATTGAGATTGAACAGCTGTATAGCCTTAAGAAAACCACTAGTCAGTAAAGCTAACCAGAAAAAAAAGGCTTCAGTTCCTGTTCCAGAGTGATGGGTGCATCAGGGTAAGAAGAGAGGCAGGTGAAGTGATGCCACCCATCATGCCTAGTGCCTACTGTACAAACCTTTGAGGGCAGTGCTATGATCTGGGGTTTCTTATCTAGGCTTATTTAAACAATACCACAGTGAATATGAACTCTAATCAAAGCTAAAGGCGGTCCAACTACATATGAGTGGGTGACTTTTTTTTTGTGGTGGCAATTATGTTTTGGGCAGGCAGCGTGGCTCTACAACTCTCTGAATATAATCAAGATAGTGTGTGTAAGTTTGTTTGCCTTTGATCAACAATATCTTCTCTTTAATCTGAAGCATACACAAATTTAATGAAATTATTTCCATATTGTTGCTATGAGCTTTTATTTAATGAGTAAATAAAAGAGAAGCTACCTGAATATTCACTGTAAACATCATAATGGAAAATTTAATTAATCATAACTCGATATATGTACACACCTGTTGGTTTAATCCAGCAGTGTGTTTGAGGTGAATTGAACAGACAAACTCCTCATCACCAGCTTTAACAAACATCAGTCTAAGTGGTAGAATAAGAAAAAAGTTATAGGTTTGAACGTTGAAACACTGAGATTAGTCCTGTATTCAAATTCACAAGTTTGTAGTGTAACATGATTAAAGAGAACTTGGGCCTCCCATGCTGCTACGGGGCAGTTTGAGCTTTGCCACCCTACCATTCATCTCTGCATCCCTCTCATTATCTGTCTGCTGAATCACACACTGATATTAATAACACTCCACTTCCAGCGCGGATATTAAATAACGCCCTCCAGCTGGTTGGACAGTGGAGTTTGATGCTCGACTCACCGCCATCACAGCTGTACTTTTCAGTTTATCTGTGTCAAAGGAGGTTCAGACCTCAGCCAGCAGTTGCCGTGGTAACTGATTAATTTAGATCTGACTGCTAAGTTTTAAAGAAAACTGCATTTATGCTGTTATGTTATTCCCACGTTGTGTAATGATCAGTCAGTCACTTAATGTTGCACTCCTATACGCAGGATCATTTGTCTTGAAGGCTAGCTTCTTGAGTGTTTACACGTGATATCTTGTTGCTTCCTGTGGAAATCAGCACTTTTTAATAATTATGCAAATTGGCTGTTAAATTTAAATGGTGTCAGCAGTTGCCAGCAGGCAGATGACAGCTGCTACACTCAGCTATGATCATTGAAGCTGGTCAGTAACAACATTTCTCTGTGATTAATGTTATGGCAAATGATGCAGAAAAAAAACGCTCTGAAAAGGACACAGAACATGTTAAATGCTTGAAACATGAGTTTGGATACTTGTGTGCTTGTTTCAAATTGATACCTGCCTCCAGGATGACCTCTGCCAGCTGCAACTGAGGTTAAACATTAATGTAATGACATGTATTTTCCATCGCACACACTCACCTCTCAGTGCAGCTGCAGGTGAAGCTACCAACTTCCCAAGTAATTAACCTAATGGCAGCAGGCTTAGCTCTCTCTCCAACAGCATGACACTCACACACACACAGCTGCTGAACTAAATCAACCTCTTCAGAAAACTGTCATCCCACTCTACTGGATTTAGAAATGCACTTGAAAATATGTTTCTAAAGTATTTTATTCTTTTTGCATAATTCAGCCTCTAACAAAGAACTTATTGTCTGAAAGGAGCTCACTTTAAGTGCAGTGAAGTCTGCGTCATATTAAAAAACCTGTGTACTCTGATGGTGATTATAAAGATGTCTTGAAAGTGATGATGTCCCTCTGTGATGTTCCTCAAAAGTTTACTTAATGGGGAAATATTGTGCACAGGTGATTTGGGATCATAGTTTAATAGCTGTTATCTTATCTTACCCACCTGTTGGTTATTTGCTGTTGTACATGTGTGATTGTTCTCAGGGAGCGGCAGCATACCCAGAGAATGAGGATCAGCAGCAGCGACTGAGGGAGGCTGCTGAGGGGCTGCGCGTGGCTACAAACGCTGCCGCTCAAAACGCCATCAAGAAGAAGCTCATCAACAGACTGGAGGTAAGTGGCATCTTAGAAAAAAACATAGCCAAGGGGTTAAGAATAATTTAAATTTTTAATATCTTGAATCAAGACAAAATTCTTATTCCAAATATTAACAGACAAAGTTTTCTTTCCCCATCAGTAGTTTGCGAGAAATTGAGGCATTTATTTTATTTCTGATGTCTTGACATAGACATTTTTTGGACTTGTCAGCTAAACTTGACTCACACGGCAAAGACATTGACAAACTAGCATTCTAATTGCAAATTAAAATTATCATCAGCAGTTCATTTTATATTACTTTAACCCTGTGGTGCATAGTGGTCACGACAATGGACACCTATTTAAAACTTATTTACTGTTAAATTCAGTGGTTGATTTGGTGGAAATTCATATTGGCCTGTGTCAGGATATTTTTATTCTTCTTAGGGCCTGACACAATGTTTTCAATTATTTTTTCAAATATATGTATATTTTTTTTAAAAGTTATAGACAAACATTTGAGGGTTACACAGCATAATAACTATAAATTATTCAGTGTTAAAATGGATGAAAGAGAGTTAAAATGTTTCGCAAAATATATTAAAAAAAAATATTCATGAAATTACAAAAAAAAAGAAAACAAGTCAAACAAAAAAATAAGTCATATTTACATTAATTTCACACTGTTTTAAATTTAATGCTCAGTTACAAATATTTGGGGGGAAAAAATGTAGCACTTTTTTCAATCTTTAAGACAAATAAAAACACTCGAGGGAAAAATCCTGACCCTGACTTTCATAATTCATGCATCAGAGGTTTAATGTGTGATAATGTGTGAATTTTGTGAAATCAATGTGAAAACCCTCTTCTGAACTTGCAAATGTATTCATGGATCTATACTCAATATGTTGCTGTTTTTCATGTCTCATGAAGCCTGCAGGGACCAAATAGCTTCAGCTTCTCATTGTTTGGAAAGAAAATGTATAAACTGAAGGGGCCGCAAACCCATTCATAGAAATATCAGTACAGTGCTATATGCATCACCTCATCAAAGTTCAGACTCTTAAGTAGTGATGAGTTTGCTCAAAAGAGGAGATAGACAAACCTGATGTGTAACCAAATTTTGTGTGGATGTCTATGTGGTTTTTTTTTTATTTTCACTAGAACGCTGCCAAGCAAGCTGCTGCTGCTGCCACGCAAACCATCGCTGCGGCTCAAAATGCTGCCGCCTCCAACAAGAACACCGCAGCTCACCAGCAACTGGTTCAGAGCTGCAAAGTAAGCATCAATACTTCTTGGCATGGTTTTTCACTATTGCTCATTCAATAGATTTTTCAAGTTGTTTACTTAACAGTTATTTCCATCATACCCTCATTAAGCATTGTTGTTTTCTTTGCATTTAAATTTCATGTATTTATTCTGAGACTTTAAGGTCACAAATGAATGATCCATAGCCCTGTCTGTAATGTGAGTGTTTTTGGTGTTTATAGGCTGTGGCAGACCACATCCCACAGCTTGTACAGGGGGTACGTGGCAGTCAGGCCAAACCAGAGGACCTCAGTGCACAACTGGCTCTCATCATTGCCAGCCAGAACTTCCTACAGGTGTTTAACACACATATACACACACCAAGCTTCAAGACGGTAACAGCTCAATACCCCTGTGCTCAAATAGAGTATCTTCAGTCCTACATCGGGATCCAGGCTGAACAAAGTATAAATAGTGTTTCTGCCATGAGGGGATCCTTTGAAAATAGGCTGTAACCTCTTTTTGATAAAAGCAGGCAGTTAAAGAAACAGCAGTGTGGTGGGGGATTATGTGTTCAAGGCCTCAGTGGCGCTTTAAGAGAGGATAGAAGAATGTAAGGTCCAAACAAATACATTCTCATAATTTAACCTCTTATCCTCATTGTTCCTTGGAGCAACACTTATTTTTAGGCCTTAGTGCTCCAAGGGAATTTTTTTTTCATATTTTATTCAACATTTTCTTAACAGTGTTTCTTTTCTTCTTCAGCCCGGTAGTAAGATGGTGACCTCAGCCAAGTCATCTGTTCCCACGGTGACGGATCAGGCTGCAGCCATGCAACTGGGTCAGTGTGCCAAGAACCTGGCCACCTGCCTGGCTGAGCTCAGGACGTCTGCACAGAAGGTAAAGCACATACACTCTGTACAGTATTTGGCTGAGGTCAGGGCACTTTACATGCAAAGTGAATGTAAAAACACAACCAGTATGCAGACAGAGACTGCACCTCTTTTGATCATGTAGAAATATACGCTGTTCAAGGTTATTGTGGTTATAGCAACTGTTTTGACACATGACTAACAGAAACTGACAGCAAAATAGCTTTATGTTTAAGGATCATGACTTTGAGAACATATGTCCTGATCCCATTAATTACAGTCGCCTTTTTTTTCCAGGCGCACGAAGCCTGCGGGCCCATGGAGATTGACTCTGCACTCACTGCCATCCAGACCTTGAGGAGTGAGCTGCAGGATGCCAAACTAGCGGCTGCAAACACCCAACTGAAACCTCTACCTGGAGAATCAGTAAGAGAGCCATGAGACTGACTCAGTGTTTATTTTACCAAAGAGGGAAAATGGAAGCTGCATTGTGTTGACAAAGGAATACAAAAGATATCGACTCCTACCCTAATGGGTTTTTGATTTCACTAATCCCGTCTTTTTCCTCCTTTAGTTGGAGAAGTGTGCACAGGATCTGGGCAGCACCTCAAAGGCAGTGGGATCCTCCATGGCTCAGCTACTCACATGCGCTGCACAAGGAAATGAACACTACACAGGTAGCACTGCTGACATACTGACACCTACAAAAATCTGTTAAGTATTTTACAACTGCAACATATTTCTTCCTCTGCCACCATACCTGCTTTTTTCAGTTCAGTAAAAATACAACTTCAAATACAGCTTTGAGTAGTGATGAGAGGTTAAATGAAAAATTTTGATCTGATAATAATATTGGCTGAATTTGTTGGTTCTGAAACACTTGTCTAACTCAAAGCTCAAACAAAGCATCTTTCTCTTGTTTTTACGTAACTGAAATATTTCAGTTATTTGGGATCTGATTTAAGAAATCTAATAACCTAAAAGACAGTCCCAAAATGTAATTTACATTGAGCTCACATCCATGATTGTTCTCGGCTTCTTTCTGTTAAATACACTTCTTTGTGTGATGCTGTTGTTGAGAAAAGGTTTAAAAATAGGTGAAGACTGATTCTTGCTGATATCCTGTTCAACATGTGACCTCCGAGACCCTTTATTTTATGAACATTGTCTTGAGGGCAAATGCTCCTTGTCCTGTACCAACTTCTGTTTACAAAATGAATAAATCCCACTCACTCATTTGACTTTTCTGTTAATTATGAAAAGAAATCTCAGATCAGAGGTCACTTTACAAACATTAGCAAGTATCCTCAACTAGATGGATGTCAGGCTCCAGGATTTGTAAATCAATACATTTTTCATGCCCGTAAATCCTGCATAACATCAGTTAGGTACTCTCCAAACTGTTTCTGTCTCTTCATAACTCTGCCTCACCTGTAATCTGTGTGCAGGTATAGCAGCCAGGGAGACGGCTCAGGCTCTTAAAACACTGGCCCAGGCAGCTCGTGGTGTGGCTGCCTCCACCACAGACCCCAAAGCTGCCGCTGCCATGTTGGACTCGGCTCGTGATGTGATGGAGGGCTCAGCACTGCTCATTCATGAGGCCAAGGAGGCTTTGGTTTCCCCTGGAGACGCTGAGAGTCAGCAGAGGCTGGCACAGGTGAGATGGCCCAGAGGTACTCAGAGGATCTGGGATCAATTCATCATGTTTATCCTTTTAGGCCTACTGTGACTGTCTGGTACCGTAGGCTGGAAGATCAGCAAATCTGACAGTCAGAATAATGCACCAGTGCCTTAGAGCTCATATCACCAAATGTCAATGCAAAGACGACTCTGCAGCATCCGATCATTCGGTTTCTCTGACTCCACTTCTACAGTACTCAAAGAGCTCTGTTCAGGAGATCTTTTGTAGATTTTGTCTCGACACATACTGCACGTGGTTGTGTTTAATTAATTGTTTTATCAGCACAGTTACATTTTTAATTCATTATGTATTTAAAAAGTATTTCAGCTTGGGGGTATTGGTGAGTTTTCTTGTCCCAAACTGGGAGTTTAAGGATGCTTAACATTCTCAGAGCTGAAACCCTGTACTTTTTAACTAGATCTATTCTAATATTAAAAGACTAAAATAAATCTGAAGCTTACAAGCATCCTTATTTTATTCAGGGAAAACTCTGCTTCATTTCTTCCATCCCTTCACATCAAATGAGGCTGTATATTTTACTTAAGAGCCAGATGAATATCTAAATCTTATAATTAATACATGAAATAGAACAGATGTCAAACATAGCAAGGGACGCTTATAGTAAACATGGTGACATGTTTACAGACTGTGCCATTCAATTATTCATGCATGGTCTGTGTCATATTTTCTCCTCTGAAAAGCTGGATAACATGTTTTTTTCTCTTTCTCCAGCAAATTTAATTAGTAGCTAAATATAAAAATGACTGTTTTTGAAGCTTTAACATATATGAAGTCGTTTTGATAATCATGTTAATGTAAGATTAGGTTAGAGACCTTGTTTGCCTCATTTAATGTCCTCTCTTGTTGTCATGTGCTTTCCCTTTTAGCCTGTGTGATGTAACAGCCTGTTTTGTAGTGTAGCCCCACTAAAGAGAAATATTATTTTATAATTATGATACATTAACGTCACATTTGTGATGCCATCCTAATCATTAACATCTAAGATTATGTTTTTTTGCTTTGCCTTGTTGGGTTAACTCAGCTAACTGTAAACATGCTGTTTGTTCCAGGTGGCCAAGGCTGTGTCTCACTCCCTTAATAACTGCGTCAACTGTCTACCTGGCCAGAAGGACGTGGATATGGCTCTCAAGAGCATCGGAGAGGCCAGCAAGAAGCTGCTGATTGAAACTGTGAGTTTGGTGTGACTCATCATAGCTCCACAAGTAAAATTAGCACGCTGTGTTTTCCTCCTTAAAGGTACAAGTAAAAGAACTTGTGATCAACATAGGAAAGTTTCAGGCAATAGTTAAGTGATGGCCAATGTCAGAATCAGTTTAAGAACATGAGAGTTTGGCTTTTTTTCTTTCATAGTTTGAATAATTCACAGAGAAAAAATGAACACATTTTTGCACATCAATTTTGTAGCTGTAACTTATGGAACCTCAGATGTTTTAATTTTGGATTTTAAACATCATTATTGAATTTCATTGATTTGCTGGAACATTAGAGCATAAACTGAGGCACTCTTGAGTTTTAATCACATTTACAAATCTTTCTAACTCCTCTGTGACTTTTGTTCAGATCCCCCCAGCCTCAAAATCCTTCCAGGAGGCCCAGAGTGAGCTGAACCAAACTGCAGCAGACCTGAACCAGTCAGCAGGTGAGGTGGTCCATGCATCCAGAGGCTCCAGCAGCCAGCTGGCAGTGGCTTCTGGGAAGTTTAGCCAAGACTTTGATGAGTTCCTGGATGCTGGAATTGAGATGGCCGGCCACACTCAGGTTGGTCTTTGATTGTAGTGTACATAAGAACGTTGTGCTTAATTTTTTTTTAGGAGAGCTGCAGCCCCAAATTTCTCCATAATTGTTCAGGGTTGATTGAATCCAGAATGTTCTGATTTTGTGTGATTATAGAAAAAGGATGACCAGGTGCAGGTGATTGGTAACCTGAAGAACATCTCCATGGCTTCTAGCAAACTACTGCTGGCAGCTAAGAGTCTGTCTGTGGACCCTGCAGCTGCAAATGCCAAGAACCTTCTAGCTGCTGCAGCAAGGTACCACAAAGAAACACAGACTAGAAAAACTTAAAAGTATAAGCAGTAAAGCATGCCTCCAGAGGTTATGAAATTAACATTGATTTAATGTGCTCAGTCATATCAAAACCAACATGTTCACAAACACAGCATACATCTTGTGGGATGACTGTGTGTTACATTTCTCCTCCTCTGTGTTTCTGTGCTTCAGAGCAGTGACTGACAGCATTAACCAGCTGATCACACTGTGCACACAGCAGGCTCCAGGCCAGAAGGAGTGTGACAACGCACTGAGAGAGCTGGAGGTAAGCAAAGCTTTGTAAAATTAAAAAAAAGGAGTTGCAGAGAGCTTTACATGCAGAAACCAGCAAAGCAAAAACAGCAAAGTCATTGCAGGGGCAAATCAAAGTGGGTATAAAAGCAGTGAAGTTGAAACAATTATATATTTTTGAACACGTCAGTATACATCTATGTTAGAGGAAGGATTTAAATGATGCCTCGAAGCAGCATGCCTTATATTTTCAATGATTACAGAAACGTCCAGCAATCGTATCACTAAAGGCTCGCACTCAAGAAAACAATCATTTAGGTATTAACTAAAAAAATATAGATAGACAAGAATAAGAATTTAAGCTGCTTCCTCCTCTCACAGGCTGTCAGAGGAATGCTGGACAATCCCAACGAGCCAGTCAATGACCTCTCCTATTTCGACTGCATTGAGAGTGTGATGGAGAACTCCAAGGTAGGTTCCCAAATAAGACAGCTTGATGATCAAACACTGTCTGCACACACACACTCACACCTCCACATACACACACATACACACACACTTACACACTCACACACCTACGCACACACACACAGCTTAGCATGCTAAGCATTCCTCTCTTTCTCCTCTCTTTGTCTTGCTGGCCCATTGTCTCGTCCAGGTCCTGGGAGAGTCCATGGCAGGTATTTCTCAGAACTGCAAGATGGGGGATGTGCCGGCATTTGGAGACTGTGTGGGATCGGCCTCAAAAGCCTTGTGTGGCCTCACCGAAGCTGCAGGACAGGTAGGAAATGACAGAAAACAAGTCTTATGATTCAAAAATGTATCAAGTGTATTGATTTCCAGTAGTATCCAGAATATCAATGCTTGTGTATGCAATAACTGGTATTGGCAATTCTTGATGAGGATATATTTTTTCCTGCAGGCATCTTACCTGGTGGGTGTGTCTGACCCCAACAGTCAGGCTGGGCACCAGGGCTTGGTGGATCCCATTCAGTTTGCCAAAGCAAACCAGGCGATCCAGATGGCTTGTCAGAATCTTGTTGACCCAGACAGCAGTCCATCCCAGGTATGCCACAACGTGATCTGAATGCATTTAAGCTTCTCTGTTTCATTTGGTTATTTATGGCTGTTTACCCCTGCATTTCTTGGTGTAATAAAAATAGCCCTGAATCCCATTCCAACAGTATGAGCAGCTCCAGAAGTCCAATACCAATCCAATTATCACCTTTACTTTCCTCAACAACATTCTTTGTGACACAGCCTGTTACATGCCTCCCTAAAGGATGAGTCAGATTCAAGCTCACCAGACACTAAAGGACAGAAGTACTGTATTATATTAGAACTAACTTTTTTCCACTAGAGTCATAAAAGAGCTTGCTGATTGGATTTTTGTTTTTTGGAGCTGTTTTCTAAGATAAAATGAGTCATTCATTAATCACTCCGTCTTTTCTGTCACTCAGGTTCTGTCTGCAGCCACGATTGTTGCTAAGCACACATCTGCACTGTGCAATGCTTGCCGCTTGGCTTCATCCAAGACAACAAACCCAGTTGCAAAGAGGCACTTTGTCCAGTCTGCCAAGGAGGTGGCCAACAGCACGGCCAATTTGGTTAAAACTATAAAGGTAGGGTTCCTTTGCCAGGCTTGCTGCAGCTCTTACCTGGCAACCCACAATTATTTGCCTCTTTGAATGTTTTGATGATTCCTCCACTGAATGGATTCTGAATATCTCTTCAGACTCGATTCATGTTTTTTTCCAAATATTTTCCAAAAATCATAAAGGTACTCTAGTCTTGTAAGATTCCAACTTTCTTTCACCATCAAGGCTTTGGATGGTGATTTCTCAGAGGAGAACAGAAACAAGTGCAGAGTCGCCACTGCCCCCCTGATCGAGGCCGTAGAAAACCTGACAACATTTGCTTCCAACCCAGAGTTTGCCAGCATCCCAGCTCAAATCAGCAACGAGGTATGGCAACATTAACATTTGTAGTCCTCTACAATGGTATACTGCGGTTAAACATAATATTGAGATGCAAGCGCTTTATAACAAAAACAGATAAACTGGGGTTCATCCTCATTTTTTTTCTTTTTTTTTTTTTTTAAATGTCATGATTTTTCTGTAGGGCTCTGCAGCACAGGAGCCTATCCTCCAGTCAGCACGCTCCATGCTTGACAGCTCCACCTACTTACTCAAGACTGCACGCTCATTGGTCATCAACCCCAAAGACCCGCCCACCTGGTCTGTTCTGGCTGGTCATTCTCGCACAGTGTCTGACTCCATCAAGAGTCTCATCACAGCCATCAGGTAAGTGAGTTAAAATCTTTTCAGGTCTAATGAATGTGAAAGGACA
The DNA here is from genome assembly GCA_008086565.1 of Thalassoma bifasciatum. Classification (NCBI taxonomy): domain Eukaryota; kingdom Metazoa; phylum Chordata; class Actinopteri; order Labriformes; family Labridae; genus Thalassoma; species Thalassoma bifasciatum. The sequence goes on from RPOG01000018.1 coordinate 244,532, forward strand.
AAACTGTAAACTTGAGGAAACATCAGGCCTGACTGGTGATAAATAACGACATAACAACATAACAAACTGCTTGAAACAAAGTAACCAGAGCATCCTCCATTTCCTTCCAAAGATGTAATCACCCCTGAGCACACAAAACAGATTATGTCAGGTGAAACTCAGGTCAGAAAACTCAGAATAAAGCTTTCCCATTTATCTGTGTAATTGCTCTTTTACAATGCCTGCAAGACTAATGCTGCGCCCTTGAGGAAGAATGCCCGACTCCTGTACCATGGCAAGATGAATGCTTGTTCTTATACCTCCACAGCTTAAATTTTTAATCTTCTTTTTCACACTTTTTGTACCCGACCTTGAACGGAACAACAACGAGGCCTAGAGGAACTAATTCCTGGTGTCAGACCTACTGAATTTTAATGTTTCTTCTCAGCTCAGAACATCTGCGCGTTAGCATTCACAAGCAGCCAGCTGAGCATCCCGTCCAGTTGTCCTGCCCTCATCCAGTCCTCCTCTGGGACTGCAAATTGGGGTCTTTGAGTTTGGCGTGGGGCTTTAATGGCAGTGATGCACCACTTTGCCAAAAAACACACAGGAACTATTGCCACCCTCTAAAAGCCAACCTTATAACATTGTCAGAGTCATCACACCCAAAGATGAGGTTTCATTTTAGTTTGACTCTCAGTGTGCCACCGTGCATGGAAATGGATGTTTAACTAACCTCATTTGGCCCGTGTGGCCGATGCCCCAGACCACTCAGAGGCTTCAAAGCTAATTTGGCTGCCCAGCTTGATCTCCCTGTGCAGACGAGACCCTGCAGGCCACATTCAGCAGATGTGAGCTGAGCAGCAATGAGATGAGGCAGCCAGAGGAAAAAAACAAGACATCCTGGAAGCTGTCTGTGTTTTAATAAGTGTTGGTTATATTTCCTCTCCCCCTGTCTTCTAACGTCTCACTTTTCTTCCTCACTTTATCACTTTCTATGTCCTGTTTTTCACCCCATTTGTCATCCTTTCATTTCTGTTTCTGACCATTTTTATTGCTCTCCGTCTCTTCACTTTTCCTGTTCTCATTTTATTCTCAGGGACAAGGCTCCGGGCCAGCGAGAGTGCGACTCCTCGATTGATAACATCAACAAATGTATCCGGGACATTGAGCAGGCCTCTCTGGCAGCAGTCAGCCAGAACTTACCCAGCAGGGATGACATCTCACTGGAGGTAAGCGACCATCAGAAGATGGCTTGTCGTTTTCCACAAACAACTATGGCTACCTTCCTCTATTTGCATTTTTCATTGTTTGTTTACCCTTGTTCTGTTATTCATCCTGATGTCTCATTTATTTATTTATTTTCATCAGTTACATACTTGTGTGTGTCTTTTTCTGGTCCTTATGTTTCTTGTCTTGTGTCTCTTTACTTATGGATCTATTGGTGGCCAAAAATAAAGTTTCTATCCGCTCTGTAAGAAACTCTTAAAGAAAAATGAGGATTATATGTCTATATGAGTTATTTGATATAAACATGTATAGCCTGTAATGAATCAGTTTCCGTCATTTTCACATTGCTTGAGCAACAACCACAGAACAGCTTGATTTTAATTTCTGCAAGTGCGTTAACAGTTCAGACAGCTAGTGTAAAAAGCACGACTCATGACTAACCAAAGTCACATCTCGTGCGCTGAAAAATCAAGAATAGAAGGCTTGCCTATTTTTTCCAGAGCATATCTTAGTCAAAATAGACAGAAATGTGTCAAAATGTGCACTAAACTGGCTTCGTATCAGATATATTAAATTCAGCACGAAAAATAAAGTGTGATAATATTCTCTATTTGTTTTCGCGACAGCCAATCATCTCTTTTTGTGGAGAGACTGTCTTTGTTTCCACACAATGCCTTTAACTCAAAGTTGGGTCTAGAAAAGTTAGTCTGTATGGAAAGTCACTTGTGAGTCATATTAAATTTTAAGATAGTATCAGGTCACGAGAAAGTTTCCCCTTGTGCGTTTTTCTTTTCCTGTGTCTCTACTTTTCTTCCCCTCTTTCTGCTCAGCTAGGCGTAAATAAAGCATCTGTTTTTAAAAAGAGCGAGATTGTTTCCTAATAAGACCAACCCCTGACATCTGTATAACACTCGAAACACCTCCTGATGTGCAAAAAGAAATGCACTTAAAACGGAGTCATAATTCATGGAGCTACATGATTTTATTGATTAAATAACATTTGATAATGGAGGATACATTTTATCCTCCTCCCCACCCCATCACGTGTGCCCGTGTGTCTGTTCACACAAACAGCTGTGAGGTTGTGAGGTGAAGGATGATGAATCTATGTACTTTATTTATGTGCATTGATTTTAATTTACATTACATCACATACCTCTTAATGCATTCTCAAAGAAAATTGATCCTGAGGACGCAGACCTCTTTGTGTTGGGTTTTTATACGTTCATGACTTATTTTTTAAAATACTTGAAGGAGAGACCAGCCTGACAGCAGCACTTCTTGCAGCTAACACACTTCCTGTGTGAAGCAGACTTTAGGCTCTCAGACCAATTTTGTTGATTCATAAAAAAATGTTGGTTAACGTATGAAAAGCCGGATGAGCTTGGGGCAAAAATTTCCCCATTTATCTAACCATCTAGCTGACTTATTTGAATGCACCTCTTTCTTCCTTAAAAAAGAAAAAAAAATCTTTTTCTTTCCTCTCTTCAGGCGCTTCAGGAGCAGCTGACGTCCACCGTTCAGGAAATTGGCCACTTAATTGACCCTGTTTCCACTGCAGCCAGAGGCGAGGCTTCCCAACTAGGACACAAGGTATAAGGAGCAGGGAGCTAATTACTTCACTCAAATACTGTTACTTCAGAGCAGCAAGGCTCTACTTTTTTAATGAGTCACAATAACACTTTTACTCTTGTTGGGTGTCAAGTTATTCAGATAAAATAAGAACTGTGATACTTTTCACAGCAGTGAAATCTATTTTGAAAGATGTGAAAACTTAAATGCAGTGATTTCATTCTCTTATACACTGAGCTGCAAGATAGTACAGTTTTCAAACATTCATTTTTTTGGTTATTGTTGATTTAATATAGCTGAAATTACTGCTAAATTTTTCCCACCTTCTCCTCTCAGGTGACCCAGCTGGCCAGCTACTTTGAGCCACTGATCACAGCCTCTGTGGGCGTGACCTCCAAGCTGAATGACCACCAGCAGCAGATGACTTTCTTAGACCAAACCAAGACCCTGGCTGAGTCTGCTCTGCAGATGCTCTATGCTGCCAAGGAGGGTGGAGGAAATCCAAAGGTAGACTTCAGTTTTACTCAATACTTAGTGGAAAAGGATTCTCTGTGTATCCGTGCATATATGTATATCTCTTATTAAATGTCTGCTTTATCCCTATCTCACACCCCACAGGCGTCCCATACCCATGATGCCATAGCAGAGGCAGCTCAGCTCATGAAGGAGGCTGTCGATGATATCATGGTTACTCTGAATGAGGCTGCCAGTGAAGTGGGGATGGTTGGAGGAATGGTGGAGTCAATCGCAGAGGCCATGGCCAAGGTGAGTGCTGCTGGGTGTTGTGTGATTACTCCACTTTTATGAACACCAGTGGTTAGAGTACAAGCTTTTAAACTCTTCAAAAGCCAATATTGTGATTGGTTAATTCGCAAAGCACATCCTTTTGTTCCTGAAATAAGACTTCTCCATTATTCCTCTGTCATTTGTTTGGTTGTTATAGAATGGGAGGGGACAGCTCAGAGGTTCCTATAATAGGCCTCAATGCAGCTTGTAAGAGGATGTTGTTTCTACAAAACACATTACTATTGTATTATTAAATTAATAGGTTGGCAAAATTGTGGGTTAGAAATATCTTGACTTGCCAGATGGTGTATAAGAAAGTGCTATAATTGGACTGAGAAGCAAGAGAAATTAATTGGCTAGAAGGTAGCTGGCAGGAAAGCAAATGTCCTCAGTTTATTCCAGGGTTACCAGAAAAACTCTCTCTAATTAAAAATGCTTTTTTGTCACATTTTGTAACCTTTGTTTCCTTGTTGCTGTGTAGAACATCTTGATTGCTATCTATGTGTCTCAAAGCACCGCAAAAAGTCATTGATTAGCATATTAATACATATTATACTCCATAGTACAAGAGAAAAATTAGTTAACAAAAACAGCTGCTCTGAAGTGTAGACCGTCTCTTTACTTAGCACTTACACTATCAGCAAACACATATGGTGTGAAGACAGAAAAAGCCTATTTTGTCTCTGGTACAGACAGAATATTATCAACTAATTACTTCCTTCCTCGCCTTCCTGAGTGAGACTCACCGCAGGGCTGAGAAAGTGCCTCAGGTGTGGGTCACCAGAAGAGAACAACATCTCAGATTCAGCTGTGTGCAGCACGCCATGAATAATGAAGGAAGGGGTTCACTCGGGGTCCGCATGATTATCGAGTGTGTTATGTCTTTGTGCATGTCAGCGGTTGATTAAAAGGAGATACTCCTCCAAGATAACCTGACAAAAGTATGGTCTCTCTGCAAGATTTTCAGCAGTGGTGATTTTTAATTCTCTTGAACTTATGGTCATTGAGTCCAAAGAGAAGATTCACCTGTGTGTGTTTTTTTTTCTGAGAGTAATTAAGCATGAACAAGTTCTTGAGATTTAGAGGATTGATTTCAGCACCACTATGAGCACATGTGACATCACCTCTTGTCTTCACAGCTTTGCTCTAGAAACATAAAGTATGCACTGCAGCGTGTCTGTAGCTGATCCTATTTAAAAACTGTAATTACAGAGTAGAACTAGTCCATAATTTATAATGAGTGTTTATCTTTCAGTCTGTGTTTATTTAAATACAAAATTAGATTAACACTGTTTGGCAGATGATGTAATGCCTGCACACCTGGCAGATTTATTTTAATTAAAAGGTAGATCAGATTATCTGTCGCAGTAAATAAAGAGCCGAATGATTCATTGTCCCTGTGTTTGAAGATGCTTGTTTATTTGGTGCAGAATAAATTAATTGCACCTGAAATAAACAAGGCTGTACTCTGTTAACTCTTTGTGTCTATTTGCAGCTGGATGAAGGTACACCTCCAGAACCTGAGGGCTCATTTGTGGATTACCAGACCAGTATGGTGAAATACTCCAAGGCGATTGCTGTCACCGCTCAGGAAATGGTAAACCTTCAAAATAAAAGTGTCTTATATAATACTTGAGAAATGTGACAGTGAATTTTGAGTTTAGTGATGTGTTGGTAGGATTTATCAATGATTGGATTGGATCCTCTAAATAGAGCATGAATGGTTATAAGAGAATATAAGGAGTAACTGCCTGAAAACCCAGTAACCCAGGCCTTTAGACTGTGAAGGAACAAATACAGCACTTAATGCATATTTCAGTAATAGTAACAACTTTTAGGTTTCAGCAAACACTTAACTGGAAAGATTTTTCTCTTTATGTTTTCACACACAAACACACATTGATTTAATACACAGCACTGGTTGATGACTGAAAGTCAAATTTAATTTCATGAAGTGTAATGTTATTAAAAAAGCAAGAACATTTTTCAACATGAGATCTGAAGGAAAGAGGGATTTTCTGCATGGACTGATTGTCACTGTGTGTGTTTCCCCCTCAGATGACCAAATCAGTGACATGTCCAGATGATCTGGGAGCACTTGCCTCTCAGGTGACGGTGGACTACAGCCAGCTGGCCGTTCAGGGCCGCTTGGCCGCTCACACAGCTGAGCCAGAGGAGGTAAGGACAACCTGGGTGTCATCTAGAGACAGAGTTTCACCCAATGAAAGTATGTCATCAGTTTACCATCAGTGAGAAGCATCCATGGCTGAATTTGTGTAAAATGTGCTACGATGACATAGATGAGTTATGATGAAACTTCAGTGTGTTATGGTATTAATTAAACATTCAAGGAACAACAAATGTCTTTATATACATTTTTGATCAGTAAGTTTGTGTTTGTGTGTTCTCTCCTGTATCTTCAGATTGGTTTCCAGATAAAGACCCGGGTGCAAGAGCTTGGACATGGGTGCATCTTCCTGGTGCAGAAGGCCGGGGCTCTGCAGATTATTCCCTCTGACAGCTTCACTAAAAGGGAGCTCATTGAATGTGCCCGTGCAGTCACAGAGAAGGTATTATCCTAACATTGCAATGCGTTTCAAAGTTTTTTGTTTCATTCAAAGCACTCTGGATTTCTTTTGTCAGCTAGTGTTTTAGAACATAACCTCATGAATCAAAATTTATCGGTCATCTGTTGATTGAAACCACTACTTACCTTGTTCTGATCATCTAATATGTCCTTTACAGTATTATAGTTCCTGTTTTGTGTTACTACTACAAATACCAAATGACTTTGTGCTAGATGTTTTCTCATTTAGACTCACATAACATGAGCTCTGAATTTTGTAAAGTAGCAAATCATCAACAACGTAAGAGTGTTGGTGCTTTAATTTATTTGATCAAAAGCCTCCTGATTTAAATCATTTTGGAAGAAACCATTTGCCTGTGGAATTCCTCTGCTTCAAAGGCTGACTATTAAATTCACCAGCCTTAACAAAATAAATGATATCACTGCCGACTTTGAATGATTCATGCTGAAATATGGCACAGATCACATGCAAGCAATGAAGCAACATTTTATAGCTGTATTTTATAAATGTTAACAGTCTTCCAGTAGTAGCAGCTCCAAAGCAGTTTTTCTCCTTTATACCTTACTTTCAAGTAGGAGTTCATTTTTCCATCCCTGCAACCTTGTTGAAAAGAAAAGGTTTCTTGGTAAAACATCATTTCACACTGGCTTTGTTTCGATCTCCTGACCTTTTTTACTTCTGCTGCTGTGTTATTTATGTAATGCAAGAAATCATGTGTCACAAACCCAGAAATATCAGTAAATCATTTCCTGCTGCCACTCAGCATCCATGCAGAAACAAATGGTGTCGAGACCAGTTTGACGTGCTCATTTAAATGACTGAGTGATGCCATGCGGCACTCTGCACCGACAGTGTTTTTTTGCTGTTGCAGCATTTTTTTTCTAAATCCAATTGGGACTTCTGTTGTTGACTTCTTAGTTGAATGAATTATTTATGAGCGTCCAAAGAGAGCCATGTCACAAACAAAGTAAAACCTGAAGGGTTGGCTCGGGTCTATGGCATGTGTTGATTTATTATTCCTTTTTTTATATCAGAAAAGGTTTGTTCAACTCTGTTCCAAAAAATAAAAGGCAATAATATTACTTTAGTGAAAGAAAACAACAATAATAAAGTAAGTTGTCTGTCACAAACCAAAAAGATGTAGAAAAAAATGCACTCCCAACTGTTTCCCAAACATCTGAGGTATTTGAAATGCCTGAGGGTAAAATATCTGCACATTCTCACCTGTCCAATTATGGTGCATGTGTGTCCCGTGCGTGTCCCGTGTGTGTCCCTTGTGTGTCCTGTGTGTGTCCCTTGTGTGTCCTTAGGTGTCCCTGGTTCTCTCAGCCCTGCAGGCAGGAAATAAAGGCACTCAGGCATGCATCACAGCAGCCAGCGCTGTGTCGGGCATCATCGCTGATCTGGACACCACCATCATGTTTGCCTCTGCCGGCACGCTCAATGCAGAGAATGATGAGTCCTTCGCTGACCACAGGTCAGGACTGGATACACGCATACACATTAAAATGTGTGAGACATCTGCAAGTTCTAAGATGGGACTGAAAATCAGCCCTTCTGTTATCTCTCCTTCCAAAACTGACAGAATGACTTATTGTCTAGTTAACATGGGGGGATGGATCTTTCAAGACGGAAACTACAAATTACCCACAGGGTTTTAAAGATGAAGGATGTGTCAAAAATTTAACTGTTCTCATGCTTTAAGTAAATGCTTACTTTGAGAGCAGGACAGGGGATTCTCGTAGGAACGAAAAAGCAAAAAAAATTAAGTATGCAATTACTCCAGTTATTGTCAGAGAGATCATGTTGCCTTAATGTTCATTATCTGACATTTGACTCTCAGGAAACTATCTTGGTCTTGTGGTTTGTAAATCACCAGAGTTCAAAGAGAAAGAGATCTAATGATCTGAGACAAGATTTGGCACAAAACATGCTGCTGGGATCTCAACTTATTAACCCGGATCCTTACAGATAATTGCTGGTGAAAGTATAAAGCAGAAATATAGAGAAGCCCTGCTGGGGAAGGATAAAAGGCGATTGAATCACTTTTTAGCTCCAGTTATGTCACACACTCTTCTATTAAAATCAAGGAGAAACCTCCCTACAATTACTGTGTTAAACTAGAAAGTGTATCAAACTTGACTGGCTTTTTGACCTTATACATCCTCCTTGTGTTTTCGCCAGCTTTGATGTATGAATGTGTTTGATATCAAAAGAGATTTGTGTGAGTGTGAGTCACACACAAGTATCTGTGCTGTTGCTTCAGTCCAACACTTTGGTCTCTATCTGCCTCCTCATCTCAAAGGGAAAATATTTTGAAGACGGCCAAAGCTCTGGTCGAGGACACAAAGATGTTGGTGTCTGGTGCTGCTTCCGGTCAGGACAGACTGGCTCAGGCTGCCCAGTCTTCAGCCAAAACCATCACCCAACTCACAGATGTGGTCAAACTGGGAGCTGCCAGTATTGGTTCAGATGATCCCGAGACTCAGGTTAGTCAGCCCGATGTTACCCTTTGACTTTCCCTGTCAGCATCACCCTAATTTGCTATAAATGGTAATATCTTCACAGAGTTTTATCTCCTGACCAATCTGAGCTGTGATAAATTCTCTATCTGTGTGATCTGTTTCTAGGTAGTTCTGATAAATGCTGTCAAAGATGTGGCCAAGGCGCTGGCTGAGCTCATTAGTGCCACCAAGTGTGCTTCTGGCAAGGCAGCAGATGATCCGTCCATGTACCAGCTGAAGAGTGCTGCCAAGGTAAGGGGATCAGTATGAAAGTGTTGACATCATCAAACACCCTTTCATTCAAAGACCTGCTGCTGGATTTAAAACTGTGCTGTTTTTGCCTTTTTAGATTGGGAACTTTTACAAAAATGAGGTTTTTTTATTCCACTCTTGATAAAAATGAAATTGGCAAATCTGTCCAACTGATATGAGACATGAAAGTAACACCGTTCTATACACTTTATGTTTGCAGAGCAGACATCCCCAGTTTCCTCAGGCAGGGCCATTAATCAGTTCGAGCTCCTCTCCTGTCACCACGAAACCTGTTCACACGAGTCAAACTGAAGGCTCTGTCTCTGAGATGTAAATAGACGGAAAATTGATGTTCTGGGTGAGAGGAAACCGGGCTGTTTGTGTAGAAGATAAATCAGCTGTATCCTTGGCTTTAACACTACATTTCACAACCTCTCTCACCCACTCCAGCTGCTCATTATCATCTTGAGCTATGGAGTTAATATAGAAAAATAGTACGATAAAGGGGTGACAGGGAAATAGGTTCACAGATTCTGGCCACAATGTATGTTTGGGGATAATCTTTTGTCTGCATAGGTGCTTTGCGCCCCCTATCTACTATCTCAAAGAAGTACATACACGAACCTCAAACTGTGAAACAAGGCAAGAAAAGGGTAGACATTTGTCGTAAAACTCAAACACAGATGTTTGAGGTTTGGGTTGGATACGTCTAATTTAATAGTTGTTTTTTTTTTTTTTTTTCCTCTGTCTTATTCATAAGGTGATGGTGACCAATGTGACGTCCCTGCTGAAAACTGTCAAGGCTGTAGAGGATGAGGCCACTCGGGGCACCAGAGCGCTCGAAGCTACAATTGAGTGCATCAAACAGGAAATGGCTGTAAGCACTTTTCCAGAAAAAACATGTATGCGAGTGGATTGTAGTTTTACCTGTATGCTGAATGACCGATCAAAGTTCATCAAAACAATTCAATAATGAGAAACTAGAAGCATCAGCTGGTCGAGTATGTTTACTACTCTTCAAGTAACAACCTCCCACCTTTTTCTTCCACAGCTGTTCCAATCCAGAGATGCTCCCAACAAGACAACCACACCTGAGGAGTTCATTAGGATGACGAAGGGTATCACCATGGCGACCGCTAAAGCAGTAGCTGCAGGGAACTCAGCCCGGCAGGAGGACATCATCCACACAGCCAACCTCAGCCGCAAGGCCATCTCAGACATGCTCACCACCTGCAAGGTTCTTATCCCACCTTATCAGCAGTCGAAAACCCTGCGTTTGTTGTGCCGTAATGTCTCAAAAGACACTTTTAACACATTTAAAATCTCTGTTAAATCATGAACATATGTGTTGGTGTCTAGCAAGCAGCCTACCATCCAGAGGTGAGTGAGGAGGTGATGAACAGAGCGCTGATGTTCGGAGCGGAGTGTACGACGGGATACATCGACCTGCTGGAACAAGTGCTGCTGGTGGGTTGAGAATGTTGCTTTTCCTGTTTGTTTGCAATCAAAGTAAATTTACAAACAAGATGATCGATCTAAACAACAGCCTCAATTTCCAAATTCACCCAAACTTTTAGTGACTGGATTATTTTTATATCTCACGTCTCAACTCAAAACATGTATCTGAAATATTCAAACCCAAGATACCATGCTGAACATATAAACCATATCTTTATTTTTGGCATCCTTGCCTTTGACATTCCAGTTGTCTATTCAGGTAAAATTACATTTTTATGATCTATGAATGTGTGTGTGTGTGTTCTTGTGTATGTAGGTCCTGCAGAAGCCCACTGCAGAGCAGAAGCAGCAGCTAGCCGCATGCTCCAAACGAGTGGCAGGAGCTGTCACAGAGCTCATCCAGACTGCTGAGGCCATGAAAGGTAATGATACAAGCACTGACTGTATCACCACACCTCACAAAGTGACCCCTTCCTCAGTGTTCAAAGTTGTTGAGTTCAATCTGCTTCACTAAACATAATTTTGATATGTTCAACAAAGTCTGCCCATGTTTACGTCTCCCAGTGCGAGTTTTCTGCAATTCTAAGAAGATACAACTGCAGTTATACAGAAATGTCCCTAATAAAAACATAAGTAATATCCTTGTCCTCCTTCTCTTGCTACAGATGGAGGTAAGTCAGTGTTGTTTCTGTACCGTGACTCATTGTACCAGTGTTGAGCTGTTAAACACGTTTTCTTTTCAGCGCTAACATTGATTCATTTAATCTCATTTTGGAATCAAGCCTCCCGCACTGTCAGCTCCATCTACCACGCTTCATTTTGCGTGCCATTTCAATTCAAAAAACCAATCACTTTTCATTTCAGTGAATGGCAGTTTGTTGCCTCCACCAGCTTTGCATGGGACTTCTATTTTTTTTTCGTGTTGTTGTGAGGCATGACCTTTGGAGACACTGCTCTGTGGCATATCTTTATTAATCTCATTTTCAATTTGGATTATAATCCTAATGTTATGTGTAAATTCACCCCTCAGGCTCAGAGTGGGTGGACCCTGAGGATCCAACCGTGATTGCAGAAACCGAGCTCCTGGGGGCAGCAGCGTCCATTGAGGCAGCAGCAAAGAAGCTGGAGCAGCTCAAACCCCGGGCAAAGCCCAAGGTGGGTAACTTTAGGAACGATAACTTACAAGGACTTTTACACTTGTTTAAGTGTCAAGCTTTATCATCACTGTCGTTATTAATGAGTTAAAAGGGTTTGCTTTTAGATATTTTCTCGTTCTCACTTTGAGGTTAGATAGCCTTTTCCTTCAAGACATGACATCCACAGCTCTGTGCTGCTGAGTTTACACTTTTCTTCACAGTGAACAGCTCTTTTGTAGTTTCCATTACATGGCCTGAATTCCCAAAAAGTTGGCACGCTACAAAATACAGAATCTGATTTTGACGGTTTGGCTATCTTTGAAACTCTTAATGTAATTGAAAATCATGCAAACACTACACATCAGATATAAAATTTAACGTTTGTTTCATGTATAATTGTTGCTCATTTTATATTTTGCACCAGCAACACAGTTGAAAACAATTTCTCTGAAAAAAACAGCTGGAGGGACATCCCCCAACTAATGAGAATAATTTGCAACAGGTTAGTAACATGACAGAGCACAAAAAGGGTGCAACAGAGACAGAGAGGTGGAGCTTCTCTAAGGGTTCACCACCCTGTGAGGAACCGATTGAGTAAATGTCAGTGATTTCAGGATACTGAAATCGCAAGGAATTCAGAGGTTTCATTATTTACAGTAAATAATATCACTGAAAGATTCAGAGATCTCTGTACAAGTTTCTGTGATTAGATTGAGACTCGTAAAAGCCGGTGGTGCGGGCACATATCTTACTTTTGAAAACTAATAAACTGATCTCTTTGGTTCAGTAATATGCAGAGTGTTGCTAAGATATGTGATCTTTTTAAAAACTTTTTAATGACTGTCTGACATTCTGCTGTTAATCAGGGTCATTTTATGTTATGAAACTAATTTGAGCTTTTAATGAGTAAAAATAATGTGTTGTACTTTTACTACTGTTGCCATGCAATGAAGCTTTTTAATATGCCTCAGTGTCTTGTGCCTGTCTCTGAGCATCTCTGTGTACATATTTTAACATTAGTGTTAATGTTGGGATATTTCAAAGTAACAAAATGACATGTTTCGTTTTGTTCAACATTCACACAAAGGGTGCTCTGTGTCTTGTGCTGTGCCTTTTTTCTTTATATACTCACATCAGTTTCACGTTGAGTTATGGTCCCAACTTTACCAGAGACTCTCAGAGTTTCCCATAACTGCTCAGACCCAGTTTACTGGATTCATGCCCATCAAAGTTTCACACCATAATTTTTTATCCGTGTAACAGAAACTTTCCTTCATTCCTCTTTTCTATATATCTTCCGTCATTTCCCCCTTTTCCCATGCAATACATCTACCATGTCCCCCTCCTCTTCCTCCTCCAATCAATCCATTTATCTGTATTAGTTAAAGCTGGAGCCTGTCCTCTGGCTCCCAGTTAACCCCTCCCCTCCCTCCCTGCCTGCCCCCACCAGCGGAGGCCTTCTCTGCAGGGCTCTGTCTGATATGTTTGATATATTAGGTTGTTATTCAGTCCCAACTATATATCAAACATATTCCTACAGTGTCCCGCTCTGTCTACAAACTTGTGGTGTGAATGTGTTTGAGTGTGAACAAGTGGCAGATCTGAGTATGATTGGATGTGTAATACTGACAGATAATCCTTGTGCAGTCTTGTGTGTGTTCTTAATTGTCACCCAGCTCCTTATCAGCTATTGCAAATCAAAAAAAGCTTTATATGTGGCTGTGGGAAGCTTTTAGAAGTCCTTTGTCGCCTTTTTTGGGTTCTGTGATTTGGGAAATGTAACTAAGAATCAGGAGGTAGAAAATGAAATAATTTCTTTTGATGCAGATATTTACTTTGTGAATGGATTTTATTGGACTTTTTGTTGTTGAAAGGGCAGAAACTCCAGTCTGTTGAGACATCATCCTGTCTGACTCTCTGATCTTCTCTCCCCACAGCAAGCAGATGAGACCCTTAACTTTGAGGAGCAGATCCTAGAGGCAGCAAAGTCCATCGCTGCAGCCACAAGCGCTTTGGTCAAATCTGCATCAGCTGCACAAAGAGAGCTGGTAGCTCAGGGCAAAGTGGGCCTCATCCCTGCCAACGCCGTAGATGATGGACAGTGGTCTCAGGGGCTCATTTCTGCCGTAAGTGTCTATCAAATGGTCCATTTTATCCACTCAACAATCCAAATCCCAGTTTTTCTAAAATCTTTTGTCTATCTTTACCTTCCTCAATCAGGCTCGTATGGTGGCAGCAGCTACTAGTAACCTGTGCGAGGCAGCTAATGCTTCGGTGCAAGGCCATGCAAGTGAGGAGAAGCTCATCTCTTCAGCTAAACAGGTGGCAGCCTCCACTGCGCAGCTGCTGGTGGCCTGTAAGGTGAAGGCTGACCAGGACTCTGAAGCCATGAGAAGACTACAGGTGAAGGAGAGACACTGCACATAAGATAGGGCAGTTTTTGTTCAGCTGGTTTGATGATTGTTTTAGTAGGTTTGTGTTTCCAGGGCTTCTCATTTAAGAGTGTACTTTTTCCTCTATTGCTCTGTTTCCCTTACAGATTGCTGGGAATGCAGTAAAGAAAGCTTCAGATAACTTGGTGCGTGCAGCCCAGAAGGCAGCATTTGACAAAACGGATGACCATAACGTGGTAGTGAAGACCAAGTTTGTAGGTGGAATAGCACAGGTGAGGAAAAATGGGCACCATTTGATGTAATGGATGGTTTTAAATGAACAGAAGGGTAGGTTTTGGTTTCTTCAAATATAGTGGTTTTTAGCTTGTTTTTTTTCTTTTTTTTTTCTTTTTTGCAATACTGGGATCAGGGATGACTGTCTTTAACCTGAAATGCAGTTTTCACTCATGTGGGCTCAAATTATCTTAGTTTTGTTACATTCCTGGACTTTTTTTGCCACAGTGTTTTTTCTCAACAGTTACATATGTTGATTTGAGCCCCTCTGAAAGTTGCACAGAAGCTTTGAATGCAAATACTGATGCAAGTGGTGTTTCTTTAAGTGAGAAAAACTTCAAATAGGAGCTGAAGCAAAGTACATTTTTGCATCAGTTAATAAAAAGAAATTACACGAAGCATGAGTAGTTGAAAGCAATGAGAACAGATTAGCTTCACTTTAGTGTCTCTTGTTTTCGAATAAAGTTTTTTTCTGATGAAAGTGAGAATTAATGTTTTTTGTCTGCCTCTTAGATCATTGCAGCTCAGGAGGAGATGCTGAGGAAGGAGAGAGAGCTGGAGGAAGCGAGGAAGAAACTGGCTCAGATCAGACAGCAGCAGTACAAGTTCCTTCCCAGCGAACTTCGGGAGGACAGCAACTAATTATTCAAAACCTTCATCTCTCCTTCAGCTACTGCTACTGCTGATGATGATGATTATGATGCATACACTTAAAGCAGTGTGAAGAGCACACCTGTATCTGCAATTTCTTTATTCTCTTTAAAGGCACTCATGAATGAACAGGTACGTGGCCTACAGAGACTTCAGACATGTTTTACACATCAGTGATGCCCGAGCCTGCAGTGAAGTCACATGAAGTCAACTACTAGCAAGTCTGAAATACTACTGTGTGGAACTGACTACTTTCTGGACACATAGATTAAATGAATCGAGTGAAGAACTGTTTTTGTCCTCGTGTATAGTATCACCACTTTGACTGATGTAATCTGAACCAGAATGTGACATGCTTTAGGACAAACCGTTCAGCTCATACGCTCTCATGTTTGTCCAAAAGCTATATAGCTCCTCTCTTGTTTTGTTTTTGTCTTTTGTTTTACTTTCACATGTTGCAGCTCTAGTTCATAACTTCACAGAGGAAGAACTGATTGTATTACTGTTCATATGATATAGCCATTTAACTGCAGTGTCACGCCGAGCAAAATGATCTCAGCTCTGATGTGTATGAATGTTGAACTTCATTCTCCCATGAGACACATTCAATATCCGTTGAAATCAAGTGGTGTATTGCTTCTCATACTTACATAAAGAACTTGCATTTTGATGTATCCAGACTGTAAACTACAACAATGAACAGTTTTTTTTTTTTTTTGCAATCATCCTTTGAAGTAGACAACTCTATAAGCTTTTTTGCTTCTCATGTCTTTTTAAAATGATGCAAATTCAATATGTTTGTCTTTGCCCTTGGATGTTGGTGTCAGTGTGTTGTGAAAAACACAAGTATAATGTTTTACATCACATTATCATGTGAATGCTTTCCTCCATGGGAAGACATTTAATCATAGAAGGAATATTTATTTCACTTTTCGCAGAGAGGGAGCTCTCTGGTGCAGTAGTATTTAACATCATTAGCAGCACCAGGCGTTCTCCCAGATCCTTTAAAGTTTTTTATTTTAGCATTTCAGGTCTTTAGAACTTGAGACGGAACAAAGAGAATTTGATCATGATGCAATAACATGGATGGTGCTTTGGGGGGCAGTATTGGTTTCTCTTACAGCATGCAAAATGAAAGTAATAATATAACAGGATGTTGTACAGAATATATATTGGCCTCAAAATCATGCAAATTGAGAGTACATGTAAATACCTCAAACATTTTGAATCAATGCCGCTGCTTTGCTTTGTCTGCTCTCTGCAGATTTACTTTGGCCCTCTCCTCCGTGATTTTCTCTCATGATTTTCGGTAGAAAAGCAGGAACAGTCATTCTCCAGCAATACTCAGTCACTGCCAGGGAAACAATTGGATTAACCTCCAACTTTTTTCAATCAGGAAGGAACAAAGAGAAATCAGACACTCACCTGGAGGCAATAAGTTAACTGTAGTGACCGAAAATATGATGTTTAATCAAAGATGCACACACCACAACACTGATCTCTTCAGTGTATCTCCTTCTTTTGTCCATCAGTCTCTGCATATAAGGGTGCTCCACTAACTCTGCTAACTTCACTAAATATACAGTTTTCTGCAATAGAAGAAGCTTTTTTTTGTTTACCGAGTTTGATTGTAGTGTGTTTGGTTCCCTTTGTCTTACTCTATGGGCCGTGTTTCTATAGTAAACTACAGTGTATCGTAAGATTTTAGGTCCTGCTGTGAAAATGCATGGCTTTGTGCTTCAGATGCATCTCTTGTTTATACAGTGACAGTCAAACTTTAAGGAATGCACTGAGTGATCCTGACTTCCACATACAGACGGTATCCAGCATCAAATCACACAATCACTACTTTTTTTTCCTTTAACAGTTGAGACTGAGTTTCAGAGTTTTTTTTCTGGCATCTTATTTGTACTGAGCGTGGATTGAAAGGGAACGGGGTAAGGGGGGCGGGGGGGTCGACTGCTCATCATTCAAGTCTGTAGTGTTATTATTAGTGCCTTAGTCCGTAGCCCATACAGTGTCTGGTCTGCTTGAGTGACAGCTTCACCTCATCTTTCAGAAAGGTACTGGAAAAGGAATATTTTTAAGGAATGTAGGTTGATGTTTGTGGGTTTTTTAATGATTTGTTGTCCCACTTGTTCACAAGATGTTCCTCTAAGTGCTGAAACAACTCTTACTCTCTCTTCAAGGCCTTTTTAGGGATGGCAGAGGAACTGTCCACCAGTTAAAAAAATGTGTTGCTCTTTAAAATGTACCATCAGTATTTATACATATATATATGAATATAATTATGTATATTACATATATGAACACATTTTTGTACTGCATTCCATGGGCATGTACCACAGTGCTTCAAAGCTGTGACAGGCTGGAGATTTGGGTCTGTTAACTGCTTTATTGTATGTTATTAAGTCACTCAAATTTTATGGACTGGCTTTTCTTTCCTCTCTAGTACTTTTAAGCCTCTCTGAAAGACTTAATGTGATGAGAACATTTCAGTATATCTGTCACCATTAAGATGTCGTGGCGCATTTCAATGATGTTGAGTATTTGAAGTGTTCGGTACGTTTTCTCTCCCTTAACAGAAAAAAAAGTTATGAAGTTAATACGTTAAAGATAAGTGATAACAAACAGTTTAAGAGATATTTAACTGGCCTCAATAAAACTATTTTTTGTATTCATGATAAATAAAGCATTTCAATGTAACATTGTGTAGGATTTCCTTTTTATGTAGCAAAGACATTGACATGATGGTTGTCATTCACTCTGGAGCTCTTGACAAAAAGCAAAACATTTTTATTTCTCATCATCTTCATAACAAAGTTGTTTGTAAAGAAACAAAGGAAAAAGCAAAAAAAAAATTGTAGATATGGTAAATGGAGCCAAACGAAAAAAATAGGCAAACCCAGAAACCACCACCACTCTAACATTATTATGAAACATGACCTATTGACCTTTGACCATTTTATTTGTTATGTGGATGTGTGTCTGATGCACAAACTAATTTATGACCAGGTCCCATCACCACTAAATCCATGTGTGCTACTCTGCAGGAACAGTTTTAGGAACATACACATACACATACACATGTACAGTAGATTTTGCAGAAGGTGGATATGCAGAAAAGGTGACCCCAAGAAGGCTATTTAAAGCTTTTAACAGGGGACCTTTTTTCCCACAAATAAAGTGGGAGCAAACAAACAAAATAACAACACATGCGTAGACCTAACAAACATATAGCAGAAGATCCTGGTATTGTGGGAATATACATTGATATTACCAAGCGATCAGTCATACAAAGTTAAGAGTAACAGTTTTAGTTTTTTTCTTGAAGACTTAGATGGAATGTGACACTTTTAACTCGTTATCAAGCTCAATTCGGATCATTACAGAGTGTACAACCCTCAGAGGTTTTGAAAATAAATTGATCACTGATTTAATCCTCTGAATGCATCAAATTAAAGACAGTGAAAAGTAGTTTTAAATGTGTTGTTATGAGTGAAGGACTGCTGAAAAGTAAGTATTGTTTTAAATACTTGTTCGTTTTTTATCATTTGCATTGAATATTCTGTTAGATCTTTCTGCCCAGGGACCTTTCTAACTCAGGCTCGATAGTTTTTATGTCGCATGGCCCCTGTCAAATAAAGTAAACTAAACTTTGAGGGGTATAGGCATCAGACAACATATCATTCCAAACTCCAAAGAAGTTCTACACATATCAAAGAACAGGAAAAATTCACACACTTAGTTTGACTTCAAAGTTATTTGGGCCATGCAGTCAGATTTATTCCTCTCTTCAGCTCAAATGTCTGTAACCACAGTCAGGGTCGACTATTGAGGACACAGAGGTCATGTCCACGGTATTTTCTTCATCAATTTATAGCAAAGAAACAAATGTGAGGGAGGTTTAAACTTCAAAACCAGTGGTCATATACTGCCCAGTTTTAGAAAGTTCACCTCAGACGTGATTCAAAGATGCAAAACTTCAGCCAAACAACGATAAAGAGCTAAACTCTATAAAGATGTAGGGTTTTAAAACACTCCTACTTTTTTTGCTTTGTGGGCTGCAAGAAGATTTTTTAATTCTAAAATCAGCACACTGTTAAATTCTTGGTTGGTTTGGACCTTTATTTGACAGACAAGGAAATGCGCTAGTTTTCATGTTCAACGGCTTTAGATCAAAACAAAATACCGCCCTAACAAAAAAAAGAGAAAACAAAGTTTCAAAAATATGCAATAAATTAAATGAGCACATCCAAGTACGTATCATTTTCATTTTTTGACATTATGAAATTCTTGATTTTAAAATTGCACTTCAATTGATGCTCAGAGTAAACTTTTAGAAAAAGACTCAGACCTCCAACTGAAATTTTGTCCTGCCAGTCCAAAGATGATTTTCAAAGGGTTGACTTTCATGTGATACAAAAAGAATAAACGAAACAATAATGAACAGCTGGCTGAAATGATTAATTGATCCAACTCCCTATTCTCTCCTTAGAAGCTGCAGACTTTCTTCAGTCTCGGTCAATAACACTGAGGTAAGTCTTGGCAAGCGGACAAGATCTCAGTGTCTGTCAGTTTAGTGTCAGGACAAGATGGCATTTCTGAGTCAGCACTAAACCTGAAGCTATATTTGTTCCATGCTACGAACTGAGACCTGTTCTAATTTTGTCCAGCACTAAAATTTGAGGCGGCAATGTCAATTACGGAGTCACAGCTGCTCTAGAGCCAAGGCTTTTAAAACTGGAAATTTCGATTTTCTGCCAGATTTTGGCCACATCATGTTCTTTGGTCTATTTCTACGTACTATAGAGTGAGTGACAGCAACTCTGAACTCTGAAAGTTTCTTGAAAATTATCAAGATGTTACTTGATCTGAGTTGTAACAAGAGGCCTTGTTAAAGTGAGTTGGCTGAGAGGGAGACAGAAAAACCCTGGCTTAAAGGACGCAGGCATTGAATTTGATGTGGACTAGCAGCTGATAGAAGACAGCTCATCCATTATTTTTATGCCTTTAATCTAATTATAATAAACGTCAGTAAGCTGGTACAGATACTGATGACCGCAGTGTGCTACACAGGAAGGTGAGAGGCTGAAACCAATGAAGGCACTTGAGTTTAAGCATCAGTGTGAGACTGTAACTTATTGCAGCATTCTCAGACATTCTTATGTGTGAATAATTTTTTATTTCCTCTCTTTATATTTTGAAAAAGAAGCTCAGTGTTAAGTCAGGTCGCTCCTCCATTGATGGAAAATGACACACCAATGTCACTCTGTTACTGGCGGTGTACTCATCACACACATCACTCTGATATTTATACATGACCTCATACATATGCTCTGCATGTCACAAGGATAAATCAAGAGGTATAGATTGACTCTGCAGAACTGGAACACTAAGATCAATGGGGAGTCAGTCTAAACAACGACATGTAATCATTGTAGTCACATTTCTGACACACATTTGAATCTGCTTGATATCCATACTGAATGGTTTGATGTGCTGAATATTGGGTCTTTAACAATGAGAACAAGATGCAAACTTAGTGAATGTCACACAAATATGGGAAAAGTCACTGAGATGAGCATTCAAACTAAATTTACAAGTTCTACTCAATCGTAAATCAGTGTTTCATCATCATCCATCAACAGACAATGTCACTTAGGGCAGTAAACCTTGAAATGGCTTAAGTTCACATGCAGCCCCTCAAAGCCCTTATGTCATCTCCATTAGACCTCGGGCTTCCCTACACGATGGGAATTCGTGGAGCACTATGGGCTGTTCTTGAATTGTCACTCCCCTTTGACCATCTCATTGCTAAAGCACCATAAATGAACCCAAAGGGGTGGCTACAATAATGCTTGCGCACAAATACACTATTAATTTCCCACTGGGTGACACTCAAGAAGTGAAAATCTTATACAGATTAAAAATGTGCAACAATAGGAAATCTTGATGTAGTCATGGGTAATCAACCCTAAAATTAAAAAGGTCAAAGCTCCTGTGAGTAATTTTCTGTTGGTCATTGTGGTCCCCAAGTGCTACCTTTTCTATCAGCTGATATTATCCTCTCCATGCCAAAAATGTGTTTTCTGACAAACAAAAGCAAAAAAGGGGTTATCCTTCAGCTCACAATAAATTAGCCCATCCTGTCAAAGCAGCTGCAGGCATTAAAGATTAAATAAAGAAATGACCATTATTTTTGGAGCTGGTCTTACACTCAATTCAAGACTCCTTACAGAAAATAGAAGCTTTCTGTCAAAGTGCACCCAAAATTTTGGATTTGTATTTCTCCCGGCAAAAAATCCTGCAGATTCAAACCTGCTTGATGTTTGAATCTGATAGGTATGCTGTAGAAATACAATCCAATTTTGATAATAAGGATATTATAAAAACCCTGGCATCATGTATGGCAACCACAACCACCTGAAACTATGACATCTGCTGCATGCACTTTAGTACTTTAAGGACTGAAAGTCAATTACACACCCATGAATAAGATCTCAAGCTCTTGATCAGAGTTAATCATTAATTATTGGACAGGTACAATGTGGTGATGTCCCTCCTCTATCTATTCATGGTGATAGGGTGACATGGATTGTGCCCTGAGCCTCTCTGATCTCTGTATATGACCGGCATGCCTGGCTGGCAGCTAATAGACTAAGAAACACATGGTGGGATGACAACACAGTGACAGCTGACTGCCCTAAAAAAGCTGCACAGCATGGAAATCAGCCTGGACCTCCAAAAAGATAAAATGTAGGAAATAAAGATATGTAGAAGACCGCCCATTAAAAGACAAAGATTACATGATTAAAAATCTGAAAGAAAAAAAGAAATAAGATGAAAAGAATGAATTAATTCATTTGCAAGTGTTTCTTCTGCAGATGTTCAAACTGAGAATAATCTACAGTTTTGAGTTAGGATGGATGCACTGATAAAGAGATGAAAAATAATTAAGTCTTTTTACTCCTTTCTTTCATTTTGGGAAGCCAAGGCCCCTTTTCTTAAACCTTACACTCTGTAAGGGTGGGAGTGTCTCAAGGGACTTTGGACATGGTCAAACAGGTGGTCACCCAAGATCCCAAAAATAAGCCCCCAACAAAACACAAGTGTGACAGCATACAGAGAAAAAGAGAAGATGCTAAGGCTCCTTAGAGGGACAAATACTGGGAAGACACCACTAGTCATATAGTATTACATAACATTCATGAGTCAGTGAATGTCTGTGTGTTCACATTGAATATAATCTTACTTCACAAATCATCTTGATTTCACCCATAAACTTATTTTTCATCTAAAGGTTCAATTTCTCTTGCATGATCAAAAATTAATGACTGTAGTCACAGTAAACTATTATTACTCAACCCTCCACCCGTCCTGACCACAGGTTGAGTGTGACAGCTGTGCCTGTGCCAGTGGCACTGTGAACTATCACAGAGGCTCCTAGCGGGGGGGCTGCTGAAATGCCAAATGCTCCTGTATCCTTTTCACTACGTATGCCACTATATCCACTGTGGCCCATTTGAGATCTAAGTTTCAGGCATGTTTTAGCTGTGAAGAGAGCTGGACAAGCTTGATGATATATTTCTACTGAGAGTAAAGCCTATCTGATTGCTGCTTCGGATGTTGAACTATGCTGGGACGACACTGCTGAAATGATCTCAGAGACACAAACAAGTCGTGTTGGCTAATGTGACACCCCACAGAGGGGAAAAAAAACTTTCACAGGGGCTTATCCAATCACATATATTTGTTTTGCATGAATAGCTTGGGAGCTGTTACAATTCCCTCTCGGTCCAACGTCTGTTCAAATGACATATGTTGTTAACACACAACTTATTAAAAAGTGTGTGAAATCCCTGTTTTTGACACTCTGAGATAAATGTTTTATTGAATTTGTTTTAATTAAAGGTGTGCCAAAGCCTTAATTGTGACACATTGGTAAAAAATGATATATGTCCTAAGACAAAGGTAGATTACTCTTCGTTTGCCTTCCCTATTATGAAGCTTCTGTTTTTATCTTTCTGGGTGATAAACAGGTCATTATCATCGTCATGTTTTACACAAATAATCTTCTCCAGAGGAGCTACAACCTTTGAGTCTTGACACTTCACTTCCTGCCTGTCACTTGGGGGTGTTAGAAATAGGAGTAGACGTCTTGGTCAGAAGGGGCGGGGGCTCCCTGACGTCCACACCCCATGTATAGTCACAGAAGTGGTCAAATGTCATGAAAGAGCAAATCACAGTGAGGATCCAGAAAAAAAGACAGGTCCTACGTTGGCAGACAGCTGCAGTTGTTTCCAAAAAAGTATTGGGTGTCCAGTAACTGCCCATCAAAACTACATATTTGACACACTGCAGCCAAGGCGAGCTCGCACTCCAGCTTGGCGTTTCGTGTGGTTCAGACGCTCTGATCCTTCCATTCAGTTTCCTTTTCTTTTCTGGCCTGCGCGGACAGCTATCACCAATAAGCAGCCATGGATGCCATCAAGAAGAAGATGCAGATGCTCAAGCTCGACAAGGAGAACGCCTTGGACAGAGCTGAGCAGGCCGAGTCAGACAAGAAAGCAGCTGAGGACAGGAGCAAACAGGTCGGCATCCTGCGTGAATCCGAGCCGTGCGCTTTTACGCACCGGTGCCAATGACACAACAGGCGCCTACAGCGCTACAATCTCCTGAGTCCAGTGACATAAAATCAATTATTTAAGCCTTCAAATGATTCAATTGAGGAATGTTAAGAAAACTACTCGTACTCTTACTACCTCTACTACTAATACTTCTGTTTCTACAGTTTCTACAACTTCTTCTTCTACTACTACTACTACTACTACTACTACTACTAGTAGTAGTGATAATAATCATAATATTATACTGATAACAATGATAACTGTGACTTTAGTGTTTGCAAAAGTTTGCAAAAATGACACTCTTAGCTCTGTTCTGGATCAGATTTTTTTTTAAATTATTTTATTGAAAGAAAAAAACACGACTAAAATCACTTTTATTTGACAGCTAATTTTTAGAGCCATTTACTTACCATTTTGGTATTTGCATTTGTCTAAGACTAAGATACTGAGATAAATGAGCTGATATCTGCTTGTCTTTCTGTGCCCCAGCTTGAGGATGACCTGGTAGCACTGCAGAAGAAGCTGAAGGCAACAGAGGATGAGTTGGACAAGTACTCCGAGGCCCTGAAGGATGCCCAGGAGAAACTGGAGCTTGCTGAGAAGAAGGCCACAGACGTGAGTTTGAGTTGACTAGTAGAGGGCCCCAGTGAAGCACCCATTGCCTGATGGTCTGACCTTGAAGCACCCCTTGGGTCCCCTTAGTAAATTAAGATTAGAAGCCCCCCATACACATTACCTCTAATGATTAAATTATGCAGTAATCAATTATGTGAGACTTAAGGGCTGTATTTGGATAAAGAAAAGTATGAGTGGTTAAATTTAGCTCCTGTTCTGTATAAGGTAAGGTCACAGCTTACTGGCTTACCAGTGCATTCCACAGCCATTTGGACAAATCTAGGGACCAGTGTAGAGTTTCAGTGGGGCATTTTACAAGCAAATTTTGGCCAGATAAATCTCTGAAAGATTTGTAGCTGTACTGACTTAAATTGGCATTCTGCAGTGATGCCCAGAACTGATTGAATTACCATTTTATAGGCTGGATTCAATTTAATGATTCACAAGTTATGGCATTAGTTAAAATTACAACATGATGTCAACAAAAAGGCAAAGGAAACCAAAAAGTATGGTTGTTATTTCTCCTGTGGTTTTTAAAAAAAAAAATTGTATGTAAAAACAAACAAACAAACAAAAGAACCTTCTGTTTCTCCAAAGAAGGACTTTAATGTTCAGTTTGCTGGCAAACCAAAACAAGCAGACAAAACAGATTAATACACAGCAGAGACGTAGCCAAAAGACTTGCTTTTAGTTTTCACAGAATTCAAAATTCAAACTCATTTTTTGACCACATGCGTAACTCGTCAAAGAAATTGATATGTTTATGTACATAAATAATCATAACAAACAAAAACCATAAAAGTTTAATACACAGCAGAGACATATTTTCAGTTTTCATACAATGCAAAGTTCAAACTCATGTTTTGACCACATGCATAGTCTGTCAAAGAAATTTGTATGTTAATGTACATAAATGATAACAAAAAACAAACAGAAAACTGTAAAGGGTGGAAATTTGTAACTACTTGGCAAAGAAGAGTTAGGATCACCTATAAATGTTGAGCAACCTGCAGATGTTATTGTGATGCACACAAAAAAAGTGATCCTGCTTATAAAATGCGTCGTGGCGGTGGGTAAACGAGGCAAAAGAGGCATCAAAACAAAAACTTTGCACTTGTGGCTGAGAAAATAGTTTAATAGGTCAAATCAGTACAAAGAGGGTTAATAGCACTAATATCATTATGTTAATTAATCAATTATGTGTAGACGATTACTTAGATGTTTACACTGCTTTAGCTCTTGACTGAATCAGAGCTTGAAGTCTGGAGCTGTGATTTATAGGGTTGGCTCAATTTACCAGTAGGGGATGCCATTAAAACTGCTCGTAAAGAAAACTGTTTTGATAATGAAAAAAAACATCGAATATGAAATGATGTTAATTTCAGAAGCAATGTGAATAAACAAACAAATCATGTAAATTTTTAGTTTTCTGATAAATTGTTACATGCGCGTAAAATGAGGTACTTCCGGGTTCGGTGGCACGTCCCAATCCTCATCAGCGGTTGATTAAGAGCGGTGGGGGCAGGGATCAAACGCGCCGCATCTCAAAGTGTGTCTATGTGCGTGCGTCTGCGTAGAGGCAGCCCGCACAGAGCTGAGGAAAAACTAGCTTAGCTGAAACAATAAAGAGCTAAATATGGCTGGTGGGAGCTCCCTGGAAGCTGTGAAGAAGAAAATCAAGTCGTTGCAAGAGCAGGCCGATGCAGCGGAGGACCGGGCGGCGTTACTCCAGCGGGAACTGAACCAGGAGAGGAGCGCAAGGGAAGCTGTAAGCCGCTGCTAATTATTTAAGGCAATTAGTGCCCAGACTGTCGACGGCATTAGGCGTAAATCTAGTCAAAAAGCGTGGCTGCTAGGCCCAGACAGAGATACTTTATGCCTAAATACTGTCTGGTAGCCGGCAGACATCTCAGAAAATTGCCCATAGTGGGATGGGAGTAAACGATGAATGGATGAAAGGGCACCACCCGGCACGTCCTGAATAAACAAACAACCCTGTAACAAGTAGGCTAACGCTGCAGCAGCAGCATCACAGGTCCTGGAGAAAACTCCTGCAGACTGCAAGCTAATTTGAACACACTAAATCAACCACAACAGCTCAAAGAAGCCAAAAGCTAATTTATCAATCTTACAAAGCAGCTAAGTAGCAAAAAAGGACAAGGAATTTTAGGATAGTGTTGAAACGTGGATGGAACCGTGGAGAAATTGATGCAACATTGTATTTACACCACTTAAAATAATTAGATCCAAAATGTGTCAAAAAATGTGTAAAATGTGCACATCTGAGCCTGCATCCCTCTTTTGGGCGTGTTCCTGACCAAGCCCAAGCTCCCCTTGCAATGCATGGGATGGGTCCACATGTAGGAAGCTTGCTCATCCAGTTGAATCATAATTTATGATGTAAGTTTACTGCGATGGATTTGGATAATAATATATGGTTTTGTGATCTGAAAGGCTGAGGGTGATGTAGCATCCCTGAACAGACGTATCCAGCTGGTTGAGGAGGAGTTGGACCGTGCTCAGGAGCGTCTGGCCACAGCTCTGACCAAGCTGGAGGAGGCTGAGAAGGCTGCTGATGAGAGTGAGAGGTTGGTATCTTGCTCTGAGACCCAATTTTTATCAATATTGTTAATTTTTGTGCATAGGTGTTGGTCCATGGTATTACATATATAAATCCCCAATAGGAAATATGTCCAGGTGACCTCTCATTCATTTATTAAATAACATGGTTCATAATGCTAGACTCCATTAGGATTGGACACTTGTTGTATTTTGTGTTGACCCACGAAAATAAGTTGTAGAAAAACTACTTTGCCCTGTGGTGATCAAACATATAACCCTGTTATATTTCATAGTGAACATCAAACCATATTCACTACATAAATTCCATATGATCTCAAATTCCTTAAAGAAAATTATCAAAACCCTCAATCCTCCCTCTTGTGCTTATGGTGCCCATGGCTTACCCTGTGTCCAAATCATTTTTTGTCCCTCAGAGGCATGAAGGTTATTGAGAACAGAGCAATGAAGGATGAGGAGAAGATGGAGCTGCAGGAGATCCAGCTGAAGGAGGCCAAACACATCGCTGAGGAGGCTGACCGCAAATATGAGGAGGCGAGTTTCTCAGCTGTTCACAGCTCTACGCTGAATTTTTGACACAACACCTGATATCTCTGTGTCATCTACTGTCTATCCATGGCATAAAACTCTGTATGCTGTGACTACAGGTGGCCCGTAAACTGGTCATCATTGAGAGCGACTTGGAACGTACAGAGGAGCGCGCTGAGCTGTCTGAAAGGTGACAACTTCTTTTCTGTTCCTGTCTTTTACAACTTTATACCAAGTTGCAACTGAATACGAACTCTGACACATTCTGTTGTAACTTTGTGTGTTTGTCCGCTGCATCTTCCTGTCCATTCAACCAAACTATAACACAACAGCAAATGCTCTGAGCTGGAGGAGGAGCTGAAAACCGTGCAGAACAACCTGAAGTCTCTGGAGGCCCAGGCAGAGAAGGTAAGAAGGCCACCCCAAAAAAATCAATCACAAATGACCCAAAATGGCCCTTAAATCTGTGTGAACTTTGTAATATTTAATACTGTCTCTTGTATTCTCCTAACTCTGACCTTTGTCTGCAACCACAGTACTCACAGAAGGAGGACAAGTACGAGGAGGAGATCAAGGTTCTCACAGACAAGCTGAAGGAGGTGAGTGAACTAAAGCCAGACAATTATTTTATTGAACAGACTTTATCCACCCTGTAGTTTGTTGACTGTAGTGATTTGGATATTTACTCTGTTCCTGGAATTAAGTACTCTGACTGTACACAATTCTTAATCTACTGTGATGCTCGCTTTACTTTTACAACACTTAAGACCTTGAAATGTCCCATCGGACCAAGACTGGTAATGTAACCCTTTTAATGTGTGATGCTAATGTTTGATCATATTCCTCTCTTCAGGCTGAGACTCGTGCTGAGTTTGCTGAGAGATCAGTCGCCAAGCTTGAGAAGACCATTGATGACCTTGAGGGTATGATTCTTTTACACTTTTTTTTTAGACTTTGGAAAAATGTATTTTCTGTGCCCCCCCACGAAACCAAGAGCTGTTTGTTACAGTGTATCAGTTTTGCATAAAGCTGATCAACAAGTCAACCTTTATTCTTCACTTTGTATAAAAGAGATACAACGTTTTTTTTTCTTACTCTCTATTGGTTCCACTCGTTGAGATCAGAATGTGTCACTCGTAAAATGGGTGTGGTGTGAGGTTATTTTTCTGGACAGCAAGGTGTTAAATAGTCCTCAGGAAAAACAAAATCTACCCTGCCACTCATCTATAGGTGGAATAAATAAAGCTGTGATCAGAGAGGCTGGCGTGATATTATTCATGTCAGCAGCAACGTTTCTCACCAATGTGGCGTTTGGCATTCTGCTGCAGTGACTGTTCAAGGCCAGCGAGACCCAAGCAGTGCTCGCAGGGTCAGGGAACATGTGAGGCAGTTTCTCAGTGACTCCTCAGGAATCTAACACAACATCAGCAGCTGTTCTCTGTGCACTTCCTATTTCTGTCCTGCCTTTTTCAGTTTCTCTATTTCACTTCTGTTGTCTGACCCTGCCATTTTTCTGTTGTCTTCTTGTATAATTTCAAATCTTTCACTGCCACATCACTGCAATTGTCGCACAATAGATGAGCTGTACGCCCAGAAACTGAAGTACAAGGCCATCAGCGAGGAGCTGGACCACGCCCTCAACGACATGACCTCTATGTAATTCACCACATGCTTGATTCTGCCCCGTGCCTTAGATCCCTCAACCCTTAACCATTGTTACAATACACACAATAGCTCCCTCTTGTGGTGTGTTTGAGTGTTGTGCATGCTAGGCCACTCAATAATGGGTGGATTGTTTTTAAAAATGCTCATCTAACATTGAGTTGAGTGAAATCTAATGAAGTTTAGTTTAACTTTCTCCCCAGGCTAGATTTAACCAAGTTCTGACCGAGTATCCACTAACAACACTGAGTAGTAGTGTTTTCTCCTTAGGAACCTTCCAAACCTCATATCTGTAGAAGCTTGTACCATACTATCTTTAACTTTCCCTCCCCATTTCTGCATGTCATTTCCACCCCTTTTTTCACTTTTGCACGTCCTGTATCCATCATTCTTTCATTTTTGTCTCCCAACACCTTTGTTCTTCTTTTTCCCCCCACAGCTAAATCTTTTCACTCTTCACCTCAGAAGCTGGTTGAGCGTCATCTCTTCCTCCTGTGCAGCATGGCCCAACTCTCTGTCTCCTCTGTCTCTATTTCTTGCACATTTCTGCACATTGGGCCATGGCTGCTGCCATCCATTTCCTCATCTCCTATATAAACCTTTGAGCCATTTTGCTTTCTGTAAAATAAACATTCTTCCACCTATGACAGCCCATACCCCCTTCTCCTGCAATGTTTCTTTATTTTTGCTTGTCCTCTCTTCTTCTTTTTGTGATTTTATTTTATTTTTTGTCTTCTACACGCCTCATTTGTTTTTTTTTGTTTTTCTTGAGTAGCTTTTGAATAAACTCCGAAGCTCCTCTTCCATTCACTCTTCTTGTTTCTGTTTGAGAGGACAGCTATTTGGTGCAACAGTAGCTTTTGGGTTTTTGTTGATACTACTTCCAGTTTAAAAATATAGTCCTTTATTTTTCTGAACCTAAAAGTTCCTAAGGAACTGAAACCTCTGACAAACGACATTAGCTTCTGTAGTAGTGTCTGCTCTGCTCATTTTAAATCGTATTATTAGCTTTTGCATAATTCTGTGACAAAAAGTAAAACCCGCCACATCAATTAGAGTTTCATATGCCAACATTACAAACACAATCAATAGTATCTACAGTCTGCTTGTTATAAGGGAAGTTCCAACATGCTATTGGTTCATCGTATTATTCCCGGGCTCTTGACTTATCAGTCCAAGCTACTGTGTACAAAGGTGAAGCAGATCAAGTAATGACGAACCAAGCTTGATTATGTCATGAGTAAAAAAGACAACCCAAGGGTTGTCCGGCAACTTAAATAAAAACTGACACTTGTGTGATTAGCTTCCACTTTTACTAACTCTGTCCTTTATACTAACCTGCCTTCCTTCTCTCTCTTTTGTCCTACCTGCTTTCTGACTGTCAAGACCATCTATACAAGCAGCTTGAGAAAAACCGTCTTCTCTCCAATGAGCTGAGAGTCGCCTTAAACGAGGCTTAAACTGGAACATTTCTCGTATGCTTTCATTATTCTGAAACTCAAACGTCCAGGCATATTGTCTAATGCTGTGATATAAAATAAGTATTGACAACTGTGTCTATGACACACACTTAAATCCAGAAATGCTTTCAACAAACAGGAGTACTAATGCAAGATTGTCACAATATGCATGATCATGCAGCAGTTTTAGACGGGGGTCAAACAACCTCAGAGTATCAGTCACTTCATAATGAACTGATATTTTCCAAGTTATGGACAGGGCTGTAGCACATAACATTAGCTAAAATCTGCATGGTGCTGTTACTCACAGGGTGAAAGCTGGTGATGGAGTAAGTCGTTCCCTTTGCGAACTCATGAGAAAGACAGAATAATCAAGTACAACCTGACTCTCCTGAGATGCAGGCTGTTCAGCTGTGAAGAAAACCAAACTGCCATTTATTTCAGCTTTACTGGAGACCTTATGTAATAAGTCTTTCTTTATTATGGGAGTTTCTTTTTCCACAAAGCCTTTATTTTTGTCATGAAGCATTTCATCCAAGAGACATCAATGTTTTGGTGATTTTATCGATATGTGCTAAATAACTTTGATTTGGTGCTCATTGCCTATTGCATATCCAGGGCAAAACAAACACCCATAACTTACAGCCTCCTCAATCCACTCAAATTTAATAAGGAACTCTGGAAATGTGAGTCTAGGTGTGGAGGAGAAGAGATAAAGTTCTGACCTGCGATGAAAAATCAAAAAACTGATAATTCACTATTCCTACAGGGTGAGGGATAGGTGATATGAGCTTTATAGTCCTTTGTGCTTGAACAGAATATCAAAGCTGGCCATGTGAGCAACTGTAATCCTCCATATATTAAGTGTCAATAAGTGCAGCAGCAGTCAAATGAAAATAAGACTGAAAGAGATTTTTAAAGTGAAACTTCAATATTTAGAATCAATTAAAAAGTTTTTTGTGTTGTATCTGACTTTGCCCCTTTTTTCTCTTTTTGGAGTGTGTGTGATCAATGCTAAAATTTAAAGAAAGGCTACTCAAGGACAAGAGCACCATGTGAACTTATTGTTGCCCTCGGAGGGGTAAATGGCCACGTTTGCCTTTAAACCAGCTCATGCAGCCCTTCCTACAGCCCTGTTGATAGCTTGAGTATACAACTATTTACAGAGAATATGTGAAGAGTTATGAAGTTGAGGGAAGTAACTGCCTAACGAATGCTTATTTCAGTTTTTGCTAAAAGCTATGAGGGGTGAGATCTTACACTCATATGGGTTTAATAGTATCCAGCACATGTCTAACACTGTTAGTTATTCTGAGCTGCAGCTTTGCCTGTCTTTATCATCTATGTCTGATCATTTTTAACCTGTACACTGCTATATTAACAGATAAACTGACACGTGCTAAAGAAGAGGGCCTGAGCATAAAGCAGACGCTGGATCAGACTCTAATGGAGATGGTTAACATTTGACCCAGCTCTGTTCCCTTCCCCATGTTGCCTCCTCTCCTCTGAATGTGGCTGGCTCCCATATATGGCTGCTATAGTGTTGGGTCATGTTTGTGTCCTCTCTACTGGTCATCCTGAAGAAACAACCTGATACAACGTAGCACGAACTGCTTTGGTGAGCTAAAATAAAATTACACTGTATGATACACACAGTAGATACTGGTCGATTTAGATATAATGTTCATCATTTATAGATTTAAATGAATGTTTGGAAAACTTGCACTTTTCTGGTGGGATGCACATAATTGACACAAACAAAGCCATAAGTCAAGCCAATGTTATATAAAAGGGACTTTTTTATGTTTTTTGTAAAGTTGCTTGTATGTCTTTATTCTTTCTGTATTGTAAGCATTGATTTCTCTGTGATGCTGGAAACTTTCAGTGTAGGAAGGATGAAGTTTCTGCTGCATTTGCTTGAATGTGCTGTTAAGTTCAGCCAAGTGAAAAGGTTTAGCCACGGCACTCACCTGTTTCTTTTGGGGGACTGATTTCTTGTTTAATTTTGTTTCTCCCATTTTAACGTGGTAATGTGAAGATCATAAATAAATGGTTCAAGTAAATTTGTTGCTGTTCTGGATTTTTTTTTGATAAAAATTTCTTCATACATATAATCTGACTGAAGGGTAGGAAACAAATGGTTAGATTAAGAAAAGAACATTGTGATTTAGGAGGCATGTGTATTTGACATGTAAAGCTAAAACCGGCTTAAAATACAGATGTGTTTCAGCATTGGGATTTTAAATATGAAACAGCCACGTTAAAGGGTTGAAATTGTGCTTTTCTTTTAAAAAAGCTTCCAAGTGTAAAATAAATTGATATTCACAACATAAAATGATTAAGAACTTTGGATTACAAAGCAGAGAAAATCTTGATGTTTTCTCTCTCTTTTGTACTGCTGATGCTCTGGGTATAGAGGGAAGCCAAAAAAGCATCAGGCTTCTGCCTTTTCTTTTTTGATGATTGTTTTTTTTTCTTTTTTCTTTTTTTTTTAAGAATATTTTTTGTGTGAAATGAACCAGTGTGAACTTATATAATTGTGTTGGTTGTAGTATGTAAGATGGCAACTCACACAAACTGTAGTTTCTTTCCAAATTTATGACCGAAATAAAAATGTATCCATTTATTTATTCGTTCATTCAGTTGTTTCAACACTACAAGTGGGTGAGTATAAACTGATAGAAACCCTTAAAAAATGATGGTTATCTGTGATAGTATCACAAACAATACTTTCCTTTTTAACAAATTGGAATTTTATTTTGAAAACACTTTCGTGGTAATATATCCAGGGATAAAGCAACAAAGGAAAAAGTGGGGTATTTTTCCCTCATAACTACCAACAAGCATCACTTAAAAGTGAGAATTTTGAACTCAAAGTGTCTGTGAGGAGAATCCACATCAAGTGGATGCAGCCACCCGCCTCTGCTGGAGGACTTGTGCAAACTGTTGTAATGCATTTGTTTTAAAAAGTGGAAGGAGATGTGATCTACTTCTTAACCCTACTGTTCTTTGAGGACAATCTTTTGACCAGATACAACACAATGGGGTAATGTACTTATCAACAGTTACATAGCGCTGTTGTTTGAAATGTGACACCAAACAAACTTTGTGAGTTTGTAACATAGTTTAGTAACCGGCTACATACAGTGCTCTCAGATGTAACAGTACCGTGTAATGTTAGTGAATCTTGGTTATGACCTATGCTCACCTAACAAGCAGAGCCAATGTAACGTCACTTTTCATTTTATTAGTAGACTCTAAGGTTTGAACAGATCACTGCAGTATAACTGCTGCATGTGGTCTGGAATGAGCATTTCAACAAACTTAAGCTTAAGCTTAAGCTTAGCTTAACCTGTGTTTTGGCCTTTAGCCTGTGCTCCGTCACTCTCCCATTTAGTTTTCTTCTGCTTTTGGCCTGTTGGACAGTCAAGCTCCACCGTCCACTATTACAACTAATATCATAAATAGTTTTCAGCAGAAAAAACACAGATATCCCTTCTTACGGCTAAACTTCGTCAGCCGGCATGTGGCGTTGTCATGGAGACTTCGACTTGCCCTCTGGCCTGATGGGGATGGTAGGAATTAGCATTTAGAAATAACCTATTTTAGCAGCGATAACCTCATGTACAATTGGGAATTATGACCAGGTATATATCTAGATATCAGACTTTTGCAAGACTATTCAGAAGTCCTCACAGTCACTAAAAAAATGAACTCTCTCTCCCTCACACACTCTCCTCCTCGCCGTAGGGGGCAGTGTCGGTGCTCCTCACTCTGGAAGAAGTAGAAGAAGAGCAGAGGTGAAAGTGCGTTGCTGTGTGCAGCCGGGGAGATCACGTCTTGAGGGGAAATATGAGTGAAAACGAAGATTTTGACTTTTCTTTACAAGACAGCAAGGCCGCATACGTGCTCAGTAATGTTGCTGAGGTGGTTGAGCGGATTCTTACCTTTGTTCCCACTAAATCTCTTCTCCGTATCGCAAGGTAACGGGAGTGTTTGTATGCTACATAGTTGAGCTAACGTTATGAAACACAAGTGAAAGTGATTTACAGAAACATACATAGGTTTGAGAGATATTATGCAGAGAAAAGACATTTGGTGAAGAGGCAGTGTGTCGATATTTTAACGTTTGATCGTTAGTAAATATGTTTGGTGTCAGTTTATCAGTGAGCTAACTGTCAAACCAAGTTTCTGTCCGGCTCGCGGATGAAGTTCAGTGTGTGTGTGTTTGTGTTTGGTCTCCTGTCAGTCAGCCTGTCTCTCCGTGTGTGTCTTTGGTCCTCAGGGTGTGCAGGTTGTGGAGAAACTGTGCTCGCAGAGTGCTGAGGACTCCGCAGCACCTGGCCTGGGTGTCAGCATGTGGGCCGTCTGACACAGAGGCTCATGCTCTCTGCAGTGTCCTGGCTGAGGAGGCGGAGGTAAACAATGAACACAGCCTATCATCACACTCTGTGTCCTCTGGAGCTGCCCGTGTGTTTATGCACTGACTGGCCCAAAAAAAAGTCGCCACCTGGATTTAACTAAGCAGATAGGTACAAGCATCCTCTTGGATGATTACTGCATGGGTGGTTAGCATTCAGCTGACAACAAGATATTTAACCTCAGCTGATGCCATGATTAACTTACTCATTGCTCAAACAGCCATGAAGAAAGATGCATCCTGGGGTTGTGGAAAAGATGTTTGTCTATTTAAGAAGGGTCAAATCATTGGCGTGCATCAAGAAAAGAAAACACCATGGGGATTGATGCAGAAGATACTAAAATTGGGTTAAGATCTGTCCAACACGTAATTAAAAACTGGGAGGATGGTGGGGGAAGAAACGTGGTTGAAAAAACGTGATCGTGACAGTCAGTAACTTAAACGTTCGGCCAAATCAAATCAAAGTAAAACAACAGTTAAACTCAGGAGTTTATTTGACAGTGTAAGTAAGAACATTTACACACGCACGATGCAAAGGGAACTCAAGGGGACATCGGGACTCAACAGCTGTAAAGACTTAAGAAAACCCCTAATCTGTAAGGTTAATCAGAAAAAAATGCTTCAGTTTATTAGGGAGCGACTCTGGAGGAATAGAGGAAGGTCATGTGGTCTGATGAGTCCAGATTTACCCTGTCCCAGAGTGATAGGTGTATCAGGGTAAGAAGAGAGGCAAGTGAAAGCCCAGTAGCTTCTGTAAAAGTCTGTGGGGGCAGTGCTATGACCTGGGGTTCCTGATCTAAGCCTATCCAAAAAATGTGTCAGCGAATGCGTGAAAGTGAAAGGCAGTGCAACAAAATATGAGTCTATGACCTGTACTTTTGGTGGGGGCTTTTTTTTTGCCTAGGCAGTGAACTTTGTCTTGTGATGTGATCATAGTTTTCATGATTTGCACAATAGTAAGGTAAAACTCCATCATCCCCCGTCATTACATAACAGCTGAGTACTGAATTCTGAGAATCCAGCATAACGAAAGAAAAACCATGTGTTTGGTTTTTAGCATTGGCTGTGTGTAAAGAACCTAATAAAATTTCATTATTATCATGTCACAAAAAATATCCAAGCCATGTTTTGTGTCCAGGCAGCCCTTGCCCCTTTGTTTATAATGTTGTAACATGCAGACTCTTCCTGTACTTGTTTCCAGAAAGTGTTCCTCCTGCCCCATACAGTTCTGACAATGGTAGACTGTGAGTCTTTCAACGGACAAGCCTATAGCTACAGACAAAATAAAGGTCAGTGTTGCAGGAAGTTACACAGCACAACTGGATTTTATTAATTCACGTACGTTGCAATATGACATTACCTGTAGTTTGATCTGGTGCTTGATAGTTGAAAGACTAGACGAACAGACATACACATACTGCTCCTTTGAGGTAAGTGTTGCCATAAATTGATTCAGCGTGAAGTGATTCTTGAGTCCATTGTTTTCTAAACAGTGGTGTGAGAGATGTTTCAGTCAGAGCCAAGACCTCAAAGAAATTTTGTTATAAAAGCTTTAAAATTTCAGTGCTGAGTAATATCTGTTAAAGCTTTGTGATACCAAGAGCTTTCAATGAAGTTTTGAGTTTGTTGTTTCACAGTAGCATCATAAATATGTGTTAATCTATGAGCATATAATATCCAAATAAATAGGAGTTTTATAGAGACCCTTGTATTTTTTAGTTTTTCTTATTCATGTAATATCTCACAAACTTATGAAATTTGAGTTAAGTTTTATCGTTATAACAAGCTTCATATCAAACAGATCACACAATTTTAGAACCTTTTTTTATTTTGTTGTGAAACCAATGTAGGCACATTTTATCTACTGTTACGTTAAAAACTCAACAATGGATGTCTTTGTTGGGCTACAAAGCTGAATTACATTGAAATGCAGGCCAGAGAGTATTTAAAGAGGGTTAAGGTATAGCTCACTGATTTTCCTTTTCAACTTAGCTATTTCAGCTTGTGATCACGGTTTTTCTTTGTATTCTCTGTATTCTTGACATTGAATATTTCTTAATAAGGTTGTCAATGTTAGCAATTCTCAGATACTTAACAGTACTTTGTGCTTTTTATCAGAATTAATTTCACAGTCAGTTGTATTCAAAAGCACCAGGGAGAGAATGATGATTTAGGGGAAATACTTCAAAAAAACTTACACTTATTTAGTTTTTTTTGTTGTTATTTTATTGGAAAAAGCTTGCTTATTTTGTTCTTCAGCACTATTGACATTACATGAAATGTTAGCCTGAAACCAATGATTTTTTTTTTCTATACCAGCTCAATCTGCAGGTGGATAATCAAATATAACCAAATAAACCATATTTGGTTCCCTGGTGTACATTTTTCTTGTCATGCTATTAAAATGGTTATCCTCTGACTTTCACTGCGTATCTAAGAGCAAAATCTTACTTTGTGGCAATCCTTTGCCGTGATTAAAAAGCCCACCATTAGAGAGTATTAGGACAACTATATCAAAGTTGTGTAGAGAGGAAATAATAATTAAAAAATGCAGCAAGTGGTTGTAGCCAGTAACTGCCTTAAAAAGAACCATAACCTCTTTACTTCTAAATCTAAATCTGATAAATAAAAATATCAGAATAAATAAACTACTACAAAAATTTAGTCTTAAATACTAATAATAAGAATAAGAATATAAAGAGCTCTTTTAATCTGAATTGTTGCGCAACACTTTTTGTCCTTGTCAGAAGTGAATTTTCATTGATTAAGAAGCAAAAAAGGAAGCAAAAAGATGATTAAAAATAGTTTTTATCTCCCTGACAAGTTTTTTTTTCCCTTTATTACTCTGTAGCCAAAAAGAGTCGCCACAGTCTGGACACAGTTGAAGAACTGAACCTGGTCTTCCCCAAAGGTTGTAACAACATCGGCATAGCTACACCAGGCATAGTGTGTAAGTGTTCCTCTGTTCTGTCTCTTTTCACCTCCTGTTTCCTCTTTCAGGAATATGGCTGAAAATGTGTGTGCTCAGTCACATGAATGCAAACCTTTGATTCAATACTCGTATATGAGAGACTGACATGAATTTCAAAGATTTGGTGATAAATTATACAGCCCAAGCTTGCTCATTAACTAGAATCGGTTCTGTACAATGAAAGCTAACCAGGTGTCACGTTTATATCTAAGAGGAGTAGTTCACCTTTGAGCGAAGAGGACTACACATTAATTCCTGCTGCTGCTGCCTAGTTGGAAAGCACAAGTAGTGGCTGGCACTTCCCTGCCTCCCCCTCTGATAAATTGCCCAGTCTGCCTGGTGCTGTGCTCCTCATTTCTCCATATAATCACAAGCCCGCAGAGAAGTGACTCTCCATCAGCCACGTTCTTTTTCCGCTAGATGACGGCTTATCAGGCTCCTGTCGTCTATCAGCTGTAATGGCAGCCTCAGATGTTTGTGATAACTCTCATTTTGTGATATTGCATTGGAGGGTCACCACAGGGTCAGCAAGCACATCTAATTCAAATGAATGAAATGTTTGATTAGATGAGGTTGGATCTATAGATTACATGTAATAAGCCTGTCATTCAGCTAGGAGGGCCACTAATTATTTATGTATGGTAGCAGTTGGGCTGCGCGCTATTAAAAAGATAAATTGTGATACACTTAAGCAACGTATTTTTACTTAACAGTGGTGGATGTGGATGGATTTGACAAAAACTAATGCAAGTATTTTCTTATTTTTAATACAGTGAATGGTGCTCCTCGACGTACAAATTCTGAAATGCACCAAGCTCAGCAAAAATTGTGATTATAAAGTGTAAAAAGTGTAGGAGCAGTGAATTAGGCTGCTCTTCAAAAATGTGGTGACATCAGTGCGTTTAATACATCATTGAGTTAGCCATCTATCAAGATTGTCTGATTTTATTGTTTAATCAGTATCAGCTGTTACTTACTAAAGAAAAGGGCTTCACATGTGTCATGACCTTACTTTTGTATATCTGACTTTATTTAATTGGAATAAAGAGTCATGGGCCCATGATGAGATGACTGTGACTCTTACATTCTTGCTCCCCTGTGCAGTGACTCCCAGTGGCCTTTGCTCCAACCCTCCTCAGGAGTACCAGGAGGGTGAGGCTGGCTTTGTGGTCATGTTCCCCAGCATGGAAGGTGTTCGCATTAAGCCCTTTCATTTTTGCAAAGAAACCATCTTACCAACAGCTTTGCAGGACGCAGGTAAGTCTATTTTTCCGGTGTTTGACAGTCTGAAGAGAGTTACAATAAACCTTTGTTTGTATCATACATTTATTTTTTATTGTCTCTCCAGGACTGGTTGACAATCCAGAGCTGCGCGTGGTCCTGTTGTTTGTTTATGAGGCCTATAAAGCTGGAGGAGTACGCTTTCTCAACCAGATACTGGAGCCTCTGGCCAAGAGCAAAGCTCTTATCGCTGGAGGACTTGTAGACAGTGTTTTCTCTCCTACCAGGTCCTGGTGAGTAAATTTCTTTTCCTTCAATGATTTAGAGTTATGTTTTGACACAAAAGTAATAATTTCCATTTATCTATTGTAAATTCCTGAAGCTTGGACTGCTGAGATTGGAGCATTAAATGTGAAAGGTGTTCTGATTGTATTGCTTAACAATTTTCACCATAAATTTTCTGCATTTTCCTTTTGTAATGAACTGCGAATCAGATTCTGACAGCATTTCCAGACTCTTAATTCATTTCAAATGTCTTTGCAAAATTCAAACGTTCTCTCTCCCTATCATCTCACTCTGTAGCTGTAGCCAGGGTGCATACGGGGTGGTAGGCCTGGCTCTGAGTGGCCCTAAGGTACAGGGGGCATCTGTGCTCTTGGACCAGGACATCACCAGCCCAAAGGCGGCCGAAGCCACAATCCGGAGGCTGAAGGCAGCCAAAATACCTGAAAAGAACACCATAGGGTTTATGTTTGCATGCGTGGGCAGAGGCCAGAACTACTACAACAACCAGGCTAATGTAGAAGCCGACGCCTTCCACAAGGTGTTCCCCAACACCCCGCTCTTTGGCTTGTTCGGCAATGGTGAGATTGGCTGTGACCGAATCGTAAAAGATGACTATACTCTGTGTGACTCTGACTCTGACAGCCTGCAGCACGAGTACACTACGGTCATGACGCTGGTGCACCTGGGCTGAGTGACGGCCCTACAGTGACTATTGACCAACAAGCAGTTTAATGATGACCAGTGGAGCTCCTGTTTGCAAATGCAGGTGGGGACGGGAAACATTCTGTTTGGAGTGTTACTCATCACATCTCAGAACATTTCTGCTCATAAAGCAGAAACATAAAGCAAACAGCCCCTTAAGCCGTTGTGTAATGGCATCATTTGGGACACAGTGTACCCCGGTGACTGTGTGTGTAACCGCAGCTTCATACTATAATAATTGGGTTTCACAAAGTTCATGTATAGAAAAGACAAACGTATCAATTCTTTTTTCCATTCAGATGTAATAGAGCACTCTTGTAAAATATATTTGTTTATATTTACCCTGAACTTTATGCACATTTAAGGCATATCTTACCCCCTGACATGAACCTCATGGCGTGCTTGCTCTGCAGGTGCGTGAATTATACACACTTGTGTGTCCCACAAGTTACTATGATAGTTTATAATTCAGCGCTGGCACTTTTAATCCGTGTAAATAAGACAAATATTGTCCTTCTTCCATAAAATTAAGGTGATCTTGATTTAAATGTACTTCCTTTTCATTAGCTTTTACATTTGTGATTTTTACATTTTGTCTCACCACTGGGAGAAAATAAACTGTTAGCTTACAAATTAAGACTCCCTTGAAAGAATTACATCCCTCCTGGCTCAGCTGGACACAGGGACATCAGTCCAAAACCCACAGTGCCTACTTTCAGGTCATATCTCCTGATTCCTGATCCCCACTCCAAATATTTACCATGGTTGGGCCCAGTGGTAACTTCATCTCACAAACTTCTGCAGGTTATGGGAAAATCATTCTGAGAGCAGAAGAAAAGACAGCTCAGGACAGCTGTGCTACAAATGACAATGAAAAGAGAAGAAAATATTAGTCACCTCATGTTACTGGAAGGTCCACTTCTTTTGAATCCCAACTAGAGTCAAAGAAAAGACTTTTGTCATTTTTGTAAAAAAAGAAAAGAAAAAAGGAGGGGTTCTGCTTCCAAATCTTAATTATGAAGTCAAACTACCTAGTAACATATTTAAAAGAAAATGTTTAATTTTACAGATGGCTCTGTATAAAAGTATTTAGCTCTCTGTTGAAACTAAGGTATCATTTTTATGAACGATCCAGGTGTTTTTTCTTTGATACAAATACCCTGATGACCTGAAGGTACAAAATGTGGTTTAGAATTTTTGGTGAACAAATTTTTGGATTCCAGTTTTTCTCTTTGCTGCAGTGATGATTGCAGCAGAATGTTTTTGATATTTTAAGTTTTAATAAAGGACTTATAAACTCTTCCCTCTAGCTATTGAAGAAGAAAATAACAGTATTGGTGCTTCTTGCTCGTTTAGCAAAAAAAGTTGTTTTGGTGTATATGCACTTTTTTCTACATGTGCCAAATCATATCTGTTCTGCTCATTTTCTCAATAAATGACAAACGTCCAATATTTGATATTATCATATTGGGTTTCTGTATTTTCCCTTCCCTGCTGTGGTGGCTGCTCCAGCATCCAGCTTCAAAGACCCAGTCCTGGAGCGCGCAGGGCGTTACGCATCCCTCCTCTGTTGTGACCACAGGCCTACTACGGTTTATTCAGATCAGCGCTCTTCCTTATTTGCGCACTCCCTGAAATGTGAGCCTCAGCCTATAACATCTTGAGCAGCCCACGTCCAGGCGTGTTTAAATAAAGGAAGAGACGCTTCAGATTGATTGATGTGCGCTTTAACCATCGACTGGCTAATCCCAATGAATGACAAACGGTTAAGCCAATTGCTGCGAAGGCAATTTATATTCCCATAGTATCTTTATTTTGGGAAACCATAAAAAAACGCTCATGACACGGAGAGGGACGACCTACCAGGCGTAAAGCTAATAAAATCATCTGTGGCGATAATCCGCTCTTAAATTGGCCTCAATCGGGAACTGAGAAAATCTTCACACTGGATTTTATTCTTTCTCTCACACACATAGACACACG
This sequence comes from Thalassoma bifasciatum, assembly GCA_008086565.1. Taxonomy (NCBI): domain Eukaryota; kingdom Metazoa; phylum Chordata; class Actinopteri; order Labriformes; family Labridae; genus Thalassoma; species Thalassoma bifasciatum. The sequence goes on from RPOG01000018.1 coordinate 286,411, forward strand.
CACACACACGGCCAACATTTTGAGATATCTAAGTCGTGACCGGAGCGATGCAAATGTCACACGATTCACTGGCTACTGTCAGTCTCCGGTCCGAAAACGTCAATGTTTTAATGGCGTTTGGGTGAAATTGGCCCAGCTGCTGCTGTGGAAGGACGCGGGGATTTGGAGAGAGCCGACGGTTCGTCCGGCTGCTTTCAGCACCTGGACAGCTCCGCTCGCAGGGATCCCCGCTGCGCTGGCTGGGGAAACCCTCCTCTACTGAGGAGCGGGATCTGGATCCAGAACTGGAGCAGCGATCATAACCAGGAGGAGATTATTACCACTATTGTTGTAAAACCAGGACACTTAAGAGCTACCATGATATTCCCGAGCGACGATGCTTCTTGCGTTTGAGCCTCAGCCCCTCTGGGTTTGCACTGAAATCCAAGCATCGCAAGTGGGAGCAGCGGAAGCAGCAGCAGCAGCAGTGGTGGTGTTGGTGGTGGTGGTGCTCATCCAATGCAAAAGTGCTAAGGATAGCTGCAGCCTACACACAGTGCGAGCCTGCTGCTGCTTCACTCACTCTGATCATCACCGAGGGACACATCACTATCAGCAAGGGGGCAGCGGGAGGCACGAATACCCGTCAACAATGTAAATTTCACATAGGTAGGTCTGAATAAATGATTCATTTTTGTGTAGAGAGGTTCTCTGAGCATGAGTTGTGCACACAACTTTCATTTAAAAGAGTCAGATAGCAGCTAATTCAGTTTTGACACAGGATTGATGAAAAGTCTGATTGAGTCCATCTGTGGAGGGTTGAATGTCTGATCTCAGTCAGCTGTAAGCAGGAAATTGCTTAAGTTTGAGTTGAAAAGTTCACAGCAACAAAAGTTTAAAGGTTTTGGGGGCTCAGTGGAGTCTCACTAAATACCTTGTGGTGACTCAACTGTCAATCCTGTAACTTCTTTAAATTAAACTTTTCCGGAACATGTTACTCTTAAAAGGAGCAGGGTTAGTATGTCCTTTGAAATCCTCCACTCTCCCCAAGGCTCACTGTTTAAGTGTGATGAAAACAATCACTGATGTATTTAACTTCCTCAGACCCAAGCTTCTGTCTGATGGGCATTTTTATTTCCCCTTCTATTAAAGTACTACCCAATAAGTATAATAACTAAACTTGGTCTTGTTTTCAGTTATAAGTGTTATTACACAGAAATAAACTGTCTTTTTCACTAAAATGGGTGTGAAGTTATGATGTCACTAAAAGATAATGTGGGCAGTATCTTTAAATGTGACTGATAGGTCAAAGTTTTTTAAGAGATTGAAGTATCATGGGTCTGAGGGGCAGAAGTGTAATGTCCACATACATGGATGCTGGGTCTTAGGTTTAATGATCAAATGAAAGATGGAAGTGGCTAGATAATTTTCTTACAGATATTTCATAATTCTAGAAGTCAGACATTTTTATTGATGTTGCAAGCACTGGTAAAGTAACCCTTTTGTGATTAAGTTGCCAACTACTCGCATTTTGTCTGTGTATCTAAAAAACTGTTCATCGCTTGCATGAATGACCGTGTTCTTTCCTCTCAGGCTCATCTTGACAGCATCATTCAGGTGAAAATGTGAACTGCAGCACAAAAATAACCTGAACTGAGTGAAACCTTTGTGACAACAACCACCACATTTCTCTTCTTGGGATCTGCTAACATCATGGCAAATGCAGAGTGAGTTCAGACCTTTGTCTTTCCCCTTACTTTCCCTGCAAACAAACCTGCTCAAACTTCAGTTTCCCCTCAGATCTCCATTTTTAATTTGTGCTCTGTATGTTTGCACTGAGAACAGCTGAGGCATGCCTCAGCCTGAGTGTGTGAGTTTGTGTGTGTTTGAAGACAAAAGTAAAAGGTAAGAAACAGAAAATCATTTTTCTGTTAACTCACGATTCTGCTGCTGTATCATGACTGTAATTTGTTCCATCTTTACTAGCTGCGTTTATTCTCTTGACCTAGATGAATAGCCCTAAATCGGCACTCCATTTGTGCTTTAAAAGAGAACCAGTTCTTCTCATGGTCTCACTCACTGCTCAGCTCAGTGCATCTCAGTTGCAATGTCACTTCATGCCGTGGTAACTGTGAATGACATCTTCAAACAGACGACTTCAGCTTATAGAAAAATAACTTGATGAGCCTCTAAAATAAGTTTTTTGACTTATCATCACATTTTATGTGAAGTAACACTGGATTTAGGCTCTTTTAGTATAAACAATTTTCAGGTACATAGAGTGTTATTTTCTTGATCACATGCAGTTGAATAAAGCAACAACACCAAGTTAAAAAAAAAATCACTTTTTTCAATCCGTAAATAAAGGGGCTGTGAGGACTTTCTAAGTGAGCTTGAAATAGTCTCACTTGTAGATACATACCTGATTTTAATTAATATGTTAAAATGAGAGTATTAATTTTATTGTTTTGGTGGTCACTGGCACTGAACTGTCAAAAAGAAAGACAGAAAAAAGCTCAATGGGAAAGTGATACAACATGGACTACAAGCTAAAACACGGCCTAAGCTGTTTGTGATAATGTTCATTACTCCCCGCATGCAGCAGTTATACTGCAATGATCTGTTCAAACTTGAGAGTCTATCAATAAAATGAAGAGCCAGTTTACTTTTGCTCTGCCTGGTGAGGTTGTACTTGTTGCTAGAATAGTACTGGTAGGCTATAACCTGGACTCGCTAACATTACACCTCATGGACACGTCTCACCAGGCTGTCAGGCTGAATATAGCTGGCTGCTAAACGACAGTACAAAGTGAGTTTACAAAGTTTACCTAATTACTAATGTTTCAAAGGAATACGCTGGGTAACTACAGAAAATTACCTTGTCGCTTTGTATCTGATAAAAATTTATCTTGAATAAAGATAAGTAGTATTGAAAAGATTTGCTCTCCTTGCATTTACTTTAAGACAAACACACCTTGGTAAGAGCCATATTCTCATGACAGTGGGTGCAAGTGCTGGGTCTTTATCCCAGAAAAACTCTAGCTTTTACAGATAGTCCTCACTGCCCCTTTTAACATGTAACAACATTTCTTAACTTTCTGATCTCTTAGAGACATTTTTTTACGGTTATTGTAACAGTGCAGTGGAAAGTGGGTAATAATCTGCTGCATGGCTTAGCTGCAGAAAGCCTTTATTATATTTATTAGCAGACACTTCCAGGTCCAGATCTTAGCTTGATACTCCCAGAAAGAAATCGTAGTCAAAGCAAAGAAACCTGAAAATAATGCTGACGGAGAAAAGAAGTACATTGCACTCTGAAACTGACAGATCGCGAGACTTCACTGTTCCTCATAGTTTCCTGGAGTGGACATTACCATCCATTGGTAAGGGAAAGTGACTCAACCTAACATTAAGAAAACCTCAATATTATAGTCCTGGAAATGTTTAGGGTGGGCAATATCCAGAGGTATCTTTATATACAATCATAACTTAACAATTTTTTAATTAATCAGTTGTACCTTCGGAAAAATTCTCTCCAAACTTGTCAGTTTTACTAAAACTGGAGCTGTTGTTTTAAATAATTCACCACAGTCACTGCAACAGGCTACAGCTCAAATGAATACATTTAGAAAATATCTACTGGTCATAATTCCTCTACATGCAAAAAAAAAAAAAAAAAAAGAATTATTGTAGAAGAAACAAACCAGTAAAATAAGCCCCAGAAATGTCTGCAGAATTCAGTCTTTTCATATATTAAGTCTTTCAATGCCCATATTCCCTCATGTGTCAGAAATTAAAATAATCTATTATTGGAAACTGACAGGGAGTTAAAAGGTCCACAGATCTCTTTATTATGGAGAAGAGTTATGTACATCTGCTGTCTTCTCCTTGCTCCATGAGGGTCTCTGTGTCTCCTGTGTCTTCTTCAGCTTGTATCTGTAAAGGTCAGATAAGAGACTGGTCACATCAGGGCCAGAACAGCCCATTGTGCAGCCCACCAATTCATCATAGTTTAATCTGTAATATTATTAATGAGCGAATGTGCCAGGCAGACTTCATTAATATCCATTGGCGTGAAATTACCAAAGTTTCTTTGGAAGTTGAATTGTTCCAAGAAATTACTCAGAGCAATTTGTAGAAGTGGCAGATAATTTTTACCACAACAAGACCTATTTGTTTAACACAAATTCAAACTATTCATTTTGCAGCCTCAAAAAGACTGTTGCTAATGTCGATAATGTGAATATTGACCATAATTCAAGTAGTCTGGATGTTGTCGTTTAAGCCAATGTCAGGAGTTTGCCCCTGGTGAAGCTGACACACTTGCCTTTGCTCCATCTTCATCATTTTAAAATACATACCAACTTGTGTTTGTGTTTGTTGGCTGTAAAGACAAACATCGCTTACAGGATTTACTTCCTCCTTTAATTTACTGCACCAGAGCAGTGATGAAACAATGTCAGCAAATCCCGATTATGTCAATGGTCATCAAACTGGCTGAGGCACTGAAGCTGACTTTTATTTTTGCAAGTACAAAAGTTTGCAATGTTTTTATGTTGTAAAAACAGTGTGACAAAACACATGCAGTGTGTTTTTAACACTGATATACAATGATGTCCAGCGTTACCAAAGTTTTCCTCTGCAGCTGGTGGGAGCAGGGAACATCTGCTCTGTTCCTCCTTCTTCTGGCCAAGTTTTGGGTGTGTTTTATACCCTCAGGGCTTCTGCTTAGACAGCCTAATCTAACATGTGTGCGTTGATCTCACAAGTCTACTGAGGCTTTTGATGTAGTGGAATGCGTTTCAGGATAAAATGTGTACAAAGTAAAAATAAAAATACTTCCTCTTTGCTTCTTAGGAATATGATTCTACAGCTGCATTCAGAAAGTGATAAGAAGCTAAACACCTGTATGTATTGTTTTGAAATTACAGCTTCCAGTTTATTTTTTTTACTGATGTATAAATCTACACTAGTTTCGTGCAAAAATGTATGCAACACTGGATGGAAATAAATCTTGTGACATTGTAGAAGCTTATCACAACAATGCCACAGCGATTGCATGCTGTAATCAAAGCTAAAGGCTTCAACAAGATATTAGAGTGTGTAATCTTTAATTTTTTGATGATGACATTTATTTATTTTTTGGCCAGGCAGTGTATTATCGTGCACTTGGTCACCATACCCAGGAGCTAGTTTACTGTATAGCTGGTAACACTGTGCAGTTGGTTCCAATGAGGGGTAATAAGGTAAACTTAAGACAGTGGATCTCATTCCCATCATGCAGAGCAAAAAATAGAATTTGAGATTTATGAACACTTTCAAAATAAAAAGAATATGGATTCAATGAATTCATTTTGCAGTACCAAGTCAATTTAATGATTAAAAAAATAAACATGTCCATACAGTTCTTTTCACAATTTTTCTCCTCTTTAGTCAACTTTCATGGGGATTTGTGAATTTATTTGCAACTACACATTAAGATCACCAGGATTTCTCACGATTATTTAATTGTGATTACTGGCCTGTTTTCATGGAGGAAGTAAATCAAGAACCATGTTTTTTTGTACATTATTTCTTACGTTTCAAGAGTGAAAAAAGAGTGTGCATTAAGTCGTGGCTCTCTTAAACTGTTTAAAGGCTCAGCAGTGTCATTGCCAACTTTTGAGTGCTATACTTCATATTGACAGTGTCTAAATGTTAATGTTACGTTGGTTTAATAGTTATGCTGGAAATCTTTCATGAATTCATTGACTCTGTCATCAGTATTAATGGATTACTGTGTTTGCAGACTTCATTGTGAGCTTGAGATTTACAAAAAACTTCATAGTGAGCAGTGACTTCGTTTGCATTCTGTGTACGGGTCAACAAACAAGCTAACAGCTCTCTTGTGGTTTGCTAATCAACAGCAGTGCTTTGAACTGAATGCAAACCTCATCTGTTCACTCTTATGTCTTTTCATACCAAAATGCAAATATTTATTGGTATAATGTTTCCCGTGCTTGGAAGTCAAGTGTTTAGAGAGACTCTGACATTGCTCATTACCAAACAATGCCAAAATCCTCTGTTTTGTTTTCCCAAGGCTGTATGCAGCTTTGCAAACTGATCACAGGGGTCATGAGCGAGTCATTGCAGTGGTCGGATAGAGGAACTCTGCCTCCTAGTTACTTTCATGACCTTCTGTTTTGGCCGTGAAATCCCTTGAGCAACTTTTGTCACATAATGACCTTTCCTACCTGGCCCACAACTCCACAGTCCGATATGTAATTTTATCTTCCGGCCCCCAGGGAATACTGCTTCCCTGAATATCACTGCTCCCCCTGGGTGCTCTTCTGCAGTTGCATTCTTTTTAGTCTGTCCATGAAATCATGTTTTTCAGAATTTTGCAATTGCCACTTTCAGTTAGATAGAAACATTGGGGATACACAGAAAGGTCAGGATTTATGTTTAGGCCAGCAAAAATACTTTTACTTAGATGAATGCAGGAGTGGTTGCGTCTTTGGATTCTTATTTTCAATGACATCTTTGGATTATGGCACATCAAACAATTCAATGGCTTTCAAAAAAAAAGTACCCTCACTATCTGGCTTTTTATTTCTCATTTTGTGCAACATCGACATTACTGTTGCCAAAATAAATATGATATTCACTATAAAGGATTGCTGTGATGAAGCAAGCCAAACAAATGTCAGTTAAATATAAAAGATGTCTTGAAATGCTCAACTAACCTTACTGCTTAATGTTTGAACCTCTTTCTCCTTTGTATATTAGAAACCATGGTCTGAGTCTGCAGCTTTCCCTGATATCTTGTCTGGCAGCCCTGCTGCACATCAGGCATACGACTGAAAGCTGTGAGCTGGTGGGGCTCTGGACAGCTTGTGTCTGTCATGAGTGGTTATGTGTGCGGTCCTGATCATTCGGGAAGCGAGCCAAACCTGCTGCTGTGCTGTAGATGAGAGGTGGTATGGATGAGGTGCTGTGTGTAGGAGAAGTGTGGAGAAAACAACATCTATCAGGCCAACCCACTGTGGCATAATGCTGTGTATCCACAGTCTCAGGGCGGGAATTAATTCTTTGCCAAGTAAAATAAGTGTGGAGGTATTTGTCATAGAGACACATAAACAACCTTCACAGTACAACAATAAACCATTCCATCTTACCATCTGTTTACCATGAGTGGAACATGTGAGGACAAACTGTCTCCCCCTGGTCAGTGGGTTATTTTCTGTGGGAATGCACAGAACATAGGTGAGGTTTGCATTGGTAGCTTCTAAAAACAGTGTTTTACTAAACATTAGGTAGGACTGATCATGTTGCTTCTGTTATGGAACGTGTTTGAATTTTGACAAGATAAAAAAAGTTGTGGTTTAGGACCCTAAAAAATTGGATTTTAAGCTTTTGCAGTTTTTTATAGTTATGATTCAATTCAAGTCAAAAATTGTTGGTGTGATGTTATGAACAGATTTAAACTCTGCTATATATGCAGGCAGCTCCTTAGCTATTGTCACACACTTGACTGAATGTTGATGTCTCAAATCAGGACCAGAGCATGAAAACTCTTGACTTAGATCACCAAAATATTATTTTTTTTAAACTATGGAAGAAAGAAGTTCATGTTGCAAAATAGTCAAAGGAGAATCATCAAGTGAGAAGGTTTTCAAGGGATTTAAAAAATGAGTGTGTAATTTTTGTGTCCTTTGAGCACTTCCATCCTTGGCCTCCCGGCCTGAAGTTTTTAGACTGGACAGGTGCAGTTTTACAACAGACACAAGCTCTAGGTATGGGGTTAGGTGCTGCTGATGTTGAACATTATAAATCTGATACTGTAATAAAATCGTATAGCAGAAGCTTTCATAATGTTGCCCTCTTAATTATGTGATCCTCATTTTCTGTGTATTATGTTGAAGTGAGGGCACGTATCTATTGATGATTGGACGACCTACCAAATTTAGCTGGATACTGCTGTGTCACATTTTCCCAGTTGTGCTGCTCATAGCATCTAGGCATCTGGAAATTTTGGTTGCTGCTTGTTGACTACACCTCTTTAGAAGATGAACAGATGGTGTGCAGAATAATTTACATTTGCAGATTGATATAGCAATACCAGGTCATGCTAAATTATTGGAACTATTTCCTTTTCTAAATGGGCAAAAGTTGTGGTTAACCAAAAATCTGTCTTTCATATTCTGCCTCTTTCTCTGCATTCATTTCCTTCACTCATGTAACACATATTGTCCTGTAGGTGAATCAACAGCATCGCCGCCTCCTGTGACTGTCTTTCTGACTATATAGAGTATGTATCTTCAAAGAAATGTAAGGCCCGCTTACCGAGGGAAATAATCCCATCAAATTGAGATGAGAGTAACAACTCTTGAGACTGGAATACAATATCGCTTCTTCCTGAGAGCAAAAGGTTTTTATTAATGAAAACAAAACAACAAAAGCCTGCTGTCATATGCTATATACATGCAGAGATGAAAGACTACTCATGGGAAATGCAACCACCTCTCATTTTTCAAAGTAGTTTCAGCCTAAAGTTACCTTAAAATCAGTATAAAACATCAGTCTGCATCAATAACAGGTGTTTTATTATGAGCTGCCAGTTATGTTTGTGTAAGGTCAGCTTTGTCTTAACTGGCCTCCAAATTTGATTGATTTGTTTGTCGGACATTGAATTTGTCATTCATTCCTGTAATTCTTGTAACTGTCAACAGTATTCTACATCAAAAAAGTGAGCAATTTTTTGGACATTGTCACTTTTTATCGTTCTAATTAGCTAGAGTGGAAGTTTTGTCTTACATAGCTGATCTTGAAGTACATCATCAAATTTTAATTGTAACTTTTTTCCACCCAGGTGTTGCGGTCATGAAGTGAAAGTCAATAAGATCAGATAAACATAGTGGCTTTGTTTTTGTCATCATTTTTTTTAACCAGCAAACCTCACAAACACAGTCACTTTCAGAGAGTTGGTTGCCCCCAGCAGCTTAGGTCACTACTCTATGCATCAAAGGCCTGTTGGCATTGGCTTTATCTCTGTGTATTTTAATAAACTGAGGTTGAATTTTGGGATACTGTCATTGTGTGTGTGTCTGTGTGTGTGTGTGTGTGTGTGTGTGTGTGTGTGTGTGTGTCAGTGTGTGTGGGTGTGTTGGGTGGTTATCTGTTATCTGCCTGCATATCTATCTGCCCTGTTTACCTGTCCGTCAGATTGCATGTCTCTCCTCTGAATGTTTCAGGTCACTCTGTGTTGTCTGTCACGAGAGTTTGAGTGGGAAAAAAATCGTCACCCTGTAGAGAAAATGACTACAGAGAAAAACCCTCATATGATTTCTATTCACTGTTCATAAATCCATGACAAATCAAAAAATCAATCAATAAATCAAATTTTATTTGTGTAGCTCTTTACAATTACCAAATGGTACCCAAAGTGTTTTATAATAAAGCCATAAAACAGTACATATAATCAATACATTACCATTTCAGTTATTTACCATGAACAGTAGCAGCCTGGGCCATGAAGTAAAGCAAAACATGTACTTGTGAAAGCTTTACACGAGAACTCTTAATTACAATTTATTTGTATTTGTTGTTCATTTAGAATTTGACATTTGTGCTCGAGAGAAAACATATGCACCTTATCTGCATTTTAACCATTTTTTCCCCCCATTTTATCATCTTATCAGATCCAAGGTAAGAACCTAATGGCCGTTATCTTTTAACAATATAATCCTTGTGAACCTCCTTATATTCTATTTGGGCTTCCCCTGTAGCCAGGAGTTAACAAGAAATGACTTCTTACTGAGATGTTCTTTTTCAATGGGGTGCCTTTATTTACAGTACCACCTGCAATTTGAGAAGTGACAATGGAGTTGGAGGTAGGAAGCTACTTAGAACAGATCTTTGGTTGTACTTGTATGCAGAGAACTATTATATATCATTATCATATCATAGCATTCACTCACTCACTTATTAATTTATTAATTTATTTATTCATTGTCACTGTCCTTCCTACTTCTCAAGCCCCCTAAGTCTTTTCCTCTCAAGTTTTTCTTTAAACCAACCAGCACTTCTCACTCGCAGTCCTCCTTATGAAACCCAAGTGCCCCTCTGTCCTCCCTCGTCTCCTTCCCTTGCGAGCAGTCAAGTCTAACTGCGTGAAAATTCCTTTATCACCCTCCCTTTGCTTGTGTAACCCCTGGTATCCACCTCTCTTTTTTTTTATCCCACTCCTTCTCTAGTCCCCCCTCTCCATTCACCTTTTTCCTGACTTCCTTTGACGTTTGAAGGAGAGTGGGGATCCGCTCAGCTGACAAAGGGAGAGGTGATGACGTCACAGCAGACATGATACACCAGCATCTGCTCTGGTCTAAAAATACACACCACAGGGCACACACACTCAGTCTGCAGCTGCACTCAGCATTTGTTTCCACCTCCACGCTTTACTGAGATGGCCCAGCTTTTTACACAACTAGGGCTTTTGGGAAATGTTGGGCTACTTTGTGCTGGCCCACAGCTGAGCATCCTAGATGTGTTATTCAGGGTCAAGGTTTCTGGGTGGATGAGGGGGTCAGGTAGTGGTTGAATAATATGAGTACAGAGGAATTCTGGTTATATTTGACATTTTACAGTCATATACTGGCATGTTTCAACAAAACATTTAATCATGTTAACAAGCAAAGATACAAATTTTAAGTGAGTAATATTTTAGAGCTTCATTCACTGCATTTTTATAAAGTCTGCTGAACTGTTTTTATTTCACTGTACTATAAAATCTGCTTCTCATTTTGCCATATTTTCATAAAATACCACTTCTATTGTCATATTTATTTTATTTTGTATTCTTTAAAACTCTAATGTAATGAAATAACCCCATGAAAAGCAAGGCAACAACTTAAAGTAGTAGCAGTAGATAGCTGTAAAGGAACTGTGGGCTTAGATGCTACATGATACTACAGGATGAGCTTTAAGTGATATGTTTCAGTTAAAAAAAGGGGAAAAAAAGAGTGGCAATACTTCTTTTTCAAATGCAATAAAAGGACTTCTCAAAAATGAGACTGAGGCTGGTGTCAGTGCAGTCGGACATGAGTGTTCTCAGGACAACATTTTTGTATTTCATGCATTTACATTTTGTGACATTTGGGGTTAATTTGTGACGTGATAATTTGTGACACTGTATTTATAATTTTTATGAGCTAGAAGTCAAAATCATTACATTTAAAGAGAAATATCAATTTACATGCAGTTGATTCAGAACAGATGAAAGTTTACGTTTTTAAATGAAATTACAAAAATCATGATAATTCAAATTTTTGGTTGAGAGGCACCTTTATGTCTGATAATAACTGTAAAATTCATCCATCTGCAATTTGTTTCTCTTGTGGTCCTCCTCTTTTAACCAGTTCCTGTTTCTTCTATCTCTTTTATTTATGCTGTGTTAATAGAAATGTAGCTTGCTTACTATTTGACAAGAGCAGCTTGCATTTTGGGGAAATCTGAATGGTTGCAGCTAGCACACTCTGACCCCAGTCACCCCTTACTTTGAGCAAGGCAGCACATACCTTCAGCCCCTCGCGTCCTTCACAATAGAGGATGGTGTGAGTGCTTAGGAGCGCTCTGATGCTGAGTGGGTGTTTGTGTGTAACCCTCTCTGACCCTGCGCTCACTCCCCGAGGCCATCTCTGTAAATAAGAATGTGTTCTAAGTGAAGTTGCTGGGCTGAATAATTAAAGTTCTTTTTATCTGCACTGCTTTTGTACTCATATATAAACTTCTTCTGCAAACATGTTACTGTCACTCTTAGCATTCACGATACCATATCTTTCTGACTAGCATCAATTCTGAATTCATGTTTGTGTTTAGATATTTATTTTCTCTTTGCAAAGCTGCCGTTGTTATTTCAGAATGATTTATTCTTTTTGTCTTTTCTCTGTGTCTTGTCCGTGTGTTGCTCCTGTTGCCGTGTAACTAGGGAAGTGGAGCAGGCAGGTTTGTCAGATTTGGAGATCATCTCACATCCGGTGGAGGATGAAAACCAGTGTTTGGCTCCTCCAGTCCAACTGGTGAGTTTTGGCTACAGAGATCTACCCCTCGCTGCCCTGGACCTCTCACTGGCAGGCTCACAGCTTCTTTCCAATGTAGATGAAGACGAGAACAGGGAAGGGTGAGTATAACTAAAACTACTTATGACAAATGTAGGAATTCTTATGAAGTGGTCAGCCCTTGTGCGGTGTGAGTGGCATACCTGTGATCTTTCATTGGTCTTTAACAGCTTCTTTGGGCGAATAAAGAAGCATCAATCCCCTCTGTGATAGTTTTGCAACAGGGAGGTGTGAGTGACCCATTTATGGTATTTTTGTGTACTGTAGGTGACTTTTCTGAAGTATTTAGAAGTTTTACAAATATGCCCATACTCTGAAATTAAGAAAAGTTCCAGAAATGCACTACAGTCGTTACATTTATGGAGCATTTAGTGTTCTATAGCTTTTTTTTAGGTTGCACAGCTTGAGAGACAGGGAATATGGGGAGACAGTGACATAAAGCAAACATGTCAGGATCATTAACCGATCTTAGGTCCGGTGCAAAAAAGGACTGAAGCCTACATGTAGAGGGTGACAGCTGAAACATAACCCTGGATTGAGGTTTCAAGAGGTTAATTTGATGTGGACTTTGCCGAAGTGACCACAAAATGATCCTTTTCCGAAGTGGGAACATCATTTTATGAGAGCGGAGAGACTATTTAGTGTGGAACAAACATATGTACTGAAAACAGATTGTAGTCCCATCACACTGACCTCAGGTTACTTATGTAAATGTACTTATGTCAAGCACAATGTGGGACAGATGGTGGTGATGTATAGCATTGGAGCTGGTGGGATTATGCATCACACTTTTAAAGCTTCCCTAAAATGTATGCTCTTATCAGTGTTTAAGTAAAAAGGCCTGATGATGGTGGAATTCTGTAATAGAGCTGATACCAACTCACTAAGCAGCTTGTTGTTGTTGTTGCTTGAACAACCGGGGCTGTTTCTACACGCATTTTATAATTTTACAGTAAACAACGGCATTGCAACATATGCAATCATACACACACACACACACACACACATCTCATCACACTTACATAAATGCCACATAGTCTGCAAGATTATCATTCATCATATGTTAAGTCTCCTTCCCCAAGTCCTTGTCATGCTGTCCCTGTGGCTCAGTATGGTGTCCATTTATCATTAAGTGACAACCTCTGGGTTACCCAGCATCCATAAGCTACCTCTGATCAATTCATCATCCCAGACAAAGTAACCCCCCCCCCCTCCCCCCATTCTGCCTGCTGACTGTAAGATCCTTTATTGCACATGACATTTAGCCATTCATGAGCCAAAGGATGATAACATGGCATCTTCATTTCTTGCATTATTTTGCATTGTTTAGCCATATATGCAATCATATTCAATTATTTCATTGGATTTGACATGGGTGATGTGCTGCACGGTGGGGTGTCGGTTAAAACTGTAGCATTACTGCAGGAAGGTCACCAGTTTGAGGTGTCCGAACCATCGACTGTATATAGAAGGGACAGTGTGGCTCCGTCTTTGTCCGTTGTATGGTTTCGAAGCCAAAAGAACCCCCTTGCCAGAGCCGGATTTGGCCGCCATGGTGCAGCCAGAGTCTACGCAGTAGAGATTTTGGGTGGAGCTGCGTAAAAAAAATAAATTAAAAAATAAATTAAAAAATTATTTCTTTTCCTTTCAAAGGTGTAATTTCTTTTTCGCTCTCTGTTTCTTATATCCCTGATAAAAACTACTCACTAATGGCAGCTCAGTCATCGTAAAATGAAACATATAATCTGGTTTTTAAAGTCTAGTAAGTAATGATAAACCAACTCCTCAGAAAAAAGAGGACTTGAGCACAATGTGGCCAAATAACATCTTTATACCATTGCAGTGCAAGGATCTGAGGAACATTTCTACGAAGTGTACTAATTTTTTTAAGTTTTACCACCTCTTATCTGAATGCACTGAAGAAGGAGATTTTGACCTGTACTGCTGACAGTCACCAGAGGTCGGGGCATTTGTTGGAAGCTTCTGTTAGAGCAGACTGTCATGGTGGCCAATGATTATACAGTCACTGGTTCTCTAGTGCACAACAAACTGGAAATGAAAGACCTGATTTCATTGAGTTTTAAAGTGTTAAGGGTTAAACATATAGATGAGAAAAAATGGCAAAACCACACAGATCTCAGCAGTAAGAGTCTGCTCTTTTTCCCTTTTCAGCTTTATCTTGATTGCGTGAAATACTGGTTTGACATATGGATATGAGGTCACATCACAGCTGTCCTTTTGATTAGTCACAACATTAACAGATTTTTTTCCCCCATGTAAAAACCTGCTCACTGTCCAGTCTTTCCATTTTGTCCAACAACTGTGACTCAAACCTGGCTCTTAGCTCGAGCTCTCACCAGGATGCACATAAACACCATAAGCTGTGGTACAGGATCCAACACTACACACACATTCACATACAGACCAAACCATGCAACTCCTCATCCAAGTGCTCCGTTTGACACCATATCAGGTCTCAGTCCATTGGTTCCCTGCAGTTAGCCAGTGACGGCCAGAAACAGATGGATTTTACAGACTCACCACCGTCACTCACACTGTGCCTGTATCACAACCAGAACAACACTACATGTGTCCTGATTCAAATCAGCGTCAGTCAAAGCGTGTTTTTCCATCTTTGTTGGATGAATATCTGAGTTTACTGGTGGTCTTTGCTGTGTTAGTTTTGTTGGAAAACATTTGATAAATTATGCATACAGAATTTTTTTTCGTTGTAGCTCAACTTGTGAAATACCTGTAAGGTTCGGCTAATAAGTGGGTCACTGGCCTTCTGTTGTTGACTAATCAAAATACGAAACTACCAATATGTTTAAATGAGCTTTGGTCCAAAGGCGAGATGCTAAATTTCTCCTCCAGGTCCTGAACCTCTGCTGTAAGAAGCTACTGCAACCAATTTACAAGTCACTGTGGTGAAGGTTATTTTACCAGGGAGATCAATTTAGTCAAACTGTGCTGGGGTCACTATTTCATATTCAAGTCATTAGTGCAAAATGTCTGCCTGTAAAAATGCTGCCAATGGGAGTTGTAAAAGAGATTACTCTTTCTTTCACTTTAATGAAATTCCATTTAAATCTACCAGGCATGAGCTCCAGTAATGTGCATGTTACATCTCCACTACACCTAAACACCATGCTAACCTGTCCCATTAATCACAGCTAGCAGGCTGTGTGTCTGTCGGTGTATTGGGAATTTCCAAAGGATGTTCCTGTGTTTTGCAACAAAGAAGTGAATATTGCCTGTTTTTGATGGCTATCACTTCTCATTAGATGTTGTTGCAAACTTGTGAGATTTCTACACTAAGTAAAGTGAAAATCAGCAGTGAGAGAGAAAAGCTGAGAACATGCAAAGAAAAGAGGCCTCCTCTGACACTTCGGCAACGTCACCAGAATCAGTGAGATGTAGCAGAAGAGCATCTCACTGAATGTGCCAGTCAGCCGGCTGCTGCACCCCACAGGACCCAATTCTATTTCATTCTGTAGATTTCAGCACCACTGGGGCCTTAAAGTGATTGTGCCTGTGCTGCCGTCATCTCCTCATTACTGTATTGATCTCCCTCTGACAGACAGCGGTCATTAGCTCACTTTAATGACATTCACAATCACCACGCCTGTGTACCTTCATCAGGTTTTATGGTGGCATCTTGCGGCATTTGGCAGCCCTCTTAACTCAGTGTTTGGACATCGACAACCTGTAACTTGGCTTTGTTGGTTCATAACAGTTTGTAAGCACCATCAGGTCTGTATCTGTACTTGCCATCTGAATGCAAATGAAAAAAAGTGGGAGTGTGTCTAGCAGGAAACTGCTACACTCACCTTTAGGGAAATGGGGTGGAGGAAATGGACCTTTTTATGGATGTGTGGAATGATAAAGTGAAGTCAAGAGGAGGAAAGACAGCAGAAGTGGGACTGCCTTCAAAATGAAAATATATGTGGGAGACGAATCTGCTGGCTGCTCCACTGACTCTACCTGAGAAAGTGGATTGCCCCCCTGCCACAACTCCCAGTCTGCATTAGCTGGCTCATTGACTTTCTGAGACAGTAAAGAAGTGTCAGGAAGGAAGCTGCACATGAGAATGTTTAGGCATGCTTGACAGCAATGTTTAGCAAAATAAGAGCGTGCGATGCTGGAAGTGAGAATGTCACAATCAAGGTGGAGGTGCTTCATCAACACAGTGCCAGCTCATTGGTTGAGGGGTGGAGGTTATTTTGACTGGGGGTTTGAGTATGTGCTTCAACCAGCAAATCTATTCTTTTGTTTTCATTCCTGACAGAAGACTTGTTAGACTTAAAGTCAAAAAGACAATTTTGACTTCAACTTTACAGACTAGATATCAAACAAACTGAAAAATTTCAATTATTTATTAGTTTTAATTGTAATAATTATGGCATATAATTAATAAAAACTCCAATTTCTCTTTGTATAAAAACCCTGAAAACTACCCTGGATTGGCACCAGTGGACCACATAGCGCCCCAAATCACCGCTGACTGTGGAAACTTTACACTGGGCTTCAGTTTGCTTAGGTTCTGTGCCTCTCTTCCTCCAGACTCCAGGTCCTTGAATCCCAAATTTTATGTTCTTTTTCTCGTGGGTCTCCTGACAGTAGGTCTCATTCACTAATAGTACGTACGCATAAATCTACACATAAACTGTGTGTACATGCATTTGAAGCAAAATCTGGGATTCATCAATGTAATTCTAAGCTAAATTCATTCTTTACTGAAACTAAAAACAGAACTTCCTCAGCGTGCACAGATGATGACAGCCAATTTTCTCAGATAATTTAACTGCATACTCCAACTAAATGCATAACATCTTTAAACTACATTCAGTAAGAGAAAAAAAAACTTTAATAGAATTCTGTAATAAAACTTGTAAATTGACTAAATTTATTAAATAACCATGAAACTGGCACCTTTTTAGCCTTATGGCCATACTTAAAATGTTAAATCTTACATTAAATACGTATTCTAAAATTGAAAATGAGACAATATTCAAGTTAAATTCATGAAAATATTTATCTTAATTTATAATTTTTCTGGTTCACAAATTTACCGAAACTAGTCAGGACAAAATTGGCAGCCTACTGAACTTGAAGAAAGACCATGTTCTTTACAATATCATACATTTTTGAGAAACTGGTTTTTGGGGTTTCATTACCTGTAAGGCATGATAAGCTCAGTTTAAGAAAAAATGCTTGAAAGATTTGTTTCTCTTCTTGAACTGAGCTACTAAAATGAGTCAACTTTTCCATGATATTCTAATTTATTTAGATGCACCTTTATTCAAAGGTTGTAGTGTTTCCCATGGCAGGAAGTAAGCACAAGAGATTAATCAAGGGAGAAGGAGCCTGTGTCAAACTGCTACTGTTTGATGAAGCACCTACTGTCTGCCATGTTTGCATATCACAGCCTGTAATGTCACATAGGTGGAGCTGGCCTTACAGCTGTCTCACATAGTGTGCTGCCCTCGCTTCAGATGATTGGGAAGTCAGCACCTACAACCAAACCCCTCAAATGTACACAAAAACACTCATACGTACATATATACACACAAACTATATATATATATGTATTTGCATGCATGATGAACTGAAACACAGCACATAGAGTATTTATACACTGAGAGAACAAGGCCAGCTTCCTCACTGCACTGGTTGTTAATATAATCCTCTGTTATCATGGTTCACTTCATATTCCAGTTTATTCTGGGCTGTCACATATCATCAGAAACAATAGTGCTCCTTCATTGATGCTTCTGCACATTTCAATGAGCTCTTCATTTCCTCTTATAACCACCTTTCTACATATTTCCTCCGACTTCTTTTTCTTTCTGATGATTAATTTTTTCTTTTTTTACATTTTGCACACTTGAAATCTTGTCTTGTAATATGACCTTGATTTCTCTTAAGGTAAAGCTGTTTTTACTGAATACAAACCTGCATTTTAAGTCAAGTAGAAGCAAAGAAGCAGCCCGTACGTTTTTGTACGTGTGCACCACACATGTCAGCACATCGAGCCAACCAAAACCACCAGTGGAATCTTCAGAAACCTTCTGGACCCTTCAGGCTCACAGTTGTGCAGTTAGAGTGAAGAAAGGTGTCCATGATGGAGATTTCCAGCACCCATTTACTGTGTTGTTGCCTAACACACTGTTGAGAGACGTGGGCGAAATTGTGGGAGGTGGTTGTTCTAGCTAGCATCAGGGGACAGTTGCAGTGTTAGCAGTTTTGGCGTCATGGTAAGTGGAGTGTGGTTATTAATAGAGTTGAGCCCATCCATCTTCCTGTCTAGGAAAAATGCTGGGAGGACCAAGGTGGCGTGGGCTTGTGCTCAGCACTTTCATGACCGCCCACTCTCTTCCTAGTCATCAAGCTGCTTTTGTTTGTTTGCACACTTTTTTATGTTGAAGGATTCTTTTGGTGCATTTTGGCTTGTATTTGTGTAGGATGATGCTGTTGAAAAATTAATAAGTATTTCATAGAAAGTCAGTGAGGATATTTCAAGGTTCTGAACTTGCTTGCATTAATCAAAATGATAGTTGGTTGATAAAGTTTTGATTTTCCCCTAAATAATGAAATCTTTGCTTGGAGTTTAATGGAAACAAAAATATCTGCCTTGGAGCATATAATTGTAAAATATGAGTGTGTTGGTTAGCAATTGTATCATGCAAGCCTCTCACATCAGATCACAAAAAAGGAGCCAAGAACTTTTATGGCTGAACTTAGACTTTTGAAATCACAACAATACTTCAGCAAAATAAAACCAAATGTTAGAACTTACCAGTTTAATTGTTTTATGAAAAATGTGTGCTTACTTTTGAATTTGATGGCAGCAAAACATTTCTTGAAAGTTGGGACAGGGATAACAAACACTAAAATGTTTTGTGATGCAAAAAAAAGTTAAAAAAAAAAAAAAAAAGTATAAATTTTCTATGAATACATTTTCATGCTGCATCTACAAATGCTGCTTCATTGAATGTTACAGGAAATCTATTCTGTGATCTGATGAATCAAAGTTGTCTGTTTTGAATTGAATTGATTGTTTGAATTTGATACATTGGCTTAATATTACCAGGCTTAATTGTTCGGAAAACCATAAAAAACAAACATAAAAAACTCCTCAGCAAGTTATCTTACATTTTACAAACCTCGGCAAACCTGCTCAGTGCAAAAACAATAAAAATAAATACATAAACAGAAATCCTGTAAAGAAGTCAGAGCGTAACATGGATCTGTTAGTGGGATAATAGATATTAAAGAGAAAATGTAGCACCAGATCAAAGGTGTGCAAGGTAGAGATCTTCGGATTTTAATGACTGATTGGACTGACCCAACCCCATCCCCAAACACACATCTTCACTGCTATGACAAGCTCACACCTGAGCAGTGCAGTGATGTCACCTCCCATCCCAGTGATGGCTGTGTGGTTGCCAGACGCAGAGACAGAAGCATATGTTGCTGATACGGCTGTTCCAAATGTGCAAGGAGTCTAGGGTTAGAAACCAGCACCAGATGGTTCATCTAAATTTGGAGAGAGCAAGGAGGGGGGCAAGTGCCATCTACTGGCTTTCAGCCAAGGGACCAAATGTTACATTTTGGGAAAAAAAACACCCACTGGTCCTCTTGCAGCCTTTGAAAGAGTTAATAGACCAAAAATAAATGAATAATTGACTTTCTTAAATTATCACACCAATCTCTAGGAAACTAGGTAGGAGGGACATTGGATTGAGATTACTTTTTTGCTTGGAGTTGCAGCAAATTTTGCATCACAGGGACTTTGAAAGCTTTACACTTTTTTACTGCTTCAACTTAATGTATTGTATGGTATCATATGGGAACTAAAAAAGCATGTTTTTCTGTTTTTGGTTCAGAGTGCTCCTCCTTAAAGAGGTGTATTTATAATGTCATTTCAGTCGCCTCTATTTTTCACTCGCTTATTTGAGAAAATCCTGATTTTAGCCTCTGTCTGAAACACATACACATACACACATTAGCTGCTGACTCTTCCTGCTTAATCATGTCCATGTCAGGGGCAGAGCTATTAGTAAACCTTGGTGTTTGAGGCCCACCCCTTAAATGTGTCATGAACCAGTTAGGGAATCCTTGAGTGCTGACCTCATCGTTTTGGCAAGTTTCATGGAGATTCTTTGATCTTGTGCTCTATTTGCAATGGACTGAAAAAGAAAAAGAAAAAAAAGAGCTGAGAGACAGATTTAGGGATTGATACAAAATATAAATATATAGGGATTTGTTCATCTACACACACACACACACACACATATGTTTGTATATGTGAAACAAGGGGAAAACATATTTCCCGCTCCCTACAGCCTGAATATCTGAGTATGTGAAACGTTTTTATTTATTCTCATTGTTCATAGTTCTTTCTAAAATAAATTCTATTTATAAACATTTATAAAGGACATCAAGGAATCTCTTGAAGCTAGTTTGAATATGAAGAAAACATTTGTTCTGCAAACATTCACTGGGGGTGTCCACCCCCTACATTTTTCTCTCCCACACTGCAACTTTGTTAGACGAAAGAGAAAAAAGTCAGATGTTAAACTTTTTTGAAATAATGTATTCTCTGAAGGCTCACACCTGCTGGAGCCAATTTGGGCAGATTTAATTAGAGAGCACAGGAAGTAGTCTGAGACAGCGACCTGGGAGTAACTGGCCTCCCTGTTATCTCCCTGGCTCCTTAATTCTTCTGCCACAGGGAGAAGCTCGATGTTCATCGTCTGACAAAAAGTTCTCTGTCTATTTTGAGGAAAAATGGACATGAGAAAACCTTTTACATAACAGATCAGATGAAATTATTGTAAAACTGAACTGATTTTTCACATTTCATGACTTTGAAACATTTTTAATGATTTTTGCCCTCGCACTGAATTACCCTTCTTCCTGCAATTTAACATCCCACTATTCCTGAAACTAAAACATTCGTTTAATGATTAATTTAATTTGATTAGGATTGACCATCATTTGTTTGTTTGTTTGTTTACATGAGTGGTCAACCATGGTTAAAAATATCACAACACTGATCTCGTCTTTTACTTTCCAAATACTTTCTACAAACAGTGACAGTTCTTTAGATCAAAAAGTCCTATGGCCCACCACAACCGACCACAAATATGAATATAAATGACATTCTGTAACCTAATAATGGCAGTATGGTCCCTTAATCTATTTATAGATTAAAATCCCCCATGAAAGCGAATCCAAATGAAAGATAACATTCGCTTTACTGCCTTGAGTCCACCATCTTTCCTTTCTTTTGACAACCTTTACTACCAGAGTTTTCATCAGGGTCTGAATTTTGTCCCAGGCCCTGTTTAGAGTTTGAATTATTCCTTTTCAAAAACTTTTCCATCACTGTCAAAGTTACTGGACTCATGCATTGCGTCACGTCTCTTGTCTCAGAAAGATGATTACTCACCTGCTGCCACCCACTGACACAGAAGAAAATACATCATTTTTAACGCACTGTCACGTGACATTGTTATATTATTTGTGTTTGTAGACCAATTAAGAGAAATTGGGAATTTCTCACAGCACAGTAACATGCCACGGCACAGCACTGGGTCGACAAACTCTGCACTTGATAAAACAAGACCAGGGCATTAACAGAGTGTATTTCCCCTTTTCAGGTCATCTGTTTTGAATTTAACTTTAGCCTGTACTCACTTTTTTCACATCGTTTTGTCTTTGCTTTTAGCAAGCTGCAAAGTTGCTGTGTTTGGAGAAGTAAAAATACCTACTCGGCCCAAATTTTGTCCTGTCCATGTTCTCTCTATGTCTTAAAGCAGTTTGTGTTCACCAGTATTAGAAATGTTTGGTTGCTATTCTGTCAAAAAGAGGGGAGGGACTGGATGTTGGAGCCAAAAGGAAGACATCAGCTTGATGGCCTTTGTACTGATATAAGTAGATCTGTTTCACTAGGTTTGAAGGCGTTTTCTCAAGGTGATGATAAGAGGGTTTAATTTGAAAGACAGATCTCTCTCCCTTTTTCTGTATTCTGAAAGTGTTACAGGATTCATTTTTGTCTTTAAATAAATTGAAATTAGACATTTTAATCAACTTGTCAGGTGAATGTGGCTTGCATTTATTCTGATAAGACAATTTTTGCTAAAAATGAGACATTATTGTTTGCTCAGATTTCAGTTTTTGCAGTACATGCTGCCACTTTCACTTCTTTCAGCTCAACGCGCTCTGTTATATCAGCTGGGATCTATAACTTACTGCAGTGTGAAGCATCGGTTCACTGATGTAATGCTGGCTCTGGATGGCTTCACACATATGAACGCACATGTATGGAATACAGAATATACTCTTGCAGACACACACACACACACACACACACACACACACACACACACACACACACACACACACACACACACACACACACACACACAGACATATATGAGCACACAGTGACCTTCTTGTCCTCTTGTAACATACAAATGAGTCTTTCCCCAGTGTTCCCACAGGACCGTGGAAAAGCTGAACACTAGTTGCCCTTGTTCAGCGTTTGTCTATGTGAATGTGTGTGTGTGTCTGTGCGCGAGTTCGTGTGTGCATGTGTGTTGTGTGTCTTTTAAATTGCTCTTAGTTTGATAAGCAGGATGCAGACTGTTTATAGACCTGTCACTGGTTGCAATTCAAGCAACAATAATCTATCAGTGTTTGACTGTTAGTTAAAGTTATTTAACATAGTCTTCTCAATACAAACAACAATTTTAATAACACTACAAAAATGACAAAAAAGAATGAATACAACTACGGCAGTAACAACAAGAATGACAATGATAAAAACAAAATAACAGAAGAAAAAAAAACGAAAACAAAAAAGGACTATAGCAAGAAACAGAAACCACATAAGAAGCATTGGCAATTAAACCCACCAACAATTTCATTCTGATTTTTCCATCCTTCAATGCTGGTTTGTATCTTACCAGGATAAATCACCGTGGTTACTCGTGCTACACGGCTAAACTGCTCCTGGGCAGGTTTTGTTCTGGATAGGAGATCGGCGAGTACAAAAGCACCACCTGCTGACCAATCAGCTCTCTTGGAAAATGACCTGCCCATTCTGAGAAACACCAGTTGACGTAAGTGTGTGGATCGTGATAGGAGCACTCAGGAGAGAAAGAGTTTGAAGGAATGGATGCAATATATTTGATGTCCAGATGACATCTTGAACCAAAGATTTCCATTGGATGAACTGAGCTACGTGTGTCAACTGATGGAGTCATATGTTGAAAATGTAAGGCATCAGAGTGAGACACATCTGAAATATTGAGTTTAATAATAATAGCCACACATGGCATAACTGCAGAAACATGAATTTATGGAGCGCACATCTACTCATCACTTCGTCACAGTGAAGAATTAATATTCCAAAACAAAACGCACTCATACAGGGAGCTGAGTCCTAAAATAACTCAATGGAAAATATAAACCAAAGGAAGGGCACCAAATGTCTGCCCCAAATGTCTGTACTGTAATTAAGTGAAATTAAGTAATCAGAGTCCTTTTTATTGTCAGATGAATTAAAATTTAACAATCTCATGAATTGACACATTAACTGCAGCTACAGTGTAGCTTTTGGCCTGGATGATGCATTTGAATTTATTTTTGAGGAATAATTGTCTGCTTCTCCATGGTGAAGTAGGCTGCCGTGCAGGGCTTTCCCCATTTCTTCGTGTTTGTGATTGGTCAGACGCTGCAAACATCACCCTTTTTATTTTACCGCACACTGATTGAAACAAGAAAACCCTGGATTCGCCCACTGAATTGATATCCAGTCTCATAAAACTGCTTATTGAGAGTACAAATACTTTGCGAAGGCATCCAGGAAACAGACACAGATCCCAGATATATTAATCCTGCTTTGTAGTACAGGCCCCAGCACATATTACAGCAGCAACAACAGTCAAAACTGCAACAAGAACAAAAAGACAATGAAAATAATGATGACAGCAAACGTCATAAAAATGACATGAAAAGTAAAAAACAACAAAGTCAATGAAACCTTCAACCCCAACAAAGGCAACAACAACAGCAACAGCAATGATAAAATAATCTGTATAAATAACTTTGTTGTGGTAGTTGAGGTTCTGGAAAAGGTCCCTTAAATCTTTTAGGCATCAGGACCTGGGAGATTTCTGGATGAACTGTAGGATCAGTCATATATTCCTGTGGTGATGTTTCCACAGAAGTTTCGGGCTTGCTTCTTCCCTACTGATGTTTTGTGATCACTGGTGCACAGGCATTGGTAATGGGGAACCTTTCAAATGTAAAATTAATTACCTGCAATCTGACAGCATCAGGGAAACTCAGCATGTATTTTATGCTTAGTTGGTACTCTATCCTTTTCCACGCTTGCTTTAGCAGGAGGCATTGTGTGTATGTGTACTTTTGTGAGTGTGTGCTTTGGTTGTTGAAACAGGGAGCCTGCTGGAGACTCATTTGTTTCTTGGGGGGCTAGGATGCTACGATCTGGTGTCTAATTTGTCAGGTGAGACAGAATTTGGCATCAGGAGACTGATTATGTTTATAAATCCACTATCTGTCCTCAAGAGGAAGAGAGTTGTTTCTGCACCAGTACCGTCTTGTCTTTCTGGTTATTCACAAAATTAAAAAAGCTGCCTCTAAAGATGATTCGGTTTGACTTTTTATTGGGTTGAAAACTCACCTAACTGTGGCTCCTATGTTTACTGCTGAGAGCACTGATGGTCAGAGTTTCCAAATACGGAAACACAATGATGCATTTACGAAAGCCTGTAAAAACAGGGGGTCAAAAATTCCATACCAATGATCATAGAGATTTTTTATGTCGTATCTTTGATAGATTTTCCATCTTTTTTAATCTGTGCAAACTCTTGATAAGAATTATTATTGTAATAATTGTTTCACTGATTTCTCACTGCAGTTGTAAGCTCCGATATTCTGACTGGTATTGTGCTGAAATGCTTAGTAAATGCCGTGTGCTGTACCATTTTAAATATGTGTTGGTATTTAAATGCTGGTATATACATTTCATCTACTGAGGTCACATTTGTTGTGTATCATTGCAACATTTAAAGTGCTGAGGTGAGCTCACTGAACTTCTAAAATAACTTTTACACCTCACATCCCAGAAATAGTTTTCTCACCAGTTTCAAAGTACTCACAGTGATCAGCCAATAATAGAACTCATGTCAAGGAAAAAACAAACCTTGAAATTAGAAATAAAAGCTGTTGTATGATACAGTTATCACACAGGGGGACATCAGGACTGAATGTGATTTTGTGAGTGTCTGTGTGTACAAATGTGTGTGGGTCAATTGTTATAGGAGTAGTAACTAAAATTTAGATGACTCTGTTGAAGTCCCAAATCACTAATAATGAAAATAAGTGAAACAGAGCCATAGATCTATTGGACAGACAAGATTAATGTGATTTTAATTTGAGATCTATTTTTTTAAAAACATCAAATAAATGCCATTACATTCTTGGGACCTCAATGAAACACTTTCTTTTAAAATAATGACCTTTTTTATTCATTTATAAATTTGGTTTGCCACCATTAGAAAACATTGCAAATGCAGAGGAAAAGTAATCTTGGAGGAGAGCACTTGTAATTTATCGAGGATGTATGTCTTAATCTCTGTTGCTGTCAACTGGACTAGAAAGTAATACCTGTTTAAGCAACACTCCTCTGTGTGTGCCTTCAGTGGAGTGCTTTTTCAGAGGAGGCTATCAGGTGCAGTGGGTTGACACTCCCAGTGGTTGGTGGCTTTCTCGACATGCTGGTATCGATCACCCCCCCCAATTTAATCTCCCTCCTCTGTTTCGCTGTCCAGCTCCACTCAATCTCCCTGGCTGTAGAATCAAGTGATGGCTATATCAACTTGCTGTATACACACAGGCAGCAGGAAGGATGTAGAGGAAGAGTGTGCAGACAATAAAATATCAGGATAAAATCAAACAAACGTTGAGTGGAAGCTGAGATAAAAAAACTAAAATTAGACACTTTGTATTTATAGTCTTGCATGTTTACTAAATTTACCATGACAGTCAGGCTATAATGGTGTAAAACAACAACAGAGTATGAAAAATGTCGGTGTCGAGAGTTAGAAACCAAGCAGTTTTAGGGGTGACCTTGTCCGCTGTTTGTGCTTGTCTACTATTGACTTGGGCCAGGTGGTTGTGTCAGGCCGTCAGGGCTGAGCGGGTCAGAGAAACAACATTTGCTACTTTTCTGTTGCTTTAATAAGACTCATTAATATACTGCATGTGTCACCAGCAGTGTCTGACTGTGTCCCCTCTGGGCTGAGATAGTTTTGGCATGACATGAAGTAAGGACACGTATTTATACACCAACGAATCGTACATGAGCCCCCGAACTGCCTGTGAACTCTCCTCCCTTTTTCATGTGTGTAGAATTAAATGTAAGTGAATGAGATGAAGTCAGCCTTTTTTCTAACGTGTGAAGAACAGAAGTTGGATTGATCAAAGCTTACAGTTAAAAATTTCATTACTTATTTTTTTATCTTCAGGAGTTGGTTTTGACCATGGCCGAGTTTCTGTCCTTTGATGAAATATCAACAGGTATAGTCCTACTCAGGAATTCAAAGACATGCTAAATTGTTGGATTCGTGCTGTTACTGGTTGTAGTGGCTGGTGGATTAAATGTTATGAAATGGCCTCTTGAAGGCTCATTCAGTCAACTATATTAAAATGTTGATTCTCTCACAGTGGATAACATGTAGAAAGAGCCAATCAGGGTGAGTTTCAGTGAAGTCGCTGCTTTTGCCTCAGAAAGAGTCGAGCGTTAGACATTTACCGGATCAGACCTCTATCCTTTGCCACCTTTCTTCACAATCACACATACATAAGCAGCTAAGCTAGCTACTTCTAGTTTCCGGACAAGCAGGCTGGGCTGGCGGCACTGTTTATTTCAACAAAGTCTCGGTCGTGAAAAAAGTGAAAGTGAACAAGCATTGGAAAATTACTCTATTAGTGACCTCAGACTCAAGATTTTGCTGTGCCTTAAATCCTGCTTGTTGTTCTAATTTGAGGGTGTGTAGAGGAATAAAAGTAGAATTATTGTGAAGTAGACTTTACTTGTAAGTATCACGCTCAGTGTTTTTATTGCCTCTGATATTTTATGTTTCCAAGCTCCATCAAAGCCTGAGGAGGCTGCGCCCTTACAAAGTTAGAGGAAGGAGTGTTTCACTTTTACCACTTCCCTTTCCTACTCCCACTCAAGGACTTTTATTGTTCGGGTGATTATTCTTATTTTTTTGCTTGCCTGCAGCGGTTGAGCGAAGCGTGAAATCATTGGATTCAAGATGCACTTTGATGGACTATCTAATCACATGGTGGAAGTTTGCAAAACCATATCCTCCGGAAATAGAGGTTGTTTGAGGCAGTGAAATATTTGAATGGTCCGAACGCATGGATATCCTCCTTTTTTTTCTCGGTGAGGTGAAGAAAAATAAAAGATATTCCAAAACTGCCTGCAGTCTCGCTTGCATTAACATGATGCAACAGGGAAATAACATTGTTGGTGTGCCATTTCTTAAATATTCCCACAGTGGCGGGTACTCTGTTTATTATGTTCATATAATCAGATGTGATAAAAATAGTTTGGTTAAATGAGACTCTACTCTTTGTCCTGTGTGATGGCTGTTGTAAGCCACAAATCCATAAAGGTGGGGGAGGTTATTACCGGAGGCTGACTGGTGCAAATCCCCAAAGACTGCTGGAAACTGGGGGTGTTTGGAGGATGAATGAATAACTTTACACACCTTCAGTTACTGTCAAGGTGGCCTTCAGTAAGGCAACAAATCTCAAATGCAGTGGTGGAACAAATCAATGGTAGTCAGTAAATGTTTGAATTGAAAGCAATGCGTTACAGCAGAAGGAGATGTTTCACTCTGTCAACTACAGTACATCATGTTTTTTGCTTATTGATCCCATGGGAAAAGATCTGTAGTCTCCAGGTGAAATTAGGTGTGCATCAGTGACATGAACGATTAAGCTTTCAGTGACTGTCTTGAAAAGTCAATGTTTCCATTACAAATTTTCCTTGTTTCATGAACAGAACCGTCTTTGACACTTTGGCTATAAATTGAGAAACTGATGGAGCAGCATGTGTTTGTTTGATTTTTTTCTTATTTAGGGAAATATATGCTTTGAGGTGTGTGTGGCACACTTGTGAAACAAACTGCTCTGATGCAGTTCATAGAATAAATTTTCACTATTGGTGCCTGCACATACAGGTCCTTTTATTGGTCCTTGCTTATGGTCCTTTCTCTTGTTTCATGTTTCAATATTGCTGCAGTGTCCTAATTTGTCACCAGGCAGCGTCACGATATGTACTAAAGCTAAGAGTGCACATGTAATGCCAATATGTCAGATTGGGAGTTTTTAGATGGACATTTTCAACCTTTTGCCAAGAGGAGGTAAACTCTCTTTCAAAAGAATCTCTTTGAATGTTAGCAAAAGGATACTTTCAAGATCTGTTGAATTTTACAAAACATTTACCTTTCAAAAACAGCTGTAGATGCCACTTCTTTTCTTTCACTATCATATAGTCATATATGCTTATTTTTTCTCTTATGGCATGCTACTTGGCATCTAAGTCTTGCCAAGATTAGTGGAGCAGATTCTGCACCATCTGGAGCTTGTGCATTTACACCACCCCACCCTAGCCAAGAAAATGATTGCTATCGGCATGATTATGCCTTTATTAGATTAGCTTTGCATTGTTTACAGGCTCTGCCCATGCTTGCCTTGAATGAATACTTTCCTCCTTAAGCCAGAGGAAGGGTGGAGCGATCAACTCAACAGCTGCTAAAAACACTTAATTTATTGTTTTAAAATGTGTAACTCTCAGAGGAAACCACAAAGAGACTTTAGAAACAGATCCTATAACTGTTTGTTATTCAGTGATAACTTGGAAGACACTTTGTGGTTATACTTGTCGTCACAGTCCTTAGCTGTATCAAGGTCTCAAATATGTAAACAGTTGTCAAAGCAAATATTTTGTAAAATTTGGGTTGTTTTGCTCATATCTTAATCAGCTGCTGAGTTTGTGTGACAAGACAATCTTTTACATTTCCATTAGAAAAGAAGTTAAGTAGAAAAAAAGAAATGTGTCTGAGGCCTCTGCTATGCTGGAAATGAGCAATTTACACAAAGAATCAACTAAAGTCTTTTCTTAGCCTTCACCATACACCAGAAGCCAGCCTATATATAGTGTGGTTTAGGATTAAATTGGACTTTGCCTCATTCTATCAAAATACTAGACAATCTGTTATTCACAAAATTTATTTTCTAAAAGCGCTGGGTTTGCTGATTTACTTTTTTTCTCAGTAATGATGCAAGCTTCAATGGTTTAACTTGTTTAACTGTAATACAAATTGAATTAATAATATATGATTTTTTTGCATACAGAAACGCCACATATCAAATCTTTTTATAGAATTAAGGGTAGTGTCATCCAAGTGAATAAAAAAATGACATGATTTTATAAAAATGTTTTGACTGATATTTTTACAGATTGAATACTCAAACTCCTCCATTATGAGTGCATCCCAATCAATGCTGCACAAATCAAAACTTTGCCATTTTGTCACTGTTAAAGACCATTTTTTCCTCATGCCAAGAAATGAAGACATGATCAGAGGAGAGAAATGCTCTGCCAATGTCTGTCTCCTCTGTGCCAGTTCATGGGGAGAAGGGAAAGGAGGTGGGCAGAGCCAACTTTCCACTCCAGCTAGAGAGCTGGTGAGAGGCATTGTTTCTCTCATCTTCTACTGTCAGCCCTTGTAGTAGCTGCACTGCAAGGCTCACCACTATTTTTAAAATAGCATTGAGTCATTTCACCAGACGCTATAGTGGCCTAAAAATGCTGTACTCTTATAGTACCTGGAAAAACAGAGCTTTTATTTTTTCCCTTCTCGAAAAGGTAATCCATTTCTCTGGAGCATGTTCTCCAAAATAAAGGCCTGATTTTATGACTGCAGATGGAGATGTTAATACGTGTGTTTTTCAGAGTTTATCCTGAAGAGTCTGATTGATATGAAGATTTTATATACATTTAATGTGCATTTCACACATTCACGTTTCCTGTGATGCAGATTGTTCCTTTAATCCTTCCTTGAAGGCCCCTATCCTCTACAGTGACTCCCTTCATTGCTATGTAAAAAGGAGTCTATTAATATTCTCCTCACATCTACAGCTGATAGTCAAGTCACTAGTTCACAGAGCCTCACTGTCCCTCTCTGTCAATGCTGTCTCTGACCACACTTTGCTCTTTTAACAGACTTAACCTTGCTTAAGTGTGAACTACCTCCCTCTGTTGGCCATGTCAGGGAGTTCAACTAACAAATCAACTCTGCACTAAGATGGGGAATCAATGCCAGCATAGATTTATCCATAAACAATGTTGACTTAACCATACTGTTCAGGAATACAATTAATTATTCACATTTCAGCCTGTCAGTCAATCAATATGTGCCCTAGTTATCTTTGTTAAGCAGCATTATTGACTTCAAATCATTGAATTTGTAGCCATCAAAGATGATTTATTTTCTCTTTTAATTTAAGAAACACTGTTAATGGAAAAAGCAAATCCATTCTTTGGGCACAGCTTTCTCTTTTATCCTAAAAAAAATGAGTTTAAGAGTTTAATATTTCTGCCAGTAGAAATGTAAAACTTATAGGAATTTATTTAAGACAGTGTTCAAAAAAAGTCTTTTTTTGTGTGTGTTTCTGCCCCTCAGGTCCAACTGGCTGAAGCCGTGCTGCGGTCGTCGTGTGGCTCTGTGGCAGGTCTGTCTACTCAGCGCTGGCTTCAACTGCATCCTGGTGGCCTGCGTCATCCTGGTGGTGCTCTTCCTGTCTCTGGAACTGCTCATCGACACCAAACTCCTACAATGTAAATATTGTCATTACTGATTTATCTTATTTTTGGCCCTTATTTTTTTTCATGGGGAGGTTTACTGAACATGCGTGTTCTGCTCTTACAAAAATGCACCATATGACGTAGACTTAACACTTGGGAGGCATCCTATGCAGGTCAACATTCAGGAGAAGCTCTGGAGCTGAGGGAAGTTACATACCATAGAGTTCTGTTTTTCTATTAAAAAGATTTGGGATTAAGATGTGACCTCAAAATCAGAAGACCCTGACTTCTAACTAGAACTCCATAGAAAAATCACAACACGAAACATGCCCTTTTTGAGTGGTTTTAATGTTATGCCATGTTCCACTTTCACGCTAACACAATGAAAGGTCTCTCTCCCCTGTTTCTTATTGAATGTCACTGGGTAATTTACCCTGATTTGTTTCTCATTTGCACTATAACTTATGTGTCCAGTGACTGTAGAAAACAGATGATTAACTATGACAACCTACTTATGGTTATTGCAACTTAATATTTTGTCCCTATTTATATTTTTCTTAAATCCAAAGGTGTTTTTACTTTAGTCTCCAGGCTTTTCATCACCCCTGTGAGTGTAGTCCCCGCAGTATTGAAGAATCTGGTGAAGTTTGTTGGTAAATGGCCGTGATAAAGAGTGATGGAGAGGGTTGATAATGAAGTGTGGCTCTTGTCAATGGCAGCGGGCACACGTCCCCATCGATTACTGGCCAGCATCCAGCTCCGATGATACCTGAGTCTCAGTATGGAGACTGCTGGAGTTTCTCCACATCTGTTGTAATGTAGAGCTTCAGCTGCTGCCAGTCTTGAGAGACATATAGAGGAGTGGGCAATAAAGCAGTCTTTGCCTCCAGAGTGCACAGAGTGATTATTAGTGTAAAAGGTGTGGATAAAGGTTGAACTGATCTGTGCAATCACCTTGTACATGAAGAAACACTTTGTTTCATTTGCACTTTTGTGGTTTTCTCTTTCCCTTCTTGGTTAACATTTCTCTTTTCTTTCTTGGTTGACATTTTGTTTATTGTTTTTATTTCTCAACAGTTTCCAATGCTTTTCAGTTTGCTAGCATTATCCACTGGATCAGCCTTATCATCCTTTCACTCTTCTTCTCAGAGGTAAGATATGTTTACTGCTGTATGCGAACCATACCTGTTCTTCCATCAACAGAGATTTTTCCATCATATACTTGTTCTCATTATGTGATATTTCTGCCTCCCTGCTCTTGATGTTTTTTAACAAGACTGCATTAGGGGAAAATATTACATTAACTCTTATTGTGTAATAGTATCTAATCAAATCTAACTGTGAATTATGCCCTTTCCATTAAATCACAGGCCTAAAAGAGCTAGAGTTTGTGGGTACTCTAGAATTTACACAACTGTCTATTAACTTGGATTGTCTTATCAGGGTTAAAAGTTAAGCACAAGACCTCAGAGCAAGGTGGCTGGGAAAATCTATATTTTATGAACCACAATTTCAATCGTAATAAAGATATTTTTTTAATGAAAAATGTCTTATCACTACTCTGAAACTGCAAAACAACAAAATGTAAATAGGAGAATTTGGCCCACAGACCTTCACTCCAGTGCAAACCAATTACCCTGACAGCCTCAGCCCCAACGCCCTAAACCCAACATTAATTACCAGTGAGCCAGCAGGAGCAATAATTAAAGCCCAGCTTAATGAGCGGTGGGGATGGGGTTACAGTGATATGATCCATCCAAACACCTCGCCCACTGACATCACAGAGGAGCAGTTGTCTGGGGACGGTGTTAGAAAGAAGAAACATATCACCAGTGGCTCCCCCTCTTCCAATCAGAGAGCAGGATTGTAACATGTGGGTGGGGTCTCTGTGCTTCTTGTAACACATCAAATTGTGTTCAACATGGGCTCAACATGATGGATTAGCGGGAGCAGTCATACATGACACTCCATACTAATTGCTGTGTAAATCAATGACCCTGCTGAACAACGGTCAAACAATCTGTGGTATCCACAGAGCAGTGTGTGTAATATGACCACCAATGAAATGACAAGTGTACTGTCCCCTTTTTTTGTTGTTGTTTAGTCAAAATCAAGAAGCATATAACAAAGGATTGCTTGCTAAAAGCTTAAAAACTAACCTTCTCTCATTGATGCATTTGTTATCAGTCTAAATCGTGGTGTGTTGTTTTTCTCTTTTTCAAGTGCTTTCTGTTTTGCAAATGTAATATATTTTTCGTTGACCAAATGATTTTATTTTTAGGCTACTTTCAGGAAATCTTTCTTATCTTTTACCATTCTTGCATTGTTATCATTTTTTTGAGGTACAGAACTGTACAGGCCTTTCTCAGTCATTACTCAATGTTCATGTCTCAACAAAGGTTGTTGGAAATGGTGACAACTCGAAAGACTAAGAATATCACAAGAGCTTTTTTTGTGCATCAGAGCACTCTTTCACCTATCTTTTTAAATGCTTTTATTTATTTCTCTGTCTATTTCAGACCGTATTCAGGATCGTAGTGCTTGGGATCTGGGACTACATAGAGAACAAAGTAGAGGTTTGTGTTGTGTATTTATTGGCAGATCTAAATAAGCAAGTGTCAGATGTTATTTTCAAGAGCGAGAAACAAAACATAGATGGGGACTATTCTTGGTATTTTTTAAGCAGTCTTCTATGCCTGAAAACCAGCCAAATGACAGCAATGAAACTACTTTCATGCTTTTGCAGAGAACAACCTTTACATTTTGCATGTGCTCCTGTGTCCACTCTCACAGGTGTTTGATGGCGCTGTCATTGTACTGTCCTTGGCCCCCATGGTGGCCTCTACGGTGGCCAATGGGCCCAGTAGCCCCTGGGATGCTATCAGCCTCATCATTACTCTTCGTATCTGGAGGGTCAAGCGGATCATTGATGGTGAGACAGGCAAAACTCTTGTGTCCATGTCAGTTGTCTTATTAAGTAGTCTGTATGAAGAGCAGGATAACTTTGAGAAACAACTCAAGAAAGCACCCAATCTTTCTTGATTCAGAGGAAGTAAGCTCATGCATTAAAATCAGCCTGTCTTGATAAAGCCAAATGACCCCGTTCTCTCCATGATTGTACAAATTATTTACTATTCAGAGCAATAGACCTATTGATCATCCCTCCTAGTAAATTGCTGCCACTCTGCTACTCTAACTTGTATTGATTGTAAGACTCTGGTTAAGTAAATTCAGAGAGGCCATAATGAATATAGTGGTTATTCTCCACTATGCTAATGCTAGCTGGTTCGATATCTGTGCAGAGGTCACCCTCACGACAGGCTTTGTTCTGCATACAAGATCAGCTGCAGTGATACAGTGGACCAACAGACCCTTCTTTTCCTGGGAAATTTATTTTGTAAAGCAATACTTTGATGCTTTGCAGTGATAAAGTGTCTTTATTAAAGTTATTTTTCCGGGGGGGCTTTTCATGCTTGAAATGAGACAGAGGTGGACAGTGGATAGAGTAGGAAAGGGGGCGAGAGTGAGGAGTGACATGCAGAAAAGTGGTCACAGGCTGAACTCAAACCCGGGCTGCCCACTTGTGGGCAAATCTCATGATGCGCAACCTAAACCGCTAGGCTATCTTTGCTCCATAAAGTGTATTTTTTGGCTTCATGTAAGAGTCAGCAAAGTCTGGGGCTAGCAGCTGTTAGCTTTAGCCCAGCGAAGTTCAAGCACTGGGTCCAAGGATAAATGGCCAACATCCGATATTTCCAAAAGCAACAATATCTACATCAAGTGACATTTCAGCTCTATTATTTACACAAACACATACATATAACACAAAGTATTGTTTTAAGGTTTAAAAGCAAGATGTTTAGGCTACAGTATGTATGCGTAACTGAATGTTAAGCTAAGTAATTCAAGTTGGAACAGCTGGTATTCCTTAATTAGGGTACAGGGGAAAATACCTAAATTGAGCTAAAAGCAAATTGAAAGTTCTTACTTTACACAATATAAAAAAAGGTTTTGAAATGTAGTTTTGAGCCACCAGTTAGCTGGTGGCAATTGAGTAAAACTGAAAACATCATCATTTATGGCAAGTTTTAACTATCTTCCCAACTGCCTTAGATGAATGCACCTTTCTTATTTCAATCAAATTACTCGGTCTCTCTGATTAAATCAATTTCAATAGGCTTCGTTATTCAGGAAGAGTCTCAGGAAAAAAAGGTTTTATTTGGGATAATTTAGTTGAGGATCAAAAATAGAGCCTTTTTCAAAAAATGTGTATCAGAATTTATTCTGCTGAAAGGATCACAGCTATAGGCAAGAGTCAATAGGACACAGAGTCATAGTACACACTCCCCAGGATCAGTTTGTTACCTGCTTCTTTACATGCAGCTCTGGTGTTGGTTTGCTGGGAAAGAGCTCCTGATTGTCCTACTGCACACCTCGACCTGTTGGGTTTGATATCTGTGAGTGATTGAGTTTCCTCGTTACGCAGTCAGCAACACACCTCAGAAAAAAAGCCCTATCAAACCAATAAAGGTACAGCTGAGGGACAAACTTGGTTATCATTGCAGAGGGATTGAGTCTCTCAGCGCATTATCTTGATGTATAGATGAACAATGTCAGTGGAAATACAAAGCAGCAAGCTGCAGAGGGACTTATGTTGACTAAAAACACAGAGTCAAATTTAAACAATAAAAGGAGAATACCAAGCTATCTAAACCATTGTTCTACGGTTCATACTTTCAACAACTATCTCCATTAGCTACTGAAAAACAGCATGGAAACATTCTTTTTTGTGTGATGGTTCACTGACGGTTGACAGGTTCAGTGACAGGCTTGTATGAGCAGCAAAGGTAACTGGTGGGACTGAAGCAGCGTAAAGTTTTAGCCTCTGTTTTGACACGGCTACAACATACAGGAGCATAAATAGATTGTTTTGTGCAGTAATGAATGATCAAGCCTCCTCATGCCTTGACAGGACTGGCCCCCTTTAATGTCCCCAGTTTTGCATTGTATGTGTGTGTTTGTGAGTAAATATGTGTGCTCTGCCTCTCAGTATCAGAGAGGCTGTTTCATGAAGGAGGACAAAGCTTTTGGTTTAGTCTCTTGATTGTTCAAATCCAGAATCAAAACAACAAAAACAGAAATGTAATTAAACATCACAGTATGTTTAATCCCTTTATGTTGCTCAGAGCAGCATCCCCACCAGGGTACACAGTGTTACAGTGTTTGAAATCATGTGACTTGCTTACAAATGTGATCACACAGAGCTGTGAGGGACTGATTGCCTGCCACCTGTGATGACAACAGGTAGCCACATTCCCACTGTGCTTTTTTATGTGCAATGTCCCATTCTGTTCCAAGAAGTGTGTATTAGGGATGAATGAAATGTGCTGGATGATAGAAATGTCACAGACTGCACCTTATACCGTTCACATCCATGAACTTAAAAATTGGATAAATGCATACATGATAGTTAAAAATCAGTCAACCAGGCAGCTTCAGTTTTGAATTCGCATTAAGATTAGCGAGTGGTGATGAGATGATACACAGAAAGAAAGCTAGATTTATCAGGGGTGTAAAGTATGTTAAATGCGCTAAGCTTGAGAGTGTGGGGGGGAATTTCAAGTCCTATATGCACTAACGCATCAGTGTATCACTTTAAACTAAAGTTTGTGTTTGTGGTCACCAAAAGAAAAAAATCGAGGAGGTCATGTGACCAACAAAATTAAGATTTTCAGAACAGTTTTTAGCGTCATTCAAAGTGAGGTACAAACTGTCCAAATATATATCTTCATAATAATGTTCACTCATGCATCTTTATATTTTGAGGATCCCAAGAAAATTACATGAGAAGCATTAGAGATATTTCCATTCCTATTCTGTGATCATGTTAACTTTGTTTCACAGAAAAAGAGACTGTGGTACAACAAAAACAGGAAACGAAACTTCTGTTAATATATTTGTAGGGTTCATGTTGGTAATTTAAGGTTTCTGGAGTATGTTCAGCACCTTGCTGAAATCATTAATTAAAGCATAGGGTTGAAAGTAGCTGGTAAGTAATTTTTTTTTTTCATAGCATGAGATGGAGAGAAAAAGACAATTGGTCCACCAGCACTGACCTCTGACCCTACTGCTAAATGTACTACACCACAAGTAATTTAACCAGCTGTCTGATTTTTTTCTCTCTGAAGATTAAATTATTTTTGGAACTTATTCTAATTTTTTCACCTTGATAATTATTTTTTCTCTCACTCTCTGCTGCCCTTTCAGCATATGTGCTGCAAGTAAAAGTTGAGATGGAGCTGGAGATCCAGCAGTGTGAGAAGACCAAGGCTGTGAGGGAGGAGCAGCTGGAGCGTCTCACTCAAATCTGCCAGGAGCAGGCTGTGAGTACTTGTCCAGCTCGGATTTAACCTTACAGCTCTGCTTAACATTTCCTTTAAGGGTCTACAAAGCTAGCCCTGAAATAAGATACAGAAAATGAATAAAAATTGACATCCTCCTGGAAAATATACAACTCACTGTCCAAATGTTGTTCTACTTAAAAGCTGAACGATGTACCAATTTAAGATTGAAATTCTCATTTGCATTTTAACCTCAAAGGTAGGTGTTTAAAACGTTACAGCGTAGTGGACATTTGCCTTTATAAAAAAAGATGATATCAGATAAATAGTATCTGACTAACTTATTTAAATTTCAGACAAATGGACATATTATTTTTCAACCTCGTTAATTTGTCCAACAAAATCATCCACTACATTATTTCTGTGACAGAAGCCACACAAGCTTATATCACCTTTGTCCATGACAGTAAATGTAAGTTCATTTACTTCCAGAAGAGGGCAGCAATGCCTCACAAACAGAGCAACTCTGTTGCACAGTGCTTATAATGATTCCTCAGAGCATCAACACACAGATGATCTCATGCAGGAAAATGCAGACTACAGTGAATATTGATAATCACTTAACCTTCACTTGACTCTGCTGGTGCAATATTGACCCTAGTAATAAAGGTTATATCAAGATGCTTTACATTATCATAAAGAGATAGGTTTGATCCTTCTAAAATACAAAATACAAATCATGTAGGAAACAAGCATACAGCTACTTTCTGAATATACAGTTTAGATTATACTGTATTCAAAGAGACTCAAAGATGACCTAATACATAATGTAATGTGAGTCAAAATGTTGTTTGTCACTCTCTTTTTTTTCTACATGCAGTTTGAGATCAGGCAACTGAGGGCCCATCTTGCCCAGCAAGACCTGGACCTGGCAGCAGAACGTGAAGCAGCCATGCAGATCCATCATGTATGGGGCAAACAGGGGAGGAGTTTCAAGGTTGTTGAAGGTGCGACTCCTGGGGAGTCTGATGATGAAGGTGGACAAAGAAACCCCAGGGAGCCTCATGCCAGCACAGGTAAAGTATGGGTTGTAGAGGAATGTCAATGAACAGCAATTTAGTGATTGAATGATAAATGATGAGCACGTGTTTAACAGCTGAGTCAGTAAAGGATATAAAAACCAAACAAACAAAATAAAAACCCTTCATCGCCCTGCTTGAGTCAGCAGCAGGACAAACCAGGAGAGAGTTTAGCATAAAGTATGTACATAATTATGTGGAACAAAAAGTCTCTAACCATGTTACATCAGGTGAACGGGATGCCGAAGCAGCGTACAGTTAATCTGGAGCAGAAGCCCTGGAGCATCTTCCAGGCCAAGCTCTTAGCCCCTCTGCACTCGCACATAACACCCATCTGACCGCAGGCGCTCAGGGATCAATACGAGGGCAAAAAAGCTTTTAGGATCTGGTAAATCCTGCAGACAACAAGCATGTTCACTGACACTACGTCAGCTGGCATAGGCTTCATCATCCTGCCCCCCTCGCGGCAAGGCCAACCTGGCTGACCTGGACCATTTGGGCTATTTCAGGTACAGAGTGCTCTGTGCGCTGGGCCTTGTTAGAAGGGTGGGCTCCTGTCAACATCTGTTCCTCTTCACCTGCAAACCACAAAAGGGGAACCAGAAAACTCCATGGCAGCCACGGTGTTGCCCCAGGGGCATAGTGGGAAATCTGGCTCTTAGATACAAGTGGGCCTTTTTGCAGGAACATGGACACTGGGATGAGCACTTAAGCCACAGGGCTTGAGTCAAGTCAGGTCAACTTAAATCAAGTCAAGTCCATTTTTTGTTGCTCAATATTGAACACATACAGAGTCTCTATGGCCCTCTCTCACACTCACCTGCAGGATGCCTTCAAACATACAGGAACTGTTCTTTAGGCAGTGGCTTTCATGAGAATGACTGACCCTGGAGACTGAGGGCCTCAAGTTCTAATCCATGTAGATTATTAGAGAAAGTTAGAGTTTAACAGGGAGGTGGGGAAGAAAAAAGGCACAAAACAAAGAAATTTAGTCATGCTTGGTTGGAGGGAACTTTTCGGATGGTTTATTATCTTAATCATCCTCTAAGAACAGTTGATGTCAGCAGAAACTCTTGTTCCAATCAACAGTCACATATTTGCTGTGACTCTTCAGTCCAGACCAAAGTGAAGTTAGACAAACTAACAAGCTGACTTTGACTTCGTAAGAGTCATGCTTAAGAAATAGCTAAAAGCCTTTAGGGCACATATAAATCTCTCAAACTACACTTATTTATTTTCAATAAAGGTCTAATTTTTTTTATTTATCTTGAAAAGTAATTGTCTGTCCTCTTTGTTAATTTGTATTGTCACAAGCTGCGGTTGCTTATCTTACTGGGATCTAGTCTGATTGCGCTGATACTTCACTGATCAAATTATGGTTACAATTGAGCTGAAATAAACTCTGTGTGTCACTTCTCCTTATTCACAGACAGATGATAACCCAGTAACTTGACTGTCACAGAAAAAGCCTGTTATATATGCTGGGCAGCCCATTCTTTTTTCTAAAGACTCATGTGTTATTAATTGCGGAGGGTTGTCTCGGTCTTGTTTTAGTGAGTGCAATGCTTCCTCTCCAGGGGTGGCTCGGGGATTAATATTTTAGACTGAAAAATAAATGAAATTACCCATCAGAGTCTGCAGCATGTCCCGGGGGACAGGGGCTAGCACTCAGGGTACTCTGGGTTCGCACTCAGCCAGCGGACAGTGAGCTGAAGACCAATCAAGCGAACAGAAGAGCCTCGCAGATCACAGCCATTCACCACGCACACTCAGGCCTGCTAGACAGATCCACCCCTGAACAAAGAGATCCCACTCTCTAGCTTTTTCTTTTTTCCCCCCACTTCTCTCATCCCTGAAACCAAGCCCGTCCTGTACCCTGTCCCGGTTTATTTCTAGTGCACTAGGCTGCAGCTAATGGGCGGTGTCGCGGTGTGTGTTCCTGACCACATGCCAATAAAGCACCTGTGGCCTGGGGCAGAAGTCATCTCTGTCAGTATTTTGTTGTAAACATCGGAGATATAATCCATTTCTACTAGTCTGCGATGTAAATGCCAACATGGATCAGAGAAGTTACAGAGAGAAAGTCTGAAATTTAGTCTCAGTCTGTACAACATAGAGTGATAGCTGTATGAATCAGTGATGTAGACAAATCATGATACACTTTTGGTTCTGTGTGTAAAGCACATCAAGTCTTACCCAGCAGACTTATTCCTGTCTTCATTTAGCAAAATCTACAAAAAAGCATTATTCATATAATTAATTTGTGGGAAACTGGGCATATAAATATGAAAGGAGAAAATCATGGGCCAGTTCTGGAGAAATATTATTTAATTTTGGTGGCAAGCATTTGTTATGAAGTGATTTTAAAAAGGAAACAGAAAATTAGAGTGCAATACATTCAGGTTAAAAAGGGTGAGGTTAGTTCCTCTCTGATGACTGAATCACTGGGTGCAGGAAGAGTTTAACTTTACAGTGGAAACAGTATTTGGAGATGCAAGGCATCCTTGATGAAATCATCGGAATATGGAAATATGTCACTACACTGGAACTATTGTGGAGTCTTCATTTAAAACATACAAATATGTAAGTGAGTAATACAAATGATTGCTTCATTTATCAATTTAGGGCTAATTTGTTTGTACAACATAAACAATCATTCTCTTGTTTATTAATTTCTCGACACTGCATCTCCAGATCCAGTTGTACGTGATGACATGAACAACTACATCAGCCAATACTACAGTGAGGCAAGCAGCGGTGAGTGACCATGTAGATCTCACTGATGACAACTAACCACTTAATTCATGTGTTATAGAGTTCAGTCTGTGTGGCTGACTTAAGGTAAACACCTTTGCTCTTGTTTATCTCAAACTTGTCTTGAAGATGCTGGAGCTTCTGGCTTGAGTGCGCGCGTCATCACCACTGCTGCCATTGACATTCACCTCCCCACCAACCCCAATCCCATCCAGTCCAACCCAATGCTTTCCATGGAGCGGGTGGGCAGTGCCGTAAGTGACGCCTCAACAAGCATATCACAGTCGAGTGGCAGCCTGACGGCCCGCCCTCACAGTCTGAGCAGTCACACTCCAGGTTCATCCATGACAGACTGCAGCAGCAGCACAGCTCATGACCTCAGTCTGAGCTACAGCTCCCATCGCTGCTGCCCTTCTTCCTTCCCAGTCCAGGACCCCTGTAGGGACCCCAGTGTGGTGGTGCAGGAGCTCCTCTCTTCCCTCTCTGAGGACTCCTGCCTTGCTCAGAAGGGCCTGGCTGTGGACCCTGTGAACCTTAAGCTTCCCAGTCCCACTGGCTCAGAAAAAGCCAGTCCTGAGCTGGACAACAGAATAAACATCTTTAACAGGAGGAACCAGGAGCAGAGATGTGGCCAGGGGAGGGGGTGTGTGCTGTTGCAGACTAAGCCACTTATTCACCTACAGGGCAGCACCAATGAGCCGTCCCTGGAGGAGAAGTACCGGCTCCTGGGACCAGCTGACACGCCTCTGGGACACATGCCTGATACATAAGCTATATTTACAAAGTAAGAGAAGTGTGTATTTTTCTTTTTCCTGCCACCCTGTTTGGCTTTTAACTGAACTTTTGTGGCAGATAACCCTTGTGAGAGGGATCACTTGAGATCTACAAGTTGGATTTTTCCTTTTTCTTGGTGAATCCAATCTCAGCCAATCCAGAGCAAGCTTGAGCCTTTCGCTTTCAGCTAACACTGATGCTCCTTAACTTGACATGTTCAGAAGTTGATAGTAGAAATGACAATAAGAACTTCAAGGCCTTTGCCATACAGTCCAATTTTCCCTGGTCCTCTTTCATGGATTTTTAAAAACCACAGATGCCCTGATATAGCACAAAAGGACTGTAACATCCCAGTTAGGGGGAGTCTGATGTGTTTTTGGACACATTCTTTATCAGGAATTTTCACTTTCTATTGGTCCTAAAAGCACTGAACGTTTCATGAATTACAACCAGCAAGGGGCCATTCAAGCCTTTACTGAACAAAAACTTCTAAACAGTCTTACAAACCAAGACTCCTTTCTCTGATTTTGGAGTTTCAAGCTGTTTCTAGGGGTCTTTTCAAATGCATTCTTCTTCTTATGATTTTTTTTCTTTTTAACTGTATGGTCAAATTTAAACACCAATCTTGCTGTTCTTTGTTCAGACAGCCACAGGGTACATAAGACTGGCTTCCTTCTACAAACAGCCAATTTCTTTCTTCCTCTTCTTCTTCTTCTTTTAACCATTGGCTCTCTGTCAGCTGTTCATTTGTTTTGAATTTCATCAATTTTTCTTAAATATTTTTGTTTTAGTTGTTGAAAACATGAGTAGGGTATATTTGTGGATGTGGATGGAGTGAAAAGGTAAGTGACTGGATTCTTCACATGAAA
Organism: Thalassoma bifasciatum; assembly: GCA_008086565.1. Classification (NCBI taxonomy): domain Eukaryota; kingdom Metazoa; phylum Chordata; class Actinopteri; order Labriformes; family Labridae; genus Thalassoma; species Thalassoma bifasciatum. The sequence goes on from RPOG01000018.1 coordinate 329,224, forward strand.
CTCGACTGGTGTGCTTGTAGCATGAACCTTTAAAAGAAATGTGCCCTCTATGGCAAGCGAATCCTTTGCACTTTAATGTTTACAGACACTTTTGTAAACTTGATATGGAGGAAGTCATTGCCAAATGCAGGTGTTGTCATTTGAATGAAAATAGCAAAAATAAAACTTAGTATTTCCTTACCAGCTGTCAGTTTAATGACTCCAACATTTTATTTGAAGCGATTAAAAGAGACAATCAAGATGCTGCAGCGAGGTACAACACTTAGAAAAGGAAAACAATCACATACAAACTTTGAAAAAGCTGTTATCACAAACAAACAGGCACCTTGTCACTCACTCTGCTTAACATGGTTTTTCCAGCTTAGTATCCTCGAATGTATACTGAAGATAAATAATTTACTATAATTTTGGGTTATTAACATTAAAACACCTGTCAAAACATTTTTTCATTGGTCAAGTCACTGTAAGTATGTCATGAGAGGAACCCACCCACTTAATTAGCCACTCATATCATTAATTCAGAGGATAAACTGCTGTACCATTTTGTTGCTTGTCATGTGTTTATAAGTATCCAGAGAGTGTTTGAATTGTTAATAGCTATCACAGCTGTAATCAAGGTACCTACACAAGTGTTTCAAGTTTTTAGAATTGGGAGTGAAACTGCGGTGGTTGGATGGAGGATTAGGTATCACAGCATTTTTCATTGAATTAGTTATGACTAAATGCATACAGGGGGTTCACACAACCATTAGAGACACTGATATGTTACAGGGATAGACGATGAGCACATGGTGACAATAAACTGCAACCTCCAGAAGCATTCAGCATAGTTAGAAATTCACGGTGCAGATTGGACATGCTTTACTTTACTCCTATTTTATTTACTTTGAAGGATCAGGTGTTTGCATCATGGTGGGGTACAAATCTTGTCTCTCATTCAAGGGTGTGAGAGACTCTGCAAATAACAGAGCGAGTGTTTATTTTCTTATGTGTAAAGGAAACCATTTTAAACATTAAGCTATAAAACAAAAATATATGTGCTTATCATAAGAAAATGTATTTTGTGTCATAATAAACCTTTGCTAAAACTGCCAAAAACAAACCGTCAAAAGTGTCCGAACCAAACCTTTGAGTTGTGATTTGTATACTATTTCTCTTGAAAATGAGAACATTAAAATAAAATGAAAACTGTGTAAAAGAAAAAAAGTAATCACAAATGAATATTAAAAAATGAAATAAAAATATTTTCAAAAATTTTAATCATACAACTTAGGAAAACACTTTCCCTAACAGCCATCACTGTTATTTTTTTTTTTTTATTGTTAGCCAGCATGAAAGTTAATAAGCCCTTTAAAACCTTTTCTGTTTATCCCTTACATCAATCTGCTTTGAAAAATACAGTGATGCCTATCGCATGCCATAGCACATGTTAATAAATAATGACCTGCTTGGCTCCTGACCGACACAAAGGAATCCTGTTGAATATAGAAGCCAAAAGTTGGCTCGGCCTGTGTCTGTCACGGCCGTCTGGATATTTAATAATGTCTCAAGTGGATGTATGGTGCCTCTTTCTGAACCTTTTCCAGCTCAACCAGCTATGTAAAGGAAGAGAAAACTTGCAGCAATGTCCCTGACCGTTGGGACTGAAATATTTTGATGCAGTGACAAGTTTACCCCAGATTGAAGACAGCCTTCTCTTTACACGGTCCAACTGTGAGGTGAGTCTAAATGATTCATATGAACCCAATTTGTCAATATCTATATCCTGATATAGCCTCAGTAAAGTGTTCAACTTTGACAGGCAGGGAACCCAAGTGGACCTCTAGGAGACGAGCTCAGAGGTAAATTGCTGGTGGGACCTCTCTGATTCACCCAGAGATACAGTCGCTGTCACACTCACATGAAGCTCAGTGAATTAACAGTGACCATTAGACACTTAATAATTAAAATATTGTAATAATGGCACAGAGGAAGTCACTTTGACTGCATTAACATTACATGATCATTGTTTTCAGTCTAATTAACTGGAGGAAGAAGGGCCAATGACACATTAATGTTTGAAGCTTAAAACCATATGGGACAGTTACCAGGTGTGATGTCAGAGACAGGACAGCTCTGAGATGGACTGCTTTGTGTAGGCAACTCAGAGACCTCTAATTTTTTCATTTTAGTTTCATCTCTAAGGCCATTAAAAAGTGACATTTGATATCAACTCACCTTTTTTGTCAAGCTGCTGATGGAACTTGTAATGATCACAGAGAAATGAAAGGTGAGTGAATATAAGTAATGTTACAAGAGACGCCTTTTTTGTACCTTCTTGATTTAAAAAATGCACAAACCCAAATGTTCGATGTTGTGATAACAAAGAACACAAACTCAATCGTGCTGATCTTTGCTTTAAAATGCGAATTGAACCACAGAACAGCTCAAACTGTTTGAGTACAACACTGCAAAAAACTCAAAAGGCAACGCAAGGTGCTGAAAAGAAGTCCACAAGGAAATGCAAAAAAAAATTGCAGGTCCCCAAATTTTCTCTTAAACCTGCTGGTTTGATTAATACTTCATACACTCTGTTCAGAAAGTGACTCTTCTTTGTTACTCAGACAAAGAAACATGGTAGGTTCTGCTTAAAAAAAAATGTGACTGAGTCTGCTGGCAGGTATATTTAATATTAAACCCTGAGCTCCACCTCAAGGTTGTTTGAAAGGTAGGTTGAATCTATATTCTCCATATAGTGACCATCATTATTTAGCTTCAGAAACCCTCACCCCACTGATAATACATCTGTTACGTCTTGTTTTATGAAGAATGTTCATTAATTGGAACATTTATCTGACTCAAGTCTCATTAAACCAAATAAAACTACAAACAATACTTCAGTAATAAAGACAACATTTAATAGTTCACTGTTAGCTGTCACTGATATTATGTTAAATTAACTTGAATGCAATATCATAGGATATGTAGGGTCTCGGTTGTTGACTTATCGTGAAAACAATGTCTCTGATTCACACAGATTTAGTTTGTTTGTCCACATTGTTTCTTTTGGAGTGTGTGGAAGTGATTTTGAATGCTGCCATATGGCCCAGAACAGCTGGTTATCTGTTTAAAAGGGTCAGTCTCATTGAGAACAAATAGATGTGGGGAGCACGGCTGCATTACTGCTGCAGTGTGACAGATTCAGAACACGTCTCACACAGGACGCTCTTTCAGGACGCTCTGAAGCAGAGAGAAAAAATACAAATAAATTATACATCACTCTTTAAAAAGCTTCTCAGGTTCTCTTTTTCAAACATATTTCTTAAGTGCACAGGATCCAGAGGTTTGCCTGGTGGAAGGAATCCACTCAGGAGACTGTTGCCATGGCTACAGAAGCTTTTTTTTTTTTTTTTTTTTTTTTTTTTTTTTTTTTTTTTTTTTTTTTTTTTTTTTTTTTAATACATTTACATTTTTTTTTTTCTTCCTCTCAGATACTCGTTGTGGTACTTGGGATAAAAGTGGGTCAACAACAGAGAAAAAACAGATAGAACTTGAAACAAGAGGTACTGAGTGGCTGAGCACAATCACTTCAGGCCTCTGGAGATAAAATATCAATTATTCAATCTGTTTTTACTAAATGCAAATCAAGTTTTTACTTTTTTTAATAAGATGGCACCCTACAAACTATGAACAGAAATCAAATGAGTCTGAATGTCTATCCAAAGTGTTTATCTTATTTTTCTGTTTCTTTATAAGAGGAAAACAATAATGACTGATCATTTCATTCGTTTCTTGTGCATATGTTAAAAGCAATTAGTCCAAGACGTATGCGAAATAGTCATCTGATAAACATGAGGACACAACCGTGATAGTCTTCTGGGAGATGCGACATCACATCACTTTGTGCTTAAATAATCTGAAGAACTTCAGAATTAATTCAGAGGTTCAACACGTAAGAGTGTAGTTATGCATGACTTGGTACATTGTGGATAAATTAGCTAACCCTTTAGAATAAAAAGCCTGACTCTTAGGGAAGTTGTTGCTTCACACTTTCTTACAGATCATTCGTAATCCATATATGTACTTGTATTCACCATAACTGCATGAACAGCTAAACCAATCATTTGCAGCATCTACTGGTGATGTGAAGTTGAAGTAGGTCTCTAAAAGTAAAGCATTTAAAGCTTTCAAACAAATCTTTTTTGAGGTTCAAAAAATGATCACTGCATCCTCCAGCTAGTGGCTTTCATGGTTTGTTCGTTGTTTGTCATTGTTTTAAGTCTTTATAATAAATCAAATAATAAATATTGCATACTTTTTTTTTACCAGGGAGCACAAAACTGAATTCTTGGCTGATAACGCTGTAGAGAACACGTCTCTTCATTTACCTGTGACATGCTCACTTATATATTTCTTAGTTTTGTTGAATTGAAGTAAATGTTTTTTCTTTTTGCTTTTTCAGATATTATGAGGACAGCTGTTAAGATTCAGTTTGCGTTTAATATGGTTGAGGGAATGTTATTTTCCCTCTTCTTTTTTTTTCTTTTTTACCCCCAAACATTTTTCTGTAAAGGCATTGCAAGCAGCTACTTGGCGGTAGGTGGCCAAAACTGCACAATACTACGAGACATTGACATGTTGAAACATGTTGTTGGTGCTGTCTCCAACATTTGCATAATTAATGTGTCATGTTATCATGAGTAATTATTGGCTTGTCTTGCGTCTGCTATTACCAATAACCAACTTTTAAGCTTCTGATGTAAATATGAAGCAGGTGATACTGAGCATTCTTTTTATTCGTTATGAAACATATCGTGTTGGCAAACGCTAAAGATGAAACCTGGTTTGTTTTGCATGTCTAATTTAAAGTACAAACCAGCCATGAGCTGCATTTCTCCCAAATAGTTCTGAGTCCTGTTTTCAAACATACACAAACAAAGAAATGGATTGAAATCAATTACTTTGTTAGTGATACTAATTTCATTTTCTCATGTAGTCATTAAATGTGTGAGTGCAGCTTCGGTCTAAAGGAAATTGAAGTTCTATCATCATTTACGTACATCCTCCAACAACTTCTCACTATACAGTTCATGTTTGACAGTTTAAATCTTTTTTGGTTGTTTCTTTTATCATCTATCACCAAAATTCACACGTTTTTATGGTGAACCTCTTTTCTTTTTTCCCCAAAATACTCTGTTAATTTTTCTTGAATCCCTCTGTGCTTTACAGGAGAAAAAACCCCAGACATTCTTGGACCAAGACTGCAGACACTGGCTTTTACTGTCTTGAATCAGGTTGGTCTTCAGCGCAGTCTGACTCTGAATATTGGGCTAAATCACAATCAGTGTCCTGACCAGAGCTCAGGGTGTCTGCCAGCGTGTGCTGGGGCCCTGCAACATTTCCATCTGGCGCCTGGGGAGTCGCACATCAATTGCTCTCAGCTAAATGCACTCACATATGAATATTTCAGTGCAATTTAATGTTTCAGCTACAGCCCCAAAGGAGCAGAGCATCAATTTGTGAACACAGTTCTCCCGGAGTTAAAAGCCAGGCCAGATAATACAGTATGAAAGGCCCTGTCAATCTTAGGGGCCTTTATTTTTTCCCTCAAGAAAAAGAAAAAAATATAAAACCCAGCCCCCTCCCCTTTCAATATGCAACAAACTGCTTCTGCAAGTTTCCTCTTTAAAGGAGTAAACTGAGGCAGCAGTGGGCAGATTTTGGTTCACCACAACTGCTAGTTGATTTGCCAAGCTTGGTCAGTTTTCCCAGAGCTCTGCTAGTCTGCCATTTGGTCTCCACATGGTTACACACTCACTCACACACACGCACACACTCACTCTCTCACACACACACAGCTGGTGGAGGGAGCAGGTCAGGGAGTCATGCACCTGCTGTCCTGTTAATAAAATACCCCAAAGTGATACTGAAACCTCTTCCTTCACACAGCAAAGCTTCCCTCAGGTGTGAGAACACGAGTGACGAACAAAACAGGCAGATTATGACACAAACAGCTGGTTAGTGAGCAGAAAACCGCAGCACAAAGAGGAGACTGAGGCCTGGACTGTTGTACTAGAACTCTGAGCTGAACAAATAAGAGGCTCAGGGTTCAGTTGCCATAAAAAGAATCAATTCAGATGTGAAATCCAACTTAACAGTACATAATTTTTCAGATAATTCTTTAAAAAGTCTTTGTAATTCATTTAACAACTCACACAAGAGGAGGGCCAATGCTATTTGCAATTGGCTAAGCTACATTCAGTCAGCCAACAAATATGTTATAACACCAACTGTCTCACCTTATCTTTTGGAGATTGAGACAGTAATTTTACATTTTTTGCATACATTAAGCCATGTCATCATGCTTCTACAATGCAACAAAACATGAAAGTGAAAAAATTCATCCTGAAGAAATAGATCTCAAATAAGGAAGATTGCATCCTGCATTTAGACTGCATTACATTTAAGGTGTTCCCATTGTTTTGTCAAACCCCAGAAAAAAAACAACAACATACAAGCCTTTTCCCTCCTCATGCCTTAACATGAAATCAGCCATAAATGACTGAAACTATAATAAATGTATTTTTATCTCAGGTATCTCATTTCTTTCATTAAGGTTTTAATAGACTGAAACAGTTTTGTGGTGTTCAGAGGCATCATTCTCCTCTGTGGGTGTTTTCATATTCTGATTGGTCCAAACAGAAGAAGAGCCGCTTCCTCATGCAAGTGACACAGCTTCTTGTTAAAACCGCTGATGAACCACGAGACCGCCACTCTGCTCTGATGAGAGAGGCCGATAATAAAATACAAGATGTGCATTTGTAAAATAAAACAGTTGGCTGACAGTTACACTAATAAGGTAATAATGGCACAAGTTCTCCTGCCCAACAATGCACAACTGCCCCGGGGCACCAATCAAAAATTAATTCTAATTATCATGTGAATACTGCATTAACTCAGAAGAATGATGAATTATAAATCTGCAACATGGTTCTCCTCTCAAAGCAGACTTGCTCGCATGATGATGTGATTTTTTTTTTCGTCTGCTGAGGCATTTTTGAAAAGACCAGCACAAAGTAAATAGCTGAGCATCATTGCTCATGTGATATATTAGATTCATGGATTAACAGCAATACCTGAGTTTTTATTTTATTTTTTTGCTGCAGTTCATCACTCAATAGTCAGAGGAGATTTCTGTTTACACTTCAACTTTTTATCATGAGTGCTTGGATTATTTTGTCTTTTGGTTGTTTCAGGGCACACGTTAACGTATGACACCGAAATCTATCTCACTATTGGTTCTAGGAAAACACTTACAGCACTAAAACAGTCAACAACTGCAATTAAAAACATCTAAATGTTTCCAAAATGTTCTTGAGAGTATGAATGCATTTTTTATTTAAAGTGTAAAATACAAATGATAAAAAAAACAAAACATATGCAGCAGATCACAATATATCGCACCCCTGCTCTCAAATGACATTAAATGCAATTACTGACAAAATGTTCAGTATCATAACCCACTGAATATCCCAGAAGAAATATTAAAAAAGAGTTTGCTTTCTTCCTCCAGAAAACATGAGTTCCAAAATTCCCGGATTCTCTCTGATTTCACCAGTTTCAGTGTTTTACCTTCAAATCATACTGCACATACAGTGTTTGCTATTGTGCAAAAGTATTGATATGAGATTATTTTAGCATCCAAAACTGGCATCCAGTTTCGAGCCAAGTCTACACTTAAATTGAATTCAGTTTTGATGTTTTAAATTCTTTGATTTCACAAAAGAGCAAACAAATAACTGAACTTTGTGCTAACAGGAAAAACAAGTGTCAATCTACCCTCCATGTTTTTTTTTCTTTTTCTTTTTAAAATGCAGCAACAATATACACATAAGTATCATCACTCAAATGCACCGGCTTCAAATAAAACCAATCAGAACAGAAGGTTGCCTAGACTTCTCACAAACTTTCAATACATGCCATAAAAAACTACACACACAGATGTCAAATAATCTGCAGAAATCTGTTGATGGACCAGTGTGAAGGTGTCACACCTGTTTGTGTTTCAGCCAGGAAAAGACAAAAACATTGGCAAAAACAAAAATGAAGTCTTGATTTCCATTTGACTTAATGTACGGATTTTACATTTACTTGTGTTTTTGCTGCTGCACTCATTCGGACATGACAAAAAACAACAACAAAAGTACTCAATTTTAGGACCACACAAACTCACAAACACAATCTTTTCTTGTATCTATCATTGAAAACTGCAACTATCTTTTTCTAAGACAGAATAAAAGGAAAGAAATTATTTCACTGTCACTTATTTTTAAGCCCCAGTCCTCCAAAACTACAAATGCATGGGGACATCTCTATTGATGTCTTTGAACCAATTGAAAACATCATAAATGTGAAAGTTATGAATGAACGGAGGTGCTTGTCCATTCAAATTAAGCGTTACATTATAACAACCATTTGCTTGTTTGTTTGGCTATGAACTAATTACTCACGGGTCAAAGTAATCACCGAAATATCAGCAAAAATACAGATTCAGAATAATATAAAGTATTGCAGATATGTATACTTTTGAAGACTGAGAAAATTGAACGTTTTAAAGCTCTGCAAAGCTTTTGGTTAGTAATGAAATAGATTGATCAGCAGATCAGGCAATTTAATGTAAACCATCAAAATACTTTTTTAAAATGAACAAATTGCTGAAATTGATTGAAGTTCTTCATCCCTGATGTCCCCGATATTGGTTTAACTTTATCATGTGTATTGTATATTACCACCATCACAGCTGTTAAAGATTTTCAGATTTTTCAGGTAAAATCTCTTTGACATTGTGTAGTCATGAAGTTGGTGGAGGGTGATTGTGATACATTACATTTATTGGAGTTCAGTTGCACTGCATTTAAGATGTCAAAGATATCAAAGATGTTACAAAGCAGAGGATTTTCCCAGGATCTTGCTTTACCCTCATCCTGAAGGTAAAATTGAGAATGTAATACTTAAAACCCAGAATTAGAAACACATTACATTTACAACGGATAATGATTGATATCAAAAACAGTGCAAAACAGAAAAAACATGCTAACAAGGTGCTGAACACACACGCACACTAATTCATTTATTTATTTTTATCTATTGATATATTTTTAAACTTTTGTCCTGAGTATAAGGTGATAAAAAGCATATGAATGCTGCGGTGGACACAAACAAGTGAATCAAACCTCAGATGCATCAGGTCTGGGGAGTCTGAAGGATTTGGCGCCATAAATAAGTGATGGGTCTGACAATAAAGGCAGAGTGCCATAGAATCCTAAAACATTCAGTAGACACCGAGTCACAGTGAAAAGTTCAGTAATGAAGCCCAAGAAAGCCCCCGCTGAATTCCAAACAAGAACATTTCGCTCTTGCCAAAGTTTAAGTGGATGATTTCAGTCACACATATATATTTCATGAGGTTAATGGGCCCCATCAAATTGTGATTAGAGAATCTTCTGGGAGGCTTTTATACCAGACTGACAGGAGGACTGCAGCTTGATGAAGACATCATTACCAGGTCACGGACAATAACTCTGCATGGGTTATTTCTTACCACTGTAAATTTGTCATATATGTATAAGAAAGTTATAAATTAACCCTTGACCTGTGGCAGTAGCCAGACAGTGAGTGCATGTGATGGGGGGGTTAAATTTAATATTTCATTCAATTACATTCAATACATAAATAAGCCATGGTATGATGACACAAAATGTGCCAAGTGAGGTAAATTCAGGATTAAGAACTCCACAGTTACTCCATGATTTGACTGAATTAATCAAGCCAGTGATTTTGAGACATTACTTAAGTAAAGTGTTCAATCTGATTACCAAGCATCCCCAAACCATTAATCTTATGACTTTCCAAATTATTTGCATTGTGATAAGAATAAAAGACTATGGGAAGTCGGTTTCCATCTGAACCATCATGTATATTTGGGGGTAAGGGCCAAGACTTGTGGGCAAAGTCACTCTGAGGTATCAATACCATCAGTGTAGATTCATGTCATTACCTATCATTTTGGTAAATAGTGTTAGTTTGATTAAAGGACAGCTGATTAATGCTGTGAAGCTACAGTGAAATTATTCATGGCACAACAAGAACAGAGATGATTCTTTTTTTTGTCATATTCATGCTGCTGCAACAACAATCAGGTTAGCAATGTATTTCTGTATCTTGTGATTCAGTGACCATCTGAAACTGATATTTCCAAGTATTAGGACCATAGCTTCTTCTGTTGATTCTTCCTTGACTGAATCAAAAGTACAGTATCGTGCAGCATAAGCCTGGCAAATGTATATCAGGATCAGATAGGCCCATCAACACATCATAGAAGCTATCTATAAACAACTAAATTAAGCTGAGTTTGAGCCAGCTTCTCTAATTGTTAAGGGCATTTAGTTAAACCCCAGATTTTAATGCTTGATGAGAATCTCTCCTTTGATATCACTTAAACTATTTAAAGCAATATTTCCTGGGGCTTTGAAAAAAAGGAGAAACCTCTAAGCCAGACAGCAGTTAAGTGGCATCAGTTCCATCCTCTTTACGGTGTCATTGGTGTTTACCCAACTTACTGCATTCATCACAACAGCGGACACACCAGCATCACTCTGACAAATGCACCTCGGGATTCGGCCTCAGTGATGCCAGAAATAGTAGCCACATCCAGCTTAGCGGACACTCAGGGGAAGAGCCTCTGCAAAGAGAAACTCAACATGTTTGTGCCCACAAAGCTTGAGTGACAGAGACTGAGACTCTAAAAGTTAAAGTAATGGCTGTAATGAGCTCTCCGAGGACAGGGTGAAGAGGTTATGTAGAATCATAAAAGACGTAATGCTTAGCCTGGTTTTAAAAATATCTGCAATAAACTTGTATTATTTCAAGCCACTTGAGCAAAGGGAAATAAAAAGAGGCTTAAACATGATACCACTTTGTATGAAAGACAACATACCTATAGTGCAAATGAGAGTGACTGATAAAAGTGAGTCTGTCGCATTGAATTAACCACACAATACACTTTAATCTAACACTAAACAGAGAAGAGCCAAACCTAGAAATATAGATCAATATGAGCTGTAATAAAATACCTAAGATTTAGTTTAATGCATCCTAATTCAATTGAAACGCCATTAGATCTTAGAGCTGACAGTTCCATTGTAGCATCACAGATTACAGAGTGAGGTCACTTATTAGAGAGAGAGAGAAACTTTTAAATGCTCCTGGACACCAAGACATGATTGTTCCAGTTTTAAAATCTGTTTAGCATAATACAATAACTGACTTTTATATGCAGTCCAAAAACTTTTAAATATTAATAAGAGACTTCTCCAAAATGGCTGGTATCAAAATGAGTTTGTTTATCCATTTTTGTGTAACATGAAAACGATTTACAATCTGGATGTGGATGAATATTTTTATCATGTGTTTTAATTTCAGGTCTCCTGGATCTGTATTTCACTGCTGATGGACTTCTCCTCTCCTAATCTAACACTCTCCTCTTTCATTTTTGAAGGTTACCAAAAGATGAATTCATCTTTAGCAGTACAAATGATGAACATGTCAGAACATCAGACAGATAACTGTGCATTGTTTCAGTATTGTCTCTACAACAGTCCTAATGTTAGTTTTAAGTCCTGGAAAAATACTCCAAGTCATGATTTGGGCATGGTGCTTTTCCCACTGTGAAAAGGGTTCTCACTAAATGCGACTGTGCTACACTGTCCATATTTAGTTTGAGTGTTTTGGCATGATAGCCAATAGTTTTCGGCGTTCAGTCAGATTTTTATGGAAACAAAATTATTTTCTGTAAAACTTCTGATTGCAGAGACAATGCAACAACTGACCATCACCTGTGGCCTTGCTCCCCTCAGACTGAGGTGATGATGGTGATGATAATTTGCTGTCAGTGAGGTCGGGCAAATAGTCATTGTCCTAATATAATCAACAATCTGCAGTTGTTCGTTTGGCTGAGGCGCTCAGTGAAATACTGTAACCTCCCTTCACCGCGGATTGTGCCTCAATTCACCTTCAAGACAACATGGAGGGAACAAAAATTTTAGTTCATCCTACATTGATTACAGAATCACTGCTATGTAATTATGCTCGCAAACAACACAATGGTTTTGGAGTAAAATGCTCTAAGCAAAAAGATTCTTTTTCCAGGTCACACGTTGAGTTTTTAGACTCTTATCACCTAAACGTACCAACCCGCTTCAAAAATGTTATTTATTTAATTATTTATTTAATTTTTTTGCTTTTACGATACGACGCCCATAAGCAAGCACTCAGTTTCCGAGTCAATATATTCTTTTTTTTTTTTTTTTTAGATAAGACGACTATGGTTTTTATTAATTTGAATGCGTTCTTCAGTCATAGTGAACAGTCATCTTCGTTATTTTCACTTTAATTTATGCTTGGTAGTTTAAGAAAATTGTATGCTGATTTTAATAATAATCTGATAGCAAGAAATCCCATAAACAATGAGTTTAAATTCAATGTGTTCCCATTATCACTGTAAAAAAAGAAAAGAAAAAGTCTCCTCTCCTGATGAGTGTAGTTCTGCTGTTTCGCCAACAGATGGCCGTGTAGATGAGCCGTTTGTCCTCAGATTCTACTGATTTTGTGTCACCTAATGGAGAAAAGACAAAAAGGATAAATCAAATAAAAAACAAAACAATAAAACTACAGCTACAAATTGAAACAAACAACAGACAACTTTTAAAATTCACAGTAAAACATGAAAACTCCTTAAGAACAGCCCAACTTGTTGTCTGTGATAAAGCAATCTAAATACAGTTCTTGTGTCCCAGACAAATACACCATTGCTACATTCTTATTTCCCGTCATGACTGAGGAAATTACTTTGGTTGTGAGTTTTTTTTTTTTTTTTTAGCTTAAACTAAAATTAAAAAAGGATATATCATTGCTTTGTGGCCGTAATGTATAAAGATATAATATAGTGATCAATATTAAAATATTTTCCAGTTATAGACTTCTGCTGTTTTGAAACCACTTTTGGTTAATGTTGATAAAAAAATATAATGAATCGAATTGTATTGGCGTTACAACTTTTACATGCTTTCCAACCTTTCCTACACCATGATGTTTGATATGGTTGAATAGGCCACTTGTGTTAGATTTTATTTTTATTTATTTATTTTTTCTTACCTCTTATTACCGCTTTTTAAATACAAAAAGCAAATTTTTGTTCTTCTTCTCGCCTTCCAAGGCAGAAATATTCTGGGTGTAATTCAGACTGGATGTGATGTGAGAGAGCGCGCTGCTGTAGGTCGATTGGAGAGTCCGGTGAAGACGTCATGACGTCAGGTCAGCAGCGTGTGGGACCCTGCGGACTCGTCGCCCGCCCCCCTAAGTCCGGAGAGACACACGTTATCAGGGAGGCAGCAGAAGGGCCAGTCATCTGCTCACATCTTTTCTGCATCGACCACAATCCCCTTCATCCTTCCTGTATGGTGGATATTATTTTCAGCTCTTCTTTCTTGGGTGATATGGGGGATCATTCCAAAAGTAAGTCACAGAAACTGCACGGTGGACTTTTGAGAGGCAGATTTGGTTTTCGTCGCAGTACCACTATAGGCTACGTGACATGGAGCAGTGCAGCGATTGCTTCAGTCGTAATAATGCAATTATTTATGTGACTCTACGTTTTGCATGCGTCTCTTGGAGGTGAAATAATTCACTGTTGCGCTTTGAAAATTCTGGCAAAAGTCTTGATCTCTTGTAAGAGCAAAACTTGTGCTGCCTGCAGAAGAGAAGGGTATTCGCAAATCGAGACAAAACTCAAGCTCCAATATATATCATTGTATAACAGGATTATGCCGGACAATTCTGCGCCAGGCGATAGTATTTTTATTTACACTGATGTGTTGTTTTTACAGAGAAGCCAGGATTCGCGATGTGTGTCGGATGTGGAAGTCAGATCCATGACCAGTACATACTGAGAGTGTCTCCCGACCTGGAGTGGCATGCAGCCTGCCTTAAGTGTGCGGAGTGCAGCCAATACCTGGACGAGACCTGCACTTGTTTCGTACGGGACGGAAAAACTTATTGCAAAAGAGATTATGTAAGGTAGGAGCTTTGAAATGTTTAACTTAAGTCTGAAACACATTCACACTTTTAAAGAAATTTTTTGGTGTAAATTTAAGCGAATTGAAAGCCACATGCGGAGCTACGATTACCCTATCTATGAGAAATGAATTTTTGCCTTTAAAGAAATGTAGAATTAAATTTTTCTAACTTTGCATTTTATTCAAAAATTCGAGAACGTGTAGAAAAAAAAACACAAAGATTTTAAAACTTCTTTATATACATACGAGCAGCTTGAGGTTTACCATGTCTGTTCTTAACTCTGTTTTAAGTTTAAAATATTTCCCCGTTTTCCATTTTTCCAGGTTGTTTGGAATAAAATGCGCAAAATGCAACCTGGGATTCAGCAGCAGCGATCTGGTGATGAGAGCCCGGGATAACGTGTATCACATCGAGTGTTTCCGATGCTCGGTGTGCAGCCGGCAGCTGCTGCCGGGAGACGAGTTCTCCTTACGGGAAGACGAGCTGCTCTGCCGGGCGGACCACAGCCTGCTGCTGGAGAGGAGCTCCCCACTGAGCCCAGGACACCTCCATTCCAACAGACCGCTGCACCTGGCAGGTCCGCTCATTATTATTATTATTATTATTATTATTATTATTATTGTTATTATTATTATTATTATTATTATTATTATTATTATTATTATTATTATTATAACTATGGTCCCACATATACCACAAATATTGTTCATGTATTACCAGAAGTATGACATTCTTGCTAAATGCTGGCATCCCGTTCAAAAGACTAAATACCTGCGATAAATTTAATGTAAATTAAATCCAGCAATTCTTGCATAAACCTTTTAACACTTAAATCAAATACCTACTAAGTTTTCCCCTATATTTTCATCCAAATAGCACCTTTAGTCCATTGAATGAGCTGAGTGTGTGTGTGTGTGTGTGTGTGTGTGTGTGTGTGTGTGTGTGTGTGCTTCCACCTCTCTTTCGGCTTAATTTCATAATTGATCCCATTAGCACTAACCTGCTCGGTTGCCATTATCTGAATAATCTGGTAGGCCTATTTGAGTCGCGACAGTGTGTGTGTATTTGCATGTGTGTGAGACAGAGTGTTAGTGTGTGTGTATGCTCTTGTGTGCGCAGGGCCGTCATCCTGCCAAGAGAAAGAGAACAAAACAAATGTGTGAATAATGTTTCTGTTTAAAGTGCTCAAAGAGCTCAGAGAGAGGAGCCAGGCCTGGAGCGGGGACAGACACGACTGAATTTTTCATCTGCGCTTTAAAATACATGTAATGGAGTTTACAGATGCATAGTTATGGGAGTAGAATATTGGAACATCTAGTATTTACCAGCGACGTACCTTGGGATTATAGTAATCTGTGATCAAACACAGAGGCGTGCGTAAGATTGCAAAACAAACAACACTTAATCATAGGAAAACGAATTTCACGCACTGCGGCAACTTCGTCCGTCTTTCTTGACGGAGATCAACATTACTTATCTCCCATTTAAATAGACTTTCAAGGCAACAGAAGAATCACAATTTTCCTCTTTCTGGATATTCAGGTGTACGCAATCCTCTCCCACGCGAATGCGTAAAAATGCACCAATAATCGTTTCAGTCACAACATCGCAGACTAAGATGAATTACGGATGCTTCAACACGTGAGTCTATTACAGGCATGTGAGAAATTTTCTAACCGGGCTTTCCTGTCCTCCCTCTTGCTCTCAGCAGACCCGGTGTCGGTGCGGCAGGCTCCACACCGGAACCACGTGCACAAGCAATCTGAGAAGACGACACGAGTCCGGACGGTGCTGAATGAGAAGCAGCTGCACACTCTGCGGACCTGCTACAACGCCAATCCGCGACCGGACGCGCTGATGAAGGAGCAGCTGGTGGAGATGACCGGCCTGAGCCCCCGGGTCATCCGGGTCTGGTTCCAGAACAAGCGCTGCAAAGACAAGAAGAAGTCGATCCTGATGAAGCAGCTCCAATCGCAGCAGCACAGTGATAAGACTGTAAGCATCTTCGTAAGTTTGACCACTTGATTACTACCAACGATTTCGTACATTTAACATTTTTTTCCTATCTGCTGTTGCTTGTTATTTGAATCATGAAAGCCTGAGATGGTTTTACTCAGTTTTGCTCCTTTTTGAGGGCTTGCATAAATCTCAGAAAATGTGGTTTAAGAATATGCAGGCTAAAGTAACATCTTCATTTTTGTCTTCATTTTTAAATAATTGAATAAATAAATGTGTCATTTCCTTTGCTCTGTTTTAGAGTTTTTTATTTTTATTTTTTGCCTAGTGGTCATTTCTAGTTTATAGTCCATCCTCTTTTATTCTCCACTCACCTGCGGTTTGACTCCTTCCTTCTCTTTACTTTTTACTTTACTTACACAAAGATGAATTGAAACCGGTCCAGTTGGCTCTAATGTTGTTCTGTATTCAAACTTTACTTCAATGAATAATGAATCAACTGCTTTGGCTTCAGTTGCTTGACCTGGAAGGTAAAAAACTTCCACTGCACAAAGAGTTGGCCTGCATCTAAAACCAACCAAGAAAATTTATCCAAAGAAGGGTATAGATTTATTCACCCAACCATTGCAATTAAGTGAAAGGCCGCTCCAAAGCCTTCCTTGGATTTGCAAGATGTCTTTCAGAAAGCATGAAGAAGCATCTCATCATCGTCCTCTCCAATGTTACTGTGTGATGGTGGATCCTTTTTGCCAGATGAGGAAAATTGTGATGTTGGTTATTTTTCTTCGTTGTAATTCAAAATTGACCTCTCTCCAGAACCTCCAGGGCCTCACGGGGACACCTCTTGTAGCGGGGAGCCCTATCAGACATGAGAGCACTGTACAGGGGAACCCTGTGGAGGTTCAGACCTACCAGCCTCCATGGAAAGCTCTTAGTGAGTTCGCCCTGCAGAGTGACCTGGACCAGCCCGCCTTCCAACAACTGGTGCGTCTATCTATCTATCTATCTATCTATCTATCTATCTATCTATCTATCTATCTATCTATCTATCTATCTATCTATCTATCTATCTATCTATCTATCTACTTGATCATTTTACGCACACGCTCACGCACTGTTTCCCTGTCTGTTCAGGTGTCTTTCTCGGAATCAGGATCTCTCGGGAACTCTTCGGGCAGTGACGTGACTTCTTTGTCCTCTCAGTTACCGGACACCCCCAACAGTATGGTACCCAGCCCGGTGGAGACGTGAAACGGGGCCCTCCGGACCTCCTGGGTCCCCCTTTACTCCTGCAGGGACATTTGCAGCATGATCCCTGTCCCCTGCATGTGACCAGCTCATCATCACCAACTACGGCGGAGTTTTTTTTTTTTTTTTTTTTTTTTTTTTCTATCAATATCGTTTTACTTCCTGAGATGGGACAAAGGACAGCAGCGATTGACTCCCGTGTTTTCCTTCCTTTTTCGTGGAGCTTTCATTGACAAAAACTGACCAGAACAAATGTTGCATGACTTGAAATGGAGAGAGAAGATGTACAGAAGACTTCCTGGTGGATATACTACAACAACCTCCCTCTCTGATACGAAAAGGAGACATTTCCAAAGGACATGTCTGCGGTTTCTTCATTGTGATCATATTGTGTCTCATTTTTGATACATTTATTGCTTTGTGGAGTCCAGTTGACTCTTTGTCTTAAGGTCAGAGCATGATAATCTACAAACTATTCGTGTTGTAAAATACTTTATCTTACGGGCAGGAAACAGGCTGTTTGAGCTCCTCGAACAAAAAGTAAATTATTGTTATATTATTTATTGTTAGGAAAGCGGTTCGTTAAAGGGATTAATAACTGATAAAAAAATAAAAATGATGAACACGTGATGTGGCTTTATGACCAGTCTTTGTGCAGGCGATTTTTATGCAGGTGCGGTTGCATTTAAAAGCTATTATTTTCATTTTGAAAATCGAATTTCATGGACAATCCAACTGTGAAACTAGCAACATCTGCCCACATTTACTGGGAATACAGAGACCTGTGTGAGTTGACAGTGGACAAAAAGTTAAATCCGATGAGAGACAGTTTATTCCTTCTTGGGCACCTCCTGCAGGCCGAATATAAAACTCATGTGCGCAATTCTGCCTAGATTAAGTTGGTCTACCTGATTTGGAGCCTGCAGGTTCAGCTCAGCCGTCTTATCTCCATCCTACATCTTCGCGGTTTCCCCCCTGGGTTATGTGTCAGGAATCGGCCAGTGGTCATTTACTATCTCGGGGGCAGAAATCTGCTGTAAATTGTGTTCAGTCCAGTTTCTCTGGTTGAGTCACAGGCCGGTCTAGACAGCGCGGAGGGATCGGCGACCTCTTATCTAGTCCTGGCATCACCTGCAAACGATACACTGAAGCCACAACAAACTAACTAAACATCCCCCTCAGTACCCCTCCACCCCCGTTACACACACACACACTCACCTCAAAGCACTTCGCATGAGAGGGGAGCACAGATCAGCTCGTAAAGGGTCACTTCTCCTGCACCGTTTATTTTCCTTCAGTGAAATGCGTTATTGCGCGCGGGTCAGTCGCCGTGACAGCTCAGGTTTGATGATCTCTTCAAACACTGTGCAGGAATACACAGGGCTGTTGTGTATCCTTTTAAAAAAATCATGATTACTTTGCTTTCTAGACTTCATATGCACTTTCACAAATTCACACTGTTTTTAGTTTGTACAGGTATTGTTTATTGAGTTGTGGAGTAATTATCAGTCAGTTATTGGAAGAAAAACAAATTTTCAGGGGAAATTTTTTTAATTCAAGTGTGATGTCATTTTATTATTTCGATTTAAAAGATGAGGAAAATGTATAAAAAAGATCAGAGAGAAAATACGACTCTCATGACAGAGAAATGACCCAGATTTACACACAACTCTAAAAACAATTATTGTAACAAATAGACATAACAATCCAGAAACTATTGTTTACCTGCTCACCGTGCTGGAACATCATGTAATATCACACCAGATTTGAAGGTTTTCTCTCTGAAGAAGCATCCTTTTGTTTCCAGAGTGCTGACAGCGTCTTGATCAGATGTTTGACTGACAAAAGACTGATAATAGATTTGTAATTGAGCTATTTCAAATAAGATAAGTACACAATGTGAGCAGATTAAGATAACAGAGATAAGAAAAGAATAACAATGGCGTTTACAGACAAGAATGCAGGCCTATTAACTCTCACCCAGCAGAAAATCATTATGGGGCCATATATGTTTCCAAAACAGATCATTTCCAGCATGGACCGAGTATATAACTCATCCCCATGAGGTTTAGACGGATTACATCCGAATCGACCACAACAAATATTTCTCTTTAATTGAGTTAAAATGTCAAAATTGTTGAAAAAAGCTACAGAGAGCTGTCTCAAAAGTAACTGTAATTTAGCCTTCTAAAATAACATTATGCTGGTATTAGTGTCATCAGGATGAAAAGGGATTTAAAAATCATATTCTTTACAAATGAAATGGTAAACAGATTATTGAAGAAAAATCGAAACAAACAACAAGAGCAGTATTGGCTATTTTTGTAGGGAAGAAAACCCTGTTTTTATAAAATCTGATCTTATTTTCTGTAAACTCTCGCGGTGATTCGTTAGTCTGCTTCCTCGGTGCTGTCATAGTTCAGAGCTCACGGCCTTTGACCGTCAGATCGTGACGCCTGAGTACCTGAAAGCCATACGATCAGTGGGCGTCTCCTCTCACTGCGTTAAACAAGAACCAAAATAAACACTGCTGATCCTGCGCAACTACCCCCCCCCCCAAACACACACACACACACACACACACACACACACACACACACACACACACACACACACATACGCCCGGGCGCGCGAGCACACGCACGCACGTTTGGCTGCAGTATCATCCATCGGATCATGCACGTCACTACAAACCTTAGCGGGCGGGTTTTGGTCAACTGTGTCTCAATAACAATAAATAAATGCATCGAATTTTATCTCATTTGTACCGGAACAGCTCTGACAGTGTTTGGTTTCCCCACATTGTGTCCGATTATCTCTGAGCGGTGGCCACGTGTGTCAAGTTGCCACAATGGAACCAGAACCTGTCACAGGGAATGACACCCCATCATTAATGATTAAGAGGACGAGTCCATTTAAAGGTGTGATGTAATTCTCTAATTGGTGGAGGGGTGCGCGTAATTAGATCAGCCAGCGCGCTCGCAGGGCTGCAGCGCCGCCCACCACCACGAGTCACTAAACGGTCACCAACACACACACACATTCAGCATGAACATCGACTGGAAATAGCTCCACGAAGATTTTCTTTTTGGGTGGGTGTTTCCGTGAGTGTGTGGGTACATGAGTGTGTGGCGAGAAAAATGAACCTGACAGAAAAAAACATGAACACGAGAAAAAATTGCACCTCCAGTTGTTCGTCTCTTTATTTAAGAAAGCATGTTTTTCTTCACCGGGGTAATTTGATGTATATTTAACAGGGAATAAGGCCTTTAAAATACCAAAACAAATAATTTAAATATTCTAAACATCCCCTTTTAAAGCTTGTTTCATCTATAGTATATTTTGACTTCAGGCGTTTTTATAACTGGCTTTCATCTCCATCCTTCATCGCTGCTCTTGACTGTAATGCCATGTGTGAGACAGATTGGCTCTGAGAGTGCAGGCAGTCTGAAGATTTACTTTCTGTTTCGAAATGTGAGCAACAAAATCAGATGTTTTTTAAAAATAGAGCAGTCTGATGTATCCTTACAGAGTCCAGGTTTAATTTCAAATGTCAGAGAGTTTTAAAGTGAATCATTGTCATTATTTTTTTTTTATAAAGAAAGTTTCTAATATTCAATTCACTCTTTTCCATCAGGGAAAATTTACTTATTATTTGAAACATTTCTCTGTGCAAATGCAAGTTACCCAATGTTTTTTTTAAAGTCATCCAAAACAAAAAAGTGACATTTTAGAATTTATAGACTTAAAAAAAGGAAGAAAAAAAAGAAGAATTGGCTAAGGTTAGGAAAGTTTATACCAGAAAGCCAGTGGAGTCAAACAACAACAACAACAAATATATCCAAGACATACTTTATTTCCTTTGGGGCTGTGATTAATTTCTCTTATATGTTGAAGAAACGACTGAGCTATAAGACTCACATTCATCCAAAGCACTGAAGAATGGACCAAAATGGGAAGAAGAATGTATTTAATTCTACTTGAGGCGGGCATTTTTTTCTGGTAGGAATTATAAAAACAAGCCATGTTGCTCAAAAGCATGTCCAACAACAAATCCCTCCTTAAAGCCTAGAAGAAGCGTACCACTGCAGGTAAAAAATGTATAAGATAATAACTGATGAGGCTTTTTTTTCTAAAAAAAACCCCAATTGAATAAAAAAAATTTACACATTTCTTTCGCTTAAAAAACTGGAGCTTTTTGTCGATAAAATCACAATCGCTACGGACAACCTTATACTTTTTACACCTATACATGGTGTGAAAAGAGGATGCCTTGAAATACTTCTCAAGCAGGAGTGGCACATTTTTTCTAAGAGTCGAACATTACGAATCACATAATTTTTCACACATAGTTAATGCCAGGACTAAATCAGTAATTTAAATGATTTTAATGAGATTTAGGTCCATTTTGCATAAAAGAAAATTCTTCAACAGAGCATCAGCAAATGTGACAGAGCATGATCGAAGTATCTTTTTTTCCCCTTATTATTTGGAAATTGTTGTCCCACCTTTGAGAAGGTTTGTGTTTGTGCATTTTCACTTCAAGTAAAAAGCAGATGTTTCTCATTAGTTAAACCCTTTTGCATACGGAAAAGAAAATAGTCCACAGACAATTAACTTGGTTCACTGACAATCACCGTGTGAAAATTAATGTGTGGGATCCTGTGGAGTCTCTGTGAAAGTTTCGACACTCAGGTCCACTGTGACCTTGCTCCTCCTGTGGGGGCCACCAGCAGAGGAACAGCCTGGACCAACTTCAAGTCTGAAAGTCTCCTGGGACGTTTTTCTGTCAGGCTGACTGAAGGCAGAGTCTGAACTGGGAGCTTTTTTTTCCTGCCAGAGGAAAAAAACACACAGTGTGCAGGGGGGGTGAGAGAAAAGTGTCGCACTTGAGTAGAGACACAACAAAGACTGTAGGCTGAGGGTCTCAATAGCTTATGTTAAATTTAATCATAAAGCATGACATGGATATGGAGAATAAAGCTGTCTGTGGAGTTAGCGTGTATTGAATGCTCAGGCTGTGAGGAATTACACAGTTGTTGGTGACTTAGGATGTACGGACACGCCTGGAAATATCTTAAATCTCTTTTTATCCACACTCACAGAGCTTTAACTTATGCACCAACATCATTCAGCATTGCACTGTGTGTGAATGGTTTTCCCACCTCTTGTCAGGTGCTTTTAATGGGAAATTTAAGGACAATTTATTTCAGATGGCTAATGGCCAATTTAACTTCCTGTGACAAGAATTTAATCTTCTCTTCTCTTAGGTTACACAGTGTCAACATCTGTGTCCTGTCCTGTTAGCTACTTGTGTACTATTGATTCTGAGGAATGAATACTGCTTTTATGGGGAGCTAACACAGTGAGAAAACATCCAAACAGTATAATTCAAACTCTAAAAACAGGACAAGAAGGTGTAATTTAGAAATATATGCAAATAAAGACCTGATAATATCAGAATTTTTCTTCAGATTTTGTTATGTTCACATGTTTTTAAAACCAGAAATCTATATAAAAACATGAAAACTTAAGGAAACAAGGATGGACATATATTCAAAAGCTATACATGTATGCTCCCTTTAGTGCTAAAATGGAGAAAAACAACCTAAAAACAAAATTAAAAAAATGTCTTGGGATAAGGATACCAAATTCAAAGAACACCTTTCCTCAAGAGATGGTGAAATGGCAAACACCTAAATAAAGCACATACAACAAAGGAATCATTCTGGGGAAATAACGCCCCTAAACAATAAATACATTAAATAAATAAATAAAATGAATAAATAAATACAAATTGGCGTAGAAGAAGGAGAAAATTATCCAAAATAAGAGAAAACAGCAAAAACAACTAAAACCCTCTAATAGGAACAACACCCGGAAATGCTTGAAATTATATTACAGTGAAAAAATGGACAAAACATTTTAAAATAAAAACTTTATAAATGACAAATAACTTTTTAAATGATGATCCCCTTGGAAAGAGCCAAACCCTCAAAAAACACCCTCTGAGATGATTTAACACTCTTGCAAAATTAATGGCGCCTCATAATAGAAAATAATTGTGTTTTAAAAATAATATTTTGGAGAAAAAATGCTGTTAGATTAAAAAGTTTTAAAATGAATGTAAAGTCATAGAGACTCAGTAAAGGTTCAGTTCCTTCATGCCCTTTTGATCCATTGTGCTTCAGGTGAACCCGTGGGAAGGAAATTGAAACACTAGTAATTTTCCTGTTGTATTACACAACAAAAGCTGATTGTGTGTCAGCGTGTATCACGTTGTGCGCTAATTGTCGTCAGCAACAGTTTCTGGTCATGTTGCGTTCACGGCGTGCATGTGTGCTTGTCTGTATCTGCAGGGATGTCGCGTAGATCTGAACTCACCTGGAACACACACATACAGCCGACATACAGTCTTTCTGGTCTCCACTGCTGAGACACTGTCACAGCTCCATAAATCACGGCGCCCCACCCACGCGTAAATCTGTTGGAAAAAAAACCCACACACACCGACGCCCATTAGCGGGTGGAGAGGAAGGCTGAAGCCGCTCCACTCCACGGTGACTCGCTATAAAACACAACGAGGGTTCACCTGTAGTTTCCCACACTCCTCCCTCCCCCTTAATACCCTGACAGGACTGATGTGTGCCATTACGCGACGGAGGAAGACAAACACGTGTCACAGGAAACAAACAATGAGACAGCGAGTGTGACTCATTCCTGGTGAGAGTTGGCATCAAAAGGTTTCGGGTGTTTTGAAACGACTCAACCACTTTTCCTCTTTCAAGTGCCGATTCAACCAACCCATCTGCGGTGCAATAAAGCAGGATCAAACCCAGCACAGACTGAACACAGTGGCGCTCATCAGGGTCACATCAGTGTCAGAGTCAGTGCAGGAGTTCAAGAATGTTTTCAGGAAGTCTTTGTGTTGAAGATTTAGTGCTGAAGTTCAATTAACCTTCTGGCTCCTGAGTTTGGATGGAGCGGAGACAAACTTTAATTATAGCATGCAGAACCTAAACTGGCATGTAAATGCTGCAGATTTACTGCTGCTGTCAGATGAAACCACAGTGAGTCAACAGAGTCATCTTTACACACATTTCTGTCTTTCAGTTTGCATTGATAAGAAGTTGTTGTAAGGGACTATTGGCAAATATATCCTGTAATAATAACTTGTTATTCTTGCAGCTTGTTTGATTTGTGTAATGGTCACCTCCTCTTGTTATGTGTCACTGAGTCTACCTGGCGACAGTTGACAGTTTCCTGCTTTACTTCTTTCATGGTAATGTATAACAGACTCCTTTTAACACCAGCTCTCTGCTTTTTTGTTTATCCCCCTTTGGAAGAGGGTTAATTTCGTTTGATTAGTTCACATGATCCCAACAGTGGTGGGGGGATCATCTAAAATACTGATATATCGATACCAACATTGGTATCACTAAGGATCGATACTTGCGTGATAAGACTGATACCTAAAATTAACAAAAAAACGTCCTGAATATTGCTACGTTTCTGTCACAGTTAATCGATCTGCATACACAATCAGTTTGAGCGATATGATCAATTTAATGGTAAAAAAGACATTGTTATCCATGAACATTCAAATTTACTCTTTTACAACAAAGCAGAAGAAATAAAAAACCCATGATTATTTTCTGGTTTAAAACAGAGGGAGTTTTTTTTGCTTCCAATCATGAACAGAAAAATCCGTTCATTCATTTTGACACACTTATTTTCTGTGTATCGAGTATCAATGTCGGTATTGATATTGGTATTGATATCAGCGATACTGGCCCGATAATTCGTTTGGATCAGAACGATACCAAGTAAATAATTTTATTTATTGTTTTGTTTAATTTTATTTACTTTCATAATTTTACCACAGGGAATGTAATTGCACTGCAAGGATTCAGTCAGTTAAAAGTAAAAGTAACAATAATGAATAAATATATAAACTTAACTCTAAATATTGAGTTAGGACATCCTTTTCTCACAGGACAATAAAACGATCACTGAACCATTGTCAGATGCCATTGAAAAACACAGAAATAATGTTTCCCAACACTCTGAGCACACTGAGAGCAGCACAATAAGCCCTCACTCAATGAAACATACAGAGAGTGAAAAGAAAAAGAGTAAGAGGGTAAAAAAGGAGAGGGAGGGCTCTGCCTGCCAACTGCAGAGATCCCCTCGTCCCAAGGCGTCCCTGCCACTTTAAGAAATGAAGCAATATCATTAATGGAGGCCTCGGAGAGTTGACATCTTGCTCCAATTCACCAGTCCCCGTCCATCACACCATTACGGTGGGCCCAGCAGAATTAAAATCCAATCACTCCTCTGGCTAGTTTGATTAAGGAGGGCAACCAGACAAAGAAAGGGCTCTGACCCATTGTTGCCTCTGCCAGGGAGTCCCAAGAGGCCCGAGCAGGTTCCTGGTCCCAGCCAGCACCCAGACCTGGCCTGGACCCCATTGAACCTCCACAGTAACCCTGTGCAAAGTGTTTAATGCTTGAATTTTTTGATGGTTGTCTGCTGCATTTATTGGTCTGTTTCCAAACAGCAGTGGTTGGATATAAGACTTGCAGAGTGACCCATACACTTAAAAGTTGCTCCCCCACCCTAACCCTTGGCATGGCTCTGTGGGTAGATGTCCTGAAGGGTAAATATGGCTGAATTAACTTAATAATTATTTGATGATACCAGAAACTACACCAAAATAAAGATGGCACAACAGCATAATAGAAGTGAGGCCAAAACTTTTACACCTCCTCTGTTACTGGTCACAGTATAGGTAAAAAACACGTCCCCAACCATATCACAGGGAACACCACATGAGTGTTTTCTAAAACAGCTCTTGACTCGGCAACTAGCTCTAAGTAATGGATGATTAGTTGTGTGATTCTATAAAGGTGCTGATGGTGCTTTCAATAGGTCCAGAAACTCATGGGGACATTTCTTATTGGTGGAGCAGAGCACATGTGTAACAACCCCTAAACAACAGGCTCTATCACAAAATACTTTGACTGACCCTTTTTTAATACCCTCTCGCAGACTAGAATTTATTGATAATAAATAATAATATATCATACATTTTGGACAAGTGTTCTGAGTGTCTTGAAACTACTTTACCACTTGTCTTTGTCTTCTTTCAAAGAATCTATCTGTGGAGCATGATCAAAACCAATACTGGCTGGGAAAAAAAATAAAAATCTTCTTCCTCTTGCACTTGATGGCAGCACCTGTGGCCAAACAAACTTGAAGCACTTACTATGTTTTTTTTCCTTCACTCTTAATTATTGCTTGTGTTGTACGCTGCTTTGGACAAAAGTGTCTGCTAAATGATATTTGGCTAAAC
This sequence comes from Thalassoma bifasciatum, assembly GCA_008086565.1. Lineage (NCBI taxonomy): Eukaryota > Metazoa > Chordata > Actinopteri > Labriformes > Labridae > Thalassoma > Thalassoma bifasciatum. The sequence continues at coordinate 355,895 of RPOG01000018.1, forward strand.
ACCCACCATGCCAACAGACTAACAGTAATGTTGCTTGTGACAACGTCCGCCTGTCTGTCTCCTTCTATGGTTTCATTTCTGTTGAACTCCCTTTGTCGTTCTCTCACTGCCCTCTTCTTGTCTAAAGTTTGTCAAAAGTTTGTTCCTCACTAAAGGAAGAACAACTGTAGGAAAAGGGGATTGAACACCAACACAAGATACATTGAACTTCATATAACCACAAGAGTCAGATTAATCCCACAGATTCACTTTCTTAGTGATCTCGAAAAAGTCTCATTTGTAGATATATGTCTGATCATAATCTACAATTTAAAATGAGATTATCAGCTCTGAAAAAGGTTGCTCCTAAATGATATTTCCCCAGCTTCATGACTGGGTGGAGCAGGACTGAGGTGATATAAAGCACAGTGATGTCTCCATGACAACAACACATCATCTGACAAAGTTTGGTCGTAAAGAGAGAGATTTCTAAGACACGGGCGAAGCTGTTTGTGATATGTTCACGCCACATGCAGCAGTTCAAGCTTGAGAGTCTGTCAATAAGATGAATAACCAGGTAATAACCTTGAATGACTGTATATTTTAAATGATTTAAATTTCATTTATTGGGATTGAAGATGTTAATTTTTGTCTGTGCACTGTCACAGTTTTGTTCCACAAAGAAAGTGTTTAAGTCTAATTGTAACTGCAATTGCTGCCAATTGAAATTTATTTTTACGAACTGCAAGTTTCAGAGCAAAAACCAAGGGACTGAGCAAAAAGGGGTAAATGCTGATTTTTTTAACTTTATGTTCAGTTCCAGTGAATTGTGTATGATGCTTAAAGACAAATACACCGGAGATAAAGACAGGAAGGAAACTGCTTTTAGAGAAAACTGATTCACAATTTCTCAATTTGGTTTTCAACTCCCTTCTCTCTAGCTACTGCTGACCCACTGTGGGGTCACACTGGTCAGATTGAGTCTGGGAAACCATGGCAGTATCACAGGTTCAGATCTCAGAGAGCAGAGCCTAAACCAAATTAAAATCAGAGGGCCAGGGTGAGCCTCCCCCAACACAGTGATATAAATTACGAGGATTTACAAGAATTTTAAAACACTTTTAACAATACTCCCCTTTTAATGTGCTCTCTGTTTAATAATGCACTTTAGGTTTAAAGAGCATGATAAACAAACCAATAATTCACTTTTTTATCATCTGCGGGTGAAGCCCTTCAGGACAGGGTTCTACAGCAGTGTTCAAAGAGCCTCCAACGGATCAAATGAGAAGCTGTCTCAAGATGTTTTGGATAACAGTGAGACGTGACTTGTGATCTTTCTGCTCTTTTAAGAATGAAAGTACGTCAGGGTTCATCTTCTCAAGAGCTGAGAAACATTTAAAAGAGACAGCAACACTGAAAAAGAATAAACAGCAGATTTTATAGCTGAGGTTATTTGGCCATGTTGAGGAATTGCACTAAAAGAAACTCGGTTCACAAAGATGGCACTTTGGTTTTCAACATCACAGGATGTAGCAAATTTATGCAAAGAAGAGAGTTCACCATGTCATTGTCAAATGTAAATCGGCGACAAATGACGGCAGCAACAAAAGAGCAACTACATACTACATTTCTTAAAGTGAAAAGTTAGACTGTTTTCATGGCCTGCAAAGTCAAAGTTGACTCCGCTGGTCTTGGAGCACCCGTCTGCCGGTGTCTCAGTGAGGCCTGTCAGAGTGAGATCTGGGAAAGCTCACAGTAGCTTCTGGCTTGAAGTTTTCAGAGTGTGAAGCTTCACAGGATAAGTCAATGATTCTCCCGGCTGCCAAAACATATAAAAGACCTACAAGAGAAGGGCTTCATAAATCTGGAAACAATGAAACTCAAAGATTATTAATCTTTCAGTGGATCATATATGTCATAAATTTAAAAAAGAAAATCACATCTGTCTTCTCACAGCAGCACAGTCATGTTAAATACAGGTTTCTGGTTAATCCAAATGGAAGACAACTTGCATCTGTGTAAGAGAGAAGACCAAGAATGAAACACACACATACCCCCACGTACATGCCAACTGTATATTTGCATACACACACACTATCCCTCACCCGCACTAACACACATGCTTACTCTTACCCACCACCAGTCACCACAAATCACTGGACCATCTCTTATAATCCTCCAGCAGCTTGTGTTGCGGCATTAAACATCCAAACAAATTGTCCTTCGTCAAGTGCTTGTTGCAAGGAAACATAAAGCAAAAAAGCAGAGCCTGGAGCAGGGCTGTGGGGTTAGATGTAGAGCAGTGGCAGACTCCATATTACTCAGAGAAAACAGGGTAATAATGTCTTGGCTGCTTTCATTCTGTCAGCCTGCATCAAACTGCTGCGCAACATTTTTCTAAAAAGAGATTTTAGGGATAGTTGAGGCACTGAGGGGCCCCTGAGGAAGACGCACAGGCATCTTAGCTCTTTCCTCTGTGCTTTGCTGTCGTTCTGTGGGTGCAGTGGTTTACTTGAGTTGCCTGACGTCAAGTCCTGTTGTTGTATAGTGGCAGTGCAGCAGAATCTTACAGATTGCTCTTTTTGGTTTTGTGGGCTGAAGTCCCTCTGCTCTGCAGGCTTGGAGTGTTTTAGCAAAGCTAGCAGCGCGGCTCTAGGGAAGGCAAAGTCTGTCTGTCAGCGCACAACTGACATAAATGTCAGAAATCTCTAAACTAACACCAGATTTATCTATGAATAAGTTCATGAGTCCTTCTGACATTTGTGATCATGAAACTTTCATCTCACATAAACAAGAACTTAAAATTTTACTTTGAGGGTAAATTTTCACAAAACTTGTGATGATTGCTATTAAATCAGGTTCAGATGTTCATGTCCCCAAACAGATGATTATAATAATTTTGATGTTCCCTTAACTTTCATTTTGTGCCATTTTCATCTCGCCCACAAATTGACTTAGTTTCATAACCAAGACACCAGCAAAACTAAAGACATTCCCATCCCATTTGTCAGTTCTTGAATAGAAATGTAATCCATCAAACAGTTGAGCAAAGGTCTGTATTGTCTTCATCAGCATTGTGACACTTGTTTACAGGCTTTTAGAGCAATGAAGAGCAGTGGAGCATAGAAAGACAATGCAACAAGTCGTTTGTCGTTCATTTAAATGTACAACGTGTTACACCAAATGACTTATTTACATACAAGAAACATCTGTTGGGACAAACGCATTAGCATCAGGATCTTGTCTCAACATGTTTGGATTGAATTGGCGTTGCTCCTTGTTTTTTCTTCCTAGAATTGGTTTGCTTCAGCTCCCTGTGTAATGTAACATCCATTAAATTGCATGTTTTTTCCTCCTCTAGTCTTCTTCCTGATGTTGACTGACAAGCCATCAACCATGAGTATACATTTTTAGTGCTCCCCAAGTTAATGGTGAATGAAATTTCAAATAGCCCCCTTCTGTCGAGAAGTTTACAATTTTGCCACATTGTCAACAGGAAGAGTCGATTTAAAAAAAAAAAAAGTGCATCACTACATTAAGAGATTCATTTGATATGATGTGCTTGACCTGAATGTAACTGTCAGTTATGAGGTTGTTGGTGAGTTAGAAACCCAATGAACAAACAGGATAAAACCGAGCCATAAGTTGAAGTGGTTTTGAAGAATACAGCTGATAAAAGAAACAGAACTGTAGAACTGATTGAGCTAAAACTAAAACATAGCTCTCTTGTGTTCTTTGTGATAAATTTTTTTTTCTTTTAGTTTGTGAGAGAAAAAAAAGGAAGAAATCAGATAATTTGTGGCAATTTTCTGGGAAATAATGAATTTATATTTTATGGTTCTTAAAAATATGTTTTTTTTTAATGAATAAAAAACAACATGGGACTATTAACAGTGATATCCTTCTCCAGATCATCAAAACATAAGCTTTTGACATTTTGACTTCAACTAGTAAACAAAATTGAAAAATTCCAAAAAGTCAAACTTGGCATTAATTATTTGTGATTTTATTTACACTACTTAGTGGTGGCCGTCTTGTGTTTATGTGTTTAAAAAAACAAACATAACTATGGGAGTCACTGACCAAAATCAATGTGTTTGGCTCAGCTGCAAAACCGTACATCTAATGTAAGACGGTCAGTCCAATTATGACTCTTGTCCCTTTGAAGCACGCTGTCACCCACTGTCTTTTTTTGTCCTCTACCTGCTACCCCTTCCTCTGAAAAAAAGGGTAGAAAACTCCTGGACAATCTTCTAAATGTAGTAAAACTAACTTGCTTCAGTTCCTTAGCAGGGCACCTCAAACATCTTTAAACTAAGATCTGAGATATATTAAGAAAATGACTGATATCACACACACACACACACACACAGATCTCCATCTTCCTCTCTAAGCACAGGCTGGTCAGGTTTCTGATAAGACGGAGGGTTAGGGTTCAGCTGTATCTGTGAGATCTGAGAGATGCCGAAAGCTCTCGTGAAAAGGAAGCTCAGCTTAAGCTGCAGCAGAGACTTATCTTTACAGTTTCCTATACCACCTACTGACAGATCCTGAGTCTGTGTAAATTCCTCTGCCCCCTGAAATGACTCCGAGCAGACAATGAGACGACTCTCTGTGTACTGATGTGTACTATAACACAGAGAACAGAGGAGATTTTACAAGGTATGTGGCAGACAAAGACAAACACAAGTTTCATGTGATTCAATTTGTGTTTGAAAATGGACAACCCTTGAAGTAAACCAATGAACTGTTTCATGCCCCTCTTATTTGAGCTGTTGAACTCAGCAAAGATCTTTTTGCCAGCGTTGTTTCATGCTCAAACAACTTTTCCTTGACTGCATTTAAAGTGACATATATTATATCTTAAATATCCCAAACAAGAATCAACACTTTCTTTGTCTTAATCAGCGCCTTAGAAAAATTTCCAGAGGATGATTCAATATGTGAAGAACACCAGGGTTGGAAACACTGAGTGATGTTATCGTAGAACTGGCGGTCTATAAGTCACTCCAGAGACAGCTTTTTGTACTATTGGGAAGAGTTATTTATATCCAAGGAGCAGAGGGCATTTATCATCCCGAGTAGTGGTTCCCCTTCAAAGTTCTCCTTTTTTATGACGTGCATTATTTCTCGTGCACACACATAAACAAAGCCCGGGCTGCCGGCACTGAATCAGCAGACTGTGTCACCGTGTGGCCTCTGGGTCAGGCCGGCTTTCTTGTGCCGCCAGTGCTTACATTAGCATGTGAAAGGCTAAAGCTGTTCCAAATATTCCCTCTAAACATTTATCCTGCTTGGATACTGCATGGAAAATACCCAGGGAGCAGGATGAATCCAGGATGCATTCACAAGAGTTTAGCTGCTAATAACATTTTGTACCAATAAACCAATTAACAAGATGGTGAATAAATTATTGTTAAACTTATGCGCAGAAATAAAGGTTTCTGCAAGTTTGTGTTATCTGGTGAAATCTGGGTGTTAGTTCTGGATTTGATTTGAACCAAATATTTTTGATATAAACACATGTCTAGTTTATATGTTTGCATTTGTTATTTTCAATGGATCTAAACTTTATTCCACATGTTTTTTCCAGGACAGCCTCCATCAGTGAAGTGGAGCCTGTCCATAATGTGGCAGGCAGGCAGGCAGGCAGGCAGGCGAGCAGGCACCAGGAGTCTGTGTTTACATTGGAAGTGCCCGGAAATGAATTTCCCCACACTAGTCTCATTTGTCTTATCAATCTGTAAATGTGTTGCCTGCATGTTTGAAACATGTTTAAAAAACGCAGAAGAGAATTTCTCATATTGCAAAATTTCCCCTCATTCCACTTTTTGTGACCAATAAGCAGCCAGAGGTGAAGAAACAGCATTGTGAGGCTGCACTGCTGCACATTTTTTAAATTAGCAGAATGCGTCTGCTGGGGGCGACCACGGCGGAGCATATAAATATTCAAAAGGCACATGTTGTATTCCCAGTCTGCTCATTCCGTTAACTTTTCCACACTGCGCACAGAATCATCTGTCATTCAGCCTAATTTAATCATCAGCCACTCTCATTCAATTATCCAATATAATATGCAAATGAGGCATACAATGGCCCGCTCATGCTAATTATGTACATCAGAATAATTAGATTGGATAGAAGTGGTGGAGGGGAACTGAACTATCATAAAATGGGGAGCAGATTCTTTAATTGAGGCTGCAAAAATTTTATTAGAATCTGTAATCTGCCCGTAAATTGTTGAATGGTGGCTGTGCACTGGGGGGACATTACTCTTCTACGAAGCGCTCCCTGAAGACCTGCTCAGGGAATCACAGGGGACGAGGCTATCAAGGGCAAATCCATGCTAAAAACAGGTTTGTCTTTTATTTTGGTGATGGTCTCAGACTGTGAACAGTTTGTCTGAAGAGAAGGCAAACCACAGAGCGCTTAATAAAGAAAAAAGAAAGAAACTGACTGACAGGAAACAGCAGCCCTGGATTTTTTCTATAGCCACTTCAGTATAGAAAAAATAAAGTCAGTTAAGAGCTACTGTGAGGAGGTTTACAGTCTGTGATGATTTTGGTGACCCTGGTGGAAAAAGTGGTGTGTCTTGGCTCTTTGCTGTGTTTCTCTATACATGTGTAAGCAGTGCTTTTTCACAAAAAGAAATTATATACACATTTCTAGACAACAGTCGGCAGAACTAAATGATGTGAATCATGTATACTATGCCAAGGCGGCAGAGCATGCCCGGCAGCCAGTTAGACTGGGAGAAACCTCAGCCTTAATCCTTCTCTGCTCTGCTCTGATGTTGCATGCATGCAGGCACCGCTGCCTCCCCACAACAGAGCAGCCACGTCCAGCAGCACCTCACAAAACAGTCTGCTATGGGACACACAAAGGCTTGCTGAGGACCAGCAGACAGCCAGCAGCAGGACCCTGCACGAGGTGCTGAAGCCACTGAAATATTTACAGAGGCGTGTTTTGTTGCTTTTGTGCTGAGTGATTGAAGAGTTGGGGGGGGGACCTTTGAGGCGGTCTACTTCCCCCGCTGACAGTCTATCTGGCCTCTTGGTTAAAAGGAAGTCTCAGAAATAAAAGAAAAAAAAACATGTCTATATCTGTGAAAATATCAACATTTGCCTCTTTATGTCTGTCTCTGTAAATATTTATATGAGCAAATAAATGTGCCGGGGCCATTGAAGTTTAAAGCTGTTGATAAGAAAGATTGAATCTCATCTAATCCATCATCCTTTGACCAGAGAGACAACAACACCTCGGGTGGATCCTGCTCCAGTCAGACAGTATTTGTTAAACATGTCAGGGTGACAGAACAGCAGCAGGTCAGGAGCATGTAGATTAAAGTGGGAGTGAGTTTGAGTGAGGATGTAGAGACATGCAAACTGACACATGACACAAACACAGTAGAGATGGTCTGTCTGCTATCTCTCCCTTTATTAACAAAAAGCCATCGTTTACACTGAGAATCCTCTTTGTGCTACATTATGAACATTAGCTCAGTGAGACTGGCCTGATTCTCCAGAGTTTTGGAGTTATAGCCAATTTTCAATTTTTTTTAGACAAAGATTTATTCTGTTTTTTTTCTAATAACTTCTACCAAAAATTGAGTGAACCAATTAAATGTGCATGTATATAAAGTCCCTCTGACTGAATAAGAGCAAAAGTTCCTTTTTTGTTTTTACCATCAGTAAGATGTCAGATAATGAAGTTACAAATTTTGGTTTGTCAGCAATGATTTGTTAAATCATTGGCAAGTCTAGAAATTATTTAATACACAGGAATTTTAATTTTCAAGGCTTCACTGTTTGAATGAATTGAATGAATCCTCTCTGACCTGTATGTCTATGCAGTATTTACCTCAGACATGTTTACCACAATCACCATGAAGATTTCTGTAGTCATCATTAGTCAGAAGTTGTTTTAAGGGTAAGACTACAATCTAGCTATGTCTGCTGAATTAAACACACTTCATTTATCACTGTGCCAACATTATTGCCCCAAATACGGTCCATGACTCTTATTTTAAAATTATCAGTTATATGTTTTTTTTGTTTCTAAAAGCTGATAACAGTCAAAGTAGGAAGGACCTCATGACTCTTTACCTGACGTTATATCATCCAAGTGAAACAGTTTTATGTCAGCTCCTTCTCAGCTCCTGTTTCTTGTTCTTGTTCTTGCTATTAAATAGGTCTTGGATTCCTTCAAAATGCTAACTTTTCATGATATAGTTTGTTTAAGAAGTTTTTTAAAGGATTCTTACAGCACCAGAGTGCCTAAGCATATTAAAGACTATACATACCCACATTGTTTCTTGGGAAAAAACAACAGTGAAGTGAATGCATGAAAGCAGCAAGTTGACTTAGCCTGACTGGTTCATTCACAATGCTATCTCTCTGTTCTGCCCTGTCTGTCCCCATGATGGATTAAAAAGGGTCAAAGATCAGCCCACTTCTCACAGAGGAAATGTTCTTTCCTAACAACATTTTAGAGGTACAAAGAGAAAGTCTCTCATGATAACTGCACATCAGGTGGAAACAGGTTGAGTTGATGTGTCTTCTGATAGGACTCACGAAAAAGTATATCGCTTGAAAGCAGCCAACGCCTGAGAAATTTATGTAAATTCCCAACCGTAGAACATGACCCATCACTTTGCTCTTTTATTTGGAGACTTCTGCACATCATCAGAGTTTACAGGAGAGATTTCCTGTCAGCAAAGCAAGTAAAAAAATGCTGGATGTTGTATATCAAAAGTGTAGCTGTCAAAACTCAGATGCTATAAAGACAACTTTGTCCCCAGATGAAAGCATGCTGGGAAAGTGATGATTTAATTTAACACAATTATCCCTAATAATGCAATTATGTAATCATCTATAAATCCCATGTTTCACCCAATAAATGTTAAAGTTGTTCACAGCAAGCATGCAAACAAACACAAACCTGACTGATGTCTATGAATGCTGAAACTGAAACCTCTTCCAGGACTCCTAATGAGTCAGCAAACATTTTCATTACAAGTTCACACCACTTCAGCCCTAAACGAGTGAGCCACACTTCCTCTTAAAGACCACAAGCAGGTATCTCTTACTCAGCTGCATGCTTAGCACAGGATGGAGAACTGTATGCCAGTACCTCTGCAGTGTAAGGGCCCGATTGTGTGCAGGGTTACCTGGTCACGCATAATGCTGCTCTGAGACACCTGAGCATGGAGGACAGCTATTGTACATCAGCCAGCACAACTCCTTGGACCTTCTGTCTTTTGAAAATCAAGGGAGGGAGGAGGAAGGAAGACTATGGGCTGGTTTTCACTGTCTCCTGCTAAAATCAATGCGTCTGTGGACACCGTAAGGTCAGGGCTGTCAAATGGCACTAAAGAGACACCATTAGGTCTCCTAGAAGCCATGGGTGGCTTCTCAATGTACTAGTCTGAGACAGCACTAAAGACAAGTGTGCCCTGTGTGAAAGGTAACATTTTAAGGATACATTTGCAAAAGGGCAAAAGGACTTAATCTTAAGTTAACACACAAAGTGCAGCCACTCCTCTCCTCTCCTCATTCCCATACATTAAACTATCTCGTATTATCCATAACTATAGTTTTCATCCACTGGCGATAGTGCAAACTGCAGCTATGTAGAAACTGTGAAATGAGTGAGGAAACAAGAGGCAGGTTTCTCACACATATTCAGTGACAGGCCTGCAGTCGACCAAACAGCTGGCTGTCATTAGAGCACAGCAGCTGGGCCTGACATGGACTTTGGCAGTAGTACACAGCGAGAGCTGACGCTGACACAGACAGGAATCACTCTCAGAGATGTGAGATATGTCAGGCTGCTGCTGCTGGAATAATTTTCAATGGAAGGATCAACACTATCATAAGCTCTGGTGATTTTTCAGTAATAAACACAGACTGCACTGACATGACACAGCCCACTTAGTTACGTTGTTGACTTTGGTATCAATGTCTCCTCAGTAGTTAGTGAGTGTCCATGGGCTATAACATAATAAAAAGGATGGATGGCCACCACCTATTACACTTCACCTGCGTGTTTTTTTTAAATTTCTTTTGGTGTTTTTTCAAAATAATTCTCCAGACCTATAAAAACACAAAGCATGTTTGACAAGCACACAAAACAACAAGTGCACAAATATCACTTCTGCCTTCACTCTCACTCGCTCTTTGCCCTACACTTAAGCACACAGTGATTCCTATAACAGCTACAACTGATACAGAGTCTAGTATTTTCACTCTTGAATGATCAGCCACTCACCTCTGTAATTACATTTCAAATGCCATATGACATAACTAAATTTTGTGCAAGATGTATTCCTAACAGTATGAAATGACTTACTTTAACTTTAAGGATGCAGAGTCTTTTGATAACCTGTGAGAAAGCTTCCCATACTTCTTACACTATTCTTTCATATGGGTTTACTGAAAACAATTCACCCATAGGCTCTAGAGTTCACTGAAGGTGACCACTTCATGTCTGCTTTTCATGTTGAAAAACTGAGAGGAAAACCTGTCTCCTAGATGTCTGCCTCTTGTTTTCTATCACCCATTTGTTTACAAAAAACCTCAGAGATTTATTTCATCATGGTCTGATCTCCCATTTATGAAAAACTCACCCATTGAGTTGCCCATCTAAAAAAAGAATATCAGACTAAGTGTTAGGAAGAGTGGCAGAAGAAAACAATATGAGCAGAAATGGAAGGGCTTCCACAACCAAATTTGGTTTTGAAGGTCCATATCATCCTGATGCCAAGTTACTAATGTTGCAGAAAAAGATCAAAGAAAGTAACAAAATATTCTCAAAAATCAAGCTGAACCACTGCTATCTGGAATTCAATACATGAAGTCCACCATGACTGTGCATTATTGCAAAATCACAAATTTGTCTGGCAGTGACAGGTCCAGAGCACATTCCCTCCCCGCCCACCACAGTACAAATCACTGGTAATTGGCCTATTACTCTGTCGCCAGGTCTGCTCCTGTAGCAGAGCTGACTGAGCCCTGGGAGGAGCTGCCGCAGAGACCCGTCTCACCTTGTCTGAGTGGCTCAGGTATGTCTACCCCAGAGGGACTGCAGCCCACTTCTCTTAAAGGATGTCCTGCAGAGAAATCTGTCCATCAGCAGACCTCCCAGTGTGTCAAAGTTCCCCCGGTCCTCTCTGGAGGCCGAGCAGTGTTCGATCATCACTGCTAAGAGCCTTTAAAACAGCCTTTCTCCAGCTTTCCCCTTCCCCAGCTCAAGCCCACTCCTCTTTCACGTCTTTGTTGGAGCTGTCAATCAATGCAGACTTTACATAAACCAGTAATTACAATTTCAAACTGCTCACGTCCCTCCCTACTCAGTGTGTCACATGTCACTTGGACTTAAGTTTGTTGTTATGACATTCTTCCACTAAATGGCTCCACTAAGGCATCTTTTGTCAATTTGTCAGTCTTTGACTCTGGGCTCAGTGTAACAGGAGGTATTTACCTGCGGACATACTAGACCTTAAAGACCATCGGGCTAAGGGTTCTTTGCTTACAGACAAGAGAGCATTTGTTTTTCTAAATAACTGCACTCTGTGATTAATTTAAAATGGTAGACATAAGGGAGATTTTCCATTTTTATCAGTGTCATTTGCTTTTGCTAACTTTCACCTTCCCTCATGTGTTTTACATTGATCCAAAGAAAAACAGAAACATCCCACAGCCAATATATAAACAATAACACTTATCAAAACATTTTAAAAGCAAATCGTTTTATTTGGTGTCATTTTGGTTTGGACACATGATGAGTGGTTGCAGGTCCAACACTCTTCCACATTACTTAACTAAAAAGACGCAGCCTTGCAGATTTCCTGCATCTTGTTTATAGAATATTACAGCAGCAGCAAAAATTCTCTCTTTTCATTGTCTCAAGTAAAAGATGCTTGACCTTTGCCAGAAGAATTAAACTAAGATTCATTGTATCTGTGAATTAATTTTGATGAACAAAAATGTTCTTCCAAGTAGACAATTACTTGATTGTAGCATTTTAAAAAGGACAATAGATACACTTTGTGTTACGTAATGGCTTCTTGGTGACTGGCCACGATCATTTCCCTCACAGGGCACCAGCGGGAGTCTCTGATCCTGCCAGCATCCAGTGAAAAGTGGGCTCAATTAAAAGCCCTTCATAAATATTAAACACTATCTATCAGCAAGTTATTCATATAAGTGATGTATCCACTTATAAGCACAGACTATCAACATCTACAAGTCCTCTGTAAATACAGCTCAGTCATGGTGTTCTGCCTCTGCTGTAATTCCAGAGCCGGGCAGATCTTAACGGGCAAGAGGCCAGCTCTGCACTTTGCCATGCAAGCTAACAGAAGGCTAATGTTTGGCCTTCTTTCCAATGATAAGTGATCGGCTTCGTCAGAGCAGGGGATCCCTTCACAGGGCTGATTCAGCCGTCAGCAGAGAGAGTGAGGCCTGCTGAAAGATAAACAATGCTAAAAGGGAAAATTAGTGGACTGATTTTTTTTTTTTTTGCTAGTTAACTAGATTTATCTAGAAAAGATACATATGATAAAGTACATAACATAACTGATAATACTTAAATGTACCACAGGTAAATGCAAACCTGCATCAAATCAGAATAATCTACTGAATTCGAAAAAGTGAATTAAGATTTAATTTCATTAAACTTAAAGAGAAATTGTGGTCACCTCAAAATTGTAGTACCAAAAACAATGGAGAGGATAATGACATTGGAATGGTAATGCAGTAAAAGTTAGGGAATATAAGGAACTAAATTCAAAAGTTGTGTGGAGAAGCTGGGTCAGTGTTAAAAGCCAAGCAAACCAGGCTTAATGTTGTCGTCACCTCCAATGAAATACAATTTCAGGAGTGTTTTGTACCTTCTCAGAGCTGATTAGTCTCAGAGAGAATCCAGCAGCATTGTAGCATGAATAACAGCGCACGTCTCTGTATTATTCATCAGCTCAGGGCTAGAAGTTGGTCACCAGAAGTCACTGTGACAGATGCTTTCTGGTCGGGTGCCAAACGCAGGCAAGTGAGAAGTCTCAGAAGTGTTTGCAGCGGGGTGTAAAGTAGCCCTGCAGGTCATGTTAGCCCTGTTCAGATAACCACGACTAAACACCAGGGCTAACCAGGAAAGCTTCACAATGACAAACCACCGGCTCCCAGAGTTAACCCTTTAGTGTCTCAGCTGGATAAAGTTGTGTCTGGACAGAGAGAGTGTGAGAGGGAAAGACAGTGACAGGGAGAAATAAGCTGAAAAATAATGAGGCAATATGGGAGAGGTGTGTTGAGACAAAAACAACGGATATAGAGCTTCACTTGATGGACTATGGTTTATTTTTCTGAATAACCATGATTGGCTTTAATGGGTTATTATCAGGGGTGGTGCTTTGTTAGGGGTGTCAAGCTTTGGTCAAGTGGGGTGAAAGAAAAAGAAGTAGGACATTTGAACCCATAACTTGTTTTCAGTTTATGGTATGTTGTGTATTTATTCAGGAAAAAAAGCTGACTGACATATGGATATATAAGTTAAGTTTTATTGACTTAAAAGACAGGAGGGGAGGTGCTTCATGTGAGTAAAAAATGTAGGAATCACAGTGCAAGAGCTTTGGAGTCGAGTTTGGACCAAATCTTTGTAATCTTTTGGGTGAGATTTTAGAGTCAGCGGCGGCACAGGCTTGGAGGGAAATGGTCGAAGTTGTCTGATTTGGATTTCCCTAACCCGAACCACATGTGTCGTAGGCTTGTGACGATTCCGACAAGTCCACATTGTTTAGTCTGCGTGGTTCCGTTTACATGAAAATGTGACAAATTCAACCTCACTGCTGTTTTTTGATCAAGAGATAGGCTGAAACAATAACACATTACTGCAATGTGTAACAAATTAAGTTACCATAGAAAACAGAGAATTTCTACAGTCACCATTAACATCTGTATAGAGGCTGTGCTATGAAAGTGAAGGCTCTATGCTCTTACAACAGTGTGGCATTTTTTATTAAGATAAAGAGCCCACAAATCAAAAGTTTTGTTATTCCAATAACTTTACATACCCAGGATTGGGTAAAATTTCTTCCACAAACTATGCTAGAGTTGTCAGCTTCACACAGCCATGCATTAAATCCAAGGATTAGCCAAACATTTATGCCTCTTCATCTTCACATTGCTGTGAAAGATTCATTTGTGCCTCTGAATGCTGTGCTAATTCAGGGACCCATATTTAATTATTCATGCCAAGTACATAACTTTTCAATTTACTAATTGCCAGGCTCTGGAGGTTTCATTATGCCTCCAGCAGGTCACTGGCAGCCAATGGCAAGATTTCTTTACCTCTTCACTTAATAGTCAGTGACTGACAGAGAAAATGATTTAGTAAATATTAAAGAGAACAAAATGATCCACAATAAAGCTGCAGACTTCAGGACAACTGTGCTGTTCTCATTATCAAGGGACATTCAACTTTGGTAAAGGTTCATATCTTCAGTGCACTGGTTTTAGTATAGATTTTACTTTTCAGATTTCAGAGTAATTACTCAATGATGAATAAATGAAAATAAATTATTTATGAAAATAAATTTTTCATACGTTTTAACAAATGAATAAATTGTAAAATAATGTTTGAAATGGCTATAAGAAGAAGCTGGTCAGCAAATCATATCAGGGGAGTGGATTCACGGCACAGAGGTTTATTCCTTTAAGCAGGCTTATAAACAATAAAAACTTTCATTAAGAACAATGAGAATTTAACATATGTTTTTGGTTACTTCCTAAATGAGCTTGATGAGTATTTTGCAATGAAACCCTGAGGTGATCAGAGCTGCAGTCAAATATCTAAGCACAAACTTACATAACAGGAAAGTGTGTGTGAGAGAGCATGCAGCAGACAGCTGTAGGAAACTTGTTTCACTCACCTGCCAAACTCAGCTATGTTTCTGACAATCTAATCTCTGACCTGATGACCTGAGCGCAGAGATAAGACGCTGGACTGCAGGGAGCTCCTAAAACCAATGAGACACTGAAAACTGAAGCAGACTCAGTGGTAGTCACAATCTGATGGATCACAGCAACTTCTTCTGATTTCTCACATCTCTTTGTCTTCTTCTTAAAATCTGTTGCATTAATCAAGACAAGCTACTAGACTTTTAAGTTTGAAAACTCGGTTAGTTTGCGAGAATGTTCTCCTTTGTTATCTGTTTTTCTCCGTCTCCTCTTGGCTCCAGCCCCACTTAAACCAAAATGAACATTGCTTCAATCAGAAATGGAATTAAGAGGGAGCAGCTCATGGTTGGTGACATCTTAAAGCAGATGTATTTGTCATAAACATCTCATCATCAACCATAACTTTCTCCATCTGGTCCTCATTCTCAAACCAATCCTCACTGGAATAACAGAACACTTTTTAAACCACACCGTGCACCAGCTTGAAGAAGCCGTGCACAGACCTGTGGTTGCTGCAGATGGAGCAGATTTGAATACAGTTAGAGAATGGCTGCCTCCGCCTCCAGGCAGGTAAACACTGTAATAGGAAGCTGTCACAACTGATTTGAGTGGCATGCAGCCAATAGCAGGAGACAATATGACATTTCTACTCAAATCACAGCCTAGTGATGGCAATCTGTTAAGTTGGAGTGTGTAAGGAGTAACTTAGCATTAGAGGAGGAGAAGGAGGAGGAGAGGGAAGATATTGCCGGGAGGAGAAAGGAGGAATAATGATGGTGGAAGCGGAGATGACGGGAGGAGAGGGAGCATGGGGAGGAGGCAGAGGAGGTGGCTGGGGACTGCAATACAGTGATAATACTGGCTCCTTTCAGCCAGTGCATAGAGGTAAGGTGAGACTCCCTCCAAACTGTGCTTTCTGGGCAGCGGCCCAAGCCCGGGGCTACCTGATTGATTTGCCCAGTAAAAGGCCCATTTGTGCAGCCGTGCCAAAGCCGATTTCTCCCAGCCAGCCCACTATAGCTCCCACTGTGGAGGAACCACACCAACCAAAGTGGAGCGACCTCTTCTGAGAGCAAGGGTGACATCGCCTTCCTGTGCTGTTTTGGAGAACAGTGTGCTTTATGAAATACAGTGATAGATAACATAGACAACCTGTATTTTTACCATGTCATGGTCATATAATTTGTCAAGGCTGCACTCAAAAGAAGACAATACTCAATGCCTGCAACTTAGAAAATACTTTCGAATAGTTCTTAAACTTGTTAAATTTTGATTGAGAAAATTGGCAGTCCGGTAGCAATTGTTGAGAACTAGAGGCACAGAAAAGACTGGTAGACAAAAAGTAGTTTGACCTCTTGGATGTTTTGTCATATAAATTCATAATCCTGTTGGCGATCCATGTTTTGTTATTATAAGGTAAAAGACAAATTCACAGCTTTGACTAAATTGAATTGATAAGAAAATTGTTGTCCTTCAGACATTATGCAAATGATTATTGAATGTTGTGTTTGTATGTGTTGAAAAATGTAATTGGAAATAAATAAATAAATCATAAGCAAAAGAGATAGATGGCTCTTTAATGGAAACCAGCTATTGTTCACACACAGGAGCTGGCCTTATTTTTGACATTAAACTAACAAGAATCAACTTAATTCTGAATTAATTTTTGGCCTAGATCTTTATTTTCCTTAATAAGTATGAAATATTCAAAGGTCCTGTGACATACTTGTTTGTATTTATTTGTCCTCCATGTAGAAAAACTGACACCCCTCACCCGCTTGTTGATATTGACCTGTACTTTTGTTTTCATTTGGTCATGTTTGCAACTTAATATCTCCTCCTACTTTTTTATTCTGTCAAAAACCTCTTTCACTGGGAAAAGTGTCTTCAGCAGGGTTTCAATTGTCTGGTCTAATGTCTTCCTCCTTACATGCATCTAAAATTACAATATGGTAATAGTCAATATTGTTGCTGATAATTTGGTTTTGTGGGCTCCAGAAATACATTGCTGTTATTTTTAGTTTGTGTCATGGCCAGTCAGAATTGACCACTGAGGCGCTTATACAGAAACTACAAGTTGTCTTTTGACTGGGGAATCATCCACTTATTCGCTTGTGCCAGAGCAGCTTCTGAGAGCCGTGCTCATCCCTGTGTGAATCAAAACCTCTCTGATTAGCCGTTCAGAGTGGATGGGATAAGGCAGGCCCCAGGTGGCCCCCTCTGTTAAATGGCAGATTAAAGAGTGCACGACTAATTTCTTTAGCCTAATCTTATTAAAGGAAAAAACAGCTGTCAACTGTCACCATATGAATACAAACGGTCTGCGACAGAAGCACAAGTGTGTGAGAGACCTGTGATAACACACACACACCCACACACACACATCAAAACATGCATATTCATCACCTGTAAATCTGAAAAGCTCTACACATAATTTATAATCCAGTGAAAAATACATTGTGAGACATTGTTAAATTTGATGCTGCAATTCTAAACCTATATTTTAGGTTTAAAATTTATATAAAACAACCTAATTGTAACATAAACTATTAATATTTCTTATTATTGGTTGTTTTATAAATGCAATTTTAAAACAGAATTTAGAGCTTCCATCTGATCTGTGAATGGCTTTAAAACCTTTTGTTATGCAGATTTTCATTAACAGACTTTATTAAAAAAAAACACATGGTTTTATCAAGAATTTAAGTTTATGATCTATTAACCACAACTCTCCAATATAAACTAACTTAAAACAAACACATATAAATGTATAGCCTTCTTGTTTTAAAACTCTCTTTTATGCATGATCCATCTGTGCTGCCTCACCATCATCACTCCCTCATATTCACAGCTCAGACTAAGAATTTTTTTGGCCCCATGCCCTCTTGACATGATCTGAGACCAGGTGCTTAGGACCCCAGGGTCTTTTGGGGACCCCTCCAGTTTAAAGCCTCATCACCTCTGAATCCCCCCCACAAATAATCCTACCACCCTCAAACACACACACACACACACACACACACACACACACACACACACACATGCTGACAGAGCCACGGCCACATTATAAAATAAATTCAGCTTCAAAGCAGACACACAAAGACCAAGCCCCTCCAGATGAAAACTTTTCCAGGACTTGAGAAATGGTTGGTTTGAGTTGCAGCAGTTTATGACACCAGAGGACCTCGGCCCACACACTCCAGCGTCGCCCCATCACGGCCTTTTGATCGCTCCTCCTCTCCGTAATTGTTAGTGATTAACCCTGGCATGAGAGCAGGCCAGAAAGAGTCTCTCTCCTCTCTCTGCTGACAATCCTTGTCAGTGGGTTTGAGGGGCAATTTGACCGCTGACATGCCTTCTCCAGTCTCTTGTTACTAGTGGAAGTATGCTGTGCTTGACCCAGGACTGCCAAACTATCTGGAGCTTCTGAATTCCTTTCTCTCTTTTCTCCTCCTCCCCCCTTTTTTCCCTTTCTTTTTTTCTTTCTGTTTGGCTGTCTCTCATTGCTTCTGTGCCCCTTCCCCAGACTTTCCTCTTTCTTCTTCTTTGCCCCTATCCTCCGCCTCTCTCCTAACTTTTCTTTCTCTTTCTGCTAGAGTTCACATTGGACAAGCAGTCTCCCCGACTTTAATGCCTCGGCTGCCTGTGTCTGCCTGCACGGGGGCAACAAACAATGGGCATATTGTTAATCTGTCCATAAGAAAGCCTTATCTTGTTGTAGACATGGTATTAAATTTCGGAGCGGCCCCATGCGGCCAGCCCAAGGAGGGGGGGCAAGAGATTGAGAAAGAGAGAGAGAGAGAGAGAGAGAGAGAGAGAGAGAGAGAGAGAGAGAGAGAGAGAGAGAGAGAGAGAGAGAGAGAGAGAGATGTGGATAATAAGCTGTGTAATCTCCTCACCTACTCTAAACAGCTTAACCTTGTCAGTGGCTGCTGGCCCAGTGGCTCTCTGGCTATGACACAGGGTTACTATCTACTGTCCGTACATGTGTGCAGCTCAATGTACAAGTTTTTGAAAAAACTTGTTTGTCATAGTTGGTCCATATTTGTTAAACTGATGTGATAGAACAGTGTGTCTCTTTTTAATGTTTCATGAATACCCTGAAAAACATGAAATATACTTCAAGTTCATTTTATTAAGTCTATGTAAGTGAAGGTCAAGTACATTTTTTCAAGTACACTTAATGCAGCAAGTGTACTTATATCAATGTACAAGTAGTTCACTAACAATTGTCCTTTTTCAATATTTCTTTAGACTAAAAAGGCACATTTTAGTCAATGAAAGTATGCTATAAGTATGTTTTGCAGTTAAGAGCAGTAAACTCTGAGTACACAGCTAGCTCACATACGTTATATCATTTTCTATCACCTATCCTGTCCAGGATCACAAGTTGCTGGAGCCTATCCCAGCTGTCTTTGGGTGAGAGGTGGGGTACTCCCTGGACTGGTTGTCAGTCAGTCACTGGGCTGACACATAAAAATGTAGTCTTTCATGCAAACTCTCACACCTACGGGAAATTGACAATCATAAATTAAGCTGATGAGCATGTTTTTAGACTGTGGGAGGGAGCCAAAGCCCCCAGAGAGAACCTACTCATGCAAACTCCACACAGAAAGACCCACCATGACCGGGATTTGAACTGGTGACCTCCTCACTATGAGGTAGCAGCGCTAACTGTGCAGCCCAGCAGGGTGTTCAAAGCTATTTAAGCTTTATTTGGTGTTCTTGGCAAGAATACTACAAGTGAACATACAAGTATACTGCAAGATTATAATTTATAAACTTCCAAACCACTTTGTAGTCTCTGAAGGTGAACTCTTAAGTATACTTCAGGTTTAAGTTAAGTAAAAAATTGAATATGCTGCTAATTTAATAGTTTTCAAGTTTACTTTAAGTAAACTTAACATCAGGCCTGTAGTTTGGTATTTATATAGTGTTTTCAACCTTTAAATAAATCAGTAGGCTACAATTAATCTCTTGTTGTTAGACCTGAAGTATACCTTTGTCTGTATTTTAAACAGACCTAACATTGAATCATGTGCATGTGCACTCACAACAGACGACTCAATATAAAGCCACTCATGTGAATTAAAATTTAACAACAGGATAACCCAGATAACCTACTCTGGATTAGTTTTCCTTTTATAGTATTTCCAAAAGAGTACGCTCCTAAATTAATGTCAAGTATACTTAGACTTTTAAATAAAGTTTTAAGTACAAGCCAGGTGTACTTTCACATAACTTAAGTATATATATGATAAGTGCTTCAAAAGTCAACTGAAAAAATACTGTCTTAAAAATTATATGATGCTTCAATAAACTTCTTTTCTGCAGGGGAAATAAAGTTTTCCCACAGCATTGCCAGCAAAAATAGAATTATCATAGCAAACTATGTGAAAACCTTTAACTAAATTTTCTACCACAGACCATGCAATTCAGTTTTGGAAAAATGCCAGACATTTGAAAGGACAAATAGTGGTGGCAATAAAATTAAAAAAGGGTAAATTTGCATTTATTCTCTTGTCATAATACTGTAAAGGTTTTGAGGGTTGAAGAGCTGGGTATTTGTCTACTTACTTGAGCTTTCTTAACTCTGTATGAAATCCAATCTGAATTCCAGAGCAGATGGTTTATCTGGTAGGAGAAAAGAGGATTATGGGGGCTACAAATGACAATTTTTACTTGAGACAACGCCCTGACGTTCCATCAGATGCTCAATCGGATGCCTGAAAGTATCCTTAGACATTTAAAACGGCTCAGTTTTAACAGTGAAGTTTGATTTTAGTAAAAGGATTTATTGAAAAAATCCTTCATGGGGTGAGGGATAGTGGATGATTAAAAATTCACAGGTCAAGATGCACCCAAAGTTTGGATTTTTTTTGGCCGAGCCAACGTCCCTTTGAAATCACAGGAAAGGTAAAATGAGGATGAGGCAGTTTTTGAATATTCAAACCAGCTTCGGCTCTATGAATAAATCCATAGAGCATGAAAAACATGGACTGACCTTGTAGCATAATTGATGCTGTCTCCTTACATTGACTTTACACTAATACAGAGATAATTACATGGAAAATAAGATTAATGAAAACACACACTGAAAAATGACCTCCTCACGTGGCTGTTTTTGACTCTGAATCTGCGGGTCTACAGAGTAAAGAAAGCTGCAGAAGCAAAGTGTAAAACTTATTTGCATTTCTATCCTCCAACTAGAGACCAGTCTGACCAGTTAGTTGAACTGGTTTGACTGCAGTGTCACAGACTTCCCCCCTTTAATTATAACTACTTTTGACAATTTTAAATAGAGTCAGAGAAAGTTGGAAACATTTGCTCATTTGTAACATTAGCTGTACTTCAGGTAAAAAGGGGAAGCTGTATCAGGTTGTATTTTCAATAAATAGAAGTCATTATCTTTTGTATGGTGTATATTGTCCTGATACAGTAAAACCCCCACATGTATCAGGTAATATAATCCGGTTAAACGGTATCCTGCAAATACTGGAGTGTCTCAGGTGTGAATTGGCACTTAGTGTTGTGGTGGCTTCTTCTATCAGCGTCTCCCTGGAGACGTGGTGAGTCGTGGTCTTGTATGCTGACAGGAGGTTGGTGGCGAGCCCAGATTGTGTGGACTGACTCATACTCTCTGATGTCCACTTCACTGCTCTCCAGCAGCACCTACTGGAGTGAGCAGAGACCTACAGACACCATCAGTGTTGCTCTGACAAGTTCACATAAAAAAAGAATCAGAATATTGTTGAGATAGATGTTAGACATATGTTAAAGATATTAGATGATGCTTTGCTGTTGAATTATTGAAGGTTTGGTGATTCTTTTGTTGCTTCTTATCTCTGTGTGTGTGTGTGTGTGTGTGTGTGTGTGTGTGTGTGTGTGTGTGTGTGTGTGTGGGAGATGTTTCTGTTAGAGGTCCAAAGATGATTGTAGGGAACACGTGCTTGAGCTGTATCTGAGCCTCAGTCTCTGTTTTAACATTAACATAAATATCTATTGAATAAATGTTCAGCAATGAAACATAAAAGTTTTTTTAACAGCTCAATTTATCATTGGAATGTGCTATTATCAACCATTAATCCAAATGTTAAAACGTACTTTAAGAAATACAGGAGCTTCTTGACATTATTTACCTTATTTCACAACATTGACAAAACCCAATGTCCCAAATCCTCTGTTTTAGACTGAAATGAGAAAATATTGTTTGCATCCTTAAGCATGTATAACTGTATCGCATCCAAATAGGTGGCAAATGCAGCTAATGTGCTGTGTGCAATCTTGTCTTTATTTATTAGGGACGTTTAGGGTCAATGTCTTGGAGACTGTCCATGCGCATTACTTTTAGATCCCTGCAGCACCTTCAGGAGGCAGTTATTTATGTGTATGAAAGCAGCTGCTTCTGCCTCTGTGGGCCAACCTCATCACTCTCTTATTTGGGTATGCTGAGCTTTTAATGTGCCACAGTAACCGCAAGAAACTGAAAAGAAATAACATGTTTTTTGGTTTATTCAATCTTGATTATTTCAAGTTCTTAAATAGGTAATGCCCGAACATTATGGACAACATTATGAAAATATGACTGACGTATAAATGAGAGAAAGATATATGAATAAAAAGATCCATGGGCATAATCCTCCCAAAACTCAAACCCTGGTGTAATAAATAAATCCTAAAAAGAGCTTCAGAAAGCAGGGCACACCATGTCATTGAACTTCATTTGAAAATGCGTGTTATGTGAAACCATTTAAAGTTTATGGTTGCAGGCATTATTAAAAAGGAGACTTCGTATTTTCTTTGTCTGAAATCAAGGACACCTTGTCACTAAATCACTTTGAGTTTCAAGCAGTAAAATTTCCATCGTTATTATTAGAAACTTTGCATCATGAAAGAACACAAAGTGTGACAGGTGTGGGGACAGTTACCTATGGGGATGAGGCTTTGTCAAACATCAGCGGTGCATTAATGCAACATCCTCCAGGTTGCATCTTTCCAGAGAATAAACAGATTAACAAGCCCCAGAGATCTCTTGAAAGGGAATTGTTTTCCTCCAGGTATCCTTTTTTTTGCCACCGTAGTCCTTTTGGTTAATGACTGAACTTACTTAAGCCGTGCTGATCAATACGCTCCGGGGGTAAACTTGCTGAAGCTACTGTCTGTCTCCCTCTGGTATCAAACCATCTCACTCCACCATGAGGTACAGGCATGAGACTGACAAGACAGGATGAGCTGATCCATGTGTAGCACACAAGATACGTATGAGTCTGACCTTGGTGACAGAGAACAAGTAATCCTAACATCCATCCTGAGTGGTGAGGTTTTAAAGGAAAAGAAAGGCTTGACTGAGGGGGGAGGAGGAGGATCCAAATAGAGTAGTTAGGACTGAAACATAACCAGTCTAAAACTGAAGATAACTTCTGGGTAAAAAAGGATAATACAGTATAAATATATTAAGGGAGTAAAACAAGGGAAAAAGAGAAGAAAAGATTGAGATTTTATAAAAGTGTTGTGCATGAGGGCACTTTTTTGAAATGCAGTGGCTTCACTGTCCTTCCTGTGGTCCATTAGCGTAAAACCAGGCCCTGGAGTCGACATTTCTCAGACGACCACCGTAGTGGTTATGGGTTTTTACCGCTGTGCTGTGTTTTTGATTATGTGCATGCATGATTGGTTCAGTTACACCTTTTACTCATTCCTGTCCTGCCCAAAGTGGACTCCACAGTTTTTTAAAGGTAGCCTGTAAGTTATTACAAAATGCACAGGCAGCTCATGAGAGTGTGTTTGTATGTGTGAGATTTAGCTCTAGGTCTATCTATGCTGTAGGCACAAGTGATAGGATTCCTCACATGTGTCACAATCCTCCCTGGCTTACACTTCTCAACACCAGCGATAACACAAGAGGAGAAATCTCTCACACTCCCACACCACAGCAGCACACACACTATCTGTGTGTCACACTCACACAGGAAGCAGAGGTGCAGGGGAAGCCCCCTTCGACCTAAAACAGGGCCCACTTTCTTATCTTGATGAAGACTTGCAGGAAGCTTTTCCCCAGAGCAAGATAATAGAAGAAAGAAACATAAAAAATGCTGATGTTGACTGCATCAACAATTAAAACAATGTGATATCAGAATACCTACATGTTGATTTCACCTGTAGTTCTGGCTGGCCTGCAGATTCTCCTTATACAAAAAAATAAAAATAAAAATAAAACCATGAATAGGCTCAAAAGTTTCCAGATTCAGACCAATAAACTTTCAGAGCCATTAATATGTTTTCAGTTCCAGAAACAGAATCTCTTTATTGCTCCACCTTTTACATCAGGATCCATAAATCCTTCCTTAGACAGCAACCACACCCTTATCAAAGTGTTTGCTTGTTTTGCAACTCAAACCAATACTTTCTCCTTAATGCCCACAAGAAAAACCTTACTTCATATTCCACAATCATGTAGATTATGATATTGATCGGCCCTCTCTGTAAAAGCATTATAAATATAAAGAGCATTCCTCCATTAACGGAGAGTAGGAAGCTGGCTAATGCTAATGAGCCTCAGAGTGCCCATTCCAGTCCATTAAGGGCTCTTAGCGCTGGGAAATGATTGTGTTTTCGCAGGGAGAAAAACTAACACGGCCACGTGGACCCACAACTCGCACACAGAGAGGTTAATGATGAATGGTACTAATGGACTTTCTGTACATTTGAGGGGAGAAAAAATAGGAGATTGGAAAAAGGGGAAATGTATTTGTTGCTGTAAACTAGAAAGACTCGATTCATTTGAAGATGTAATTTGATTTTTGATGCATGACATGAAAGCAAAGGAGTTTTATGGAGCTCAAAGAAGTTATGTTAATATTACTTTGTGCACTTTTTTAAAGCTGTGATTTCACTTTAGTTGATGGGTAACTAAGGATTCACAACCTGAGACTGAGGAAAAATGGAAGGTCATATCAGTAATAACATACCACACTTTTTAGATAAAAAGAAAATAAAAGGAGATAAGTTTTCCTTCTTGTTGTTCTTTCTGTATTTAATTTTTTTGAGATGTCAATATTAAGTGAGTGGAGTTACTTGTGCCTTTTTTCCTCTCTGCTAAGTGAAAACTGAAAAGGGGTCATTGACAAATAATACTGTTGAATAGGCCAATCATTTTTTAAATACTTAAAGTGAGGATGTAATGTAATGTTTACATGTATTTATGCATAAAAACAAAAACAACAATAAAAACAAAACAATATTAAGGGAGTTAAGTGTTTTCAAAGTTGAATTAAACAAACAAAAAAAGTCATTTGGGTTGATTGTAATTTTTCTCTAAATTAAAATATTTCTTTAACATTACTAATAGTTCCACAAGGATCAGTAATTAAATAAGCTACTTAAGAAGGACAGGCTTATAGATTTGCATTTATAACTTATCATTCACAGAATTGAAGAGGTTGCCCCACATGACAACTAAAAGTGACTATTACATAACAGTAGTTAAAAATAGGTTTATTTGCAAATATGAGAAAGACTTAATAACCCTCCAGGTATTTAATCAGGTTCCTCAGATTTGTCACTTGATGTTTTGACTCTCCCGATAGCAGAAAAATGACCAATAACTAAAGTTTTCCAATAAGTTAGAGAGGCTTTGTATAGGGGGTGGGTGTAAGACAATATACATGTCTCACATTGTCTTTTTATGTAGTTTGAGGGGGGGGGTTTCAACAGAAAAATTCAGCTGGACAGAAAAAGAAGGCATCACGTTTTAACGCAAAGACAAAAAAGAGAATCCCCTGTAAAAGATAGAAATATGCTGAATATGATATATAATATGCTGGCATACAACAACAAAATATAACATAACACCCAAGGAAACAAAACCCAAATCAGTGAAAGTTGTACTTCCAATGATGGAAAAATAATTACAAACCTCCACACTGGAAAAGTCAACACCACTTTCTTGTATCATGTACAATTCTTAAGAAGCAGTTCTAAAATGCAGTAGCACCATACCTTTCTTTCATACAAAAGGGGATGATTTAAATTTTCATGTTAAACATACAAAGGTGTTGATGCTTTTAGTGAAAACATTTTAGTAGAAACATGCTGTGTGTGAAAAGGTCTGACAAAGGTCAGAGCATGAACAAAAGAAAACAGAGCCATTAGTGTGTACTGAGAGTCAGGCTGCTAAATACTGAGCCAGAATAATGCTCATGAGGCTGTGTAAAAAGAGGGGAAGACTGGAGGTGGAGGTGGAGGGGTCAGAGAGTTACCTGTCTACTGAATCAACGGGAGACAGAGGGGTGAGGGAGGGGGAGAAACACAATGAGCATGTAAAAAGCAGGGGGAGGGAAAAGGAAGGGAGACACGGCAAGAGTAAGGTAAAGCATGTGAGAAATTGGGATGAAGTCGATGTGTGTGTGTTTTTTTGGGGGGGCAGGGCAAGGGTAGAAGGTGCACTGACTACCTGTCTGCAGAATCGGCGCTCCCCTCCGACCTGAAACGTAACTCTGTGTGCATTGTTTAGTGACGGACAGAGCAAGACACAGTCAAGAACAGGCAGCCAAGCCAAGGGATCGAATTATTCTCACAGAGGAAAAGATTTACCCTGAACAACCCCCACCCCTCACGCAACCACCACCACCACTACTACAACTCCAACCACAACCCTCATCCATCCACCCCTCCCCTCCTCCTCCTCCTCAGCTACCTCCAAAACTGAGGTGAAATCTGAAACAGAGCGATCCCCAAACATTCCTGCTAAATCTCAAAAGCCAACACATGAGCCTTGCCTCCTCCTCACACACACACACACACACACACACACACACACACACACACACACACACACACGCACACACACACACACACACAAATGTGCATGGACAAACAGTAACATGCCAACATACTCTTGCATACATGCTCATGGAGAACACACACAATTTCATGTCACACACACTTGTGCACATACAGGGGGGGTGAGGAGTAAGATTGAGAAGTTGAGAAGAAGCAGGTCTGTGTGTGAGCGATGGCAGGGGGGTCTGCTCTAATCCCGGGTTTCCAGGAGAAGGAGGAGAAGGGACAAAGGAGAAGAAGGAGAAACAGAAGATATCTGTCAGACACCTGAGTGTTTAGAAAATGTGGTAATATGGGGGGTAGGGGGTTTAAGCTGTAGAAATAACGCTCATACAATATACAAATAGAGTATTGAATAAAAGCACAGATCTATCCTTGACATCAAGATAATTTTCAGAGACTGCCTTTTATTTGTCAATTTGCACTTTTACCTTTTCATCTACTAAGCTACTTTGCTCGCTTTCGGGTGTCACTACATAGCAACAGGTTATATCTGTTGATTAAAATCGGAGATCTTATGGATATAATGTAAGCACACTCTTAACTGTACCACTACCTCAAAACAGTCAAAGCAGAATGCTGAGCCAAGGTCAGCTAACGTACTTAGGTTAAACCTGGGGTTATAACAGAGAAATTTTCAAATGCAACTCTTGTAGTAAAATACCAATAATTTTCTCACATTTCTCAAATTTCTCACTTGAAAGACATCATGAACCTGTTCAAGCCTAAAGCTTAATCAACAATTACTCTGTCTGACCACTGCACAAAGTCTTCTCCAGCACATCCCAAAGATTCCTAATGGGGTTAAGGTCTGGACTCTGTGGTGGCCAATCCATGTTTGAAAAAGATGTGTCATGCTCCCTGAACCACTCTTTAACTATTTGAGCCCGATGAGTCCTGTTATTGTCATCTTGGAATATGCCCATACCATTAGGGAAGAAAAAACCCATTGATGGAATAACCTGGTCATTCAGTATATTCAGTTAGTCAGCTGACCTCATTCTTTGGGAACATAACATTGCTGAACCTAGACCTGAGCAACTGCAGCAACCCCAGATCATAGCACTGCCCCCACAGGCTTGTACAGTAGGCACGAGGCATGATGGGTACATCACTTCACCTGTCTCTCTTCTTACCCTGATGCGCCAAAGAAGATGGTCCCCCACCATCCTTTCAGTTTTTAACGATGCATTGAGCAATTCTTAGCCCAACTTTAGTAATTTTTCAATCTCCTTAGATGTTTATCCAAAGGGAGGTTTGTACCTAATTGCTTCGTTAAATCCAGCTGACAACTTTTTCTTTTATTTGGCTTGGCAGTGTATCTGTGTTAAGAACGAATCTCTATCAGGATCACAGGTCACAGCTTCTCACCTCCACAATCAGACTAAAAACAACCACAAACTGCATAGAGCTGAAAAACTTGAGGGGAAAATTTGGACTTAAGTTGGATTGGTCCAGTCTTCTTTTTGAATTTGAACTCATACATGACATAGGAGGGGCAATTAATTTGACATTTTAGTGCTATCAGTGGCTTGAATCAACTTCACAAGCCACGAGTCAAATCAAATATGAGTCTCCTTCAGATTTGGTGCCATTGATGCCTAAAGACACCTGAGCATGTGCACTGGCAAGATGATAAGATGAAAACATGAAAAAAAATCATCAAGATCAAAAATGTGTAATATAACCTTATCCTTCTCTGTTGACTTGGAACAGACAGTATTTCAGTCAGTGAGAGTCTATTTTTCTAACATCCTGCGAGTCCCAACACATTCATGATGAATACATCGGAAACTTTCCCCTCAATTGCTTTTAAGCAGCTTTCTGTCCATCACTCCAGCCTCCAAGAGGTTTCATCACGCAGCGGTAGCATGAAGGGCAACATGTTGGCATGTGCTGAATTACTTCAGTTTCACCTGGCTGCAATCCAAACGTCATCGACAACTGATTGAACTGTGTTCCACTGATGCCATGACCAGACACGTTTCATTGTGAGCGAGAACAATGAAGGAGGTCTTTGGTTAGGTTGTGTGCGTGTGTGTGTGTGCAGATAGTCTGTCTGAGTGACTAAACCGCTCATATTTTTTTGCACTATGATGAATAGAGCCATTGCTGTTTCCTCACAGAACAATAAAAAACCAAGGTTGAATATGTGTGTGATATCTTAGGCATCTTGTTTCATTTCTGGCTACACCAAATACCACAATAAATACTGTTCTTTCCTGCTTTCATAGTATTTTATAAAACGTGACTTCAGTAAGGGATAGTGTAAAGTGAATGGGTTGATGTCAAAGCCAAATCAGACAGGGTGAGTAGGATGCAAGGCAATTGGATTTGAAGGAGGATTTGGGGGTTTGATTGATCAGACTCAAGCATTCAACACAGCCAGTCAGTGATGTTAAATAAATGTATTGAACACTCCATGTAATTGTGACCATGCCCTGGATCAAAGAAGAAATCCTTGGCTTTACACATTGTTTGTTTTTTGAGAATAGGTAGATTGCTGATGCTGTCAGACACTTCATAAGTAAACCCCCTTATGCAGAAGGTATTTTCAAATGAAACAAAGTTTGGACAAATAAGACCCATGGCAGGTAAGAAAAGAAACATCTCTGATAATGACAGGTGTAGAAGAGAGACAGACACAGGCTGTTTGATTAGCCGACCAGCATCTAGATTAGAGGCCAACTCTCTGAGCAGCAGACCAAAGACAAACAGCAGAGGTGGGCTGGGTGGGACGGGAAGGGGTACGTTCCAAAGATGGGTGACACAGCCCAACTAGCTGTATCCCATGATTAGCCCTTTGTGTCCAGGCGTGCTTGGCCCTAATCAAAAGACTAAGACAAGGTTAATGGCGCAAAATGATGGCTCAGAGAGGGGTGGAATGAGGTCAGTGGGTGGGCCAGACAGGGTCTTTGTACTGCCCTTTCTTCACCCCCACCTTAATTAGTTGACACTGAGGGAGGAGAAAGAAGAGGAGGGTGAGGATAAGGAAGAAAAGGGGAGGAAGAGAAGAGGGATAAAAAACAGGAGGTAGAAAATAAGAGAAGACGAGGGGAGTGAAAAGAAAAGATGAAGGAGAAGGAAGTGGAGAAGATCTCTGGCAACAGATGGAGAACAACCCATGAGGACATCCATCAAGGAGCAGAGGGGGTGGCGTTCAGGTCTGCTACTGTTACAGTACACTTGATAGAAAGTGACACAGCGTTGCACGCATTTCAACAAATGCTTAGTCGAGCTGTGATGAACGCCCTCAGGTGTTTCATTCAGCTGCTGATTAATTCACACTAAGTTTAATTATGAATGTGCCAGCAGCCATCAGGACAATCCAAATATTTACACAATCAGCTTTTGAGAGGTCAGTGAGTTCTTTGGTTTAGCCTGTTGGAATTTGGTTATTAAAAGATCTGTGTGATTGGCAAGGATTGTAGTAAATGTCACCATTTGTTTCATGAAGTGAAGAAGTATCTGCTCGTGAAACTGCCTGACTATTATACATATTTCTACTCTCTTTTTTCTGTCTGTTCATAAATTGTCATTATTGTGTCCAATATTTAAAAACATAACATGTTAACAATAAATATAATGTCATGTTAATAAATTTTGCTTCTGAGATATTTTTGGCATTTAAAGTAGCTCAGTTACTTTGTCCACAACTTGTGTCATAAATTGAAATAACAATTTCCCATGGTGACGTATACTTAAAAATGCATTGTCCCCAGATGATGATTATAGTTATTTTATTGATGAGAAGTTTCCATAACCATCTCAGTTAAAACCCTTGCATCAAGCAGAATGAACTGAATTTTTGAAGAGATCAACAAGAAAGGTGGAGCTACTCATTACTGAGTCATTTTTCAAACTTTTACTGCTAGGGAGTTTCCTGTTTTTTTTTTCTTTTACTTCTGTTGGGTTTTTTTTCTTGTTTTTATCTGTATTGAGCTGTGATCACAAACTGTGATCACCTACATTTGATCAGAGCTTTGTGAAGCTATATTTACAACCTTTTATAAATCAAACGGTGCAAAACACAAACTAATGCAACTTTTTCACTGGTCTTAAGATTTTGATTTGGAGTGTATTAGCTGTATTTCAATGATACTCATAAGAAATATTCATTGTACCCAGAGGATGAATCTTTGGTAATTCCATTATCCTCCCGACAGAATTAGACTCAGGCAATTAAATGGGACCAGATCTAATACAGGCAATCATGTGTCTTCAATGATAAATCTTTTTGATTAACTTAAAATGAAACTAGTGTGGAAGTGCCCAAGTTCCTTGAGTGTCCACTTGAGGCGGCCTGCAAAACTACCAGAAACCACATACACACCCATTTAGAAAGGAAAATTAAAAAACAGCTCCAATTTTGGTCTGAAAAAAAAATCTTATCTACACTGATTGATAACTGAGTCATTACTTTTGAAGAAATAAAAATGATGAGTTTTGCATCATAAAGAGCATGGCTCACATGACTTACGGGGAGGTACACTTTAGACACTTTGCTTGTAGTTACCTCCTAGTGATGTTGAGTCAGTGTTACCAGCAAGAGGCTCAAAATTCTGCTAAAAAAAAAACAGTAGGCAACATCAGAGAGACAACATCCATGTATTAAACCGTCAATGCTGTATGCTGCAGTTATCATTTTACCAGTGCATATCTGAATATATAAAAAGCCTGTTGTGTCACTGTTGGTTTCAGTTTGCACTTTTCTTTCTACTGCCATTCATTTTCCATATGTGGTCATTGTGGCGACAGAGGAATTCGGCAAGCTGAGCAACTAGGGAAAACTGCCAAATGTGCTGAATCAACAAGCCTGTCTGTTGACCTGTTTGACACTCTACACCCAGAGAGATTAGTTTTATTTGCTCGAGTGATTACGCTCTGAAAAGAATAGCGCCAATGCAAAATGCCTGGCCCATTGAAAAAATGCTCAAAACTTTCCAATTTTTTGATACTGAGAAGTTTATTAACCATTTTAACAACATCCACAAAAAAATTACTTTATCATTTAATTTATGATACATTTCTTCTATCACATTTGACACATTGGGTGGTTTTTCCAACTATTTTAGTTAAGTTTTTTCCTAGTAAATATGTATTCATTTGATGCAGAAAACACTTATTTTATAAAATGAAAAACTTTTTAGATATTTTTCTCACTGCAACTTCTTGTAAATTAGCATGATTTTCAAGAAGATCCTTATTTAAGTGGTGAGGTCAGTTGGGCAAATGCACCATTAAAAGCAATAAGCAATTGAGCTTTCCTAATGTGGTACCTACTGTTATTCAAAATGTAATAAAAGAGTAATAGCTACAGAAATATGTCAGGGTGATTTAAAAAGAGAACAAAATTGTCTTCATTTCTGCCTTCCAATAAGATCAGCAAGCTAAAAGACAGATCAAGAAAAAACATTTAGTTTGCTTTTATTCTGCTGTCCAAAACACAGTAACTAACAAACTGTTAAATATCCTCAAAGCTGTCAGACAGGCACCACTCTGCTGCACTGTGAAGGCAGGCGGGCTCAACAAACACCAAATTAGCCTCCCAACACCCTCCCAGTGGACGGAGCTGCCAGGCGCAGCCCCAGACAGCTCCCAGCATCCCGTAAACACTGTCCATCTTGGCTACCTTTTATTTGAAAGGTGTGACAAACAATGGCAGTTCTGCATTGTAAACATGTGAGCTCATGACTAGTTTCCAGTTGCACAACTGCTTAATTTGTCCAGAAAATTTGGGAACCAAGTGGAACGAGTGGAACCAAAATGCACTTTGACACAAAATAAACCATTAGTGGTCACTGAGGGAGCTGCACTCAGGGGTCAGGGGCTTTGCCAAACTAGTAGACGGGGAGAAGTGAGGGAGGGTCAGGCTGTGCTGGGGCAGCAGTGGGGTGGGTTGTAGAGGGAGGGTGCTGGCTGCATTTTCTGCTCTTTTGGCTTTTGAGTAGATGTAGGGCACAAGATCAGATAATCCTGAGAAAACAAACTTTCAGTAAGGGTGGCTCCAGGACATGAGTGACGGAGATTGAGTTCGATAAGAAAAAAAAAAAGGATACCTCTTTCTAATTTGTCAAAATCAAATAAGCCTAGCAGGAGGTTCAACTTATTAAACATTAGTTTGAGCTCCTGAACTTCAAGGAAAATTGCAAATCTGACACCAGAATAACATTTATTAATACTTTTATTTGCTGTGCTGTGCCGGGAACACAGTCACTTTGCCTCCACACAGTTTAAGAGCTATGAGTCTGTGGTTGCTCAGAGGTAAATAGAAGAAGCTTCAATACGCCAAGAGATACATGAGAAGCTGAGGCTTTTCTGGAACTGGAACATTTTTTTCTCATGGAACTTGACGAAATTCAAGCAATGCCAAATATAATCTTTGTAATTAAAAGTTTTATGGTCAAAGAAAAAGACATATAATTCGGATTAAAAGGAAAGGGGGTGGGGTGTTAAAACACGGACCTTTCTGTTGAGAGCCACATATACTGTAAATCAATGTGATACAGTGTCACAGTAGAGTCTATAGAAAAAGGAACAGTGTGTGTAACAGTGACAGCAGTCGCTTTATTGACTGCAGTGGATATGTGATCTGAGCGCTCTGCTGGGAGACGTTGTGACCTTTGACCTCACAGCCCTCAGGCATGGCCCTTGTGCACACTGGCAGATGTGACTTACTGGGGCAGACTTTCCTGTAGTGTGACAGCTTGTTACCTCTCCCCCCCTCTACACACACACACACACACACACACACACACACACAAAACCCAAACACACAAACCCCACCTCCTGCACCTCCTCTCTTGTTGCAGCTCCTCCCTCACAATCTGCGTCTCTGGGGAGATTCATTGACAGAGCCTTGCTCCTCCGCCCTCTGTCAATGATTGGCACCATCAAGCACCTATCCACTCCACCCCTTTGCATGGATTACGGCTCTACTGCTGTCTTGGAGAATGTTTAACAGCTGGGTGGAGCATGTAGGACACTGTATGTCTCTGTTCATAAACACAATAGATAGTTGTGTAATCTATCTTGTACGACATGACTGATTGAAAAAGATGAAAAAGAAGGGACACTCTGACAGAAAAAGGATTAGATGCTTGGCAATAGAGGAGTATTCTCACCCCCAAGAAACATAAATTAAATAGAATTACCAATAAAATTGATTGAAAATAATACAATATGTATTTAGAAAAGAGTTTACTGTAAATTGTGCAACATGATGAATAATTGTAAAAATCTGACTGAGACGATGTGGCATGTCTCCACATAACACACATTAAACATTTTTGCTCAGCACATTCCTGCATCAAACTCCAAGATATTGTCCACCTCGTCGTGTGCATACCTTGTGCAGCTCTGCGGTGGCTAAGTGGAAAGAAAACAGTGTGCGCTTGCCAGAGAGAGGTGTCACTTGTTCTCGGTATTAGCGCTGGAGTAGATAAGAAAACAGATGGGACAGGGGAGGTCAGAGGGCCCTGCTACGACTGACAGCTTTGTTTATTTGGCCTGTCTCTGATATCCTGCTTTCCCCCCACTCCACACCCAGCCCTGACTCTGCCTACAGCCTGACCTGGAAGTGACCACACCGGGACGGATCAAGGCCACTTTTCAGCAAAGAGTCAACACCACCCACCCCACTCAGCACTCAGGCCAACTCAAAACACATGGGGCAAGTGTGGGCTTGTTACCCTCCTTTGACAAGAATAACAATTGACTAATTTGTACTCATGTAGCTGTATCCAGTTTGAGCACTGTAGGGGAGATTTCAACCAATACAAACGTGGTCGACTCTGACAACAAATATGAAAATCAGATAAAATTGATGAGAACTGATAAAAGAAAAATCTGCTGACTTTTCTCTGTGTAAGTGTTAGATATATTTAACGTTTTGAGTTTTGTTTGATTATTGGAGGTTAAACAGCTTAAAATGTCACAACAGACTAAACCCCAGTTTCCTGTCTTTCTGTCAGTTTGTGTGAGGTCTGAGGTCCTTACTCCTGAGCCAGGCCAGAGCTGATAACCTGTCTGAGCACAGGCAGATAAGAGCATTCAGTGAGATTCCTCCAACACCAAATCAAAGAGCCTCTGGATTCAAGTGTAAGATAAACTGGATCCTGCAGATTCTAGAAGATTCTCTGAGTCGTCATGACTCATTTTCTTTAGTGACAGATGGTAAAAAACAGACTGTTTAAGTTGGACAAAACCCTGGTGAGTTTCCTGTGACTTTTACTATGACTATTACTATGTGAGTTATCAACAAATAAAGTGTGTTGTAAACAGTCAGGCCCCCTCAGAGGACTGTTGCAGTCATCGAAGTAGTTCTCATGTTGTTGAAGGACTTGCTTGTGCGTAATATTTTGAGAGATCGGTATTTGAGCAGTGAGTCAGTGTTGAGAGTTTCAGCATTGTTCAATCTGGAAATCCTGAAATGATGTTATCTGAAAACTCGTACAAAAATCACAGTGACTTTGCTTTTTAAAGTAGTTGGACCATGCCTGTGTAAAACAGACAGAATCTGAGTGGCATTAACTCCTGTCAGAACAATGATAAACAGATGACTCAACCAAACTCTCAGTCAACCTAGAAAGCGGCCAAACAGCGCCTTCCAAACTGCGAGTCAGAACACAAAGTTGGAGCAAAACTCCTAACCTTCAAAGATGAGTTACATGTATCTTCATGTTGATATTGACATGTTGATATTTTTCTCAATAAATAGCTTTTTGCAATCTTGCAAGGAGTGTACACTGTGCAAGCAGCAAACAAAGCCTGAAATCTGACCTGTTCAATGACAGAATTAGGAGATAAAGCAGTACTGACCTCACTCCCACAATAATCTCAAAGTTAAACACTTTCAGTGAAGCACAGCACAATGTGCTGTGTTCTTCTTTCAGGAATAAGCTCAGAGAGTCAACAAAAACAGAAGACAGTCAGACCTCTCCTTCATTTGTCTTCAGTCTGTGTATCTGTGTCTGAAAGGTCCAGAGATAATGGGAATGACAAAGACAGTTTTACAGAGGAGGCAACTTTACTAACACATCTTCAAATTTCAAATAGTGGATGGGCTGTAATCCCTTAATTTCTAAACAGACGAGGCAAACTCAAAAACAAAGCGGTGCTGAAAACAACCAAAACATCTGTGCAGCAGTTCTATGCCAAAGCAAAGGGTCCAAGAGGCACATTCAGAGTCAGTGAAACAGATGGTTCATCTCCACCATCACTCTCACACACACATCCTGCTCAGCCACGTTTACACGCATCAGGGCTGGAGTGAGGCGCTTTACCCGGGGGTGTCACACTGTAGAGCAGCCGAGGAGGAAGAGGGAACATGAAAAACTGAACATAAATGTGATATAAACAGATAAAGCTTTGCATGCTTACATTTACACACATCCATGTGAGTTTCCTTCTTCTCTGTGCCCCCCCCCCCCCACACACACACACATGCTCGCTCTGAAGCAGACCTGTTCAGACAGCGAGGACTGACTCCTGTTTAGACTGAGCCGGCGCCAGTCGTCCCCTCACTCGCCTCAGCAGCGACAGGTGAGAGGCTTCAGCTGACAATCATCACACCCGCTGCTGACAGCACGGCGACACACAACAGTCAATCCATCACTGCTGTCACACACAAATCTTGTATTTCCAATGTTGCGTTTAAGACTGATGACAGAAGAGTTTTTCTCTGATATTTCTCTTAATCTGGTAAATTTTTAAAACAGAAAGAAAGAGCACCACGCAACTTGAGAAAAATTAAGAAAAAACAACATGCATTAATTGTGGCAATTTATAAGTTTGTAAATGAATGAAAGCCAGAATTTAAAATTAAAACAGTAATTTTTTTCTTTCTTTTTTTCTGCTGAATAAAGGCATTCTGGGGGTAAAAAACACTTAAGTCTTGATGCTTTTAAGGAGAATGGGATTTTTGTCAAAAAACAAAAACTAAACAAAAAAACTGCATTATTTTCTATGCTTTATTTTGTCAAGTGACAAATTATGATTATTGTTAAAATTTACATTGTTTTAGAGCCAAGCCAAAACTAAGCAGAATCTAATGAAAAATGATTTCATACATTTCATAGATTTTTAAAGTAACAGATTACATACACCGGAGTCAGCTGTATCATCTTAAACAGTGTGTGTTTTTCATTCTATCAGTTCACATGTATTAGGTAAAGTTTAATGTTTGTGTTGATGCACTTTTAGAAACATTTAAATAGTTTCCTCCAGTGTGTTGTTGCATTCTGTATTCTGTTGTTGAACTTAGATTAAATCAGCAGATCACAGAGCTCTTTCTTTTTTTCCTTTTCACTCTCAACAGTAATAATTTCAGTAGTAATGTCTCTATCGCACAGCTAAACATGCTTTCACAACATTCATATCTTGCTTTCTCAAGCACTTACTCAGGACTCATTGGAGCCACAACCAGCTTTTATTTTTTTTTTACTGTTAACCAGACATTAGATTTTGAGTTAAATGTAGAAATAGAGAGAATTGTTTAAGTTGCACTATATACAATTTGTCTGATAATAGTAAAGCGTCACACTTTCAAAATGTATGTAAAAACGACAACCTTGTCTGAAACAGTGTTTGAATGTTGAAAGCTACCTTATTAAGGCTTGTTGTAGGATAAATATTTTTAACAAAAAATTTGGAATAAATTTCATCCTATACATTGGACAATATCAAAGTTACTTTGATTTATTCTGATGCTGATGCTAGAAGGGTTGTTTGCTTAATTACGATTAAAAAATATGTTTTACAAAATATTCAACCTGTGTGTGATTCAAAATGTTACGGTAAACTTTATGTTCTCACACCTGCTTTAAATTGACCATCAAAGTTTTTGACGTTAGTCGCCCCGTATGAATTGTAGTTCTTCTCCTCATGAAGGGGAATGTTTCGCTGTTACAGCTCAACAGCTTTACAGTCCTGAAGGTTAAATGAGGACCAATTGCAAAGCAATAGATCACATCTAGACCCGTCCTGGTGAAATGGTCTTATGGTTATAAATATTAGTAATCAGCTCCAGCAAGTAGGGGAAATACACAAGGCTTCAAAGCCCAACTAATAATCAATGAATCAAAAGTGTCCCTGCCATCACCCCTTTGTGGGATTGAAGCAGACAACACTTGTCATAAAAAGAGATCACTGTGGAATTTGATTCTCAGTGTGCTCACCAGACCTTAAAGAGGACATATATCTGCCTAAAAGGCTTTAAGAGTGCATGCATCTCCTGCTTCACAACTCTAGAGACATGCAGTGACCCAGTCACGTTCAGGTCCCAAGCTTCAAAACCATGAGGAAATATGTGCTGGACCGTTACAGAGGCATGCATGTGAAACTCCTCTTGATGAAAAGCAGATTTTTCCTCAATGGCTGATGATGAAAAAAAAAATTCATTTGTAATGTGACATATTTTTATTGTGGCTGAAGTATTGTGTGTATATAGACAAAAAAATACAGAATACAAAATACAAAATAAATACAGATACAAAATAAACAAGAAAATCATTAGCACTTAAAAACAATGAATTATGACTTTCATCATAAAAACACAAGGATTGGGTTTTACTGGTAACACTGCATGCTCCATTTAAAAAGATAATTTCAGCACCCGCAGCAGAGCAGTCTGTTCAACTCCCTGCTGTGCTCTTCAGATGCACTGGACACACACACACAGGCATAGACAGTTTGACACACACATCGGCAAACACACAACCATTCAAAGTCTTTTAACATGCACAATATATGCTCAAGTATAGTTCTTGTACGAACATAGAACTTGGCATTGCATGCATACACACACAAAAGCAGTGACACAAACACTGACATGTCCACTGTGACCCTCCTCCCTTTCTCCTTCCAGACCCCATTTACAGCCTCTAAAAGCCTTTTCCATTTAGCAGTGGGCCTGGGGCTGTGGGTGACAGGGAACAGAATGGACCTTATGTTGTCACTTTCTCAGCGTGGTGGCCTGGAGGGAGGCCTGGCACAGCGGTCTACTCCTTGCGGAGGAGCGGGTGGTGGAATGGGGGTGGGAGCTGGGAGAGGTTGGTGCCGCAGAAGAGAGAGAGAGAGAGAGAGAGAGAGAGAGGTGGGAGGGCTGGATGGTCCACCACAGACCTGCAAGGGCACAAACATAAACTTGGCTGCTGCAGCTTTGGATTTGCTTAGAAAGTAGAGCCTGCAGGGCGGCCTGGCACAGCTGCCTGTGCTTTTGCCGTCCACGAGAACAGTGAGGGATAGAAGGTCAGAAAAATTTTTAGATCACTTGATTAATCAAAAAAATGCTTTGAAGCAAAACTTGATTTTATGTATAAAATGATTAACAGTTTGTTTGTACTTTAGATACTACGTAACCATGCTAATTTAGAAGATAGAAATTGTTAATCATGTGTTATAAGATTGATGAGTGCACGTCCATAACTGTAGCTATGTGGTGATGATGCGATGACCATAAAAATATGTACAGGTCTAAAACACAACTAAGAAATATCAAAAGCTTTGAAGTCTCCATGTAACACATCAATTTTAATGCTCTGTATTGGAAATAAAATTGATAAATGTTTGCCATTATCAGGATTTGACAGCTTCATTGTTTCTCACTTTTTCCAGCTCAAATAAACAGAATGGGTAATGTATTCAGATGTTTGTGGAAAGCAAAATGACTTTTTAATTTATTCTATCTCAATTTGCTTATCTTCTTAATTTAGGGTGATCATACACCCTCCTGGATATTTTTTACTTTTGGTGGTAAAATTGTGTCTATCTATAATATTCTCCAAAATGTCCAGGTTTTTCTCAGCTTGTTCTCCATACCGTTCATATTTACAAGTGC
Organism: Thalassoma bifasciatum; assembly: GCA_008086565.1. Lineage (NCBI taxonomy): Eukaryota > Metazoa > Chordata > Actinopteri > Labriformes > Labridae > Thalassoma > Thalassoma bifasciatum. The sequence continues at coordinate 395,504 of RPOG01000018.1, forward strand.
TGTACTGAGCTGCTAGCATTGTTCTAATGACTACCTGTCAAGATGTAGAGCATGCACACTGCGTAATGACGCAAAAGACCCAGGCCACTCCAATCGTAAAGAAAAAAACAAACATTTTCTGGCTGTCTGCGCTGCTCTCTTGGACAACAAATCCTGAAGCATTAGTGCACTTTTACTGACCAACTGCAGAAAAAGTAGAACAACTCTATTATTTATTTTTGTTTATTTTGCACTTTTTATATTTTTTGCACAAATATATGTTTGTGCAATGTTTTACCTCTCTGTTTCCTATTGAACAACATAGACTACCAGAAAGAGAATGAGAAGGTGAAACAAACATTACAGTGTGGATGCATTTAAGAAATAAACTTATAAATGAAATGTCATTAGGAGCCCCTCTCAGACTTGCTTGTTTTACTGACATTAAGGACACAATCCCAATCTACATCAATTTTCACTCTTGAGATAACACTGTAGCTCAGATGTTCCACTTGAAAAAAAAAAAAGCTTTTTGGAAAAGTCTCAAATAGTTGCTGGTCAATTGGCTTCCATCCATGACCGCCGCAGACATCAGTGAAAAAAATGTGTATAAGTCATCTTGGGTTTGGTTTCTGACTTCCTCCACTGTGGGTCTTTCCATCCAGCCTACCATTGGCTCAACCTCCAGGTATGCAGCAGGTAAGGAGACATGTGACATAGACAGATGGCTGGGTGTTGACAGTGAGTGGCAGGCCAACTACCTGTTTCACAGTTCACTTGAAGATTCATTAAGCATTTTGGACAGGCTCCTTTGGAAAGATCTCACTGTGGAGTAACCTGATCCCCGGCCTGAGGGATACTGTAATGTTTTTACATGAATTGCCCCAAACTATGGTTGAGCGCCATGACACAGGCCATGGCGCAGGAGGGGAGGAGAGGAAGAAGGGGAGGACAAGCCTGACTTCCCTCTATCCTTATCTCTCTTCCTCCCTATTGACAAATGGCTCCTCGCACAACTCACTTTCCATTCAAAGCAGGTTCCCAACTTTTTCCACGTCTCTCCTTCGTCCCTGTGTTGTGACAGGCATCTAAATTGATTAAGCCGTGCCCCAGGATCTGACACTACAGCGTGTTGCCTTCTATTTGTTGATTACTATTGATTTTCTTTGATACTTCATTTAAAAATCAATAGCCGGAGCAGAAGAAAAATAGGTGCAGTTTACACATACTTTAACATACTATTGTGCAACAGAGAAGGCCGCACTTTTGGCAGTAGCTGTGGTGGCAGCAGCCAATTACTAGGAAAGCTCTTAACAGGTGAAAGAGAGAGGCCCCAGATCGATTCTGAGCTTTCTTCTCCAATCACAGAAAGTGGCCATAAATTAAAGCGCATCTGTTTTGTTTTGAAGACAGCCATGAAGCATAGCCGCAACTTTTTTATTTTTTTATACATCAGTATCCTTTATTCTTAACACAGCCCCCCATTTTTTAAATAACTGCTCCATCCTCCATCATTACATGACAGACAGAAAGGACAAGTGTCTTTATTGTCCGTTTGTCGCACAGGTGTCGTACTATATAGTTCCTTTGAACTGGACAGGGTGATGTAAACTTAAATGTTACCGTCACACTTCATTAAATGACGTTCAATACTATAAGACGAGGAGTGTAGTCGGTGAGTTCGACATAATGAAGTTTCAGAAATACATAATCCAAAGACACAAAAAGGTATTTTTGTCTCATGTAAGTTGTCTGCAAGTCTGCACTGAAATCCTGTGACATACTGGAGGGTTGCTCTTTTATTAACAGTAACAGTAATACTTGTAGCACTATGTGCCATTTCAGTTTTATGAAACAACATGAAGGGACTATAAAAAAGAAAGAGAGTGACCAATTGCAAGAAACAAGGCTGAAATGCATTTGATTGCTGGCTGCTTTTAAGGTTCATTTGATTTCTGCCTTTTGCAGTGACACACAAAGTTTAACTGGAAGTGGGTGACATTATTGGCTTTTACTAAGAAAAGTAAGATTGCATGGAAACAAAAACATAATAAAGAAAATAAAGATACATCTAAGAAAATTTCATGGATTCAAAGTAGAAAAGAAAAGCTTCATCCCAAGGTAATCCAGAAGCACAATCCAGAAGCACAATCCAACAGCTTTTTAAAAAAAACCTTCAGATCTGAAACCAGATCTGCTATCTTTATGTAAGTGCAGGAAACAGTCTGAGACATATTTGTTGTTTCCAATTACAGATCTTTAAGTTCACTCTGGGTTTAAATTATGACCAGTACAAAAATCCTGAAAAGTTTTTTTCATCCATCCATCCATTTTCTTAACCATCTATCCTGCTATTCAGGGTCGCGGGTGGCTGAAGCCTATCCCAGCTGTCAATGGGCGAGAGGCGGGGTACACCCTGGATTGGTCGCCAGTCAATCGCAGGGCTGATATAGAGACAAACAAATGTTTACGCACACACTCACACCTACGGGCAATTTAGAATAATCAAATAACCTAACGTGGGCATGTTTTTGGTCTGTGGGAGGAAGCCGGAGTACCCAGAGAGAACCCACGCATTCACGGGGAGAACATGTAAACTCCAGACACAAAGGCCAACCATGCCCGAACGGGGAATTGAACCTTCTTGCTGTGAGGCTGGTGCGCTACCCGCTGCGCCACCGTGCAGCCCAAGTTTTTTTCTTTTTCTTAAAAAACTAGAAGGTTGACTGACATTTTGATACCACCCAAATGTTGTTGAAAAATACATTGTCCAGATATCTTGTAGCTCTAACCTGTGTGAAATATATTAGAAACAATATTGTAGCTTATATTTTAAAGATGTGTGCTAACCATTCACTGCTAGCTGAGCTCTACTGTTTCAGAGACATGACTTTCAAGGTACTGTAAAGGCTATCTGAGAAAGTTTTTTTTTTAAGAAGAAGAAGAAAGACTCCACCCCATGAGCATTAGCACCTGCTGTCATGACGACATGACTCTTACCAATGCATGCTTTGAAGCATCAGAGATTGGATGTTCTTCCTAACACTACTTTTCTTTGTTCTACAAGATATAAAGAGACAAGGTTATGTATTTATTAACAATTACGCGGTACCTTTATTTGAAGCCTGACAACAAGCAAACTTTGTACACTCAGTTTCAAACTTGCTGAGTGCCCTGAGACACGTCCGTTACTTGTTGCGTGATTGAATCCTTGTAATGTGCACATCTACTACAACCTCACCGGGCAGAGCAAACATAATCCTGCCCTTCATTGTCTTGATCGAGTCTCAGGTTTGAACAGATCACTGCTGTATAACTGCTGCATGTGGGTTGGAATGAATATTATTACAAACAGCTTAACCTGCGTTTACTCCACAGCTTTAACTCTATTACTGCCCTGTTAAGCTTTCCTTTGCTCTTCTGTCCTTATTCTTTTCGACGATGCAGCTCGAGTGTCCGCCAGTACTACAAAATAAATCCAAAAAATTGCTTACAGTTGAGAAAAACATGGATCTCTCTCCTCTCTGATAAACTTGTCAGCTGGTGCGATGTTGTCATAGAGACTTCTATGTAGCATAAATCAATCCAGTCCTAGACTACCTGGGGATAGCGTTCAGAAATAATATGCTTTTGCGCTGATAAGCTCGTTTACAATTGTTGGTTACGATCAGGCATATATCTAGAAGTGGATTTTTTTCAAAATCACTGAGACTTGAGAGATAATGAATAAAGTAGCAATAAACCCTAAGAACAAACCCAGGTTTTTACTGGAATATGCGCTCAATAGTGAGTAAACTTGGCCAGACATTGGAAGCAGTAAAAGTGTAAAAAGGACAACTGTTTTATCTCTTGCTCAGTGTTTCTCTGTATTGTGAACCAAACAGGAGTCAACGTGGTTAGAAAAGGAGATTAAAGAGAAAGGAAGAGTGGAAAAGAGGGGAAAGAGAGGAACAGTGGTCAAAGGGTTTGAGTTCGTACGTCTTGTCTCGTCCGTCCAGAAGAGATAGTCTGGTCTTGCGAAGTAAGAGTCTCAAGAGTGGAAAGTGGGCCCCACTTGCACTCCTCCGTGACGACGCGCCCCCCCGAGGCCCACGGAGACCAGAACACAACACCAAGCTAACGAGCCGAGCTGTGTGGAAAGTTGGTGTCCTGCTGAAAGACACAAAGATGTAGAGAGAAAGAAGGAATAATGAACAAGTGACTGACTTCTCAGGACAGACACAAGAACATCATGAGACATCAAAAGCTGGTCTGACTGTGCAACTGTAGGGTTGAGGTTGCAGGTGTCAGAGTCACTGGGTAACATACTGTATGATACATGAAGGGTCAAGCTTGGGTAAGCTTTTTGTTTGTGTGTAAGAAAGAGTTGTGCAACTGTACAAATGTGAAAAAATGCTTTTAAATTAACAATGCTTTGATACACATATCCAGACATGTTTACTTTGGCTGTAGCAATAAGAAAAATAGGGGAAATACATACATATTACACTTTCAATTTAATACATCTCAAGCCTAGGGAATGTATTTTCTATGATGTCACTGTAAGTTGTGTTTCCACTGCTACGAATTGAACTTATTCACAAACATTGCTACAGTATGTGTGTTATGTTCACCTTGTTGATTGAGACTAAAAGTAGAAGATAAAGGATGAAAAATGCCCAACACACGAAGAAAGACAAAGGGAGCAGGTTAAAAAAAGAATCTGAGGGCAGATTTGAAACAGTCTTATTTTTCTTTGGAGTACAAATACTGTAGTGCACAAGTAATTCACAGGTCAGCAGTTAATGAATCGAGCAAAACGAGAGAAGACCCATGCCAAACCAATTAACTTTAAAAAATGATCACCATTCTTAGCAAACCCAGCACTTTTAGAGCTCCCCCTAGTGACTGGTTCTTAAAGCTTGTTTTTTCCATCTTTGTAAATGAAACATAAGTAGGATATCAAAATATCAGTCCATTTTTCTGATACACGCTTTTTGTCATTAAGATTTAATCTCATGCTAATTTGTGTGCACGTGTGTCATTAAAAAGAAAAATCTTCATCTTTGAACATATTATTTGATTTTAAAAGCATGACTTATTTTCATTGCCATTAATATTGGCCTAAAGTCAGTCCAAAATCTATCTGCTGTGGGCAGCACTCACCTGAAGCATCTGCGCCTTTTTTAGTTGAGTCTGTGGTTGGAGTTTGATGTCAGTCCTGCTGCTCCTGAATCAAGATTGCATCTGCTCGTCGGTTTCACCAGCACAATATTTTTGCGACCATCAAGGTGAAATTCACCTCATGCAATGAGACAAGATAGAGGTAAAATTTCCATAAGAACATTCAGTTAATGATGAAAACCAACTGGCATATTTTAACATTATGAAACAGATATTTAAATGCAAGTGTGACTATAGCTAACAGGATATTGCAAGGGTCAATAAGACTGATCAGTCAAATTCAAGGGGTCTTAAAGACAAAGCTTGTTTTTTTATAAGTTTCCTTTGCATCACAGTGCTCTTTGTTGGCCTCTGTTTGGTTTGTTTCTGTCTGTATGATATTAACCCACTCACTGTACATCATCCCTTAAATACTGCCTTTGATGAAAGTTAAGACTTGATGGATTAAAATGCTAGCTTCTTACACTAAAGTAAATTTTAAAGCATAAATTGATTCCCAGAAAAAGTCTATAAAGTTCATGGATGTCTGTCAGTCTGTGTACTGCTGTGAGCACACACGTGTCCCTGCAGTGGTGACCTTGTGCCCGCCCCCTCCAGCAGGAGTGACAGATGCTCGGTAATCTGTGTGAAAGGCGATCCAGCACTTAATGGGATTGTTTCTGTTACACCTTAAAGGAGAGGCAGCCAGCAGACCAGAGCTGAGCAGTCATCTTCCATAACTGCTGTCCTGGGACCTCAGGTGGACACAGCGGGTGGAGAAACGCCACACAAGTGTTGGGGGATAACACAGGAGGGAGCTTCACACCTCAGAATCATAAAACAGGGCTGAGCCCCCTCCCTGCAGAGGGTATTGTCTTAAAACAGATGGCTGACATATTGACAAGGAGCAGAGAGATGATATGGTTGAAAGTGTGAAAACCCTTGAACATATGGAAGCCTGATTGTCACCGTTAATTGATATGTTTTTGAGGTGTTGTCAAACAGGTGTCTCTTCAGCCTCAAGACGCTCAAACCTGAATAGAAATGGTCAAAAATTAGTTCCTAATTAGCAAAGTGTCCTGCCTACACGTTTATGTTGGTGCTGTCACAAAAGAGTCCAAACTCACTGAAAACTACTTGTCATATTGTAAATGTAACACCATGTCACAGGCTTGAGTTCAAACACATAACCTTTTTTGTTTTGACATGATCATGTCTGAGCAGTAAATCAATGGAGAGCTCACTTTTTTCTCCTGTAAAGCAGTGTTAAAAGAGTTGATACCAATAATGATCTGGATCAAAGGACACTTCCCAAAAATTAATAGAAACTAGTTCAAACTCATAATTCGGGATTTCAAATTTTGATCAATATCAAAGTCAGAAACAGGATGATTCATGTTTGTTTTTTGGCTGCGTGAATAATCGTTTTCAGTGCTTAAGTCCTGAGCTGTCAGTCATTGAAATGACCTCTAAACCAAATAAATAAATGTACTTTTCAATAGAATCATAGACAGATATCAAGTTTAAGATCTAAGACATTTTTAAAATTTTTAATGAAAAGGATTATTGTGGTGCAGTCAGTGAGTAAACTATACACCCGCAGTGTAACTCTATGAAAATTTTGCACGCACCTTAAGCATGTGGTTGTTCAGCGTTTTCAACCAGGGGTACAACACTTTAAAACAAGAGTCAAGAGCTCTTTGGAGAACATGAAAAGTGTTCCTCAAAAATTACACTTTCACAGTAAAGAACAAAGTGGAGTGACTTACTGAAGTCTTTACTTCTACTCAACACTGCTGTAAAACCTGTTGTTATACAACACGAGCTGACACTGTCACTAAGGTTAGTTATATCTTAATGCATGGATATAAGACTGGTATCAATCCCATCTTACTCTAAGCAAGACACAAAAATGTTTCTTTAGTGAAAAATGTTGAACTGTTTTAGAGTCAATTTTCATTACCGTAACCTCATCTGGGTCATGTGACTGAGAGCTACACATCAGAGAGAAAAATACACAAAGACAGGGTGAAGCAAAGATACAGAAGAGGAGTTAGAAAAGGACGACAGCATCTTCATATCTGCGGGCACAAAGAAACATGAGAAGGAGTTTCCTTCCTCCCCTCCACCTATGGCAGAAGTAAAACTGTCCGTGTCATAACGCCCAGCGTGTCAAAATGATATGTTTAACCATCTCCTGGCTATTATGCGGGACAATAGTCAGCCAGGATGGATTTCCTCCCCGTGTGAAATGACAGATTCTCCTTCTTTCTTGCAGAGTGCCCACTCGGCTCACCGCTCCTCTTCAAAAGTCTGCAACTATATGTCACCTGTGTAGAATGTAAAGACACGATAGATCGAGTTTCTCAGCGCACCTCTATTCATGCTTATTATCGCTTTGTTCAGAGAAGAGATTTCAGTGTCCATAGGGGATGGGAAGGTGGGACCTCTGCTTTATAAATGAGCCGTTGCTTTGTCAACACGGGAGTGGGGTTATCTCAAACGGCAGCTGAAAGACTGATGGAGTGAGATGATTATCAGTGAAACCACAGTGTGCTGCTCCAGCTTTAAGGATACTGTACGTGTGTAACAAGGCAGATAAGGGCTTTGAGCTTATCAAAGATACAAAGTTTCAGAGAGTGATAACTAAAACATCATTCTTTGATTTATGTTCAAGGAATTTTTTAGACCCCACTTTGACCCTCACATTTATCATGGATTGAAACACACTGAACATCATTATTAGGATTGGGTACTAGTCCTTTGGGACTAAGTTAACGTTTCAGAACCACTAACTCCATTTAATGTTTTGTGAAACAGCAAAACCTCCTGGAACTCTAATTTAGTATTTCATCCAAAGAATCAGAAAGGATGATTTTTCTCTGTCTATTTGCGTAGTCACAGGAACGAGTCAGTTTGACTAACAGGCTTACAACATGTTACACACTGATTAATCAACACACTCATAGGGATACACACAAGCATTGATCAATGGACACCCATATATTTGTTTGTATGTATATTTAAGTGGTATGATGTATGTATAACCTTTCAGACTGCAGAGTATATTGATTTTTATTGGAAAAAAGCGATCACTGTTCCGAAAAGTGCTCTGCATGTTGTTATTCACAACTGTAAGGAGTCAGTTTGAGCCCTTGTGACTGGCTGACCACTTGTTATGTTTGCGTCTTTTTTAAAATGCTCTGAAGTTTAAAAAAAAAAAAAAAAAAGTACAATAATGTGGCAGAGTTGACTTTGTCTGAAGCAGATGACTCCTTGTTTTAATTCAGGTTTTCTGGCTAATTTCCAAACAAAAGCCTGAGGTGACCAGGATTCACTGTGGGTTATTCATTTACTTTGTCTATTTGAGTGCAATTTTTTCCTCAACATCACAGAGTCAGCAGCCTGGTTTCCCCTGTTACTCTTATTTCAGCGCTCTCTTCAAATAAACGTCATTATCTGAAACACATTGAGACAAGTTGTGAATTTCAATTGGGGAATATTATGTTTGACAAGTATTAACACTATTTTTTGCTGCTTTAAAAGTCAGAATGGTTTGGTGGGGAAAAAAAGAGAAAACTCTGGACTTTTTAGTGTTTACAGATAACTAACAGATCCAGGCAACACCTTCTACTGGACAGCACACACTTCAGTCTGAATAAAAGAAACGAAAGAGCAGACAGAATAAAATGATGGATTGAGCCCTAATGAATGCAGGTCATGAGATGCATTTAAGAAATTTCATGACTGATTGGATTTCTGAGTTTGTTTTCCCTCCCCTTTGATTAACATTAATATTAATTGTAAATATTTGTATACACAATATGGTACAAGACTTTTGTGTATTACGAATCATTTTATCAAAACAGCCTCTTTACTTTCTGTTAACAGTCTGGGTTCATACAGGTGACAACACTGACCAATCAACTAAATTTACATTTTGAGACACCCTGGTAGCTTCATAAAACATTCTCAGGTGTAGCTTATGTTAATGCAACCACAAACAAGCTCATACCAAATAACTTGTGAGCATTTCATGTATCTGTAACCATCTTTAACTTTCTCTTTACAGAGAGACTGATGCACAGTTGAATGAGTGAAGACCTGAGGGTCACGGCGGAGGGTTGTGGGGTCACAGATCAGCTGTCCCGTTCTTTCTCCAGCCTTTTCAATTAAGCTGCAGCGTACTGCTTACAATTTATGAACATGACCTTCCAACTCTGCAGCCCCCTTGCTTAGCCCTGAGATCAAACCTCTCCCACCCCCAAACTACATCAAACAAGCCCTCAGTACCCCTCTGACCCCCTGACCCACAACACAAAGCCCATTCTGTTGAGACAAACCTAATGTTGCACATACAAAAGCTTGCGTGTGTTATGTATATGTACTCATACAGATAAGATCAGGTCCCTTGTGCTCACATTGAGGGGTCAGTGGTTATTCTTTAGCACAGGCTCAAAGGTGAGTAATAAAAAAATCCAATACAGTAAATGCACAGGGTCACCAGCGTATCAATATATAATACAGAAAGGGGACAGATGACAAGCCATAAGACGGTGGAAAGCGATTGGATTCTCTGTTTCTGGCTATCTCTGGATGCATCAATCTGCAGCTGTTGATAATTGAATTAAGAAGGAGACGTGATTAACAAGTTCTTCAAAAAAGCTGGAATTGCCTGCAATCTGACGCCTCGAGACCCTGATGGGCTTCTTTGGGAGCTAAAACTATTTGTGACATCTCCCCGGTTCAGCCAGCTGTCTTCATTTTAATTAAAAATCTTTCACTGGTGTAAGAGTTATGGAAGGAACAGCGAGGGCTCCTGGCAGCAGCCTGAGTGAAATACCACATAACAAATTGTGTGTGCGATCAGAGTAAGCAACAGCTACATCAATCCGAAGTGACAGAGGATGCGATTTCCCAAAATGGGGGCAACCCTAGGCAGCCAATGCAATGTAATGCTGGCAACTTTATTGAAACTATGAAAGTTTATTTGATATTATGGGACCTGCTGTTATTAACCTGAGCTCATTGCATTACCAGTAACTTTATTGCAGAGCTGTTTGACTTTGGAAGGACTGTAATAAATGTATGTTTCATATCATGACTTTCATTAAACCTGAAACAGGAAGTCAAACCTCTATTGGATATATCCCATCAAAACAGAAAAGTCTGGTCTGGTAAAAGGTTGTAAATGGTTTTAGTGTTTTATATGGAGTGTATGGCTCCCTTTCTCTTTTTCTCTTTCACTTTAAAGTATTTTATCAGATGAACATATGCCTGTATCTCAGACTTTCACCGTCTTAATGTAATTTTTATCATACAGATAATATAATGTTCTGTTTTGTTTGACTTTATCTTACAGTCTTACTTAAAGGATCATTGTAAAAATTTTAGCTCTTATCAAGTTCTGATCAAGAGCAAGACACAGGCGTGAAGCAAGGGCAAGCAGCCAAAAAATAATTTCAGCTGAATAAAAGCTGTTGTAGTTGACACGCAGCAAACCAGACAAACACAGATGGGGCAAATACAATTTATGTATCAGACATTTGAAGAGAGACAGGAAATGTGGCATGAAAAAAAACCCGAATGTCACATCTGACATTGCTGCTATCTTCACAACTGCAACTGGCTGAACTACCTTTGAGGTGTTCATGAGCCCAAAGATGCACTCACCAGCTCTGCCACTGTTGTCTGGATTGCTGTCAGGATCTTGCTGTTCTATTTCCTATGGGATGATGTTGTCCCTGGTGTTGCGTTTGCCACTCAGAGGTAATAAACTGTTGATATGGGCTTTTGGCCAATCCAAACAAAGTGTTACCTGTTGTTGTGTATTGTGGTTTTCTATATTCTATTGCAAAGTCTGGTCTCATATGTTTGACCAAACCACAGCTTTGCTGATTTTTGTCCAAAAGCATTTTCTCTAATCAAATACTGTTGAATTTATTAGAAAAAGGTAGAATCAAGCTGTTTCTATGCTTGTGTTAAGTCCTTTGCCTTCATCTCACAGACCCAGCAAGAAGAGGTAATGTCATGAATACAAAGGGTTAATTATACTGCATAAAAATCATTTAAAAGTATTTATCCAAACCTGAATGTCCGAGCAGCTGTTTACAAAACCAGGCACAATCCTATATTCTATGTTTCTCTGATCTGTGAGCAATGAAAAAAGAGCTTAACCCTGTAGAACACTGTCACTTAAGATAGTTACACCATCACTATTGATGGGTTATTTTACCCGATTCATAAGGATGATGATGATGATATAAAATACCTCTTATTAAAATGTGTTGAAGTGCAATAATACATGGCAAAGTGAAGTACCCCTATTTTGCTTTCCTCATTTTAAGTCTTGTAAGTAATCATTTGCACACACAAGAGTAAGGCTCTAAAATTAGTGAAAAATCAGGAAGTCATCAATACAAAAAAGACTTAAAAATTAGAATAATTAATATGAGAACTTTTTTCTTTAGTTTACCCACTCATTGGAAATGTGAGTCTTGTCCAGTGAAGGTTTTAAGAAGGTATTTTTTTTAATCAATAAATAATGGTAAAAATATTTTACCCTTAGACATTGGCATGGGGTTACACGTGCCTCTTGAAAAAATCAGGGACAAGAGCAGAGAAATATGGCTACCTTTGATGACATCAGTGAGTAGTATGAAGGTACCCAGGGACCCGGAGCAACCAGACAAACGCAACATAACTAAAGGCATGTAAATACATTTGCTTGAGCAAAAAGCATCCGAGGAAATGGATGTGATAGTGTTCTAGAGTTCGGAGTAAAAAAAAAAATATTGCAGAATAATCAAGAAAAAACACATTCAATTCAGACAAATGTCTGAGAGCTTTTGTCTGTGCTGTATATTTTCAAAAAGCAGACACGGATGGGAGTGAAAAGGCTCCAGTTACAAGCATAATGACATGAATAACATTACCACTGGTTGCAGAGAACATCAGACACATTTGGTCTTCATCACAAAATTAATTGTCAAATTAGTTCTGATCTCATTGCTTATTATGTCATGTCTGTGCCAGCCAATAAATATGAGAAAGAAAGTATGCTACATCGACGATGCACAGGCTTCTGCTTTTATTCCAGACACTTTAGTTTAATGACTATGTATGCAGGGAACCTATTTGCAAATCATTTTAAATACCAATGAATGAGACAAAAGTTGACCTTGCAGTTAGTCTGAAAATGACCCTTAATCTTACCTCAGATAACATCACCTCTTTCAACATGCAGAGAAGAGGAATTGTTGTAAAAGAATGTATTCCTAGAAATGAGAGTCATTTTTCATGGTTCAGCAGAACCAGACTTTTAACATGAAAACAAGTATATACCTCCACATTGAGACTGTTGCAGTCTGACATCTTTATTCAAGTTCACCTCCATCACACTCTCTGCTGCTCCTTAATAAACTGTGCTCCTCCCGGTGACACCATAACTCACTCATACATCTCCAACTCAGGCTATTGTTCCCTTCTCTCAATCACTGTGAATCAAACAACCTTCAATGCATTCAAGTTTCTCTCAGTTTGACTTTCCTTTGACTATAAAAGTCTGTGTAAACCTGTGTTTCAAACAGGCAGACATTTCCTCATGTCTGCCTTCAAACAAACAGGCAGACGTCATATAGATGAAGGAAAGATCAAACGCAGGCCTCGGTCATAACGGGGTCCGGTTTGCTGCGTGTCATTTGGGTGACCCTGGCAGGGCAGTGGAAGGGGAAGTAATGAATTAGAGTGGAGCTCTGGAGGCATTAGAGATTAGGCGGCAGAGTGGGCTTCACTGAAGAACGACTGCAAGGTCAAGGGTTAGACATATACAACCAACAGTCGTAACACAACCTGAGCATGTTTGTTAAGCAAAGATCTACTTATTGAGGAATGGAAGAGGGGGATAAATGTCTGTTTTGTTGATGAGAGTTTAGATTTTCTCTACAGATGCTGGAAACTCATTTTGGAAAGCATGGGCTGTATGTTATGGATAGTTTCTGGTTGAGTTCCTGTGAGACCAATCCAAGCAAACAGCTCTTTTTTGATATTTAACAGAGGAGCCATTTAACATTTTTACATTTTTGTAACAACATTGCAAATACATGTGGGAAGTAAGAAAGCTTGAATGGATTACTTAATCATTCTTTAGAGAAACCTTGAAGTATAACTTCAGTGATGCACGGCTTTTTTTTCCAGTATGTAAAGCTTTATCCACTCTGAACTCAACATGAAAAAACAAAATCAATGCGGGATTCATAGCTCTGTAGATTTGACCCTTCCCCCTTTGACTGTAAAGAAGTACTCTGAGACTCCCGACTTGGTATAAATTGTGAAATACTCTGTGAGAAAGACCTCACTCTCTCTCTTGTTGGCAGCAGGCCCCCATAGGTGCGATAAGTAAAACATCCACATAAATCTGTGGTCATCAAAGAAGTCGTCTTTCCAGGCATCGTAACCGCAGACTCTGATCTGATGTGAGACACGGAGGGGTCAGGAGCAGTCGACACCCTGACTCACACAGGGGCCGTCAATAACAAACTCCTTCCCCGGTTGTTCCCTGACTGTGTGTTCTAGTGACACATCTTTTTGTTTGTGTTGGGTAAAACATTACACAGAGTCCAAGTCGTAAATGATGAAGAGAGACGTGGGAATCTTTGTTGACCTTAAAAGTTGGCAAGGCTTGCTGTGATGTCATTTCCTGCTTCAGAGTTAACTTCTGACACACGTTTACTGTAAATACCAGGGTGCTTGTCATGACTGGAAACTATCTGGTTTTCTTTATTTTTTTTTTCATCAATACACAAAAGTCAGTCAGTCAGAAAATACTGAGCACAGAAAGGGAGTTAAAGGAACAGGTACAGACTTTTGTAAGAAATTGAAAACTTTTATTTTATTTTCTACCTTTGACACTTATGTTTTGTTTTATTAATTGGTAAAGAATTATTGTAGTCATTAGGAAAGGAAGTGAACCTAATAGTTGCTCTTTGCTTGAGGTTCATTTTAACCTTGATGACATTATATTGGTTTAGCCTGAGTTTCTTGAAATGAGAATGAAAAGGAATTGAGAATTAGTGATAAATGTCACAACAAGATTATTATCCAGAAACATTTCAGTGCTTTACTCTATTTCCTCCATTTCTCTAAATCTATATCAAGATCAGCCTATAAGCGGGTCAGAGACTTTTTTCATTTTGAATGACTGGTCAAGCTTGTGTTTTGCATGGTCAGGAATGGTGTGACTCCTCTCCACAGCTTGGCTGTGCAGTCGTGGCTAATGTCAATTAAACAGAGTGGCTCGGTGACTGTGACCTAAGGATGATGGCTGGTGTCAGCTGTTGGCCAAGGTCATGCCACGGTGTTAACAAGATTTGATCCTCTGAGCTCTGCGACGCACTTTCCTCTCTCTTCTCTGTTTATCCGTTCAATGTGTCCTGTCTCCCATAACGATATTTCACTGTCAGGTTTTTGTTGCTCTTGGATTTTACTATACTCTCATGCTCTCCCTCTTTCCTCTGTGCACTTTGTGTCTCTTTGTCTTCACCCTCCGTCTTCTAGTCTGCGGGATCATTTTAATCAACAAGGTGCCAGTTGACATTCATTGTCACACCCATTCCATTTCACCTCGCCGCAGATAAACGATCAGCATGTTTTGATTTGTGGCTCCCCATCTATCCTCGTAAATATAAACATTTCTAATTTATCACTGTGGCCACTTTATGTTCAGTGAATGTTGTTAAATACTCATTTAAATATGTTCTAAGTCATTACAAGAGTACAGGTTCTCACCCTAATTTTTTATGCCAAAACTTGTAAATGTGACATCTTGCGTATCACAAACATCTATTTCTGGAGAATACTACAAGCCCCAGAGAAATGGTGAAAAAGGATTTGTCTTTGAGCATAAGTAGAAGGACTAAATCCTCTGTGGGAAGATTTTTGCTTGTTGTGTGTTAATCTGAAATCAATAATGATGCTTGTTTATGAGCTAAAAAGCAAACAAACAAAAAACCCCCCAACACATCTAATTTGCATAAAGACTTAACATTCCTGTGTATCATAGACGTCTGGAACTTCTACTGCATGGTCTGTGTCAGAGGAAATTATGTACTGCATCCTGCTTCAGATATTTTTTTCTATTTTGGCCATACTAAATATCCTTCATCTTCACGCCTTTTTAGTTCTGAGACAGCAGGACAAGATTTTTGTTAAAAAACAAACAAAGAAAAAAACCTCAGCAGTTATACATGTCCTATTCAAGGGCTGAAAGGCGTCACTTTGTTTACAGAGGGTATCAAACTAAAAACAAAAGAGTAGAAAATGAATGAATGTGAATGGGGATGTTATGGGGGGAAAACAAAACTTGACAGATGCTTTAAAAGGAGGAAAAACGTCCTTGATTCAGTTTTATATAGAATAGTTGATTCACTCATCTACCCTGCTTACATTCATAAAAAGACTCCTGCATGTATTATTCTTGAATGTCATCATAAATAATTTTACAGTTAAACCTACACAAACTTTGTTGCTGCATGAAATTGTTAACATCGATGGTGAATCACAGGCTGCACCCTCAATTAATTCACTCAAATTTCACTTCATTACTTAATTTGTAAAGTAATCTCACTACAGTTTTAAGAGTGACTGGAAGTTTTTTTAGATTATGACATCCTTGATTATTTTTCAGTATGTAAGCCTGTGAGTGTTCCCATTAACAGTGAGACAGTACCTGCAGCTGCTGATCCACCATCAGGGGATCTATTGATTTTCATCAGACACACAAACAGCCAAACATCCATCTCTGGTAAGTGATGCTTAGATCATCACTCCTGCTCTGCAAATTGATTACTCAGCTCAATAAAGACACTTTTATTGTGAGAAAAAAAACATTCCCTTACTAGGCCTTTCATAAAGTCATGAAAGCATTTGTGAAACTACTGCTCATACACACACAGGTGAACTCTTGTACTACAAAGGCAAACTCACATTTATTGTTACATGGAACATTACATTAGTTTTTATAACACTGCTTTCTCCTGAGCACACACTGAAACTTAAAGCCAGTATAACACGGGGGGGGGGGGGCATGTTGCACACACATACGTAGTGTTTTGCTGGACAGAGGGTGGAGGCAGCATCAGTGTTATCTTCATCAGCAGTGGCAGCATTAAAGGCATCATGGGTCTCCTCTGATGATGTGATTATCTGCTCCACTGGACACTGTCTCCTGGTTGCTCGACTGACTGAAACACATTAGTGACCAGGATGTTTCTGCCTGGCAGGGCCGCCACACCAAGCCTCACTGAGACCAGAGTGTGGCTGTGTGAGTCAGTGTGTCTGTATCTTTGCCTAGAAATGGTTGCACTGGCTTTCTACGGCATATTTCAACATGGATGTATCTTCCTAGCGGTGCCAAAACTCCACACTGTGCTCTTTCAGCTGTGTGTTTGGAGAGAATGTTACATACTCTCTGGAAAACCTGCTCTGTTAGCCCAACTTGTGCGAATTAGGCTTATTTCTTCTCAAGTAAAGAGATGGATTTGGGTCACCAATAAACAAGTTCACAAGTGCTCAAATGCGCATGCATGCGTAATACCGGTGAGAGCCTCCCCTGTGGCCTGAACACTTGCACCAGTATCCTCCTCAGTGAGATGAGATAGATCAGTCAGGCATAATGTGCTTGGACCTGCTGGAGCTTCCTGCTGGCTCACCAGAGACTCAATCGCAGACACACAGCAGCCCTGTACAAACAGCCTTTTACACACCTGCACGCTTCACTGAGGCCACCGCATGTGTGAATATCTCAGCCTGAGCTCAAGAAACATCACCAAATGTATTGTACATTTTACCTGACAGTGAACTTAGGGTGTCATGTTTTGCACAGAAAGACTATACTTGATTTTGTCATTTTTATTTTTATTTTTTGAAACTCTTCCTGTGTTAATTCCCTTGCATGCAAATTTTGTACTTTTATAACTGGAACATTAAAAAGAAAGATACAAAAAAATAGTCTTATCTTTGTGCAACAAAACTCAAGATGAGTATTTTCTTCCTGGTAGCACACAGGCAGGAACCAATCAATAGATCAAAATTTGGAATTAAATCTGAACATTGAAACAACAGTTTGTTTCAGGCTCTGTGACGATATCGTGCTTCTGTTCAAGGTTTACAAACATACAGATATATCAGTCAGGTTTAATCACTGACTTGTACATTTCAAAAGAGTGAAACTGCTGAACTGGAAACTTGAAGTACATCATTGTTTTTAACCCCAAAGATGCTGGGAGGAGTTTTTTATCCAATGTTAAAAAAAAGTCTTTTTTTATACGGACTCATGCTAGATACTCATTTACTGATGCCACCCCATTACCTGTATTACCCTTAAAATATTTTGATTGGTATCTCTATGAAAAAACTTGAGACAATATTTTATATTACTACTGAAAATAACCAGGGTCAGATTTTTGGGTTAGGTGTTGAATTTTGTAGTTTCAATGTTTTGATAGTTTTCAAACTCCTCTATAATTGTTTGCCACTCAGTCTGTCTGAAAAATGTTGCTCTCTCCTTACTATTCCCCATGAATTCTGACAGACAATCATGATCTCTGTGATCCACACTGCTCCCTTTTTATTTTAAAATAGGTGTACCCAAGTATCCTGATCACTTATGTCGGGTACAGTTAACAAGACTGATTCAGCTGTGGAGGAACAGACTTAGCCAGCCTTCAGTCAATCATGTTCTCTGAATCAGGCTAAAAGAACATTAGCTTGGATTATTTGAACTCCTTACGAGGAACAGGGGCCTGAAAGGGGTATAAGTGCTGTGTTAGCTTCTTCAGCCAGTTCTACATTAGTCCATGGCTCGCAGATGGCCTTCAATTCACCGTCTGGCTGAAAGAGGCAGTGCCAGCGTAGTCGTCACCTCCTCTCTCCTTTGATCAACTTTTTCTACCTCATAGACCCTCTTCTGTTGACTTCATGACACAGCTCTCTCTGAGGTCTGTCCACTGATTGCCAAGAAACCTGTTGCTTAAGGTGAGAAGTCCACACACTCGTCTTCCTGTCTGTGAATCCCTTCATACAGCGTCTTGGCTTTGGTAAACCGCCTCAAGTCTTGGGTTTGTATCTACTCTAGAACCGCATGTACCAACACATATTTGGCCTACACAATATCTCCCTGTATTCCTGTCCTCTCCCGTACCTCTTCATGCAGATACTAAACCACGCTGTTCCCTGACATCCAGGACTTGTTTGACAGCAGATGGTATGAATTATTTGCAAGAGTTTCATCCAAGGAATCTTGGCATCTTGGTTTTTCATGGTGAAATATTTATGGGGCCAGTGCTGGCCAGCAGAGAAGATGCTGTTTTTGAGGAAGTGAAGGCAGACCACAAGAATGAGAGAGTGTATCTCTCTGCTAGATGAGCTTTGACTGCCCTCTCATGTGCTATCAGCAAAGACGTGTCGGTTATGGTTATGCTGAATGTCAGACAGGTTCATATCAGGGGATGATGAGACGCTCTCTGTGCACACACATGGTAAGAGATAGGCTGTCTCACTGTGCAGCCGTCTGCCAAACTTCATAATGTCTCTGTCGCTGGACGAGACTTCACATCTCAAAAAAAGTAAAGTTTGTGGTGATTATGGACGTTTGCCTGAGTAACCTGCTGTAGATTTTAAGCTACATTAGAACTATTTTTTCCAATCTTTATCCAGTCTATTTGCTTGTAAAAAATGATAATAATACTAAATGAAACAACAAAGAAGCTTTTGAAATTTGCACATACCTAATTAACTTTTCCAAGCTGTTTTTATGTAATCTACAACTCTAATCTAAAACTTGTCAAAATCAAATCCAATACAGTTCTTTTCACGCTGTACCTGTTGTGCATAAAAGCATGCAGCGTAAAGTGGCTTTTTGTGGCCAAGCAGTGTCTGTTTGTTTGTAGTTATGTGGCGCTGTTGTTTGAAATGTGACAAGAAAACTTTGTAAACTCAGTTTGTCATGTAGTTTAGTTTAATGCTCATCTATTCACTACAACCACACCAAGCAGAGAAAGTGTAACATTTCTTCATTTTACTGCGGCATGTGGGTTGGAATGAACATTGAGAAAACAGCTTAGCCCATGTGTAGGTCTTTAGCCTGTGCTCTATCACTCTCCCATTCAGCTTTTTTCTGCTCTTCTGTCCTTTTTATTTTCATCAGTCTCACTCAAGTGCCCTAATGAAAAGCAGAGAAATTACATTTATAAGTAACCTACAGTATTTTGGCGCTGATTATCTCATTTAAGTTGTTGATTGTAATCACACATATATCTCAAAGTGATACTTTTTCAAAATCACTTAAAAAGTCCTCATAGTCCCTTTGAATAAAATTAATCCCATTTTTCAAAACAACAATTAAAATGCATACAAGTTGTGAAATATTTAAAGCCAGATTAAAAAGTTATCATGTCCAAATGCTGAGCTGCGTGGACATGAAGGGTATGAAGGACCATGAATGATCCTTTGAACCTTCAGAGTTTATAAATAGGGCTGGTGCATGTCACTCAGTAAAGCTCTGTTCCAATGGAGCAATGGAGATGTTAAGGTAAAGTTTGGGGCTCAGCATTTCCATATTAAGTATTTGTCTTAAGGAAGTGCTTAACATCAGCATTTCAACTGATAGAAAATGATCCCCCCCAGTTTCATTGATAAAGTTTTGAAAACACAGTAGCTATTTTTTCACCATTGCCTCAAACTATCACTCCATGTTACAGAGTCATATATTCATCTTGTACTGATTGTCAAACTTTTGTCTAATTTTTATGGCTAATTTCATGCACTGGTGTCAATCACCTCATACACACAGAGCAATTTTAAGTGTTTTTTAATTGTACTGGCCAGTGAGTTGCCCCTGTCACTGGGTAGCTGTGTTGACTCATTTGCTTAGATGTAAATAAATCTCACTTGGGAACAATCTTGGTAGTAAAATATGTCTGTTGTGTCTGTCTTCTCTATGGATATTAAAGTTAACATTTAGCATTTAAGTGCTTTGTTTCATTGTTTGTGACTTTCAGCTTACAGGCTCTGAAACTGTATTACAGACAAAATATGTTGTGCTTTGGGGGTGAGCTGTCTGAGCAGTGTGTGTTCAGTTTTGAAATACTTATCCTCCTGCTGACAGATGAGACTAGAGTTTTTCCATGACAACTCCTGACTTTGACGACCTAACAATAGCTCCCCCCATCTCATGTCTGCTGACAGGACACAACAGGACTGAATGAGGGACAGATCCTTTAACTCTGTGTGCTGGGTTTGTAAAGAGGAATTACCATTAAAATGAAACGTTTGTTTTGTTTTATATTAACTTATGCTGTTGGATGCATGCACAGGCTGTATCCAGTAATGCAAAACACTTATTAAGCTGTGCTACAACATTAGTCACAGTTAAACGTGTGGACTTTACAAAACTTTCCTAGAATGAATTATTAATCTGAATTAATCTCTTTTTATCTGATGGTCTTCATTTTGAATAAATTATACTCTGCATTAGTCTGCGTGTATTCTGAGTAACATATGGTTTATGACTCCAGTTGAAATTCATTTTATGACTCTACGACCACGAATAACAAGAGGAGAGTAAACATTCCTTGTTCTATGTGTTTCATCTGCTCTTTGTTGGACCTGGACTCTGTTAAGGTGGCTACTTTGGTGGCCTGTCTGCCACCCAATCTGGTTTTTCAGCCCACACTGAGAGAAGGAGCTAGACCAGCCTCCTTAGATTAGCATCTATCCCTGAAGGCTATTAAAAAGCCATTTGTCTCAATACAAATGGCAGTCAGTTATAGGCAGCCCAAGTGTTGCCTGTTATATTTTAACCCTGTAGATTCTGTCTGCCAAAACCCCCAGCCTCTAGTGTTACACCAGAAAGAAGCAGCTCACTGAAGCAAGAAGTGATACCAAACGATTGCCCTTTCTTTTATTAAAAATTTATCTCAGATATTATTTAATCCCCGTCAGATATTATTTAATCCCCGTCAGTTATAAACCTTAAAGGAAACAAAATGAATTTTTAAGATGTTGAATCGGATGATTAATGTCAGTAAATCCTAGATATGAAATAATCTTTAGATTTAGACATTGGAAATTATTAGGGCTAAATTATTAGTAAATGCCATAAAAAAATGAAATTTATGTCACCTGTGTATAAAAATCAGTTTGGGGGCTAGAAACTGTGTAGTTTCTAGTACCATCTGTTTTAGTTACTTCGAGGTAGAAATCTTGCAAGCTACCAGTATAGCAGTTGGCCTTACACAGCAAAAGTTGAAAATTTGTCAATGTCTTATTTATTGTAAAAACAATGTCTTATTAGATTTAAAGCTGATTAAAAAGTGCCAGACTGCAAGGCCCGTATATCCAAGCATACTTTTCTTTGTTGATTTCCATCATCTGGATGAAGTAGTATATCAATAATAATCCATAAAATTACATATCTATGTTTTATAGTGGTGTATGAGTAGCACATGCTTTTCTGGATGCAGTTCAGGCAACAAGAAGCATTAGAAAAGTGAACTTTGCACTAATTTTCAAGGAAACAAACACATGTAATTGTTGACAGTGAAACTTGTTAAGGTTATGTTAAAGTTAATACCTAGACCCAACTTTGAGTGTATATTTGTAAAACCCTTCAAATTAAAATATCTAATCAAACAGATAAAATTACAAGATAAAGGTGAATAGGCTTCTGCATGAGGCATCTTCCCTGTGTGGATTAAATGCTACATAAAAAGGAACATTAGGTTTGACTTCATCAAAATTTTTGCTAGAAAGCAATATCAAGCCAGAGGAAATTCACAAGTTGGAGCTTTTTCAACATACAGCTCATTATCAATGCACTCAACAATCTATATTTTGACATCATATTTCAGCTCCACTCTTCCTCCCTAATTTTCTCACCCAAACTAAATACGGGGCTTCATCCTGCACTATATGTTGAAGTTTAGCATGTTGCCCGTTACAATAAAGAAAGCCAGAAAAAGTGGCACAGTCAGTGTTGTGACTGGGGCCAGAAAGAGAGCGGTGCAGAGAATGATGAATGACAACAGCAAGGGAGAAAGAAAAAGAGATAACGATGGAGACAAAGAGAGTTTGAGAGCAAGAGTTGTGGAAAGCAGGCTGGTTGGAGTGTGCTGGCCGGGCCCCAGCGGAGCCATCGATCCAGGCTGGCCTTACATCAGAGACAGGAAACCTGAGCTGCATGCTTCATCACCTTCCCCTCGGAGACCTCCCTCTCTCCTCTCCTCTAAATTCTTCCCTTTAACCGGCTCCTCTCCTCTGAATCCTCCCTCAACCATCTCCTCTTCTGTCCTCCTGTCTCCCCTGCTCCCCTTTCCTCCCCTCTTACCCAAGGCCGTGCAGCCTCCTCTCCATGTTGCTGTCAATTCATCATTCTCTGGCTGCACCCGGCGCTAAGTGCACACAGTCGTCCATTCACAACCACTCATTCATTAAACTTGCTGTGCATGTGCGTGTGCACTTGTGGTTTTCTGTGTGTGAACATGTGTGCACATCAGTCTGCATAATATGCACAACCTGTCCTGCCTGTCTGCTTAAGCTATTGTTTTGAAAGGAGGGGGGTGTAATATGGAGGCCGATGCCATGAGACTCTGGGGTAACAAGGTTAGGTTATCGAATTTGTTTAGGCGTCACTGTCTCCTGTGGGAGTCAGCTCCACTCCCCCACACTCCACTACCTCACCCTCATCTCTCACCCTGCTCAGGATAAAATATCTCAGCAGGCGAGTGTAAGGGCTGTGTTGTGTGGTAGCTTGGGTGTTGGCTTATATATGTTTCATGACACTGTAAGACTCAACCTATTATACAGTTTAAAGACGTGATCATACTGCTCCCTAATTAGCTACACCAAACAGTTAAAGGCTAAAGCAGTTACTGAGTGTCTATAGTTTCACTGCTGACTGGAAAGTGTGGCAGTATTGAAAGTGATTATATAATCGGGTCGAATGTTTGTAATGTTTTGGGGGTATTTTTTTAACAAGAAACACTCGGCTGTTGAGACATACAACACTGACACGAATAATGGAGAGAGACAAGAACACTGCATGATTTAATGCAGCATTTGAGTTTTCTTCCTCATCGCTCTCAGGATCCATGATTTTTTCTTTTTTTGACATTTAATTTGGTATCTTCATAATATTAATAGATTTCTTTATTCCAGCTTTTGTTTCTTTAATGCCCAGTGTAGTTTCTGTATTGGTCCTTTTTGAGTGTGGTTAAAGCCACAGCCACAGCCAGGCTCTATTATTCCTATATCTGTAACAACGACACTCCAATGAGAAATAAGACACTTATTTTTAAAATGACCAATCAGAAATGATTAATTTACAAGGCTGTTCAATGAAATTAGTAATAAGTCAAAATGGCTACAAACTTGAAGTAATGGGAAATAAAACAATATCTTGTTGGCTTGATGCCCTGTAATGTATCCAAGTTGAATCAAAGTTGCTTTGATTCATTTTTGCCCATATCTCTCACAGGGTAATTGAGAAAAATTTAAGCATTTATTTAGTGTGCATATATCTCTCCTGAGAACAAAATAGAAATAACATACCAAAAAAAGAAGTCAACTGTTATAGAAACTTCATTTTTATTTACTTTTTTCTGGTTTAATTGGAACCATGAAAATTACAAGGAACATTTTCTTCCTCTTAAAAACGACTTGGCCACTGATGCTATGACTCTGACTTTTAAACAGACAGAGTGACATAAAATGGCATGAATACAATAAGATATATGATAAAAAGAATTAAGAAAGCCTGAGTCTATATGATTAAATCAAGGTGACATGAAATTACAACAAATGATTGTAGATAATTAAAAATAAAAAGTCAAATGCTCACATGCGCTTGTACATTTTTTTCAAAGAATCTTAATACTTGTGTGGACTTTATTCAGTCTGGCAGTGTTTTTCATATTAAAGAGTCTTTAAAAAAAAAAAAAAAAAGACTTACCCAACAAGGTCTTTTGATGTGTGACTTTACAATTGATACCAAGTGTCCCTCCTTTACCTGGTAAAAGGTGTGCTTAAAAGCACAAAGTTTTGTAAACATTAAAAATACTTTCAGGTATGAAAATTTGAGCTCATTGAGGCTGTGTTTTCTCAATTTCCAGGTGATTATTTATGACATAATTGTATGACAGGTAAGATGCTGTTTGATTTATAATACAGATATTTTCAACAAGCTTTAAAACATATGGTTCTAAGAAGATAGGTCACACTGATGTGTACTAATCTAAATTTACATAATTTAATACAAAGATCACCATTACTGGCAAGGAGGCAAAGTCTTTTTTTTTACCATGATCAAGATTAATTGTAGTGAACTTCAGTACACTTGTTTAAAATTTTAGAATTTTAATTCCCGGGGAAACCCCGGCCACATTTGTTCTGGTTTCTAGGGACTAGAAACTCTACCGCACATGGTGATCAGTTTTCAGGAGGAGACATGAGCTTAATGAACAACCCAAACAGCACAAAAACACTATTTCTCCTTTCTCATAATGTATTGATTTTGTTCTGACAGTATCAGATTTGTACTTTTACTCAGCCTCACATGCAGAGTAAAATCAGGACACACACACACACACACACACACACACACACACACACACACACACACACACACACAAACACACATCCATACATACCATTTGTGGTCCGTCCTTCCTCACACATCAACCCCAATGAAGACAGCATAAATCTAAAGGTTTAACAGCATTTACTGAGAGACGTCCTCTTGAGTTTCTTCTCTTCTTCTTCTTCTTCTTCTCGGTATCGTCATTCTGGACATCCTGTTTGTCTGCAGTCCAGATCAATGCTGAGGAATTCCCTGGATGAGACCAGTGGAGGAAAAATAGAAATATACATTTTCCAATTAATAATGCATTTGCTTTTCTGTAGAGTGACATCAGTATGTGTGTGTGTGTGTGTGTGTGTGTGTGTGTGTGTGTGTGTGTGTGTGTGTGTGTGTTTCTGTGTGTGGGATTTTGTCACAGAATAAACTAAAGCCACTGTGTTTTGGGGCTTTATATAATGATAAAAAATTGCATCATGATAATACAAACTTTTAATCATGTTTTTATTGTCTTTGAGTAAACAAAGAAAACTATTTATTCAGGTGGACGTGAAGTAGTATGAAATAATACCCCAAAAAAGCCTGATAAAGAAAGAAAAATGAAGTGAAATAATATCTGCAAAATCACTTTAACTTATTCCATGCCCAGCTGAACTGATCTAAGAGGGCAGAAGCACATAACATGCATGACTAGCTGGTGCATTTGGTACCACCAATGAATTTTTCAGCAACACAGGTAGGTTCAAAAGCCTGATAAAGAAAGAAAAATGCAGACACTGACAGAAGCTGAAAGCCCAGGCTTTAGGGCCAAGGCAAACAGATTCTGGGAAATAAATAATGGAAAAACCAGAGGAGAGGAGATGCGTAAATAGCTGAGAGGAGAGAAAGACGTAGCATCCCATTCTGATGGAAAAAAGAAGAAGAAGAAAAGGCAAAAGTAAGCAAAAAAGTGGAAGGGGAAGAAGAGGAAGGGCTGTTTTGCAATTGCAGTTTACACTAGCACACACTAATCGGCCGAAATGCAGTATGTAGCATGTGAAAAACAGCAGCGTCTGCAGTCGTTAGATTTGGTCTCTTTACTCATTCTTAAAAGAAACACACCTCATTTGTAAGATATCAACCAAAAAAGTCACCAAACCATCTCTACTCAATGATGAGTCTTCAGGGTGGGTCTTGCTTTGCCCCCACGCTGCCACAGAGTGAGTAAATGGTCATCATGATCAATATCTATTTCCTGTGGTGTCAGGTTTCAGAATAATGTCCATATTGAACCAATGTTTCAGCAGACTCCCTCCACAGTTTCTCTCTCCCAGCCGCCCAGCATTTCCGTTGCTGAAGGGAGAGAAAATCCCTACAAATCAGATTAAACAAATGATTTTCAGAGAAGCCATTGATCATCCATCTTGCCCGGCTGGCCTAACTGGGGATCCTAACAGCGCAGAGTGGGCATCTGAGAAGGGAATGTGCCTCTAATCTGGTTTGCAATTCCTGTTTATCCTGCACAGATCAGCAGTGTTAACCTAATAGGTGGAAACTCCTGATCTCACTCTTACTCTGAGCCTGTGAAAACCACACTGAAACAAAATCCATGCATGTGCAATACACGGGGAAGGGGCTTCTAGTTCAAAAAAAGAAAAAACTATATTCCGTGATCACAAACCAGCTTACCTCTTTGACATTTTGCTTGACACTGATTGGATAAAATTTAGTGTTGGTCAGGCCACAGATTTTTATGGCTGAGTGTGATAAATCAAGAAGAGATTTGTGGCTCTCAAAAGGAAATAAATGTTTGTGATTAACACCCCAAGATCAAAGACAAACACTCATAATTTGCTTCAAGTTTGGATTTCCTCAAGAGATATATATTTTATCAATGTTGGACAAGGTCTGGGGGTTAAGTCCAGACCATCTGGGCCTAAGCTTTTCTCAGGGATATTTCTTTATTTCTCATGCTATCCTGCCAAACCTGATGGGCTTTGTTTGATTTATTCTATAAATTACCTCTTTGTCACTGTTTGGGGGTTTTGTGATGACAAGAATATAACATATTTGGAATTAGTCCAAGTTGCTCTAATGGCAAAAACCATTTCCTTGGTAGAATTGATTTACAAATAATGCAAATTGAAAGCAGAAGACCAAAACTAAAGAAAACCTTTTCTGGGGCTGAAAGATCGTGTTACAAAATGACAAAATAATAATGAAAATAGATTGTTGCAAACTCATCTAAAAGGTATAAATAGCCTAATAGTAGTAGGCTTTTATGATAGAATAACCTGTGACGTGTGTGTGTGTGTGTGTGTGTGGGGGGGGGGTGTTAAAAAGGAACAGCTTTGCTTTTAAAAATGAGGCTTGGTGTGGCTTATACCTTACTTGCAACAGTTACCATAAAAGATGAGAACTGATGGTAACAAATAAAAAAAAAACTTTTGATGACTCTTCTTCATCAATGGATAAAATTTGACTGGGATATAAGTCACGACCAGTTGTCACGCCAGGCTTTGATTTGCTAGTGCTTGCCTTCATTAACTCCTCTTGTCTTGTTCCCCTTCAAACTATCGATGCCTCCTTCCAAATATGAGACAGTGATAGCTACACAAAGTTTACAGCCTGCTGCCTGCTAGAAGAGAGAAGGGGTCAACAATATCTAGTGAATAACTTCAGTTATGAAGATTAAATGACAGCCTACAATAAAATTAACACATCATGCTAGAACATCAGTTTCCTTGCTTCATTTTGATGTACACTGAAGTGGGTTGACCAGGATGAAGCCACAGCTTCAGTGAATAAATCCATTATGGAGGAGCAGTGGAATAGACAAGAGCTGCCTGGTCTCAGGCAGAGCCTTCGACACAAGCAGAGCACACAACATCAAGACTGTTGTTACCAGATACTGATGCAATTTTTTATATCAAATATTATCTGTACTCATTTATAGTTGATATTGACCAGGAAAAAAATAGTTATCTTTCCAGATGTTGAAGGTGCTTGTGAATTGGCTCTAGTTATTGTGTTGGAGGCTGGACCTTCCTGGTCCTAACCAGGAGTCTTTGTAATACTAAACACCAGCTCATGTAAAATACATTTCTACATCAGTAAACTGAATTATAACTCTTACAAGACACAAAAAGACAAGAACCCATGCAAAGCATAAGCC
Source organism: Thalassoma bifasciatum (assembly GCA_008086565.1). NCBI lineage: Eukaryota > Metazoa > Chordata > Actinopteri > Labriformes > Labridae > Thalassoma > Thalassoma bifasciatum. The sequence continues at coordinate 423,409 of RPOG01000018.1, forward strand.
AATCAATGTCCAGTCTGTGCTAAAAGCACAAATCTGGGGAGGGTGTACCTACTTAAAAGCCTGCACTTTTATGCCTTAATCAATTTATGGGTGTACTGGTCATTCAGCTTAAGCCAATAAACTGCTGGATTACCTTGAAATACTGCTTGGGCCATTGACCAGCAGTGTTTATGATGCCAATTATTAGATGTGTGTGTGTGTGTGTGTGTGTGTGTGTGTGTGTGTGTGTGTGTGTGTGTGTGTGTGTGTGTGTGTGTGTGTGTGTGTGTGTGTGTGTGTTCTGCTTAAGTTTTGGCATAACATAACTGAAAAACATCAACACTGTGCTCTTGGACTGGATTAAATGCTGTAAGAGTGAGATGTGGGGTGATATGTGGGCTACAATATAAGAGGCACTGGAGCATCTACACACTCATTCCTAAAAAAAAAAAAAAAATGCTCTCTCACACTAACACTCCTGAAAACCTACTATTAGGTGAAATAAAGCCATTTTGAGATCACAGCTGAAAATAGTCAGAAAACTTGATGGTGACTAATTGGGCAGGGATAATGATGTTTTTATCCCGTCACTGACGCAGACCCGAGGGAATACAAGAGTGAAGATGTTTGCTTATTTGTCTGCTTACACAGTGATTTAAATGCAAAAACGTTAGGTGTCATATCTTCCATCCTGCAAGTCAACTTCAAGTTGTCAATGACATGTAAGGACAGCAACTTCAGAAAATTGTAGCATGGTTTCTGAAAATTTCTAGAAATTTTACAACATTGCATTAGTCCAAACAACAACTTCTAAACCTCAACATCTGACACATTCTTCATGTGAGCAGGATAACACATTGTCAAGGACTTTTTTCCAGTCTCACTTACAGGGTTACCATTTCTATCTCATTTGCACTGGGGTTTATTTACAGACTCTCACACTTTCTCTCTGCCTTTCTATCTTCCACTCCTTTCTTGCTCTCTGTCTCTCTCTCTCTGCCTCTCTTTCATGCCCGGACTGACAGGAAGTGTCAGGTCAGGCCGGGTTATTTCAGGCCTAATTGGGAGATTGATGTTCCTCCAGAAACCTGGCACCTTGACATGCCTTTCATCCTCCCTCATGCACTTCCTCCCCAACGCAGAGCCAGACATGGTGACGGCTCACTGAAACACAGAGAACTGTCCTTTTTGAGGTCTTTCTCTCAGCAAGTCATGGGCTGGGATGACACCAGAGAGACAGACGGCCACATTGGGGAAGGGTGCAAGCAGTTAGAGGATCTCTGAAGAAATCACTGCAGCTACTTTATTTCCCACAATCCCATAACATCTGACTCAGTGGAACCGCATCCATGGATGTGCTGAAAAAAACAGAGTGACCCTTCAACTGGGCTCAAGGAAAAAGGGAGATCTGTTCTGGCTCGTGGAGCTATTTTTGGTAAATATCTAGAGAGATTTCTGTGGGACAGTGGCTTTGTTATGTGCCTTGTTACAATGCCACATCTAAGCAGGCTGTAACCTGAACCTCATGTCCACCACTTTTATAACACAGGGGGCAAGCTTTTGGGACAGATCAGGTTGGTGGGGCATGCCCAGACCACTGTTCTCTGTTTGAATGAAACGTGGCTTGAAAGGGTCTGGTCAACTTTTAAAGTTGCCAGTTCAACCAGGTCGCAAATGAGTTGATGCTCAAAGGTCAACATGTTCATACCACCTGTTTAAGCTGTTTTAACATTTTATTGTGGAGCACAGTGTTACCTCTGCTTCAGAAAGGTGCTACAAAACTAAACTTTATTGACTCTCTCTCTCTCTCTCTCGCTCTGGTACCCTGTTGTAGCTTAACAACAATCATGGCTTGAAAATCCCGTATCCTTTATTTTCTTACATCATAGACCACCTGCCCTTTGATTTGCCGGCCTTCTGGAGAGTTATAGGCAGACTTTGTTGTCTGCTTATTACAGCAGGAATGCACCAGATCTGTCTGCTGTGCTCCCTCACTGCACTGGATCAGAAAGATTTCCATTCAAGTCAATGTGTCAACTCACTCTGGAGCCATAATGTTGCAGTTCAGCTGTATGCTTGGTCCAACAGGTCGTAAGTCACCACAGCAATCCTGTTTCTGCAGGATACCCGAGCTGTGATGCATCAATTCAGGTATGAAAGATCCATTGAGACAGGAAGTGGTGCCTGGAAACCACGTATAAAAAGCCTGTGTCTTTCAAAATAAAACAAACTGCTCCAAAGTTAGATCATATTTAGCATGACTATGAGGACCAACTGACACAATAAGTAGAGACACGCAAGGAGAGACTTATCAATGGAGTGGCAAGGACGGGTACTCCTCTGTCTTCAACTCCAGCTGTCAGTCATGCAGATTACTGGACTGAACACACCGTCAACACGCAACGGAGCAGAGCTGGACCACAGACTCATCTGGAGTATTTCAGGCATAACTTTGTTTCATAATCCCCTAAGAAAGTCTTTCTGTATGCAATGACTGCATTATTTTGCTTTGAGCATTTTACAGACAGATTCAGGGATTTCTACATTTTAATATACAGTGGTTTGACAATCCAAAGTCAGTTTATTAGTCAGCCATTTCTTTGCTCATACTTTTTTTGGACAACCCTGACTTGTTCACTGCCACCATTATGTTATGCAAATTTGCCAAATACCAAGGGACTGGTTTGATGATCGGCTTTCTAGTATATAGCCAAAACAACCTTCACTAACTGCTAACATGTTCATTGTTAATCTGGATTAAGAATTTGTTGAACAGCTAGAGCACTCACATGTTTGCACTAAACGTGTAATAGCATAAATCCGGGCTCTGCTAACCTTGAGGAAAACATTTACTCCTTTTTTTTTGGCTCTGTCTGAAGGGATCCCTCTCAGCTCACCAGCAGCCACAGCTCGCTGCCCATCCAAGACTAGATGGGCAGCTGGAATTACCAATTAGTTTACCAATTGGCTGCAGCGGATTCGATTGGTTTGTAATTAATTCTAGTTACTGGCCCATAGAGCAGGACGGATGGCGCCATGCCTTTGTCCTACTGACACACTATCCCACAGAGCTGAGCCCCGGGGGGAGTCAGCGGACATCAATACAGGCCCCTGCAGCTACAGAGCCATCACACACACATACACACAACCAAGAGACAGCCACTCACACACACTAAGACACACAATACCTTACAAACCTTCACATACACACACACACACACACACACTAAACGGACCCCTACGCAGCGCTCGGCTGATTCCAGAGAAGGCGAAACCTCAACCGCCTGAGAAGGTGCTGACGACAAACAAAGACAACAGAAATCTTGTGTTTCGAGACCCTGACCTGCACGCACACACTTGTGTATGTATGTGTGGGGACAGGTGTGTGTTTGTGTAGAATAAGAGAGCGAGAGAGAGAGACATCAGAATTGAGACCGAGGGGTCTGACGGGTCATTGTGAGAATTTTACACCTTTAATTTGAGCTCTTGCATTTTGTGTCGGAACAGTTACCTGATGCACTTTTGCATGTGCATGATCAGGTGTGAGTACTCTGTGTGTGTATTAGTGAGTGTGAAAGAACAGTTTAGCAGCAGTGGCCCAGAGAGGAGGTCACACGGCTCATTGATACCTCCCACACTGAAGGTCAAGGCTCTTCCACTCAGGAGCAGAGGAGGGGAGGTTGAAAAAGATCGATGATTGAGATAAAAATACACTGCACCTCAGCTAGTCTCCTTTATAAACACAGCTCCAAACACACACACATTCTCACACGTACATTACACACCATCCATAAATGACTTCAGTGCAACTACGAGTGATCCAAGCTTGATCCAGGCTTTAAATGAAAGTGATATCAGAGTGAATGGTTGCAGCAGGAACTGCTGGCTTTTAGGATAACGATACAGTCATAAATGACTATCAAATGTTTATAACAGCTTAAACAAAGAGGTCTCTATTGTTGTTCAGGACTAAATCTCTTGCAACCAAACTACTGTTCCAACCCAATAGGGATGGGGGGGGGGGTTTCAAGGGGAGAAGTTACTTCACCTTTGGGAAGAAAAATAAGATAAAGCCAGTAGATCAAAATCCTGCAGGACAAAGTGAGAAGCAACAGCAGGTGAGAATATGTGACAAAATAATAATAATAATGATAATAATAATAACTCTAGCAACATCCATGCTACTCAGTCAGACTTATGTGCATAGATCACTGTCAGCATATGGTTGTTTGCCTTGATGTCTTGTGAAGTGCAATGGCCACACTTGGCAGCACATTGGGCTCTGGTACACATGAACACTTTGACCAATCCCAGTATTCAGAGCCACTGACATGACCAAGTAAAAATTTGTTTGCAGCAAGAATTGTTGCTCTGACTTTATCCTTTGTAGCTGTAACCCTATTTGATCAGATCCTCATGCCACAGACCAGGTCAAGAAACCTCACCCCATTTCCAGGCTTATCTATAAGCCTGACCTTTTCCCAATACCCCATGTGCAAGTGTTCGTCTTTGTTACTGTAATGGGTTTGTTTACGTTGCTCATGTGCTGAGGTGTTTTGGTTTTTTTTTTCCTAATCCCAAACTGTGCTCCCGTAATGGAGCCTAGTCTGGCATTGAGTTTTTTTTTCCTCCCTCCTTTCTCCTCTTGTTTCTTCTTCCTATCTAATGAAACGGGGCGCTGCCCACGCTGGCGAATTGACAGTTCTCTCGCTCCTGTCCTCCCAATGTTTATGTCTCTGTCTCTGTCTATTCTTTGTTTCTCGGACAGCATGAAACTGAAATGTATTTTCGTTGTTCTGAAACATGTTCTATGACAATAAATGAATCTTGAATCTTGATCTTGAAGATTTTCTCGACAATCTCTGGCAAACAATGCACAAATCTGAAAAAGTCTAGTTGGTCCATCGGTTAATGATTAGCATTAGCCACCAGCTGCAGCTATCTATTTCTGTGCCACTTTGGCTCCACTAACCAAGTACCTTGCTTCTGTGTACGAACACAGAGTGACTCTAATGCCAAAATGCTAAAGTGGGCGCTTCAAAAGAGGGTTCACAATCTAACTGGTGTAGCCAAGGTGACTACATTCATATCCTTTGGTCAGTTTGTGTCTGAGGAATGAAGGAGAAAATCAGAGAAGAGTGCAGCTCATGAAAGACGACAATGTGTGATTTATGTGAGCAGAGTGAGGAGTGGTAATAGAAAGTAAAGCTCTACAATGCTTTTAGTTAATGACAAGACTACTAGTGAAAGATGTCTGTATCGCCATCACTCCATATTATGGATGCTAGTTAACACAGTGAAGCGTAGAAGGCTGGTGAGCATCCATCAGGAAATGAATAAGGATGATACTGAGAAAGGATTAGAGCTGTAACAGTCACAGGCAGACAGACAAGATAATATGTTATAACCTTCCATGTAACGTTATTTAATGGCTGTTTGAACAGTATATCAAAGCAGGTTTCAAAGAAAGGATAGTCTCGAATATACACCACGATACAGCCCAGGACATAAAAATGTTTGCATTATAGCAACAGTTCAGCTTTTTATTAATTTCTGTTAAGATTTCAACAACAAAGTTCAATATGCTGATGTTAAAATGCTGCCTGAGTGACAAAGAGCCTCCAGTCAGTCGGGTAAGGGATGGCCCCTTCATCCGAGAAAATGAATGAGCAACACATCTGATCTCACCGCACTCCTCATCATCAGCTATCAACTGCAAAGACGGATGAGTGAATTCACCGCAAGAGAGTCAAAATCAATATTGATACTATATTTCACCCAGAGACAACTGCTGGCATGATGCTGTTTGTTATTGGGATTCGTAAGAAATATGTCCCATTGAGCTAATCTGCCTCATGACAGCACAAGAGCACACAAAAATGCTCCTTACCTGAGGAGAAGTATCTGCTGGGTTTTAATTTATCTAACTCGCTATTAGTGGTCATTACAGGGTGGGCCATAAGTTTTCATACATAGGAAAAATAAACATTTTATGTTGGGCAACCATTTTTATTTATATAATGTGCTCTATATGTTTTTATGATGTATGTCTCGTATCTTCACCCAAATACACCATGGCCTTCAAGTGCCTCCAAAGAAAACAAAAGATAATCAAACACATCTTCAAGGGTACCTGAAACATTATCAAATACACTTAATACAATTTTCTATGTATGGAAACATATTGCCCACCCTGTAGCAGGATAAATCACATTCTAATAGAATTATGTTGTCTTGAAGGGGTCTTTAAGTTATTAAGACATTCACATTACAACAGCACATCACTTTTGGATTTTACTGAAACTATTTTAAGTGCCAAAGTCATACATTGGTAAATCAAAGGCCGTCCACAGCATGGTGACAGTTTACTTTTCAGAGATTAACATTAAAAGCAGAATGCGTTACAAGACTGAAATAGAAGTTGACAATTCCTCTGCAAGATCTAGAAAAACTTGTACTTGTTCCTTTTTTGTCACCAGTATTATGCTATAGCTAACAGGAACCTGAGGAGCTAGAACGTTGACCATGTTTGAAAATGTTCAGTCATTTTCTCGTCCTCATCCGCTGTTGTGATGAAACTGCACTGACATTACCAACCAGAAACTTTTTTTCATGTTTTCTCTTCATCACTGCATCATATTTCACTTTTCTACAACAACGAAGCAACATAATTAGCTCAGCCAGGCCAGGAGTCAACAAGTTTGAGCTTTTGCAGCCAAACACAAAAATGGCAAGGATTGTGTACAATTCAAGCAATCTGATTAAGCACCAAGTTGGTTCATACCTCTCTGATCAGCCTCACCAGCCACAGATAGTTAACTTTTGAAAGTAACTGGTAAAATGTGTTATTGTCCCTGTAACCAACCAGCACAGGTTGGCTGAGCAATGTAGAAGCCTTCTCACTGTTAGCAGATGAAACTGATTTTGCTACGGCTCTAGTTGTTGTGATTTATTCAGAGTTAGAGGTTAATAGCGTGCTTCTAAAACTGTATTGCCTTTGTCTTGAGACTCGTGTACGACCATAAATCGCCATCTACTTAGACCTGATGTCACTCACTCATGGATTCTCTGCAGGAATTAACGTCTGTCCAATCAAATGCGTGCATCTGAAGTGCAGTCCAGTGATACCACTTATTTGGTCAGTGGTGATGGTTGTGTGTTAACATATTTAGGAATAAGTTAATTCTACATTACCTCATCCTGCATTTATATCCTAATATCAGAGGAACACAGTTCTACTCTATTTTTATATTAATGTCTGTGGCTGTGGTGTCATGCATGTTGAAAAAATTCCTGAAAATGTGTAATAGCACTAACAAAACCACAATCAATAGCTTCAGTGTGTAACAACAAGAATCCTGCACAGTCAAGGTGAAACACATCACATCAAACAATCGACCTGATGTTGAATAAGATGTCCCCGTTTTGCCGCAACTGTATCCAAACCGCTCAAGCTTGCCAAACATACTGAGAGGGGACAGAGGGCGCTGGGGTTTAGGGTGCTCAGAGCATGCCTGTGGCAAACCTCTGTCAGATATTGTTTGTGTTTAGCGCAGAACCCCATCAAGAATTGATGAAGCTCTCTGGAACTCTGCTATCATCAGAACAGGGAAGAATCAGAGCATGGTAAAAACTACATCTGTGCCTCTCCCCCTGCTCAGCTCCCACCATTTATGAGAGCTGTCCATTAGCTCAAGCCATGGGGCTCAAGTTCTGCACGCATTTGTGATCGCTACTGTGGGCAGGTAAATCTGTCTGTGAGTGTGTGTGAGTATCCCCATGTCAGCAGGGGAGAGTCAGACAAAATATATGACACAATGAGTAAAACAAACATGCAAGAAAGAAAAAAGAAAGGTAAAACAAGAGGCAAGATTAAGTATCATGTGTTATATTCGATTCGTGCAATGACTCAGTGAAGCAGTAACATGATTGGTTGAAAACACTTTCCTGCACATTTAAGTGTGTGCTCAGACGTGCAGACATATACACTTGCACGCAGCAGAGCCATTAGCACTGGTGGCTTGTTTGAAGCCTAGGGCACTTCCCAAATGCTCATGGGTAAAAGTGCATGTGTGTATGTTGGTGTGTGAGTGTAAGCAAACAGACAGCAAAGAAATTAAATCTGAAGGTAAAGAAATAACCAGGAAAAAAAAAGAGGAAGAAGAAGAAGGAGAAAGGAGATGGAAAAATATGGACACAAGGACACAAAGCATGAGCAAAGTATTAGAACACAAAGTCTTACACACACACACACATGCAGGGTAACACAGCTGATCTTCTTACACAGCCTTGGCTGTCTGTAGGCTAACCACAATCCTGCTCCCTGCAGTGCTGACCGCAAAGCAGTCAACAGAGGCACGCTGGGCCTTATCCTGCATGACACGCTGGTCGATAATCATGCACACCACCGCATAGCACAACACTACTGCAACTCCAATACCTGGGCCTGTCTATATAGACAAGTAAGACAACATGGAGCCACACTCAAACTAACAGTAGTTTATCCTAATAAAAGAAAATAAACATTTGACTTTCCATGTGAAGTATCTGTACATAGAGAGACGGGATGATGGCAGTTTGAAAACAGATACAGACTGAGAAAAATGTAAACAAGTCTGTACAGCTGTAGATTGTATGACTATGAGACAAAACAGTCATTGAAGACTTTGTGAACCGTGATAAAACGTTGTAATTGTGAAGTGGTTTTGTGAAGTTTTGTACAGCACAGAATCAAATGTGAAAATTATAATATCAATACTGAGTGGAGATGTTTCAATCAACCTTTTACTCAAGACAACATTAGAGTGTAAGATAAAGGACAGGAAAAATGTTTAAAGACTAAACATGCAACATCCAGCTCTTTAAAGGAAGAATGTTAAAGAATTACATATCAAGTTCAGATACGGCCATACATTATCTAGTCAGTTTATGCTTGATTGTGACTCTAAGGGATCTTTACAATTCCCTACATTAGTGAATATACCAGCCACACCAGTAATCTCATACAAAAAGCATTCATCATTTATTCATTTGCTGTTCTGTCATATTTTCTGTAACAAACTGTATAAAAGACAGCGTTACTGTGACAGGGGTAGAAGAAGAAAAAAAAGAACCTTGAAAAAAACCCAGTCATCTCTCAGTTCTGTAAAATGCAGCCTGTGCTGTCCTCTGTTTTATATAAGCAGTAAAATGTCTGATGCATGACCAACAAGCTACCTTTCACAGCACACAGCAATACAACATTGTAGACACACTGTCACATAAACCTACTGATGCAAACCCTTATAGAAGTCTGTCTGTATCCATCACCAGATCACTGAGAACATGTCCTGGATGAAATCTGGAGACCATAAACCAACGCATGGTTACTTTTTCTCAAACATCAGCTCATAGAAGAAACCATCACTTCCTGGTGTCCATACTCTTGAACATTTCAATGAAATGCTGTATATGTAATGTTTATGTGCCCCAAAATTAAACCTTTCAGGACCCTCTGTACAAGAGTGGGATTGTCATCCCAATGGCTGGAGACCAAGATCATTATTTTCTTCAAGTAATTGACAGAAGTAGAAAAGCATATTGTAAAAGTAACAACTCCATTTCAGAAAGCATTCTTCTGAGTGCATATTTAGTACCCCTCAGACCTTTTAAGTTTCTTTCTTTCTTTCTTTCTTTTTTTCTATTTATTTACTTATTTTTGATACAGTTGTGATTCCAGGTCGTCCATCAGCCCCAGCATTATGTGTTTGATTCTCTAAGAAAACCTGCAGCGTGTACTGTGAGACTGAGTTGAAAACAAAAGAAATGTGAGCAGCAGTAAGTGCTGGGCTCAGCTCATAAAGCAAATTTAGAAACTCAACAGCCCCACCTGCTGCTGTATGTCTGAATTATTCTCCAAGTTGAAGATTATTCATATCTGAAGTCGCTCGAACAGTGTGCATGATCTGAGTTGTGTTGAACTGGGTGACTTTAACAGTCAGAACATACATTTAAATAAAGAGTGGGTTTTTTTTATTCATCTCCGTCTATAGAACCCTTCACTCATTTTTTATATCAAAGTGTGTGGAAAAGATACCAAGGGCATCATGATGAGAAAAAAAACCCCACACAAGCTGTTATACTAGGATAGTGGAAGCAGGTTTATATGATCCATATACATTAAAAACTTTAGATAAGTGGGTGAGTTGAATATTAAATCGTGGTAGTTCTTTTGAAACTCGGTTGTTGTTGAAATCCAAACCTTCCAAAGATTAGGAGACGAAAAGGATTGCTTTTCTAGATTTTGGAACAAAGTGGAGTTGTGACAGATGAGGCTGAAACATTGTCACAAACTTGAAGACCAGTTTTACTATAACTGTAATAAGTTGAAGCCAAAACCTTAGTCTGGTGGTAAATCATCATTTTTCTGTTCTTTCAAAACGGAAAAAAAAAACTAAGTCCAGATGGACAAAAAAAAGTTAACTTCTGATGTGATTTAATTGGATGTGAAGTTGAAATACTTGCAACTGAGTTTTTCTTAAAATCCAGAATCTTCATGCAAGAGCGAGTGAAAACGTGAACATGTGGAAAGAACAGAAGTAGACACCTTAAAATGAAACATAATCCAAATCAAAGGAGACAAACCTGAGACTTTTTCATCAACATGTCAAATCTCAGGCTGCTTTCCCCTTTTAAAGCCCTTTAGACTTTACAAACAAACACAAAGGGGGGTAAGTGCAGGCATGCACACATTCACTCGCACACAATCCATTACCTTGCACTGTGCAAACATAGCTGTAAACCACACACACACACACACACACACTAAAGAAATCCATTTTGAGTCTTTGAAGGTGCCAGTGCATCGTCAAGTGGAGTGTCCGTGTGTGTTGACCTGCATTTGGGTAGATTCTGACTCCCCATGCGGCCCAGCTCAGAGGAGTGAAGCCAAGCAGAATCTCTGTCCTCTGTCAGATACAGAAAACCACTTAGCAAATTAGCAGTCTTCTCTTTTTGCCTTAACAACACAGATGTGAACACACAATGCAAACACATACTGTACAAATGGAAGTGTGTGTGCAGGGGTACACACACACACACACACACACACACACACACACACACAAGCTGCAGATGTTGGTGGGTCAAAAGAGACCAACAGGACTAGAAACATGCAGAGGCAGGAGAGAGACAGTTAGTGGTGAGAGAGGGAGTAAGAAAGAAAGGGAAAGCATGAGGGAGATGAGAGGTGAGAGGAGGAGGAGAAGGTGGTCAGGAGGATGTGGGGCAGATGGGAAGGATAGAGTGCGTCCCTGTGGAGAGAATGGTCGCTGGGTAAATTAGCCTAACACCAAAATCCAGTCCACTGAGGGGACCATGCAGGAGTGCCTGTGGCACGCATCTCGTTTTCAGGGGTCACCACTGATGCACATCAGCTGAAATGAACAGACACTCACCGACATGCATGCAAGCACTCACACACACAATAGTCTTTTGAACACATTTCAATAAACTTCAATACCTACTGCTTCTGTAGGTTCTTACAGATGCTGTTCACATTTTCAGAGAGCCCATCAAATACACACACAAGTACATGCTGCTTTAATCGTGTTATAGAAAGGACAATCTGTCTGGCTGTTGTGTGTCAATTCTCTTACTTTGACCCTTACAGGAGGGAAATGTATTAGAAATGAATTTGTTGGACTCTGGGTCAGTCACCAGCAATTATAATTGATTGATACATTAGCAGGTTGCCCTGGTAGCTTTTCAGATGTTGGATCTTGTTGTATCTGTCAAAGTGCATAAGGGAGTGCAAAATAATGTAGATTCTGTTGAAGCTTGTGTATCTACATTCTGCATCAAAACAGTATGTATATTGTTTAATAGCATAAATTAAATGCCAATTCAACAGTAGTATATCAATATTTTGTCTTGGTTTCAAAGATGATAAGTTGATCACAACCACTTTTGCATATTAGAAAAAGGAATTACCTGAACCATTTCTTCACAAGCAAAGATTGTTTTAAGATATCTTGTTCCTTCTCGACTCCGGCTTCTTTCCCCTCACAACCCCTATGTGGTTGCCCCCTGGGAGAAGACTAGTGGACTCTTCCCACTGGAGTTTGGTGCCATCTACTGGTCATTTTTCCCTTTTGTAAGCCAATCGCACTGACCCTTTTGCCGGTTTAATTCACAGGTGTTTCATTTCTCAGAGCTGAATAGTGCTCGCCGATCGCACTTTCAGACCTTTAGAAATGGACCTCTCAAGTCTGGTGGTGTGCATTTCAGTTTTTGTGACGAACTTAACCGTATATAAAATATAATGATGTGTAAATTTCTGAGATGGATTGAAAAATAAAATACTTTCCTGAGAGGTCAGCTTTTTCAAGAGTGAGAAATTGAAAAAGTATTTTTCTCATCTGTTTTCTATTCTATTCTATTCTATTCTATTCTATTCTATTCTATTCTCTTGTAAAATAACTGTGGTTAAAGTGTGTTGTCAACTTCTTACTTCTGTGGAGTGCTCCTGTGGTTTTCCCCCTAGAAAGTCTGTTTTGGGCCAGGCTGAGGGTCAGGTGTTTTGATGGGGGGCTTCGATAAATCTTGAAAAAGAGAGATTATGGTTTCAGATTTTTTTTAAACATGAATATAGAGGAACAATGCTGAATGTCCATGTGAAAGATTTTCTCACTCCAAAATCCCTACACATTCACATGTTGTAAATTCCTTGGTGCTGGAGTGATGAAAAGTCATTAAAAGTAATGGACTGATGTGCACACAAAAACACAGGAGTCTGAAACCTTAAGCAATAAAATAACCAGAAACACTGTCATAATTAACATATGTGATGTCTTTTTTCATAAAATTTAAGAAAAAACCCATAAACATAAGAGCCATATGTGAGTGTATTATGTTTGTGTGTGTCCATTGTCCACACAGGATCCACAAGATCACATTGGGGAATTCGGGACACATGAGGATCATACTGATTAACACTGGACTTCTCAGCAGTAATGCTGAGGATTAAGACAGCTAATAAATGTTTCATTCAAAGCCAGACAGAGATCAAACGTGAGAAAAGCCCCCGCCCCGTACTTTGGAGGTCCGTGTGGCTCTGCTCTGTCCTCTCCTCCTCCTCCTCTCCCCATCCTCCTCCCTCAGCTGTTGGTTTTCAGCTGTATTATGACAGCCTCCACAGATCGTTTCACTGGCAACTACAGGCCCTGTTCTTGTGCCTACACATCATTAGCTCTGCATCTGTCATCTTCTTAACAGGTTCCCACTAATGTGGCCAAAGACCCACTTCACTCCTATCCAACAGACAGCAGCAGTCTCTCCATCCAGCCTTATTTTCTTGACTTTCACTCCTTTCACTGTAATTCCTGTATTTCCCCTCACTCCATTCCTCTCCTCCCTCTCTCTCTCTCTCTCTCTATGGACCCTCCACTTTTAACTCCTCCCCTCCACTGTTTCATCCCCCTCTTCATTCTTCTGCTCAGAGCTGTATCTGGTGAGATTCAAGGCTGGTGCCAATGGTCAACAGGGGATTAGCAGGGATGGCGGTTGGAGAATGTGTGAAAACCTGTTAAGTCGCACACTCTGCAGACCAGATGCCCTCTCTCTCATGCACACATGCATGTAGGAACAGATAACCTACACATGTGCACAAAGACATGCAGCCAGACGCAAGCTGTTTCTGATATCACATAAAAGACTGCATGCATGAACCACAGCCCACTATCAAACACTTTATAAGGACCCAGTTTATGCTGAAACTGAACATTCTTCTGTTAAAATTATCTGAAGGCTTGATACAAAAGTTAAAAGAAAACAGAATAACAAAACAGAAATTTTCAAAATGGACAAAAAAATTTGTCTAATGGCAGAGACTGTGACACTGGTCCCTGTAAATGGGCTTTGTGGCTGTGTATGTAACTCTATCTGTGGAAGGGGAATACAGCAGTGGTTGGGTAATGGAAAGGTCATTTAGCCAATCCCCCAGGTAGGGGGGCTGCTCTGACACGGCTCGTTTGTCACAGTTCAATAGCTGCCACTCCTGGGAGTGTGAGGCAGGGAGAGAAAACGAGTGAAAGAGGGATCTGAAATGTATGTGTATGTGTGTCTGTGTGTGTGATAGTGTGCACAGAGCCTGGCAGCACAGCTGATTCCCAGAGCTTGTCCGTCCATTAGAGGCCTCAAACAGGGTCACAACGAAGGCCAAGCAGCACGGACTCAGCCATCTCAACGTGCAAACTTGTAAGCCTCGGTTTGGGAGGATTATATCCGCTCTAACTGGTAGATGTTTGGTTTTTCCAAGTGGGAAAACTGCTTTCTTACATCCTTTTAAACCCAGAGATGGCTGTTATCCAAGCCTGTAGATGGCCGCATGTGATATACCTGTAGTATATTAGCTTATCAATTTTCCTAAACCAAATTGTTCAAAAAATTCTAAGAGAAAAATGATAATAAATACACAGAAAATGACATAAATACTTTCGATGTAATATTAATGCACAATAAAAATGCTCAGAGGGTCTTTTCAAATTCACATTTGTCATAACACTATAATAAGGCAGACAATGTTATGACCTCTTTATGAAATAGTCTTTATTTTTTTCCAACATCTTTATTGTTATCATAGGTTACGAGTTGACCAACCCACCCCTACTGTCATAAGAAAAAGAGAAAAGCAAAAGCACACTCCCAAACAATGAACTTCAACAGATCTCAGAATAAATAACGGAATAAAGGGTGATGGTTGAAGAAAAATATGTTCTCATTAAAACATCATTGGATTAACTGGAAATGATTGTCACAAAGCTAAGACCATTTTCTTTAAAATTTAAACAGAATAGTTGCTTTGGAAAAGGTATGAAGCACAATAAGGTTTAATTTTTTTTGTTTTATCACCCATAAATTAAAGGTCCATCTAATAAAAAAAAAATCTATATTCATTTATATAAATCAAAAATGTACAGTTTCGCTGCACAGTTTGAAAAGATGGAGAGGAAGAGAAGTCAAAATGGTGTCCTATAATCTTTTTTCTCACTTGGCTGCACAGATGTGTACTGTCCCTTTAACGTGTTGTTAGGTGTGTGACAGGATGATCCCTCGCTTTGTGAGAGCAAAAGATTTTCACACGTCTCATTGAGCGGCTGGTGAGAGACACCGCTGTCTGTCCTCCTCACTTTGAAAATCAATAATCAGCTTCTTTGTGCTCATTCACGGGTCTCCATGTCTTCCCGCAGAGATGCCTGAGGCAGAGATTTGGAGTCATTTCAACGAGGGTCAGAGATTTAGGACTTTATATCCAAGTCCCTGTAGAGATTTAAATACCACCAGCTCAGAGGGGAGGGAAGAGTTTGACTATTAGGACTTAAATTGGTTGGATTGATTGAGAAAGCTATCTGTCTCCCCCCTGTGGTCATAGTTGGAAATACATCAACTTAAAATATGCAAGAAATATCATTAAAGGGGAGAGAGAGAAATTAACTTTCATATTTGTGCCAAAAAGAGTTTCCTTTTATTGACCTCCTTTTAACCACCAAGGGCTCCTGGTGTTATTTGAAATAAGTTTTACACAACATGGTGAAGTTAAAATGGATCTGTTCATACTACAGTAAGTAAAAAAAGGTTTGATCAAATTACCAACAAGCAGCTGCCAATCAATTACTCAAAAAAGCTTCACAGTAGTTGTTATAGCAAAGGCACTGCATAAATGTCTGACACTGTAAATAGTCAACAAAATTCTGACCTGAAGCTGGTAGATTCCACCAAACAAGCAGATTCATACACACTACATAACTTCTACAATTATCAGCTATAAATACATGCTGATCAGAAACCTTTTTATTTTTTTTCTTCTTCAAATGATAGTGAAAGAGTTGTCGTCTCACACAGGGGCTGAGCTCTCTGTGGTCAGTGACATCATGGGACAGAAGCTCTTCCTCATTCAAAATGACTCACAGGCGTTTGGGCCACTCAAGGTTCAACACATAGTTTACTCTAATGTCCTCATGAGCTTCAACTACTCGTTTTAAAGCAAAGACAAGTTTGTTCTGAAGAAAGCAACTCTGTCCAGCTCGAGGAAGTCACAGCTGATATGGCACCATTGTT
This sequence comes from Thalassoma bifasciatum, assembly GCA_008086565.1. Lineage (NCBI taxonomy): Eukaryota > Metazoa > Chordata > Actinopteri > Labriformes > Labridae > Thalassoma > Thalassoma bifasciatum. The sequence continues at coordinate 439,483 of RPOG01000018.1, forward strand.
GTTTAAAGATGCCTTCTGGGTAAGAGTGAAGTTTTGAGCTCTTGCGCTTTGCTTTGCTGTTCTTTGAAAGAGCACTTGTATCATTTAGTTATGTACTTGTTTAGTGGTTGGCTTTTATATAAGAGAAACATAACCATGAACTGGAATCCACTGTATGGATACTGTATTATTCATAGCACTTGACAGTCACAGTCAAAGTTATTGAACAGTCTTTGTAAAGTTATTCATCTACCTGAAGAACTAGTGGTAAGTTAAACTCTTTGGAAATCCAACAAACTGTTTCTTAGCTGTGGTAAAAGTCACAATTCTGTGTTTAGCTGAATGTAATTTTGAACAGTTATTGTAATTTGTGTTTCTGACTATGCTGTTTATGCTGTTGTGGCATACAAAATTGGTTTTTTTTTACTCCCTGCTAGTTCTGCATTTTTACCACATATCAACTCCAGGATTGACTGAAAGGCCATGTTGCAATATTTGTTGAGCAATTTCTGTTTTCTCATGTTTCAATACAGGGGTCTGACTTCACGTGTCATGCTGGATATGATGCTCTGATCCAGCGGTTACGAGATGGAAGGCAAATGTGCAAAGATGTAGAGGAGCTTCTGAAGATGAGGTAGCACCAAGTTTTGTTTCAGAAACTATCATCAAAACTGAATACTCAGCTTTGGGCTTCAGAAGGAGCTTTTTTTTATTATTTGAGAGCGAGAGAGAGAACTATTTTAACCTCTTATCAGCTCTTATTAGTGGAGAAGTTGTAGCTAGAATGAAATAAGCCTGAATAAACTAAGCTTTTTTGAGCCTGGCAGACAGTTAAAGGCACAAAGAGTTAGAAGTTTCTGTACTATGATGCTACTTGGTTGATAATATACCTCACCTGCTACCAGGATGATATATTAAAGGAAAAAGAAAAAAAAAAAAAGGCTGCCACAGCGACCACTGGTTCCCTGAATGTGGTTTACCTGATTGCATTATCTTCACAAGGCTTCAGGCTAAGGTCTAAATTCTGGTCGAAATATTTATGATCTGTCACACAAAAAAAGCATTAAGGTTTTACAAGTGAATACTAAAGTACACGTTTTTTTTTTGTCTGCCAAGCTTTACATCTGTGTGTTCATGTGGCACAGGGCTCTAGCAGAGGAGAAGTACGGGAAAGAACTGGTGGCGGTTGCTCGTAAAGCAGGAGGACACATAGAGATCAGGTAAATCAGCCATAACTCAAAGGTCCATCTACAGGAGAGTGTTGACATTATGTACACTTTCATAAAATTAATACATTACTTTGTCTCAAATATAACAAATTGTCTTATGGAATGGTGTTAGCTCATTATGTCCATGTTTTTGAAACATATTTTGTGCAGATTACTGTTAATCTGACTATACATGAACTGTGACGAGAAAAGAAGAAAAGAATGGTCATGCATGTTTGAGTCATTTTCTTTTAATAGGAATCACACATGTCTGTGTCTATGACAAAAAAAGCAAGAAGTAAAAAAAGAAATGAGTGTGAGTGGGGGTGGGGGTTAAGACTCAACAGTCACACTATGTAACTTTGTCTTTTTGGTGAAACTTGTTCTAAATGATGAAAGTGGCAAATAAAATCTTGTGTGCACCCCTCCTTGTTCCTCCTCTTCAAAAAAAAAAAAAGCACGGCTGGACACCAAAGATTTCTAACCTTACATACACTTTGTTTTTCCAGCACCTTGAGAACATCCTTTGAACAATTACAAACGCGTAAGTTCACCTATCCTTTCCTTCAACTGAACAGTAGACTTATCTTCTCAAGGTGTTTCTTATATGGCCACTGTTTTTAATGCTTATGTTGTTGTTTTTTCTGCAGAAATTGAGAACATCGGGAACTTCCACATCCAGTTATCTGATATACTGAAAGAGGAGGTGAAAAAGATTGAGACATTTAGAGAGCGACAGAAAGAGCAGAGGAAGAAGGTACTGAGCAAGTTTCATTGCTTAACAACTGATTGAGTTTACCTAACGCTGAAGTGAGATTTAGTTTCCCTAACAAACAAAAGTAGGGTTAGCACTTACTTAAGGATATGAGAATATGAATCATGTAACAGTTTAGGAATCAGGTGTACAGAAATATTTTAACCCTACTGTCCCCCTTAACCCAGTTTCAGAGCATCATGGAGAAAGTTCAGAGGAAAAAGGTTTCTATGTACAAGAAGACCATGGAGGTAGGAAAAGACACAGCTGATACCAACAAAACTATTACTGCACATTTTACACAGTATTTTACTTGGTACAATTTCTGTTTTCATATTGAGGGAGCTAACTCGAGGGCACTAGGTGTGCCATTCAAGAACAACAATTTCACTGTTCTTTCTGTCTGAGGTGGAACTGTGCGTCTTGTGGTTTCTGTTTCTGTTTCAGTCTAAAAAAAGCTATGAGCTGAGGTGCAAGGAGGCTGACGAGGCAGAGCAATGGGCTGAGAAGACAACTGCAACATCCAAAAACAACGAGAAGGTACAATGGTGTCTGATCAGCTAGTTGAGCAGGGCGATTGACATTGTACCACATCGTCTACCTTAGACTTTCATCTTTGCAGTACACCCACAGTTAAAAAAAAAAAAAAAAAAAAGATTGTCATGTTTTGTGCATAAATGTTTGGTTCAAATTATTCACAGAGGGTGAAATGTGCCTTTTTAAATGAGACATATCTGATATTTTTTTTACTTCTAGCACAATAATAGTGATATATGTGAGGCAGAAATATCACAGCTTTAAAAACTGTTCTGCAAAATGCTTCCTGTGTTACAATTTAGGTACGCCAAAGAGCAAAGCAACACAGGCAGACAGCAAAAGAAGCAGGTATGCTTAGAAAAATGTTTTCTTTTTCTTTTTTTCTTTTCTCTTTATCTAAAATCATGAAAATGTTACTTTTCTACAATAGAAATTTCACTTCTCCCTGCAGTTTCCACAAGTCTTCTTTTATTATTGTTGTTTCACGTCTAATAATAGTAATTGCCCAAATCTCTCACAGAAAAACTGTACTTTACCAACATCGTTCAGCTGGAAAGCATTCGTCAAGATTGGGAAGAAACACACAAAAGTACCTGTGAGGTATAGTGGAGTCCTTTCACCTAAACCCTACATTTTGTCACACTGACATGACGTCTTACCACAGAAACTTGCTTCGCACCACATCCCTGTCAGTCTATACACAGTTTGATTCTTTTTATAGCTCTTACCTATTGCTGATAATGAAGTGTGCTTTGTAGTGCATTGGATTGTCTCAAAATAAAAACATCATGGACACAATAATGTCATTCATAGCAGCACTATAAAAGTCGAGATCTGCACTGACATTTCAGAGAAGCATTTAAAGTGAACAGTCAAATAGAGCACAGCATGTACAGGGAGAAAAAGCAAGGAAATGAAAATATTCAAGCCCTCTCAGATGATGAGATACTTTAATACTTAAGAAAAAGAAACCCAGGGTGTGTGTGTTCGTGTGTGTGTGTGTGTGTGTGTGTGTGTGTGTGTCTGTTTGTATTCATCAGGTGTTTCAGCAGCTGGAGGTAGATCGCATCAGCATGCTCAGGTGTGCTCTGTGGGATCACTGCAATCATTTCTCTGTGCAGTGTGTCAAAGATGATGAGGTGAGCTTCATTTATTACACAGTCATTGTTAAATGGAGAAAAAAAACTGATTAGGTCATGTTTTTGCTCAAAATTTGATCCTAGCTTTTGAAATTAATAGATGATAAAGTTATTAATCCAGAAAAATATGTTGTTGTTTTTTACCCAAAGGCATCTGTGAGTCATGTTGTGGCATGGCTTTGTTCATTGCAGTGTTGGTTGATTGTACCATTTCTTTTACTGACTGACATAGTTAGGATGCCACACACAACTATAAATAAACAAAAAAAACTGCCCCTGCTATCATGTTTTGTGGGTTGTGCTAAAAAAAATGATAAAATGAAAAAACAGAAGATAGTGTCTGTACCATAAAGGCCCAGGGTGGTTGGGCGAAGTGTTAGCATGCTAGCAGTTTAAATGAAGATGCTGATGAACATTGTTTACTTTTGTTTAATCCCAACATCAACACATCATGTTTACCAAACATGATGACAAATTTTGGATTTTAATAAAAATTCCTCTTGTTCTTGAAATCAGTTTTATGAAGAGGTGCGGAAGAAACTGGAACAGTGTGACATCATGATAGACAACAACTGTTTCATAGGGATGAGAAGCACGGGGTCCAGGCCTCCAGGTGAGCTGACCTAGTTTAACATCATTTTAAAAAAAGAAAACTTTAATAGAGAAGTGAGGATGATCACTCAATAAGAAGTATATTGGGTGTCACTTAAATTCTAACCTTTTTTTCAATGTCTGTGCAGGCAGATAAAAGTTAAGCTTCATCTTGCTTCTCTTTTCTCACAGACCCCATTGTGTTCGAGAGCTACTACCAAAGAGATGCACCCGGGGACAGCAATGGCAAAGCTCATTTTGCAGGTGGAGGAGGAGATGACATGGTCACGAGGTCTGAAGCCATTTTTTTTTTTTGCACAAATCAGGAGACTATCTTGTTCTTTTACAGGGCAGAGGGAAGGGCATTACAATACAATGAGGTTGTTGTTACAATCAAACTGTTCCCTCTCAGTTCGTCTTTCTTCTGCACTTTCTTCCTCTTTCAAACACCCCAAGACATAAAGATGTCAGGAAATTTGAAAAGATCTCAACTAGCAATGATTTTGATCCATTAGTTGGTTAGTTGGATGACACACATTTCGTGGCACCATCCTAATATGTATTTTGATCATTAAGGTCTTCACAAAGCCTGTTACCAAGTCCTGTGAACATGAGCAACATCAGTCTTCAAAACTTACCATCAGCAGTGACATCTAGTGGTGAAAGTAAGTACAAACAAAATTCATAGAGCTCTTTTAAATCTGTTTTGTGAGGATCAAACTAATATCTGTATCCCCTGTTGTGTAATGGTCAAAATAAGGATTATCTACAATATTGTTGCCTTTTTATGACTGTGATGTACAGAACATGAATTCAAACATTGATACTCTGTGTATTCTGTTTTGTTCCATTGGAAACATAAGTAAACGTTTTGCATTTGCTTCACTCCAGTTTCAGCAGAGTTATCAGATGACGGATATGCACCGCTGCCAGGCCTCCAGCTTGCAGCATCAGTGACCACAATTCCTGCTGTTGAGGACTCCTATGTCGTACTCTTTGCATACACTGCCCAGGTGATCGCCTTATATATATTTTAGCTACTTTTTACTCTACTGATTCATAACCAGAAATGGATACGTTTGATTAAATTCATAAAGAACTGACTCATTCTGACAGGGAAGTATATTGAGAATGTATTATAAGAGCTTAAAGGGGGGTATTGTGCTGTTGGGGGGCTCTTTATTGGCCTTCAAGTACCCTTATGATAGCTCCGTCTGATCTACAGCTCAAAAAACATTACTTCTTTTTGGATTTTGAAAAACTTTTTTCATTCTGAAGCTTTTTTTGAGCTGCTGTCCTCTTAAGGCTTCCCTCCTCAAAACCCCTTCTCTCTGTGCGCCTGTTGGGGCATAGCTATGGATATACCTTGGTGTTTGAGGCCTACCCATCAAGATTTAAACTGGTTCAAGTTTGGCAATCCTAATGCAAAGACCTCATCGTTTCAGCAAGTCTTGTGAAGATCTTTTGCTATGACTAAACCAGGCTTTTTGAGCAGTTTACAGACAGAATTTCATCATGCAGGAATTTGAAAATCTGCCCACATTTAGCATTGACCTCCAACGTTGTTACTTTATATCTGTGTTGAAAATTTGGGAAAGCATAATGTCCCCACTTTAAGTCATCTGTGTCATCTACTGAAACTAACAGTTATCATCTTTGTTGATATTTGTCAGGCGGAGGATGAGCTTTCTGTCAGCAGAGGGGACAGGGTGACAGTCTTAGAGCAAGGAGAAGACGGCTGGTGGACGGTGGAGAGGAATGGGCAGACTGGGCTGGTACCAGGAAACTATCTGGGCAAGATCTGAACACACATGAAGAGGAAAATTAACACAAATACAGTTTTGGTGTCATATGTACAAACGTGCACACACAATTTTCACAGGCATTTTTTTAAGGCTGTTTCTGACTTAGAAGAGGTTGTAAAGAAGAATCCTCATTTATTTATACAGTTGAAGTTTCAGATCGATCACCATGATAATGTGCCTGTTGTCCTGAGTCACATCAACCTTCTTCATACTGCTTTTTTTCTCTGTCATCAAACCCTGTATACTTTCATACTGATCCTGCAAAGGCTCAATGTTGGTTTCTTTATGTGTGATTTCAAATAACAGCTCTACCACTATCTCATATGGGGTTTCACTGGAATTTTAGCATTTCCATTGGATGCTTTTAAAATTGTCACTTTGTGCAGAAGAAAGATGATGTGGTGAGAATATTGATGGGCAAAAAATTATAATTATAAAATTATAATTCCCAGTTACCATCTTTGTAGTCCATGAGCCATTTCTGTGACTGCCAGATTCACCATTGTATAACTGCAATAAATAAACAATGCTAATAGAACATTCAACAATCCACTTGAAATGTATGAGTTTATTTTTCTTCAGCCTTGTCCCAAATCTATACACAATAATGTTTGTCATATTTTTCCCTGTGGCTCAAGCCGAATAACTGGGGGTCAACTTAACTGCTAAAAATATTTAAGAGTGCACAATTTCACAGAAAATGTATAAAACAACAGGTCATGATTCTTAAAGCAGGTTTGTAACTTACAAACTAAACAGGAAGAATTATCAGACGGTAGCTTTATCTACACAAAAACACGTCTCCATGAAACACTAATAATACTTGTACTGGTAACACTAGATCCTAAAAGGGTCATTCACAATTTATACATTGGCAATGCCTCACAAATGAAGCCTGATTCAGAGAACATAAACACAAAAACAGAATGTACATTATTAACAACCTGAATGTTTGTGAAAATGAAGAACTTATTCTACCAAACATGGCGTCAAGAGATCAGACACATCCCATCTCAACAAACAAGTGTCTGAAATAAAACACTGAATCTCTTCATTCAAAAGTGAAAGGTTTCTCCATTTTCACAAAGCCTCATCATAACAACCTCTCTGAAAAGTGCTCATGTTCTTTTTTAGCACAAATTTACTATTCAAGCAATCATCAAATATCTCCAGAGCTGCAGCAGCAGTGCAAACTAGCACACAAGTGAATACATTTCATTCAAAACTCCCCTCAATAATTTCACACATACACTGCCAATGAACTCCAATTATCCTAACTGGAGAAAAGATAAAATATTCTGTAGCCACAACCAGAAAAGAAAAGAAATCAGCATCATCTTGAGTAGTGTTAGTAAGCCATTTACAGCTTTGGCTTCAATAAATATTCCATTATTTGTAGGAAAAGAATAATTAAAGTAACAGTAACTCACAAAGCATGTCATAAATAAATGTTTTCCCTTTGAAGCCCTGCCCACCCAATCAATGTTGTCAGTGTTCTCTACTTTATCATGAATTGTGCAAGGTGTGCTTGAGCTTATTTAACTACAGCTGAAATCTACTGTGGACATGTCCGGTGACGCTCCTTTTTTTCTGAGTGCTTTGTTCTGCTTTCATGCATAGCTGTTGGTTGTGACCAGCAGCTCGTACGCTGGGTCGTGACTCCTCCTGCACAGCACCACGCAGGCACAGAGCATCCCCAGCATCTGCAAGAAAACAGCAAATACAGGAAAAAGAAGTCATTTTGGTCCTGATCAATTTTGAAAACTTGGCAGGAAGATACTGTGTAAAATACGTGTTTTATGATTGCACTCTGTATCATTAGTCTTCATGAGTGTGGTGCCAATCTGTAACCAATATTACTATTTTTATTATTAATTTCTTTTTCCCTAAAAAGGTATAAACTCTGATTCAGATTATAGTAACCTCAGGGTCCCGTTGTTCTTTCTACAACAAAACCTTAATATGAAGCATAGAGTTTGTCAGCAAGTGTATAATCAAGCTTTATAACTTAAAATAAGCATTTATTAAGACAGAGAGGTGAGAAATGTCCACTTATCTGTGAATTTAATTCATTTATAATTTTAGAGAACCACGCTGGTCAGAGTCGGAGGAGAAAACAGCTCTGCAAATCTAAGTCACTACAATTTTTTGCTTCCATTTCCATTTTCACAGATGTGTTTACTTCCACATAAGTCACTTTAATGTTATTTCTTGTATTGACTGCTCATATTTATTTGCTCCTGATATGTCCTCTGCCAATTTTTACTGTTATATTTTTTCTGCTCACCTGTATAGATGCAAAAGTCAGTGCAGCCCATATGACATACATCATGATCTCCTTTAACTTCTTCACAACAAGAGCCTCACAACCCTGAAGCACAAAAAAATAGCAACCAAAAATTCAAAGGTTAAGAAAAAAAATCACAGAAATGTTACTCTGTTGTTTGTGATGGATGCAGTCATCCCTGGAGCTCTGTGTTTGTACCTCTTGGTAGAGATCTGCTGGTCGAGTAAGGGTGCCAGTACAGTTAGTGATACTGGGCTGACAGCAGCTCACTGGGACACTGTTGTTTTTGGATTCTTTAAACCAGCGCGTGTTTCTCCAATCAGAGTAGTTGTGGATACCACAGCAATGGAGCTGAAAAGAAAGAAGAAAAGGGCGTCAGGGATGTGTTTAGTCAGGTTCTAAATCTTTAATGTAAAAAGAAACATCCATTCACACTTTTAGCTGAACCAAGACTGTGTTCCTCTCACCTGTCTCTGCACGTAGTCGATAGCTCGGCTGGGAGCATCCGTATTGGTTCCATTGTACTCGTTGTAAACCTTCTGGATGGAGTGATTCACCTCGTCTTCCACCTGAAACAGAAAAACAGCACCTCCTGCAATCAATGTTCAGCAACTGCAGATTCAGAATATCACCTCCAAAGAACAGGAAGTTATTGTGAAACTTTTTACGATACAGGCACTGAACCTGCACAACAAGTCAGTGGGAGATAAATAGTAGATAAACCTCACAAAACAATGTGTTTAAATGAGTAAAATTTATTATTTAAGGACATAACACAATAAAATGTTATACAACAGTTTAAGTATGATTGTGTTACTTTAATTCAAGGAAAATAAAGCTGACACAGTTATTGCTTTTATTTATGTATGGTGTTTCTTATCCTACCTCTTTTTAGTCATTGTGTTGTGTATCATTTCTGTATTTTAGACTTTTAATTGGGTCTTATTGTCATTGTCTATCTTGTCCTTAGTGTGTTCCAGCTGCAACACTAATCTCCCTTGACGGGACAATAAAGTGATTCTGATTCTGACTTTGAAACACTGAACTTCAACACTATGTTTTACACAGCCAACATTACATGTAGAACAACACTCACGTCATCAAGTGACAGTTTTTACCTTTGCTCTGTATGTGTAGCCCAGCACCACCACCACACACTCTGTTACAAACACCAGCAGGAGAATGGCAGCAAACTGAAACAGAAACACAGAAAAATTGTTCAGAGGCTCATGTTTTGATGCTAGCGCTCTCTTGGGTTTTGAAACAATAATGGTGCATGTATGTGTTCCCTCTTCATTTCTTTTAGTTGAAGGATGAAATTTCAAACTAAAGTTGTCCACGACTCACAGTTGCCAGTCCACAGGAGCTTTCACGTATTGTTGCACAGCAGCCGATCAAGCCGATGATGAAGAGAAGAGTTCCCACAGCTATGATTATGATAGCAGGGATCAAAGTGTACACATCTTCAAAAAAGTGATCGTAGTCATCATATGTGATGAACACATAGGCTCCAATGTAGCATAAAATTCCAGCTGCAGCCTAGAGACAGAAATAAAGACAAAGGTTACAGAGAGTTTCATGTTATCATGCTTCTCTGTTTCTTCATGGCCACATGTTGGAGTTATAATACACTGCACTGTTTTGAATTTCTGATTCATTATGCAGAGGTTGTTTAGAAAAACGCATTTGAGACACTAATAACTTGGCTCATGTCATGTTTGGGTTTCCTCAGTAATTCCAGGTAGAGCTGCAGAGACACAGTTGGATGTTAAAGCCTGTGCAGTGTGAAGTGGGACATGTTATCTCTCCACTATCCTGGAAAAGATTAAGAGCTCTGTCCATCCTTTCTTATCTAGTTCATGGTTTTCTTAATCCACATCTGCTGGCCTGTTTATGTCATGACACACTTTAGCATGGATAACACTGCAGGATGGATACCTCAGCAGCAGCAGCAGTTTCAGCATTGTTACCTCGTAGCTGCTGCTGCTGCTGCATAACGTCATTATGCTACTAGTTATGAGCGGCAGAGACAATGCAGCTGTCTGACATGATTGAGTCTCTTTTTTAATGCAGTTCACGGTTTCCACAGAGATAATGTTGCATTCGTGAAAAGACCCTGTGGCTTCAGCTCTCCAAACGCCGACCTACAGACTGCAGAGCATCTCTGGCGCAGTTTGTTAGCTCGCTAAGCTCTCCATCCCTGGCCTCTGAGGAAAACTGCACATTGTTCAAACATCCAGCGTTTTCTTACCCAGAATATGAGATTGAGAAAAACCAGGACGGTTTTGGACGAAGTTATTCCACACTGTCCCATGGTGTAGTGAGCTGTGAAATTAAAAGTGAAACAACTAAAAATATATTGATGCACCTGCACCTTTGCTGTAATAATAATAAAATGGCTTCGGTGTGGTCCTGCCCTACGGTGCAGTTTCTCCTGGACTTGACCAATGATATCAACGCAAATGAAAAGGAAACGGTCACGTGTTGGGGTGACGTCATTGTTCAAAACAAAACAGACGGACGGAGGCATCTGGCTTTAGCACGAGCCTCTCATCATTTCAACACCATGGTCCAACCTCTATGACACAGTCCATGGGTTCAACACACACTACAAGATGTTTGAACCAGTTCATCGGAGTCACGTGATTCTCCCATCCTGCCCTCTCCATCCTAATCATTTCTGATGTCCACATTTTCTATGTTACTGACACATTTAATGGGTTCAAAAATATTGTCTAGGAGAAAAAAAAAGTTTTAAAAAAGCCCCAAACATAATTTTGTGAATGTGACTGCATTTGTGAATACATTTACTTTGAATTCTGAGATGAGAGAATACATTTTTGCCTTGGGTTACCCACAATAGATATTTAGAAAGATTGTTCTGAAGAAATGTTGAAGCTCTTTGGCCCATTTTTATTCATGTCTGAGGTGATGTTAACAGTGAATTCCTATGCAAATGGTTAATGGACCAGTATTCATATAGCACTTTTTTAGTGTTCTGGCCACTTAAAGCCCTTTTATTATGCTATTCTGTTTCACCCATCCACACCACACTCACACACTGATGGCACCGTAATACCACGGTATGAAACCACCATTTTTAGCTAACATGCTTACTCCCATCCACATGCACTGACTAACAACGGAGTTATTTGGGGTTCAGGGTCTTGACAAAGGCCACTTCAGCATGTGACAGTAAGAGCCGGGATCAAACAATGAGAGACAATGATAGAGACGATGACTATCACTAAACCACAGCTGCCCCAAATGCACAAAAAGTGATAATGATAATAAAAAGGAGGGGGGATGTCTTTGCGTTGTGTTTATGTAGTTAATGTGGGATTTCCTCTTTTTACATTCAGTTTAACTGTTTTCAAGTTGTGACCACAGTTTGATGTGTCACTCTTTTTGCGGAGGATTTTAAAATGTGGGTGTTAGTGATGGACATGATAAGCCAGAACAGTCTTCTGGTGTGGGAAATATTGTTTACCGTATTTGTGCTCAAAATATTGTGTTGCTTGTTGGATATATTGAATTAAAATGTTGATACTTAACTGTAGATATGTAACCTTCTTTGGAATACACAATGTTAGCGCATTGAAGAAGACACTGTCAGGCAGCATCAGTCACTGCATGGTCCCATGTGTAGTAGAGGATGTCAGACCAGACGGTGGCAGTGCAGCATCGCTAGTTCAACTATGTGCAGCACCGACGGCAGAGATGCATGTATTTGTAAGAAAAGTATGAACACACAGAGACCATCAAATGATTCTCTCTCTGAACACATCAAAAGTAGATGTTCAGTCTGAGGTCAGATTCCACAATTTAAAGCTGCTGCCACACAGACAAATGTGATATGACCTCACTGCTTTCTTTACTGGAACAAGGGGAGGATTGATTTCTCAATTAGAAATGAGGACCTAAGGGGCACTCAGTCAATAATGACTTGGACTGGTGCCCCAAAGCCTTTATTTTATTGAGTTTAAGCTTGCTACATTTGTCTTTGTCAGCTTTTGTTGTTGAAACTGAGTAAGAGTGAGGACTTACAAATCTGAGCAGACGTTAAGGTTTCTACTGTTGACACTAACATACATCCAAAGTGTGAATAATGCACAAACTTTACCTGCGGGTATTAAAAGAAGTCATTATCAAAGCAAAACAATACAAAACAAACAGGATATCAGTGCTACCACTTACAACCCGTAGTTTGCCTTGAACATGAGCATTTGGTAAAGTTTTTGCATTTCATATAAGAAACGTGAAATTTTGCTCCATTGTCATTTCAAGTGAGTGCTGTTTGGTATTTGTTCGAGTGAATCATATGTGTTATATTTCTTCTTTCATGAGAAAAATGACAGAACTTGAGTGTACAGGTGCTGCTCAGCTTTTGTGAAATTTGTTTTCATCCAAGTGAGCTCTGCCAGTTCAATGCAGTGACAAAATTGCCCAATTACCATAAATCGTTCCAACCTGAAAGCAATTTGCATTGTCCACAGAGGAGATCGCTATCTGCTCAGTAAGCAGATTGATGTGTTTGTTTGTTTTATTCAGCTTAAAATTCCCTCACATGGCATATGACGAAACCCAACAAATGTTTAATAGGTCAGCATGGCCAAAATACATTTCTTTAGATCTGCTTTAAATCACGTTTTTGTTTAAATATTAGAAATATTTCTGATCTCTGACACAATAACAGCACTTCAGAATAACAAGCAATGATAACGATGACAACAGCAGCTGTTATAAAGTCGACTGTATGTCTAACTTTACCTCATTGTACCCATTTGGAGAACAGAAATCCACTGGCTGTCTAAAGACTGCATCTTGCTATGCTCTCAGGAAACTATGTGTCTAATAACAAAATGTTAAGAATAATATTGGGCTCAGTTTTTAAAGTTAAGTTGTGTAGGTTTAATGCTGGTTGTTAATTTTTTGCTTTCTTTTATAAACCATTTATTGATCCAATTTGTGTAACTTGAGATCACGGTTGAGAGTGTGTAGTGAAACCTGAATCACAACTTATGAATCTCAAATTTTTATTATAACATTAATAGTGTGAAAGTTGGGCACAATTCAGTGACAGTGACTGTGTCCAATATAATGGCCATTTTTTCTCAGCTTTGTGCTACTTCTTGTCTCACCGGTGCAGATATCTTTGGGGGAGCTAATTCAAGTGTCTTCTCACCATATTTATTGAAAACAGAATTTCATTTCTAGGCCTTCTGTTTATTTGTGAGACCAAGCAAAGAGAGGGACAACTTAAAAAAAAACTGAGCACACTGAAATTAAGCAATGACAAAAGCATGATGCAAAGTTAACAGAGAGCAGAAGATGTCAAATCAAACCCCTTATTTCCCAGTAGAGTGAGGTGGTGTGCATCATGTGGGATCTGTACTGACTTTAATTGTGTGGAGACATCCCCCTCCTCAACAGTGAACACTGCAACATGTTTGGATCTGCATTATTAATTCATTGGAGAGCATTTCACAACAGATGCACACACAACATGAAACACTCTTGTATAAATGCATAAGCATCTTATCAGCCTATGTGGCTGTACAAAGGTAAGTGTGTGTCAGAGCATTTAAAAGCAGTTTATAATGTATTTGTGTTAGAAAAAGTTTCACACTCAAGAACAGAAAACTCTCCTGGCACATTCTGTGTGTGCAATCAGTCTGGAAAAAAATATACAAACAAATAAAAAACAGAAATCTGTGTGGCTCACTTTTTTTCCAGGGTTTTTGTCCAGGCAAATGAATCAATGTCCTTTAGACGATAATGTTACTTTTCTTGAAGCTTTTCTTCGAGGACTGAAATTTACTCAAATCTATTGATGGGTCTTATTCATCAAATTGTTGGGCCCATTTCCAAACCTACTAACCTACTTGTACAATTGCTTTGCACCTGGAAGCTCCAGAATCTCAAGTAGTCTGGTAAAATAATCATAGCTTCAAACATGCATTTATGGAGAAAGAAAAGCAACTTCTTGTCCCTCACTTCAAGTTTTACAAAAAAGGTCCATTAAAGTTTTCATTGTGTTGAAAGCACTTTTAAAAAGTAGTCCAACGACATTACAGTAAGTGTGATGTATCTGTTTAACTGTGCATTCTGTTTATTTTTTATTTGCTTTTTGTGTCCCTTGATTGGTACAATTTGTGTTGCAAACCAGAACTACACGACGCTCATGTCTGTCATCTGAATCATGAACATGATGTGCATCAGACAGGGCATTGTGGGAGTGATATTTAAATAGCTTGTCAGGTACTTTCAAAGGATCAGCCCCAGGCAGAGAAGCTGCATGGGCCCTATTTTACTCGGTCACTATTGATCGACAGCAGATCATCACTCTATGCAAAGGACAAGAAAAGTACAAAAGTTGATATTGATTTCATGTAGAAACATCAGCGAAACACCACATGTGATTTATATAAGCTGCCTACATTTATGATTTATATAAGTGTTACTTTAGAGAAAAGGTATTACTCACTCGCTAAAGAGTCAGGTTTTAATGTTGGGCCTGTGAATAAGGGTTGAGCAGGTCGCACAGACCTCTGTGGAGAAAATCAAGAAAGCTAACCAAATACCAGAGTTTTATCTGTATGGCAAAGGCTCAGTGAAATATGTGAAACCAGAAACCAAATGTTGATCTATTGGAGGCTGAAATGACATTGGAAAATGATTACTTTAATTACCAATGGGGCATCTTTGGCCTTGAAATCACGTCTTCTCATTTTCACCCATGATCTATAAATCAAACTGTGATGTGTTAGTGAGATGTGCCATAATTTATTTGCCATAGTCAGAAGAGTGCAAATGATGATATAATTTAATATAAATAGCTTTTAGGACAAGACAGTGCAACAAGTCATCATCATCAAACGAAACAAACTGGTACTGAAAATGACACAGGAGCCTTGGACAAAGTAAGACAGTAACAAATATATTGATTGATACATTACAGTCATGATAGGCAGGGGACTGTGAGGACTCAGTGTCTTTTTCATTTATCTATTTTAACCCAGGAGACCAGCTGTCCCCAGATCCGTGTTCATGCGCACCAAACTATCATCCTCTGTATCACTTTCTGCTTTGGATGTAGCTTTCTAAAATCTTCATCAGCAAGTCCGCCTCCTGAAACACAGAAACGTCGTGTACATATGACTTTTATGACTTTATTTCCTTCGTGAAAGATAAAGTAGAAAAGAAAGGAGACAAAATGTTTGGATGTTACCAAAGCTCACCCGGTTTTTCGAGCGGCTCTCTTGTGTGTCCACCTGCGCCTGCAGAGCCTCTCGCAGGAACTCTTGGAAAATCTCACCGATCGCGCCCCTCTCCTCGGGCAGGGCTACGAGCCCATCCACGCCCTGTCCTTCTCCTGAGGGCAGAGGAGTATCCATCACGCTCTTCTTGCCCATGAAATGTCCTGAATCAAAGAAAACACTCGTAACTTAATAGAAAGCAGGCAACACATTGAGGAGGATCACATAGTCGACATCGTTAGAGGGAGAAAATGAGATCATGAAGAAGAAGAATTACATTTCGGAGGTATTTTCTTTTCTAAACAATCTAAACCCACGTCTTCCAATTCAAAGCAATTCTAAAAAGTTGGTTTCATGTAGCAACCTACAGCTGTTTGATGAGAAGATGCCCCTTACCTGTAGCCCAAAGATTTCCTCTCGGGTTGACTTTGATTTTTGCAACTTTATTCCTAAGTTCAGTCAGGTCGAAGCTGACTGCTGCAGTAAAAGACACGAAAGAGAAAAAAAGGAGACAAGTCAAGAAGCCAAACTGGCAGACACTGTTCACGGTGAATCCTCTCATCCTAGCGCAGAGTGGCGGACAGTCCTCTAAAGCGCAAATGTCCGAGAATCTCCTGCTGGTTGTGGACTGTGAGGCGCACCCTGCTTTTAAAGGCGCTCCTCAGCGGGGTGGGCTCACTCTGTGATGCGTGTTCTTCCAGCTGCATGGGGGAAAAAAAATATCTTTATTTTGTTGAATCATTGTCAAGTTTCCTGCGTATACGCATCGTGCGTATTTTACGCACCACATGATTCATCTTTGACTTAATCTCAATAACTTATTTTAACCAGAAAAATTTCCAATAAGAAGCCAACTATAGGCAGTGCGTTGTTAGAAAGTCAGTTAACAGTGAGTTTGTTTGGTCTTTAATTATTAAGGCTTAATTGGTCTGAGAACCTTGAGGAACTGAATAAGATTTGTTTCCTTACAAAAGATGAATATTGATCCTGTTGTGAGAATTCCTTCAGACACGTAGGGGAGAGTGGGGTAAACAGACATTTTTACACCTGCTGTCCTCTAACCAAGGGAAAGTGATACAGAAGTATTAAAAAAACTTGATTTAAAGGTTTATTTTGTCAATAAAAATGTTAAGAATGCATACATGACAAATGGCCTAAGAAGAAGTTGTTTTGTGGCTCAGTTTGCCCCAAATTAGGGGTAAGTTGATCCACCTGGGGGTAAACTGATAATTTACTTTTTGCAGTTCAAACCTGAGCATCATTTTAAATTATCCCAAAGGAAACTATAGGTTAGTGTTAACTGTGTTCCAAATGACAAAAAAGAAAAAAAAAATCTGTCACTAATACATACACTAACTTCTCCACATTCAGATAGGACGCGAAGGGACATGACCAAGTGTCAGTATAGGACAATCTGGGATGTAAGTACACTTGTAACATCAACCACACCACAACAGAATCTAATCAGATGGGAACAGAACTCAGAAGTTAAGTTTTACTGATGGGTGAATGAACAAAGAATCTTAGAAGGATTATCAAAGAAATATAGCTTAACTTTAATCTTAAAGTGGGAGTTAAAATTAAAGTAGTTAATTGAGTTAAAATTTTTATCCTCACACTGTTGGACCCTCTCATGGAGATCCTGTTTGTGCAAATGATGTTTGATGCTGAACGTCTGTTACTTCATCATGGTCCAAAATGGTTACTTGAGAATAAGAATGGGGAAGCAATAACCTCACAAATAAATTATGTTTTGTGTTGCAGATGAGGTGAAGCTCTGGATTAGAGAAATAAGACAGCCTCAGTTACATGCTTGAACCACTGGCTCAGTTTACCCCCAATTTACACTTTTCTTTTTTGGGGGATAAGGTGCATTATAAGTGAAGTGTGCCAGATCTATAGAACTGCTGCAGTGGTAAGAGGTGATTCCTTCCAGAGCATCAGATACAGCCTTCCCTGATCTGTGTCCCCCTTCAGTGCTCACTGGTCCCTCACAACAAGCGACGTGGCATTTGGCCAGTTACAGCATGCTGCTGTGATCACCATCAGTCCTCTGAGGACAAGAGGACCTGCTGATTCTCACTACTAATTTAGAGCTGATTAGACAGAGCGCCTTTTTGTCACTTCGGGGCGCTTAAGTTGTGAGTTTCGTGGTAGAGCTGCAGCTTGTGTCTTGTTCTTTTCATAACCTTTGGCATTCTCACACACATGCACAGGATTTCAGTCCATCTGCACAGCTGAATGTCAGTCTCATTAGAGTACGGTCTGATCAGTAAAGAATCACCCTGGGCAAATTCACAGATTAGATTAAATGAGACGGACATTGTCTTAAAATACTGTGCTTTACATCTAAATCTTTTTCATACATCAAGGACCGCAACTTAACTTCAGACCAAATCTACAGGATGTACACTCAACCACCACATCACTTAACTGATTGTCAAACCAGAAGAGCTTTCTGAGCCTTAATGTAAGTTTCCTTATCCCACCAAGGTCAAGGATCCCTGGAGTGTAATGGAAAAGGGATCCTCATGCAATCAATTTCAGTTAAGTGGAAGTTCAAACACTTAAATGGAGTTTCAAGTGGATCCACATTGAGATTATTTGTTGATCCATGCATCTGTGTGATTACATTTCAGTGCTGAATGAACCTTGATTGCAAGGACCTTTCACTGTGTACACTACCAGTGACCTTTATGAGAAAAACTATCACCATGACACAATTTGATTAATATGAAAATGCGTGAGCATCACTGAGGTCATTGGAGGTTGTCTTTTTTGGTGGATATGAGAAATTGTATTACTTTTCTATTTATAGTCATAAGGCTCTGCTCAAAATGAAACACATCTACGGTTCCTTTACATTTCCCATCACATGCTTGAACACTAGCTAGAGAACATAACTAATTAGTGTCTCGTTACTACTTTAAACCTTATTGGCAACTTTAAAGTGTCCACTCATGCTTTGCAGCGGCTTTTACAAAAGAAATAAGACAAAGAGTTGAAAGAATCCATTATGGATGGTAACCAGATTTCATATTTAATATCATTCATATTTAGTTGTCATAAAATACTTCACATATCTTTTTCAAAGACAACAATTCAACAAAAAAGAAACAAGACTTAATTTATCTTAATGAATGCTGTTTCACATTCTGAGGATTACAATAAAGGTCAATTTTAAACTAAATCTAGCCTAGTTTCCCTCACAAAAATATTTTTAAAGCTCGTATTTTCAAATGTAAACACCCTATCAACATTTCTACAAAATGTTCAAACAAATGGTACAAAAAAGCCAGTTGGGTTTGACAAAGTCTAACTTAATTTTTTTGAAAGGCATGACTGAGGTTTCCTGGACGTAGTTTATCATTCTGAGGTCCTGAAGAGTGGGCGCCTCACTCCCGATGAACCAACACAAAGAGACCCAGCAAGAAGAGCACAGCATACTGTGGAGTGAAAACAGGGTGTTTTAGTTATCAATAGTCAAACAACATACTTTGTTTGATGTCAAAGCTTGTGATAAGTGGTCCTCCGGCTTACTTTAAACTTGGGGTAATCGTTCATGAGGATGGTGACGATTCCAATGTATGGCACAAACCTGGAGATGTTAAAAAGGGTTGGGGTCAGAAAATTTCCTCAATGAATAGACACAAGCCAACTTATTAAAAATGTTGTGTCTGTGTGAATAGAGGCACAGCAGGAATGACTAAACAGCACCTGCACGACTACTTATCACTTTCATGAGACAGAGACTGATGAGTGGTACCATTGGAAACCAGGCTTTCAGTATTTAAGGAAACCACAAAAACTGTGCTGGTCCTCACAAGCACCTCTTTAAGCTAACCTGAGCCAAAAAAAAATTACAACTAAAAGCACCTCAATTGAAGATCAAGGGTGCAATATTTAGCATTTTGCAACTGGGCTGGGAATTCTTTTTTTAAATACAGTGCTATCTATCATCTACAGAAAAACTCACAACTTACTGGGTTAACTGTGAAATGATGTGGATTTAAATCAAATGCAAAGTTAACTGTTGGTGCTCTGCTGGAAGTTAAATGGACTGGAGAGCTTTCATCTCAAGTATAAACTGAAATTGTGTGAACTTTGCACTTGTTTGTTTTTTTCACAGCACCCCAACCTGGGAGAAACCTTTTTCTTTCTAACACTTTGGTTTCAAAGTTTCCTTGTTTCATGTAGGGCAACTTTTTTTGGTTTCAGTTAACAACAGGAAATCAGTCACTATGACGCGTCATGCTCACTGTTTGAACAAACGTGAAGATGCACTTTCTGCTCAAGACTGGTTGAGTTAAACTCTGACTGAGAACAAGAAGAGTTAACATGCTGGCATAAACACCTGTCGCATGTATGTACGTGTTGACATGCCTTTGAAAAAGCACTGACCAGTAAAAAATACAGCATTTCGAACATCTTTTCGAGTTGATTTTTAGAGTTTTGATTAGGTACCAATATTTTCCAGCTTCTTCCTCCAAAACAACAGAATGAACAATATGGTCCAGCTTGAGAGAAGAACAGGTGAGGTTGTTCTCCACATTGCGATCATCAGGATCTCTTACCCTCTGGCTCGACCAACAACATCCTTTTTCTCCAGCCAGTGTTGGCCCTGCTTGTACAGCCCTCTGTCATCCACTGCATTGTTGTCCCCTTTGGTCAAGAACTTAATGTCTCCATTTTCCCTGTGGACAAGAAATCAGCATGACTTAAAATCAAGATGAACAACATGTCCTCTATTTCTGCTACACCTGTGTCTGATATATCTAAGAAGACTCTTGGAGCAGTTTTGCCAGTTTGAATGGCATTGTTAGGTTTGATACAAAGACATGAGGCTCAGTGATATGAAAGTACAACTTCATCAATGAGAACCACAGTATTAAAGTGTGTCTCCATACTTTTCATGGATCTTTAGTACTCTGTGTACTATGGGAATCTCTCTGCCTTCTATCCTGAAGACGACAATCTCTCCAACTCTGATGGGATCCTCTACTCGATTGGTCAGAAACAGCAGGTCTCCTCTGTGGAAAGCCGGCTCCATACTCCCACTGTAAGGACGGAAGAAAACATTAGAAGTATGTCTCTGAATGATATCACACCATGTGAATCCTAACCTTTGTTTACTGTCATTTTTTCAGAAATAGGGGATCCAAAAATCTCTAAAAACACTGACTAAGTATTTCAACAAAGGAAAAAAAATCTACTAGCAATAAATAACGACTGAAAAATCAGTGAACTGCATTAAGAAATCCATGTTTTCTACTGAATGACACTAAATTGCTTTTTTAACTAAATTTGATATCACAGAATTCATCACACATGACAAGACTTCACATGTTAATAGCCTGGCTGAGTAAACCTATACAACACCAAAATTATGACTTTATTTTGACAGTACAGTCTTGTCTTATTCAGTGAAAAATGTACTCATCAACAGGTTAGCAGCTGATCAAAAATTTTGTGTGGACTTGGCTGTTCACAACAGTCTGCAGAGTAGCAGCAGGTACAGAACTTATTGACACAGCCCGATAAAATATTTGTCTTAACAAACCGCTCACATACATAACCTTTTATTTCATTTAATCCTATTTCATGCAAAGCTGCATGCAAATGAAGGCAGCTGCTGTGTCTGGCTTCATAACAAGATGAAAAACATGACTTCTATTTATTTAAATTTTTATTTGGAGACATTGCAATTGAGAGTAATTTAGGGTATAAAGGTCAGTACTATGGAAGCCTATATCCTTGGTAAAATTATAATGGAGTAGTTACAGTGGAGGGTAAGGGTAATCGGAAAACAAACACTTGGACCAAATTAATTAAATTTGTTTCTGGGATTTATTTTTCATTAGAAATCTAATGAATGTTAAATAATTATTGCAAAATTCATAGAGGTGGGTAGACCGTGAGTTACAGTGTGGCTTCATTTGTAACTTGCGATCTTGAATTATTGCAGTGTATCATAGATTACAAATAATATATTGTGAAGTGAAATTCTCTCTACAAAAAGGGTGTCCTCAGTTTGAACAGGTCAAATCTTGTATATTTTAGCACAATGGGATGCAAAGAAAAAGAACTTTGGGTAAGTTATTATACACCAAAGAAAAGAATGTTACTGGGAGGACATTTTTCAGTGTCCCTAAGACATAATTCAGTCAATCTCAGCATATTTTGATGTTTCTTCAAAAACTCTGTTAGCCACTGCAAGCAATGAGTGAAGTGCTTGACAAAATGAAACTGCCCTTGCTCTTTGCACATGGATGTGTGCCTTAAAAATGAAAGAATACTTTGGTAGTTTCTGTCTTTCAGAGAATCCTGTTGTCAGGTCCAGCTAGTCCTTGAGTTGCTAATATGTGATCAAACTGTGCTCTGATTGGCCTAAATAAGCTGGAAGAAAGCACCAAGAATTGTTTCAAATACAGTAACTGGTGTTTAGTTTGATATTTCATCACCCCAAAGGACTGTTTTCAAGGCTGAGTCCATCTAACTTTTAACATAAAACTTTAAAAACACTTAGATCTCTTAACTTTAGTTTTTGTTTTTTCATAAATGCATATGTTCACTACATTCCAAATATTTGAACTATATATAATATACTGGATCCTTATTTCTATTATTTTAAAAGTGGCCCAATCAAAAGTCATGTCCATCAGTGACCCATAGTCAGACATGACCCCACAGTCAAACTCTAAAACTAACATGAGGTGAACATCTTTAGCTTTCAGTTTTCACTGAGCACACCTCACAGGAGACTGCTGCTCACAGCTAATCAAGACTTCTAACACTCAACTCTAGAGACTCACCTGAGAACAACAACAATCGGACTTTCACTGCCTGTGACAACCATCAGTCCTTTCCAGATCATCAGGGCAGAGGAAACAATCATACCAAAGTTCAGCACCTGGTAATAAAGCTGGAAACAGGAGAAATATTCACACTGACACTTCTTCAAACAAAAATGCAAAACGTGGATGTTCTTGTGAATGCATCAGAGCTGTCATACAATGAAGGGACTTATAAAGATGAGGATAGTTAAAGCATAAGCTCTTATACACAACATTAACTTCACCCATGAATCACTGGAGAGAAAATCTATAGGTGAACATTTAAAAGCAGTTTCAGAAATAGTGTGGTGAGGTAAACTGTGATTGCTAGCTCAGCTTAAGTACGTATTACTCTTTAAACCAGATTAAATTGTACTTGTGATTAATTTCTCTAAAGAGTGGCTGCCAAAAGAAACGTGTGAATGAAATGGTTTTAGTTTTATGTTTCTAAACAGAGTCAGTCCGCGGCTGTACCGTTAAAAAGCGGTCAACGGCTAGTTAACGTTAGCTCTGTGGTTCGTCTGCCATACAAAGAGGAGGAGGAAACTGCCGCTCCGCTACATACCTGCCGCTTATTCATGCGACGAACATCGTCCAGAAAGTCTAAAGATAACATTTTAGCAAATACTACTGGGTACAAAAAAGTGCCAGAATCACATCAAAACGTTTGAAGTGGCGAGCATATGGATGCACAATCGAGCGGCGACACTTGCATCCGATTCTTCCTGGTGCTTCTCAACCGGAAGTCCCGCCCACAACCAGCGCTGTGTTGAGGTGTCAGTTTAGGATACGAGAGAGAAACAGAGAGAGAGAGAGAGAGAGAGAGAGAGAGGGGGGGGGGGAGAGAGAGAGAGAGAGAGAGAGAGAGAGAGAGAGAGAGAGAGAGAGAGAGAGAGAGAGAGAGAGAGAGAGAGAGAGAGAGAGAGAGAGAGAGAGAGAGAGAGAGAGAGAGAGAGAGAGAGAGAGAGAGAGAGAGAGAGAGAGAGAGAGAGAGAGAGAGAGAAACAGAGAGAGAGAGAGAGCGAGAGAGAGAGAGAGAGAGAGATAGAGAGAGAGAGAGCAGGGGGGTTTCCAACACTGACGAACCAAAGGTGCTACTAACTTAGAGGTTTTGGCAATAAACGTCACCAGTAAAACACAAAATCATGTCTGTGAATGAGGACCACAGCTAGAAAGTAAAGTTCAATTTTTCAATTTTTTTCTTTCTTCCTTTTTGTACAAAGTTTCCATATTCCTAATATTTCTAATTTGTAGCTACCTAATATCTGTTCTTTTATATATTTGATATTTACTGTTGATTCTTACTTGTTTTTGTACAAAGAGAGCACAGTGAAACCAAAGTCAAATTCCTTGTATGCTTCTTAAAGATACTTGGCAATAAAGGCGATTCTGATTCTGATTCATAGTAGTCGTTATTGTTAAATTGGCAAACTGTCAGAGGAATAACTGCAGTTGCAAAGTTGAATGAACACAATAACTACAAATGCCACATAACGGTTTCCTTTAACTTTAGTATAAACAAACACTTGCCTGGACATGTCCTCTTTTTTGATGATTTGCTCTAGCTGCTTGCACTGCTCTCTCAGACAGAAAATACTGAAGTGGAAATGTACTTCTGTTGAGGATTTTTTCGGCCCATAGTGAGTAAAATTTTGAGATAAAGTCAAATTTTGAGGTGAAAGGTAAAATTATGCAATTCAAAGTCAAAAATTTGAGCAATGATGTCAAACCTTTGTGATAAAAAGTCAAATTTTGAGATATAAAATGTCAACATTTGGGACAAAAAGTCAAAATTGTCAGAGAAAAGGTCAAAATCTTGAGCTGAAAAGTCAAATTTTGAGACAATGAAGTTAAAATTTTTAGATGAAAATTTTGAATTGTACGATGAAGGGACACAATTTTGAACTTAGTAGATTTCAAAGTAAGATAAAAAGTCAAATTAAGTGTAAGATAGGAGAAAAAAGTATTAATTATGGAATAACAGGTCAAAATTAAGAAAAAAAAGTCTGTGGTTACAAAGCTTATTTTTGTGCATTTGATTTACTAGATATATTTATTTAAGTTTCCTCATTGCAATAAAACTTGTAGGTTCATTCCAATGTGGCAATCTGACTATGAAAAAGAGATTTGTGCTTTTAGTTCAGAAAATGCTACATCTATAATACAATAATATTTAATTTGGGAGGGGGGGGGGTGTCTTAGAAGTGCACTCAGGTTGTGCATGCAGGTGTTACTTTCCCATGTGCTACGTGTTTTGGTTACTCATTAACATCCTTATACTCCCATGTGTTTTTCTTTATAATTTTCCATAAAGCAGCAGAAAACTCTTTTTTCACAGTCTGAACTCCTTTCTCCATTACTGCTCATCATAAATTCAGATTTGCAAGGGAATGTGTCATGCAAAATTATTGTTTGTTTAACATTTTTAATTATAATCTTCTGATGCTGGTAAGATTCTGCTCTTCCAAAAAGGGGATTGAGGCCCTTCCTCAGTCACTTTTTGCACACTTCCTTTTCAGACACACAGGGTCATTTTTTAGAATACAGACTTTTCAAAGATTAATTTTCCTTCAGTTTAGGACACAAGAGAGACTTTCTATATCAAGAAATGAACTGGGTGATGCATAATAATTATACTAATCACCAAGATTACTATGTAAAACCACAAGTTTGGGGACCTTTATTCAGAGGATAAATGAACATTGTGTCCACTACAGTTCACTGTTGCGTGTACACCTTGTTCCTGCTCCGTCTTCTTCAGAAGTTAGACAACACATCTCTTTGGCACAGCACTCCTTCCTGAGCATATGGAGGCACACAAAAATAGATTGCACTGGTTTTATTCAGATTTAGCCTTTAAGTTTTCCCCCTGAGAGGAAATGCTGTGAGATATGCATCAGAATGTCATTATTTCATAGTCAGCAAAAGCTTGCCATGATACGATAGATTAACTCTCCACAGACAGTCAACTTCGCGATGGCACAGTGACCAGTGGCAGCACACGACTTTTGGTGGGCTGGAGATAAAACTTTGTTCAAATGCCATCTAGTCTGTGGCATTTAGGGACGTGTGATCCCTTTCATATGATCTCACAACTATCCTGGCCCGCCAATGGTAATTGAGGTCAGTCAGGTGCAACAATGTAAGGTCAGAATCAGCCTTGTGAGGGAGTGACTCAGATAGCACACTTGCATTTCGTTATTTCTGTTTTCCTTAATTCTTTTATTCTTATTTTTGGATTCATTGATGTATTACTGAATTTTCATTCATAGTGTGCATCTGATGCTGTGCAAGTCATGTCTGGCTATTGCTTTGTATGTTATATCCTGGAATAACCTTACAGTGCTTGGAATACCAATGCTTTGGTTTAAGCACCAAAGCTTCCTGACAGGATCATCAAATGAGATTCAAGTACCATAAAAAAGGTGCATGATTTACATGTTGCAACATACTGTGCATACTGTGCAAATTAGTTACATGTTATGGAGAGTTGGGCTTTGAGTGTAAGATCTTCATATTAACTCAACATTATGCTCATTTAAATTTTTAAATCATTTCTCAGGCCCAAACGTACACACAAAATTTCAACAGATGAGGACTATCTATTCTTTCATTTACTGTGTCTTATCATGGATATTAATGCTGAGATTACTGTGAGTTATTTGTCCTTACAGCATTCCGTCAGAGCAGCTCTGTGCTGCAGGAAGAGCTGTGCCTATGCATCATTACTCTGTAATTTCCGTTCTTTTCACATAATTTTTTTTCTCTTTCAGATTAATGGATGTGTCATTCTTCCTGCCCTACAAATATTGCTTTTCAAATCGACAAAGATACTGATGATATGTTGAGACCCTTCTTTGAAATGACAAAATAAATGGGTATTACAGTTCTTTAGCGAGCATCATACTTTCAGACTGAAACATAGAGTCTTATTTTATGGCTGTGCTGGTCTGTTTGTAGAATAAAACGTTAGAGGTGCCATTAGTGATCTGCTGATTATAACTAGAGACTGGTCACTTTCATAGATATTAAATGTATCCACCATCATATGGAGTTTGGTCAAATACAAGCTATTTGTAGAGCAAAAAAAAAAAAAAGAATTACCTGTCACATTTACATCAAGGGTGCAGTAATTTCACTAACAGTAGGTGGCAGGAGTGTCTAGTTTGTCCCATCATGGGCTCCACTGTCCCCATATTGTTGTAACACCTGGGTTTACAGTACATCAGTCCATCACCTATGCTCGCCATTGTCATCATCATCTCCCACTATAGACTCACTTCACCAGTAAATGCTGTTCAAGGACTTAAAAATGATTATTCTGTGTTTGATACTCAGTGTTATTTCTTGTGTTGTGATGTGAGAGGTGAAAAGGTCATGGAGGCATAAAGTAGGAAGTTAGAACTGAACAGCTTATAGAGGCAGACATCAACTGCCGCTGCTTAAAAATCATGTTACCACAAACATATACAACTACACATCCCTTTTACAGAGGTATCATCTTCACCAGAAAACAGGACGATGACTCCACCAACGAATGGCCATAGGTCAATAGGTTCTGGACCTCTTGTAAGCGTGACAAGAGAGATGAATATGTTTTACATACAAGCTTATCCTGTATTAGTCCTGCTTCTAGTCATAGAACATCAATTACAGCAACTTTTAACAGACAAATATCATATACACAGGCTCTGTTAGTGCTGGTACTCGCCTTGTCAGATCATTTTGTTAATTTGAGTACCAACCGTTGGAACCAAATATGCATGTGTTAATCAATTGTATTTTCATGATAAATGTGTGTTAAAGGTAAAACATTTCTCCCCCCTATAGGTTTGCTTATAGTGCAAAGTATCAAATGAAAAAGATTTTCTGTTCACACGGCAGCTTTTGTTTTCCCCTGCTGCCAGCAAAGTAAATAAAAACATGGTGTTATTTATTAAATATGGACTAAATAAGTTGAGCTTATTCACACTTAACTCTGTCATCTCTTGTTTCTGTTAACAACATCCAGCCCTCTCATGCCACTTGACGACATCAGGAGTGACACTGAAGGATTTTTTTTAAGCATTCATTTAGCTTCTGCTGTTCACACTTGTGTATGAGGCCACCGCTTACATAAATGATGAATTACTAATGACTGGGGATCACAAATGATTATCTTGATGAAGTTAGCCTTTTAGCCTTTAAACACACTAGTGGCAGGCAGCACTTCAGTCTCTAATGGGCAGTCTCATTTGCCCCCGAGTGTGACAGCTGTTAAGCATGCGATGACTGAAGAAAAGTGTTTTTATTTTTACACCAGTCATCATGTTTGTCTTTACTGTGGATACTCGTGATGTACAGCAAAAGTTAGCGGGGAAGAAAGCTATAATCTTTAGATTTCCTGTCCACCTGCCCAGACCTCAGGTTCTGCCACAGCAGAGCACAACCACAAAACAATCAAGGTGAAGACAGACTTAGTGCTGTTGTTATGAAACTGATGCTTGCAGACTTAAGTGAAGTTATTAAACTGCATAACTTAGAATGATTGTTTTGTTTTTTTTTGTTTTCTTGTGTAGCTGATTTTATTCTACCTTAATGCTTTCTGTGTTTTTACAGTGATTTTAAGCCACATGAGTGCATCCAAAAATAAAATATGCTGTTTTTAATAAGCCAAGATGAAAGTATCCACTTCAAGAGCTTCAAACATTTTTTTTGTTGTTTTTCTTTTTTTCAAACTATATTTACCTGAACGCATTGAGCTGCTGCCATGTGATTGGCTTATTAGATATTTGCGTAAACAACCTAATTGGTGGCCTGTGAGACTATATGTGCACTGTTGTCATTTCTCACCTGCCAGACAATTTTGTCCATCACTTACATGTTACAGAAATGGCAGTAACATGGTATTGTACACATGGAATAGTGCTATACTTTTATATTGGACAACAGAAAGTAGGACAAACTCAGTTTTAATGAGCAGTGCCATACAATATTTTGACTCAAAAAAAGAGTTTAGTTCAACATATTTTCAATTCTGACCATCCTAAGCGTAAATTAAGCGTGATATTACCAAAACTATCAACAACACTTAACACAATAGACTCAGCAGGTGAGTGTATGTCAGTTTAATGGCAGGAAGACATGTGAGTCCCCTCAGATAACAAGAGTGACAGAGAACCCTGGTTACTTATCTTCCCCACTGATATATTTGATTATGAGTGAGTGCTGATATCAGATAGACTCAGTGAGATGACTTTCATTACAGTGATTCAGTCCACTCTGTAATATGCTGATTTCTATTAGGAATGACACTCAGAGTTTAAAAAGCACATGTCATGCACTTTCACAGTGTCTTTGAACACACATGGTGAAATCTCATCTTTTATTTTAAAGCCAGCAGTCAGGCAAAAGTGCATTTCCTAAAAGGGCAGTGCAATGTAGGGTAGCAAGTAAACATGACAGGTTACAAAATAAAAGCACAGCACCATCAGCCACTGTACAACAGTGTCACATGAAGCTACAAATGGCTTGGAAATAAAAAGTTGTTTTGTTCTTTAGAAATTGCTGTACCACTGAGACTTACTCTGTATTCATGTCATGATTTACTTCACTGGACACATAGCCTACGTACAATGCCACTTCATGTCAAAATATTTTCTGTTATACAAACACTTAGGAAAAAAAATACTGACCTGAGATTGGGATTCACAATCTGTGACCTGCAATGGTACATGGATTGATAGAATACAAACCCAGGAAAGTCACTACTCACTACAACTATGAGTCTCAACCTAAGTTTTGATGAATGTGAAACACATAATCACCACAAAATGTGAGGGCAGCAATACACAGCAAGTGATTATGGCAAGGAATGGTGGCTGTCAAAATCAAAAAAGGCGTAACATTCATGAATCTCTTTCTTGCTCTCTTAATGGTTTCATAGCTCTCCTCCATCAACCTCCTGTCTTTCTCCCAGTTATTCCTGGGCTTTTTTCCTTTGCAGGTTTAGAAACAACAATGAATCACTTCGTGACTTCATTCGGGCGACAAGCAATAGCATTTATCAGGACTGTGATAAGACACTGCTCCTCAGAGGAAATATGTCATCTTTCATGAATCACGAGCGGTAATTATTCTACTCCATTTGAACAGCTTTGGGTGCCTCAGCAGTGGTTTGCAGAGAGGGGGCGTTTCTGCCCTCTTGCTCAGTCTTCCTTGGTATTCTTGGGCTGCCAGCAGCTTTTCGGATGGTCTGAGGGCTGGAGGAGCCAGCAACTGTTTTGCGTTGAAGTAATGGACTCCTGGAACCTTTAGATTTCCCAGGTGTCAACAAAGAGTCTATGACCTTTAGTGACCTCAAACCAAGCAAGCCACAAAAGTAGTTACACTGATGTTTGGAGACAAACTGCTCAAAAACTTTGGGATTTCCTTCCACAGAGAGACCCAGATGCCTGCAGCAAGACACACACATGGAACAAAAAAATATTGCAGCCATGGTCAGTGTAAATGTAAATTACCTGCAAAATGAGGTATTCACAGTATGATTTGCTGGAACAACACAATTAAAATATACTGACCCTGTTGTTTTCACCGAAATTCCAACATTGGTGATCTTAGTGTCAACACCTGCAGAATAACACCATGTGATTACTTTTTTATGTTCAGGTTATGAAACATACAATATGTGGCAGAATCACAGTGATTTCTCACCAAATAAGGGCTAGCACAAAAAGCGTTTTTGCAACCAAGATGTATAAGCTTGAGAAAATGAAAGTGTTTATCTTATAAATCATGCACTTCTGCACCCTCACTATCATTTTGAGTGCATAAGTGTGTTTACACCGACAATATGGGAAAATGCAAGTCACTTTAATTTCTCAGTAGGCACATTCAAAACAATCAAAAAGTTGAGCGTAGAACACTGATCATTTTTCACACTGAATGCTTGTTGTATTTTCTATGAGTAGGTATAGAAAGAGGCAGGAATGGATCAAACAATAGTTGATGGTTGCAATGAATGGAGAACAGAAAAACACCTGTGAACGGTTGTGAAATGCACTCGTAATTTGTGGTATGTACAAAGTTGCAGTGTTTGATTTTGGACAACACTACCCTGTAAGATGCACTGTTCTAGTAAGTGCAGTGTACATGGTGCACTTCTTTTTAGTGAACTTAAGGAAGTCTTTCATAAACTTTTCCATACCCTCCAGTCGAGTGAGGAGCAGATTGCCGTTGGTCCACTGATACATCCAATGCTGCAGGGTGCAGCACTTCCGTTCCACCTCAGTGCCCGTCTTCATATGGAGTGTGCCTGTATGATCCAGGCCAGAGTATTTCTGATAGTCTCCTGTCAGCTCAGCCTCCACTGTGTTGTATGGGACAGTGTTTGCTGGGCGATACATCAAGTAGACTGGGCTCACCCTGAAAAAACAAAGATTGTTTTGATGAAAATTACCTTTAAAGTGACCCATGTACTGTAAACATCATTCAAAAGTGGGATTCAAAGCAAACTGATTGCACTCACTCAAGACAGGGACCGAAGTGCTCATTTACTCTTGCCTCAGCAGAGAAGATCTTGCAGTACTCACGAGCCAAGTTCTGAATTTTACACGCCTGCATGCAGAAAATTGGTAAACATCCAGCAGAGATAAGCTCTACCTACGCCAGTATATATTCATTCTTCATCAGATTATAGCAGAGTAATCCTACATGGGTGATAGGATGACATCAGACTATCACACTGGAACGTTGGGTTTTCTGGTAATATTTTGATGCATGCAAATTTAAGAAGAAAATATGAATAACAAAATCAAGCTTTTCTGACGCACCTGCTTGATGATTTCGAGGTTCCTGTCAATGAGGCAGCTTTCTCCTTTGCCTCCATAGGCAATCGGATTACATACTTTAATGATACACGTGTTGCCAGACTCAAACACAGGCTCCAGACCATATATAACCTTTGCTCTCCAGACTTTGTGTGAACATCCATCACCAATTTGAGATTCCTGCATCATTACACGGCCAAAGAATTTGTTACCCCAGACACCATGATCAGCCACACCTCGGCTGAATATCATGGGGGTCATTTCGATTTCTTCCCCAACTGCACACAGAAAAGTATGAGAATAATAGCTGATGAATCATTCACTTTTTTTACAGTAATAAGTAGAAAGCTGAGCTCACAAAAATGTCATCTTACCACCAAGGTCTTCACGCAGGGACAGACCAGCCAAAACTGGAACATAATGAGAAAAACAGAGTGAGTGATGATGCAGCTCATTAGTGGACAGAAAAAACGTGTTTATTACGACTTTTAGGTATAGTAGTGCTTACGCTCTGCACTGAGGAGATAGTCTGTTGAGTCAGTTCCATACTCATTTGTGATCGTACATCCATAAACACCTGAGTCCTTGCGTGATGCCTGAACAATAGCAAGGTTGACCTGAGTTTCATCCCCTGCTCTGAGAAACAAACAAGTGAAGGATAAATACAACTGTTTTGTGGAGTGGTAACAAAAAAATTCAGGTCAGAAGTCTTGTTTTAAAAGAAATCTGATTCAGGTGATCATTTTGATCCTTTTGCAGTGTTACAGATCTTGTTCTGTGTACTAACCCTCTTTTCATCTGAGCAATCCCCTCTTCATTTTTGAACCATTTGATGGTTGATTCACCAAGAACATTAAAAAACTGGCACCACAGTTTCAAGTGTCCTGAAGCATCTGCATAAGTTTCAGCCCGGATCTTACGAATGACTTGAGGAGCTTAGGAAAAAGAGACCAGGTACAGAAAACATGTTAAGATGCAAACTTCAAACGTCCTATATGTGTTCACCAAAAAGATTAACACAATACAAAAGATAATTCTGCTTACATATATATCTCTGCAATCAGTATACTTGACATGTTATGAATACATGTAACACAAACTATCTTACAGTCTCTAAAAACAGTAATTCTTTAACATGTTTTTTGACCAACAAAGGCAAATGTGCTACAGAGACTACTATAGTTAGAAAAACTGGATACCACTTCAGAAACTATGCTAGAATAGAAAACAGGGCAGCTGGACAAGTTTGACAGCCGGGAGCAGAGTTGAAATTTTCTTGCAGGGAGTGGAGCTTCCTTGTAGCAGGAGTTTCTCCTGGTAATGAATTTCAGAGAAAAATCTTAAAAGTTGATTATATTTCAGATTGAAGTTATTCACTACCGAGCCCTTAAGAAAGCTACCGTGGTGAAAAACTGTAAAGAGCGGGAAGAGTGACTTTTCCCCTAAGACAGTGAGTCAGTTGTGAGGTCCAATTCATGATGCTCATCATATTAATGTTTTTCAGGCCCCAAAACTCCGTACATACATGTCATGATACATCTGACACAATTTTTTTTTTTTACTTTTTATGTCATGATTTTTTTATTATAACTTTTTATTTACCTTTTTCCAATATTATGACAAATTTAAACCACGACAAAAGTGACCAATTGACCAATCACAGCTTCAAACAGATATAACAAGGAAACAACATTACCTCAGTACCACCCAAAATATTTTATCTCATTCTTGCTCAGAGATACTTTGAGAATTTTTCTATATCACCCCAAAGCTTGGATATTTAGCCAGTCTAAGTCAGAGGCTCTGGAAACAGGGATGGCTAAGACTGCAGAGCCAAGAGAGGAGTAAGAGGACTTCAGAAGGCTATAAGGTTTTGGGTTTTTTTTTAAATTAGGGAATACTAGAAAAATAGTATATTTTTCTCATGTTCTGTTTAGTGAAATAGGTCTTTTAGTCTCAAGGCTTGAATCTGGCTCAAACATACTAGTCAAGCCGTTGCAGAACATTTTCCCATGTTGGCCACATTTGTCATATAGACTGTTTTACCTTTGAATGGATCCCGCTTGTCCTTC
Source organism: Thalassoma bifasciatum (assembly GCA_008086565.1). Lineage (NCBI taxonomy): Eukaryota > Metazoa > Chordata > Actinopteri > Labriformes > Labridae > Thalassoma > Thalassoma bifasciatum. The sequence goes on from RPOG01000018.1 coordinate 472,754, forward strand.
TCTGCAGGTTTCTCCTCAGTTTTGGGGGGTTGTATCTCCTGACTGGGTTGCAGGGTTGTGGTTTGAGTCTCAGATGCCATCTTCCTCCTACTGAAGAGTGGAGAATGCCTTTCTGTGGGAGACGCTGGCTCACCTGGGGGCTGTAGTAGAGGTGAGCGCCGTGAAAGATTTGGAGATGTAGAGAGGGTCACAGGAGTAGGAGACAACCTGCTGCTCTGAGTGAGAGCCTCCTTTTTGGGACTTTGATTATCACCTGCTGATGTGCCGTCTATGGCCTCCTTGGGGTTGGCCTTAGGTATTGCTATTTTGCGTCTTGCCCCTGAGGCTAGCTCTTGTGGTGTGGCAGATGGAATGGGAGAAACACAGTTTCTTCTCTTTGACAACGGACTGGCTTCAGGTGTTGGACTGGCAGGTGAGTCTGTCCTTGAGGGGGAATCCCCAACTTGAGAGATAATCTGAATATCTTTCTGTTGCACATTTGTGATAAGCGTACTTTCTTTAGGTACACTTAAGAAAGTCTGTGAGGAACTATTTTTTGTATCTGCAACTTCCATTTTGAATTGATCTAAGAGTGATACTTCGCTAAGGCCTATTTCAGTTTTGCCACCGACTTTAATCTCCGGAGTTAACCTTTCTGCAACTTCCATACCTTTGCTAAGAACAGGCTCAACTTTAGCATGCTCAGAAACAATAATGTTTGACCCTTGACGACCAGCCTTTATAGGTGTCACTGAAAGTGGGATCTCAGGTTCTACAGTTACACTTTCAGAAAGTTTTGAGACAGATCCATAAATGACTTCTTCCTTTGAAGGCAAAGGAGTTACATTTACACTTCCACTCCCTGAAAGAGAAACATCAGGGGTATGTTTTGGAGCTGATGCTTTAGTTTCTGGGCAAATGTCCATTACACATTCATTATATTCCCTGGCGCTACCGTGAAGTCCTGCAGTCTCTAAAGTACTGCCAGTTTCTTCACCAGACATAGGTGGGATAACGATCAGTTTTTCAGCAGGTGGTGAAGTTTCAACCTGACTTGAATTCAGTTCCTGATCTGTTTTACTTAGTTGGTGGTAAACCTCCATGAGAGTTTCCTTTATGTTTCTGAGAGGAGCAAAGTAGATCTCAGCTCCTCTATTGAATACTGACTTCCTGACTTTTGGTTTGGTGTTTCCATTGTCCTCACATGTGACAGAAGCAGGTGAACCTTGCACATGGTCAGCATGGAAAGGTACGGTGTTCAGTGAATTCTCAAGAGTAGACTCAAGAGCCTTTATTTGTGCTCTCAAAAGCTCGGCTATCGATATGACTGCTGTCACAGGCTTTTGAATTTCCTGAAATACATGACCCGGTGGTGGGCACACACTTGTGTTTTCTTGGGTTTTTGCCTGAAGCGGTACAGCTAAATTTAGATTGTGTATATCTGAAGGACTCTCTTCTGTCTTCTGTGTCTTGAGTGTACTTTTTTCACTTTCTTCAGGAGATACATTCACAATGACAACGGTCTGTTCATCTGCTGCTGCTGTAATCTTTTCTGTTTGATTTTGTACAGGCATGTTCAGAGCAGCAGTTTCAGTCTCCATTTTAACCACCGTCTCATTTGGTGTCCACCTGTCAGTCTGCACTGGTAGCCTACCGACCTTGTTACTCTCTACCTTCTCATTGACTTGTGCTTCTGTGGTTTTGACAGCTTTTATGGCTGTATCATCTTGGCTTTGCTTGGCGCTGGAAGAAACTTTACACCCTCTAGAGTTTTCAGCACGACCGGAGCTTTGGAGGGATGCCTTCTGTAGGTCTGCATTAAGCACCATATGGCTTTCATTTGATCCTCTGGTATGATCCTGTGTGTCCTGTGTCATTTTGTCAGTGGTTGCTTGAGGAACACTTTGCAAAGAATGGGTCTGGGTGTCATCTGCTGTCGTCTCTTTTACAGATGGAGGTTTTTGTGTCTGTTTCTCGTCCATTGTCCTCTGGCTGGATGGGAGCTCAAGGATGACAGGTGTGTCATTCCTGTTCATCTTTGTATGGACTTGTGTAACCTTGGGACATAACACATCAGAGGTTTCCATGCTGTAAATACTCATCCCTGGCTATGCTGAACATGGATAAACACATGTAATTTTAAAAACAGCAACAGCGTAACCAGCAACAGACAGAACAGTCAATGGAAAGACCCTCATGCAAAAAGAAATTTATGAACACAAGAATAGATTTCAGTAAGTGATGGGAATCTTTTCTTACATCTGTTGCATCATCAATGTCTACATAAACCCAGAAGCAAAGCTTAATTTTATTTATTTATTAAGTAATTGCACTGGAAATGTTTTTTTGTTTTTCATGTCAGTATGAAAGAAAATTTTATCAAAGAAACTTTTTTCTTTTTTTTTTTTGCAATGTTGCAAAGTTTATTAAAAGTCAAAATATAAAAACAATTCCAAAGTTTATAACTTTCAAGCCTTACAAAAGAGGTGGAACAGGGGTAACCTGTTGAATGTATCACTTGATCAGACACACTTGGACCAAGTCATATCACAAATCAAAGTGATTGTCTTTGACTAAATTTTGTGTCTAAAGTCATTCCAATGCCAAACAATAGTTTATTTCAGTGTTTTAAATACATAAAAATTCTAAATTAATACTGACTCTTTTCATTTTTACTGATTCCTATGCATCTAACTCTTGTGCTGTGAGACCTATTCACATGTATGGGGGCTATTTTTATGTTTAAAGGTAGCCAGACAAGCATGTGAATCATTCCAAGAGGTGCTTCAGACATGCAGTGCTTTCTTTCAACACGTAGTACTGTAAGACTTTGGCAATGCAGATGGAGACAGGAAGATTGCACAAGCAATGAGAAACACAGGATGACAATCCAAACAGTGAAACAAGTAAATGTTTGTGTGTATAAATGACCTTTCAATAAAACCTTGTCATATATAATGTTCTTTATAAAAAATACTTTTTATGCTGATATTGTGTATCTGCATATTCAGCTTAAGCTATTGCCTCACCTACCACAGCCCTCATTATGTATTAAGATATAAAGGAAAGTATACATTTAATCACTAATTGGTAGAGAGCAAATGTTTATGTCTTTGCATTAAAAAACTGGATTGCTGTGTTAACTTTCTGCCTCAGTTATTGCTACTCTGAGCTAATGGTTAGCTGCTATTTAAGCAGAGAAGATCAAACAAGAAGAAAACAGGTAGCTTTAACTCACTCAGGTAAGAAATCTCATAGCTAAATTGTTGTTTGCCATAAGTTGTTTAAGCTATGTCAATCAAAGAGTTTAAACATTTACCTCACAGAGCATGGATAGCTAATTTGTCTGGTCTTATTGAGCTAACGTGACAGTCAATTTGAGCATTAAACAGATCTGACACTGGTATCATTCCTCTTATCTGGAGCTTAGCATGTAAGTGAAGAAGCATATTTCTAAAAATATTAATCTATTTCTTCAGAAGGAATTAGCTTTTTCCATTTGCCATCACAACAGAGAGCTGAATAATTCCACGTTTCTGGGAAGGTGAACTCCGACCGTATCAGATGTACTGCATTAGTATACCTGTTTCATCAGTCAACATGTGCGTCATTTAATTCTTGTCACACAGCAAGGCATACTTGTAGAAGCTATTAATAGCCGTGGGATGGTTGTGTTACTTATGAGGCCTGTGTTGGCAGCACAAAGCACTTATGAGCTCATGCGACAAACCTCACCCACCTCACTCAGCAGCCCTGGCCCAGACACAGAAACATTTTTTTGGCAGGGGCTTGTTTCCGTCTCAGACAGCTGATCTGCGGCCTGCTCGCATGGATGCTGTGGTAAAATGGTTGATCTTTCACAAGGTGCTTTTGCTGACCGACTATCTCCAAGCTCTAAAGAGCCTCCAGTCAAAGTACTTGACTTCTTGTCAACGTCCATTGGTGAAACCTGTGCTGCTTTAGAGATGTCCTCTTTGACTTTTCTTCTGGGTTGTTGTTTTGACTCTGCAGCACTTTGCTGTAGCCGTGCTGAGTTAAAAGCAGGACTTTTCTTCTGCATTTCTACCTTTTTCTCCGTCTCCCTGCCTGAAGTGTCCCTCTCGTGCTTTGCAGCTTGTTTGCCTTTAGTTCCTGGTCCAGCAGCGGATATAACAGCAGCAGATACTGAAGAAGCACGCTGTTCTTTGTGTGTAGATACACTTTGACGCTCTGAGGGGCTTTCAGTGATTTGGGGCTTTGGCAAAACTGCCACAGTTTCTGATTCCTGAGGTTGTCCCTTCACTTTTCTGTAGCTTGAATCAACGACAGGTGCAGAAACCACATTCTCTACTTCCATAACCTCCTCTGAAGTACCTTCAATCTGCATCAGCTCTCTGGGCGGTCGAGCCAAGGATGCTACAGGCCTTCTCTCCTCAGTTGTCCTCTCCTCTGGTGTGTCTGACTTTGCAACTTTTGAACTGTTGGAAATCTTAAGCTTCTTTTTGACAAAGGGACTTTTGGGTTTGTGTGGGGTAAAGATCTTCTGGGCAGAGTCATACATGTATGTCCCACTCTTGTTAACGTTTTCATTGATGGCCTGTCCATTAGTTATTGCAGACACTGATCCGTTGACGATGGGGATGGGCTTTTCTTCCACTTTCTCCACTGCTGCCTCCTGTAACCTGGACGCGGTCTCCACAGCTGCAGTCTGAGGATTTACATCATTGCCCTCATCCTCAGTGGAGCTTGGGGCGCTAAGAAAACCATCCATCGTGGAACGCCTCTTCCTCTGTGTGCGGTCTGGACTGATAGTTCGTAGTGGTTCCTGGTTCTCTTTACCTTCTGCTTCTCTGCGTTTGTTCTCAGCCTTTTGCTTGAGCTTGCCAAAGTAGCGCTGGTGGATCTTAAACTCGTTCATCTCACCCACCTCAAGCACTCCAGAGCAGGACACGATACCTTTGGAGTTGCTGGCTGAGGCCTGGTATATGGCTGCATCATCAACAGTGCAACTGCAAAGAAATGCCAATAACTTCAATAAAATCAAGTGTACATGCATGTTTACAAAAGAAATTTCTAAACTCTTTCCATGTGAAGGTTATTATTATTACTTTGTTAGATGCACCATTATGCCACCATTAAGGTGCTTTCTCATACTGTGATTTTTCTTAGAAGATTAAAAAAATATATTTAAGAAATTAAATTTACATGTCAGATCAGTGTTTCTAAACATACATACTTGTAAATGTGCAGGGAATGGTTTTGTCCGTTGCGGAATACTTCATATTTAGGCAGTCCACAGAATCTGTCCAACTGCATATCATCCTTATACCAAAGAACTTGTGGAGTTGGGTGTCCTAAAATGTTACACAAATCTCATCAGAGCAAAATAAGTAGAAATTTGAAATGTAATGGCCATTGCTTCTCTGCATTCAAATGAAGGAAAACTGGGTGCTTTGTACATGCTTTGAAGATAACCTTTTTACTTTTAACATGTATAAAACTTCTTGTATGAAACCTTTTTTCAGACGTTCTTGCATTCACACAGGTATTAAGTTTTTCTTAGTTCAATTTAATTTAACAGTGAGCCTTGAGCATGACATAGGATGCTGAACACTTGTTTTACCTGTAACCACACAGGAGAACTTCACATTGCAGCTCTCTGACACAGCTTTGGACTTGAGGGTTAGTTCGAAGAAAGGCTGGGTTTCTTCTGTTAACTGTGCCATCACACTGCAGAGTGTGCTCCTGTGGAAGAAAACAGAGCAACATTAATGTTGTTCCTTACATACTGGATAAACACTTTGCGTAACTGAGCAGTTCTCGGACGCAAAAACTGAGGTTTTGACCTAAGTAACTTTCAAGGTCTGTTGAATTGCATCTTTGAGTTTGCAAAGGGTCAAAAAATGCCCCAAATAAGATCTATTTAGTTTATTCAGATTCAAGTGTCTGTTCCAGGAAATTAGAGTTTTTACTCAGTAATGTTTTTTTAATATTTGAAAAGCTGCCATGCTGTCCATATTTTTTTCTCATAAAATGCTTTTATTATTCACATTACATTACATGCAAAAATACCACATCAAGCAAAATGAACTCGTTCATTTTGTGATGTTTAGTACCTTTAATGACAAGTGAACAAAAGGGAAGGCAAACTTTTTATAAAAGACCACAGAAAGAAACAGAAAAATGTATAACTTGTAGTTCTTGACTTCTTTTGCTTAACGAGCCTTTGGCATAATCACTGATAAAATTATTATTTCATATGACATTAATTATAACAATGAGCCTCAGTGCAGATAATGACTGGGTCAAGATTATTGAACCATTATAGCATGTGGAAATGTGGAGGACATGTAACTCCCATGCATGTGTTCTTGGGCAAGGATTAATAAAAAAAAGTCATGTAGGCTTGCATGCATATCAAAGCATAATGTTTGCAATATGTGCTTCTGATTTATGTCTAGTGATGACACCCGGTTCAGTGTTGGCTCAGTTTACTGTTAAAGGATAGTGTTACACTTCAGTGCATGTAACTAATGATTAAGTAAACAACCTATGACACGAATTAAACTCTCTCTTAAACAATTAACTATGCTATAAGATTTGCAGCATGCAATCCTTTATGTACTGTCTTCATTGTTTAACCCTTGTCTAACCCTTATTAGAAGTCATTTTTGATCAATTGTAAATACAGTGGTAAAAACCTCAGTTCATTATGATAAATGAATTATTTTTATGGTTTTAGATTTTAAACCCAAAGTTCTCTGTTGTTAAAAAAATAAAAGAAAGAAAAAAAAAGAAACAATCGGCCATGCCTGCCTTTACCACAATCTGGCAAATCATTGCTGCTATCACAAAAGATTGTATGTAGAAGCTGCTGGTCTGTTTGTGAGAGGTGTGATGCAAACAGTGCCCTGTTGCATAACCAAGATGCTACTCCTAATCAGCAGTTTATTTAAACCCATGTCACCATTTATGTAAAGTTTGGGAAGCTGTGAACTATTTATGTGTTGCAGATCAAGTGAAGGATAACATGATCCCCATGTGGAAAAATTTTAACAAGTATATGATGTATTACATTTCAACAAACAGGACACACTGCACACTGCACTGAGGTTGGATGTGTACCTGTTTTCTGGCCTCACATTGGAGAGGTAACTGCAGCTACCAGGTCGGCTGCTGACACTGATTTCATCCGCGCTACTCGACCTGCCATTTCCCAAAGAAGCTCGTGTTGTTATCCTCCGTGAACTCATTGTCCACCAGATGAAAGAAAAGTCCAATAAAAACAAGCAAACAAAAAGTTCTCTGGGAGAATAAAAAAAGTTTATGTCTTTTTGGCTTTCCAGAGGGGTGAAAAAAGAGCTGAAATAGACACAAGTAAAAAGTTACATAACATAAACTTCTGCATCAACAGAAAAATTACCAGCATTAGATAATCGCCTGAGTTCAAAGGCACAGACATTGATGGGAGATGCTCCCTAACAGCCCCCTTTTGTGTTATATTCATCAAAACAGACTAGTTTCAAAAGTTAACTCACCGTCCACAGGTCCTTTCCCTCCTTTGACTGATACCCCCAGGCACTGACTTAAGGCTCTGACAATTTCCAATCAAACATGAGCATGCGTAGGCTGCAGGACTATTTATAGTTGGCCTGCAAATAGGCACAAGAGCTCATCACACTTTCCAAAAGTCTCCTTTGGAGCATTTAACAAAAAACAATAAGCTAACTATGAAAAATGAAGCCATGTAGTGAGACTTCTGCACAGATACACTCTTTAACTGGAAATTCACAGCTCTGCTCAAATTCAAGGTCAGTCTGTTTGGTCGTTCCCCGAATAGGAGGAGAGGATTAAATAAATCAGGGCGGTGGATATTTCTCGTCTGTTCCCAATGGACAACACACACTGAGAGAAGAGAGGGAACACTTGTGTGCTCATAGCTGGCTGCCCTCTTTCCAAAGTTTTTATTTCATGTTATAAAGAATCGCATGAGCCTGTCAGTCAAGAGGATGACGCCTTCACTTTTAAGTACATCCATATGAGTGTTACATTCTCTCAGCCATCCAGTCACAGGGTCACTTTCCACACACAAGCTTTGGTGACATCAGTTTATAGCTTGTTGCAATAGAGTTACAGCAAAACAAAAATAAAGAAAAGCAAGAAACAGTGGCATTTTAGAAAGATGTAAGTGGCCGCAATATTGTTTTAAACACAGCTTCCATATTCTCTGGCATGCATTGTCTAATAAGTGACAATGGTGTTGGACCCCCAGAGGAAAAGCAGTAGGAATAGAACTGCCTTATATAGGCAGATCCCTCTGACTGAGCCAAAGAGCTATGTGCTCTTATCTCTACACAACCTCACACACAAGCAGGCTTTCTCTCTGACGTTCTCATCAATGACGTACACTTTCTTATATTTTGTATTGCTTTGAAAGAGGAATTAGTTATGTTGAACATGAGTCACATAAATGGTATTTCTCAATGAAAGAGAATAGCTTTTTAGCTTTTATTGACATTAAACAAAGCAAAATATAATAAAACTAAAATCAATATGTTCTTCAAGTTTTTATTTTCTACTGACATACTTTACAGTAGACCCTGTTATCACACTTATAACAAGTTTCATCACTACCAAAAGAGACTGCAGCGTCTTGCAGGTTTTTTCCTAAATAAAGCTGTATTAACATCTGTATTATTTTCTCCATATTTAACCACAAATATGCTTGATATTATACATGTCTCTGAAACCTCTGTTCTGCTTGTTTGATCTTTTGCTTCATGCTTGACTGCATCCCACAACTCCCACATTTTTAAGTAAAATAAAACTGAAAAACAATAATGTAAAATGGAATTAGTAAAATAGAATTAGAAATAGAAAATATGACATTTAAAAGGAAAACTTTGAGCAAACCTGCAACATGTAAATTCGATAGGAAGAAATGACAGACTTAACAATCAGTGACCTTTAACCTCTTTGAATTGGTCATGTAGTGTAACATTTCACAATGGATGCCATGCGTGGTTCCCATACAGCACAACTGACACATGCTCACATTAACACTAGTGATGGACATGTATGGGCTGCAGAGTGTCATTTATGTCTGTGTGAGTGTGTGAGTGTGTGAGTGTGTGTCAGTCTTGTGTGTAGAGGCTGACAGCACAGTTGCCTCAGCTCAGCCTGGCTCTTCTGGACAGAGTGTGAGCAGAGATCAAAGCGTAACGGGGGGAGCCTGGGTGATTGCCAGGTGACTCTTTGTGTTTAAGAGGGATTTCCTCATACTGAACTATGCCTTTGAGGGAACATGAAGAGGTGCTGTGCTGTTCGGCTGTATTACAACCCTGAAAGAGATATGCTGCATCCCTGCTTGTTTAAAAAAAGTACCTACTGCTACTCTAACAGGCATCCAAATAAGCTTTTCCATGAAGTTCTGGTCCCACGTAGTTTGAAAAGTTGTAGTTTCTATACAACAAATCAACAAATGTTGCCTAAAAAGCTCCAAACAATACCTGAACTCATATGGGGTCTGTTGTGGTTATGATTTCAACATTGCATGCCCATTGCCTCATGCTTTACTATAGATAGCACTTGTCTTAATCCTGTTGTGGCTTAGTGAGGCAGATTTATAGCAGGTGAGGATGATGCCCACTGAGATCAGTAACTCTGGCTTTGTTAAGGCCATTATCTTTTTTTTGCAAACATAACTGTGCACTATCTACGGTAAACTGTTTTCATGAGTCACATGAGAACTGTGATGATAGACAAACTCAAGTCAGCAGATTTAGCAGGCGGATAGATAGATAGATAGATAGATAGATAGATAGATAGATAGATAGATAGATAGATAGATAGATAGATAGATAGATAGATAGATAGATAGATAGATAGATAGATAGATATCCATTGAACAGTGACCTTCAGCATGATCCTTTCACTACCACATCCCTTTGTCCCTCTATTATCACATCATTAAACAGAAAATAGTAAACCCTTTGCAGAAATCAACTTCATCAGGATTTTGAGAACACCTGCCCTCAGCCTCCAGCAAAACTCTCACACAACATCAACCAGAGTGACTTTAATTGTGATTAAACAAAGTCAACAGATGCTATTTGATTCTCCTCATCAGAAAGATTCAGTCGTAATGCTGGGGCGCTGGATGTTTCTTGTTGCTAACATTCAAGCTGAGGGTAAGAAGAGACAACATGGGTATGTCCACTGGGGCTGTGGTTGGAAAGTGTTTTATGACGCAGAGCTTTTGATGAAGCAAGCTTCTGCCTCACAGGATAGAGGCTTGACTTATGTTGAGATTTCTCTTTTATTTGATTTTTCTAAAGACAAATTTGTTTTTACTTGTTTGAAACAAAGCAAATTAAAAAGTTTTTTGTAATGGTGCTTCATAAGGACTTAAAAGAGCCCATGACTATGACCGGGGATCTAGCAAATAGAGATGCTGTGCCTAAAAACAATCCAGTGGAGTCTTTCTTGGTCGTCAGATCTGCAAACTTGATATTATAGAGTGTGAGAATTAACGGTTTGATGTTGCTGCCTGTGGAGCAAGTAAACTCCTTAGATAAATCACAACTACCAAAGCAACATGAAACACAAGCTGCATGGGGGACACACTGTCCGAATCCAACTTGGATATTCCAGCAGCAGATCAAAGAGGGGGGATGATAGAGTGTTGACACTGACAGACAGGGAGAGGGTCACTTTAATGTATAAATGGATGGTGGCCATTATTATAGGAATTTTGTTTGCAGATTTATGACTCTTTAGGGAACCGGCAATTGACCAGTGTTCACTTTAAAAGATATTAGCTTCAAAACAGATTCAAATCCTGACTTTTAGACTTTTGTCTCAGTATAATGTGCTAATATATAATAAAATAATTATATTTTTGGGTTGGATCAGAAATCTACATGGTCTCTGAAGGGCAAATTTTATTTGCGACAGAAATCCCCATAAGTATGATATTTTTATCCGTATAAACCAAACCAGTGTACCCAGTGACCACTTGTGGGAGTTTACAGAGAAGTTGACCCTGTGCCAAGTGTACCCCCAAGCAGCCTCCCTCACGCATGCACAGTTGGACAGCAGAGTGTTTTGATGTTTGACAGGTCTCTGTGGAAACTGAGCTTGGCTTTGTACAGCCGTCTGGCCCACTGCTGAGGTTGTGACATCATCTTCTGGATATTCACACCAGTGTCAGCTCCAAGGAAGCAGAAACAAGAGAAGACTTGACCTCCTAGGACAGCTGTGCGGCCCACACGCTGTCACACACACGGCACCGCTCACATTAGCCCTGGGCCCTTCAACTTCATGGACTGTAAACATATAATATGCTGTCTGGTGTTAATCCATGGGACTTGTCTTGCAGCACATGGTATTTCTGAATAAACATGAGCTTATGGTCATTTTTAATGTGTGTTGGAACAGTGACCTAGTTTTGTTTGATTCTCAAAATCTAAAAGAGAGGAGCTTGAGAAAAAGGATTTTATCACTTCACAAAACAGTGCTACAGGGATAAAACTGAACTCCTTCTCCAAATATTTATCAATTAACAGTGACAGAAAATCTTTTTATCTTAATGAGTTTGAATTTTACTTGAACTTTCTTTAATTTGATGCTAATGTTGAATGTAGAATTTGTAGTAAATGATCGTGTCAGTTTCATTGAACCAGTTAGTTCAGTAGATGACGTGAATGACAGTGTGATATATATATATATTTTATCTCAGTAGAATGACACTGTCCTCTAGTGGTAAGTGAGAGTGATTCACAACGCCATCAAAGTTACCAGGAATCCTGACTATTGTGTTATCTCTGATGCAAAAATTAGACATGAGAAATCTGGATCAAAGCATCGTAGCATGGCCCAGCTCAGCAAAACAAGTAGTGGTAGTACTTGAAATCACATTCAGTCTTTAGATTTTGTGTCACTTTCAACTTGTGACTGAAAAATCAAGACTTCCATAGATCTGCAAAAGTCACTTCCCAGTAAAATTCGCTGTTTTTTCTATGAGGGGAAGACTTCTGTAGAGAGGGCATTTGGTTAACCACGAGCAGAGATCAGCAGGGGCTGATGAGCTGAGCTCTGAAAACATCAGGACGAGTTCAACTTGACAGAAGACTTCATCTATTAAGTTACACAAAATGAGAGAAATGATACAAATATGATTTACTGGAAGATAACGATACATTGACAAAGAACCAATGATTAAATGTGAAGCACCCCCAACCCCAATAAAAATTCAAAACATAACAACTTGTCAATCTTTATTTATTAATTTTATTGTTTATTTGACCCGAATACACATATTCAAATTTTCTTCTATCTACACAATTTATCTAAACTATCCACAAGAAAGCTTTTAAGTCAGTTGTAACAATGGTTAAAATATAAAACTTAACAAAACACAGTATTTAAAACAGTATAGAAAAGGCTTTGGTAAAGGGTTTATACTGATGAGGAGCCAGGTTTCATGGCCTGTAAACAAGTGACCACTTAAGCTTCTCTTTCAAAATGAATGTTAGAAAAAAAGGCACAAACCCTATGTATGTGGTTCATTATGAGGAGACACTAGTTTTTCTTTCCTTTCTTTTTTAGCACGTCAGTGATAGCAGGCTGCTTGCGTTTTACACCTGGAATAAAAGAAAAAATAACATTGGAAAAAATGTCTCATATGTATAACAGAAAATAAAGCATATGTTCATTTTGCAAACCTTGCTTTTTGCTGGGTGATTCTGAAGCCTTTGTGGATCTCCTAGCATAAGCTGCTTTCATCCTCTGGATGTTCTTCTTGCTGATTACTTCATGCTCTACAATAGGCTTCGGGTAGTCCTTACCCACAATGCATCCTGCTGCCTCCTGAACGCTACGAGGAGCTTTCCATGGCTCGTATATGTATGCAGCGGGGAACTTCTTGAGAAGAGGAAGGTACTTTCTGCAAAAAAAACATAGAGAATCCATGAAGTTATGCTACCCACTCTGATAGTTGAGCTTTTTGGGGTTATGCTCTTACTTGATATAATCTCCATTTTTGTCTGTCTTCTTCCCAAAAGCAACAGGCGAGTAGACTCTGAAGAACTGGTGGAAGAAAGTACTTGCTGACAGCCATTGCCAGTTTCCAGCGTTCAGAGCCCAGTCACCATCCAGCAAAAGTTCCTCAAACACCTTTGAGAGTGTAAAAGAATTTCAAAGGTCAGAAAAGGTGTTTTGAGTAGAAAACATTTAATCAAGATTCCCACTTTTTGATGTTTCCCCTCTATTAGTCAAGGATACAACATAGGCTAGGCTTTCACCTTTTATGATAAGTCTACTACAAATTTAACAAGTGAATTGTTCTCATACCTTCTGCCCCTCTTCCCAGTTGATGTACAGGTCTCCCCTGGTGAGAAAACAGGCGACGGCATGTCTGGCCAGGTGGTGAATCCAGCCCTCCTGCCTCAGCTGAGTCATGATGGCATCAATGAAAGGGAATCCAGTCCGAGCCTTCAAGGAGAAGATAAAAAAGTGAGGATGACAGGAAACATTCACGGTACTTTAAATAAGATGTTTAATGATGGCATTATGTACCATCTCTTCTTTTTAAGTAGCTTTAATGGACTCAGTACCTCTCTCCATGCTGTGAGAAACTCTGGGTTTGTGTCCCAATCCACCTGGGTACAGACATCATTGCCCTCCATCTTGTTGAAGTTAGGAATACCAACACTTGCTGTGTAGAAGAACTCTCTCCACAGAAGCTGACCGTGCAGGGAAACTGGGGGATCTGAGTGTTTTTTCTGCAAATGCAACAAACAACCAGACTGAGTCACATCATCACAATATTTTCTAATTTAGGACCACGCATCAACACCTCAAATGTAGTAGCACCCATCCCGTTACTTCTACAGCATAAATTAGCACCAAGATCTTGCTACTCACCCCCTGATAAACTTCTGTCAGCCTCCACCAGAAAGTGCGTGCAGACAGGCAGCCAAACGTTACATATGGACTCAGTACAGTGGTGCTGGGGCTGAGAGAGTTTGGGGATGTCTGTGGTTTCTCAAAGCCACACACCCAGGCCTGAGGAAAGGAAATGGATCAATAATACCAATCAGAAGAGAAATACAAACAGATTCAACATAGTTTGATGGCTGGATGTTGTTTTAATACCATGTACCAGAGAATGTGTCAGATGAATTTCATGATATTCTCTGTATTTACATTTTTTTTGATTGTTTATACCATGAAAAGAGAATGTGTACCGTTTTTTGCATGTGTTCATCTAATCTCCTCAGAGCCTCCTGCTCTCCTCCTGGGAACTTCTCCTCAAAAACATCCGTGGTGTCATGACCAAGCTCTGCCAGTGTGGGGAGCTCATGTTCCTTCTCATGCTTTCCTGAGCTAACAGCCGTCACATCTTTAGCAAATGAGAAACAGTTAAAATAATTTTGGTCATACAGTTCAGTTAAAGCATTTGTTTGATGCTAGATTAGTGTTATTATTTAGTCTTGCTTACAGTACCTTTCATATCTTCCATGGTTGGAGCTGGGATAGGTTTCTTGGGATGTCCAATACTCTTTAAAATTGCCTGCATTCGGACATAAGTTAGAGGAGTCTTCCCATTGTTTTCCTCAATCACCCTGTGAAGAAATGACAGACATTACCCAAATGAAGTCTCCTTTGTAGTTACTGATTTGTAGGGTTTCAGTGAGAAAGCAAAAGTGTTTGTTGTGAGTAATACCTGTCTATATCATGCAGAGTGTGTGAGATTTTGTAGATGACATCAACACCGTGCTCTTTGGCCAGTGTGGTCACTGTTTTGTCACGGCTCAGACTGTAGGGCTCTGTGTCATACTCGTAGGTCAGCCTGGTCACTTTCCACTTGTTGAACAGCTTGGGGAACACATCCTCTGGATTTCCTCTCACAACAAAGAGCCTGTTTGTTAATAGAAAAAGAGCATAATAGCAGCAGGTAAACTGATGATTCCCCACAATCTACTTCACGAAGAATGACAACATTTCTGAATGTTGGCCTTTTATCTGTACCTGGAGTTGAGCTTTCTGAGGCTGGTGTCCAGGTCTTTTAGCGTTCCAATAAGAAACCTCCAGCGATTGATGCCCACACAGTCCTTGTTGTGGAGGTAAGGGTCCAGGATGAACACAGGGTAGAGTTCCTTACAGTCTCTCAGCGCTGCCATCAGAGCTGGGTTGTCATGCAGTCTGAGTCCCTTACGGAACCAGTGAATGCAGGTGTGAGCCATACCTGGAAGCCTGTGAAAACAGGAATTCAACAATTACAGCATGCCAGGCCCGTTTTGTGTTTGCATAACTGTATACAGATTTAAGATTTGTTAAAGATGATGTGTTTCCAATGCAATATTACTAAAAGTACGAAGTTGACATGGTCAGACACAGTCAGACATTACAGTCCAATCTAACAGACAGATTTCTTGTCCTGAGTTCACCCCCACTTGCATGGACCCACAGATGGCCAAACCCGCGTGCATTATTGCTCTTTCAACACATAGAGTAATGCACGCGTTACTTCATTGATATGATACGATTCAATGTTTTACGTTGCACAAACTGATGCAGATTAAAAGACGAACTTTACCTCAGTTATCCTCGGCAACGTTCCTGCAGTCGCTGCGTCGGCACTTTGTTTGAAAATTTCCTCTGTTTGATAACTTGCACGTTTATGTTACAAAACCGGAAGCTTGGCTACGTTTACAAAATCCAGCCAATCAGAAGAAGAGGGCTGGTTAAACTGGTGCAGTTAGTCACTTTCTACACCAGATGACGACACAGACTTAATATAACAAAAGCAAAACTATCAATAACACTCACGACATCTTCCTAGTTTATTTTATTAATATAAAGACAAATATGGTTATTTCAGAGATTGCTTTGGTCTGTTTTCGCTGGGAAGGAGAATATTCAACAGGGTGACTCTAACCAGTAGCCACCCCTGTCCATCGAGCTAGTTTGAATAAATAAAGAAAAGGGTGCACCTTTAAAGTACTCTGTCAGAAAATTATAACAACAGAGGGCTACACTGTGGTAAAAGAACTGGAAATGAACATTGAATCGCCCTGGTCTCTTGCCCGCTGGGGTTAGAGTGTAAATGACTTCAGGTTTTCTCACTCGCCTCACCAGCAGCTCATCGTAGCTCGCCGTGATCGTA
This sequence comes from Thalassoma bifasciatum, assembly GCA_008086565.1. Classification (NCBI taxonomy): domain Eukaryota; kingdom Metazoa; phylum Chordata; class Actinopteri; order Labriformes; family Labridae; genus Thalassoma; species Thalassoma bifasciatum. The sequence goes on from RPOG01000018.1 coordinate 488,883, forward strand.
TAGTGGTTAGTACTCTGCGTTGTGGCCGCAGCAACCCCGGTTCGAATCCGGGTCACGGCATTGTGTCACAATGTCACGGCAGATGGGCTCTCTTTTGAAACTTTTTCCTGGTACTTTAAAGAAATCCGAAATCAGGAAGAAATTATTGCATACGCGCCTCTCCTTTTCAAATTACGTTTTTTTGCTTTCATTGTTTCCAGTAAAGGACTTTCTACTCATCTTCTAATACATAACAGAGATGGTGAGCATGAGACAACTCCTGTTATTCCTGTCCCCCGGGGCACAAAATGGCACAGTTAGAAATAAATCTCGAAAAATGTTCAAATTAATTTAATAAACACAATAACTATAAACATGCAGAAATCAATACGAATAACTAAATGGTTTGAATGCAGTTATTATATTTTACATTTATTCCATCAGCATGTTAAAAAAACTCTTCACAGACCCTTTAAGACCCAAGCGTTTGTCTACTGTGAATTTTTTTTAACTTCTCCTTGCTATTTAGGGTCAGTAAGACCTAATAAGTGTAAAAACTAAACTTGATCTTAGTACAGAAAATTATGTTTTTGCAAGAATGCAACGTAGCCAAATTGATGTCCCTGCATCTCCCAAGCCTGGCATCATTTTGGTTATCCCATACTAATGTTCAGTTTTCTTGGCTTGGTGTCTACGTGACTTCCGGAACTTCCGGAGCCAGCCTCAAGCGGTCACTTGAGGAACAGCAGCTTTTAGCGCTTCTGCATTGTCTTACTTTTTAAGACTGAAGGTTGCCGCTTTGCCCATACCCACCATAGACTGTATAATCTATATACAGTCAATGATACCCACAGCCACTGGGTCACATGATCTGAGCTGCACCTTTGATTGGGTGAGTTCTCTTTCTTAATATTTTCTTTCTTTCTTAATAAGTTAGAAAAAAAAATCCCCCCACAATACAGTGTGTGCTGTTAGCCAAATTAGCGACCCAGACGGGAAACAGTTTTTGCACCAGGCTATAAGTATGCCAATTACACTCTAAAAACAGCTTTTTTTTCTGGGCATGGTGTGTATGTGACAACCAGTAGTGCTAGATCTAGCCTCAAGTGGTCACTCATGGAACAGCAGCTTTTTAGCACTTCTGCATTGTCTCATATTCTCAGTCTGGAGGTTGCCGCTTGGTACAAACTGATAAACAACAACGAAAAAAAAAAAAGGTCCAAGTCAGTACTAAGAATGATGAAGACGCGTTTTGCACTGAGCTTATCAGGGTTTGGTTCTTAAAAAGAGTCTATTCAAATGGTGGTTTGTGTGTGTTATGGCAAAAAAACATAAAATTGAGAAGAAATAACATTGTTTTGAATGTGAGGTTTCATTAAGCTGGTGAATTGAGGTGTTTTTCCATTGTGTGTTTTCTTTTTTTAATGAGTGTAGAGTATGAGGCATACTTTCAGAAAGAGTGTGAACAATTGAGAAAAATACAGCAGTAATACAGCAGACACATTGGGAGACAAACCAACCAAACTGGTGTCTTCTGCAAGAGTAGTAATCACTCTCCGTTTTCTCCCATATGTGTCCAGTAGCTCATCGTAGCTCGCCGTGATCGTATAGTGGTTAGTACTCTGCGTTGTGGCCGCAGCAACCCCGGTTCGAATCCGGGTCACGGCATTGTGTCACAATGTCACGGCAGATGGGCTCTCTTTTGAAATACGTGTTAACCTTTCTCGATGTTAGTCCCATCCAAATAAATGAGGAAAATCCTAGCAACTTTCGGCTGGAGACTGTATTTTGTAGCCACGATGTTAGCAACATTATTTTAAACATTCGTCATATTCCGTTTACTTTGCCCTCCAAAAAACAGGAAACTTATTTAAACTTAAATAGTTACTTCCGCATTGGACTTGATAACGTGCTACACTTCTTTACTTATTTTCCTTCTCACTATCTAGCCTCACTGTGGCATACAATGTCATAATGATATTAGATAAAGTCAAAATTGGAAAATAGAGGGAGTCCACATGCAGAGGGAAGCCAAAAACTAAGCGTTGCCTTCAAGTTTCGTCGGAATAATTAAAGTCAAACAAAAAGCTCAATTTGTAGAAGTCTTGAATTCGGTTTAATGCTTAGCTACTCTGACCTGCCATTGAGCACAGAAACCTTTCCAGTACAGCGTAGAAGTACATTTGAGATCGTATATGTTGGGAATTAAGAGGATATATCTCCAGTAAGTTGCCATCGTTTCTCACTGGATAGAGGCAGATGGAGGAATGTCCGACGTCTTCTTTCTTTTCTTTCTTTCTTTTTTTGGCTAATCCGTGTCTTAAGTTTTGCAACAGCATGCAACTCCTTCTCTTTGTTTGAGTTGTGACTCTAGAGCCCTCCACTTTGTTATTATTCACCACCATGTGCCTTTAGTCACGACCAGCAGGAGCCTATCGGAATGTCGGCCCCTGACGTTGGCCCTGTGAAGGCAGCACCTCAGCCGTCTCCTGATTGGCTGACGGAGCTGTCACTCAGCTCCCTGAGCCCGCCCAGCAGCATTAGAGCGGCATGGCAACGGGAAGGAGACAGGGGGAGAAGGTGTGGTGAGGGGTGACAGTCTGACCGGACCAGAAAGAAAGCAGCAGTAGCACTATTTCCACTCCTCACCGACTCAAACAAGCACACTGGGTTGTAGCTCGGGACACACCGAGAAAAAGGATGCACCACCGCCGCTACTCTACACTGACGCTGCCGCCACTGACCAGGTGTTGGACCACAGAACTGGGACGTCGTTGACGTGACACAGGAACAAACTTGTCTGCATGTTCAGTCCCCCGGTCCCGCACACAGACCATCGACAAGATGCTGAGCCGACTGATGAGCAGCAGCATCAGGAGTCTGGACAGGGAATGCAACTGCACTGTGAGGCTGCTGGACGACTCCGAGTACACCTGCACGATTCAGGTCAGTGGGGACCAACATTTCCCTTCTCTCAATTCACCTTGTCGTGGAGGACGTGATCGTGACGCGTTACTGGGTGGTCATCAGGCTGAATAACTTATATCCATCCTTTCCTATCTGTGCTCAGTGATAAAAGACTGTGGTGTCATCTGTTACTCTATTTAGTGGCTCATGAATTTGGCTGTCGCTGAGTGATCACAGCCAGACGTCTGTCATCAATGGGCTGCAGATGTTGCTTTCGTCACAGACGTTACCTGTGTGGATTTTATCATCACTGCAAGACAGTTGTGTGCTTTGCATAGCAAAATCAAGGCTTTATTGGTTTGCACGGTTTTTGAATGTGAAGCAGAAGATGGCAAAAGACAAGACAAATGCTGTAGGCAATGAGCTGTTATCATACAACAGCTTTATGCATGCATTGATTTGAATGCATTTTGAAACAAATCAGGATAATCTGATCATGAACGATTTTGGCAGAGAACTCAGAGGGCATCTCTGGAAAGGCAGAGGCACAAGTGGGTTTGGTCTATAATCAGGGGAGGCTTAATTTGTTCTGATTTCTGTTAGCCTATGGAGGGTGGGTATGTCCTGCTGTGCTGTATAAACCTGATCTCATAACCTCTGTTTGCCCTTCAGACTGACCACATGGTTAGATCACAGTGTCACTTTGCTATTATTTGTGTATCCCTCTTTTTAACAGAATATATTAGTAACATTCAAAGCTATTGTTACCAGTGTAGGGCTGGACCACAGACAGAATTTTGCCAGTCACAATAGCTTTTCAGTCTCAAATACCAGAGATAGACTGATACGGTTTTTCAGGGCTGATACTTGTACAGATTATTAGTGATCAAGGAGGCAATATTTGGAGCCACTATTTATTTGCAGTTAGTATACTGACATCATTTTAATACAATAGGTTTTAATACAAACCCCAACACTCAAACCATGTTAAAATGCTCTTAAACTCATGTTCCTTTAAACAAACTGTGAGGACTTTCTAAAGGATCTTGAAAAAGTCTCATCTCCAGATACACAGCCTGACCAAAAAATAAAAAATGAAGAAGTTGCCACCAAAAAAAGAAGGTCACACACTCTAATATTTGGTTGGACCGCCTTTGGCTTTGATTACAGCATGTATTCACTCTGCCATTGTTTCAACAAGCTTCTGCAATGTCACTAGATTTATTTCCATCCAGTGTTGCATTAATTTTTTTACCAAGATCTTGTATTGATGATGGGAGAGTCTGACCACTGTGCAGTCTTCTCCAGCACATCCCAAAGAGTCTCAATTGGGTTAAGGTCTGGATCAATTCATGTGTGAAAAAGATGTTTCTTGCCCTCTGAACCACTCTTTCACAGTTTGAGCCCCATAAATTCTTGCATTGTCATCCTGTCGTTCCTTCGGCATATAATGTTACTGAACCTAGACCTCACCAACAATAGCACTTCCCCCACAGGCTTGGACAGTAGGCACTAGGCATGATGAGTACATCACTTCACCTGCCCTTCTTCTTACCCTGATGCGCCAAATACAATGGATCCCCACCATCCTTTCTTCAATATCTCTAGATGTTCTCTCTCCTTGATGCATGCCAACGATTTAACCCTCCTTAAAAAGACTAACATCTTTTCCACGACCACAGGATATGTTTTTTCGCCATGGTTATCTCGGACATGAGAAGTTACACATTGCATCTGTTGTTGTAGTTCAGAAACTTGTTGCCAGCTGAAAGATAATCGCCCATGTAGTAATTACTCAATAGGAGGCTTGTACCTGCTGCTTATGTTTATATAATGTTACTGGGCTCCCAATTTTGTTTCTAGTAGTTGTAAGTTGTAGAGGACTGGGCTGTTTATTATCATTTTGGGAGAATCTACTGTCTTAACTTTCTCTTGAAACTTAAACCTGCTCTCCAGAGCTTCTCCACTCTGCTAAAGTTTTTCTCCTCTCTGCCATGAGTGTGAACACTGTGCATGCACAACCTTCAGTACTGATTGGCTGTTACTTATGCCGTAACAAACCAGATGGGGCTGTGGGTGGGATAATGCTAGAGTGGTGACTGCAGACAGAAGGGTGTGGCTGCATGAGAGCCACAATAACCCAGTTTTGAATTTATCTCTTATGGGCCAATTATTGATCAACAAGAGGCTGATACTGATATGCTACACATGTCATTGTTGGTCTTTTGCCATCAAACATGAAGCTGCCTTGGATAATATGTTGCTTTTTTACAGGTCAAATACATAATCTTTCAAGATTTGCACAAGCTATGGCACCAAAGTTGGTGACACCTCCAGTTAACCCCTTCTGAAACACCATTGTCTCTTTTACTTGAACATCCAACCTGTCAAAGGATTTCGGGGTATATGATACATTTGTTAAAGCAGGATGTTGGATGTTTAAATGGCCTTTGGTACAACACTGATGGTTGCATTGAGCCTTCCTTGTTTATTCTTGCTCTGTGGTTAATTCTGCTGTGATATGAGTCTGTCTCTGTTTTTATTTGTTGTGGTAGACTTGGAGAGACATTGATTCCTGTTTCCTTCTTAGTCTTTAGATTGTTTTCTACAGTGTAGAAATGATTGACGTATATTAGTGAGGTATATCACGCTATAACCCAGTATAGGGTTTTCCTACATTTCTGTTTACTACGAAACTCATTGTCATGTGTTCATCTGAAGAGTTACTGACAGTTTCCATGTGCTTGGTAAAAAAGAAAATATATTTGATAGATGTAATAGTCATTACCTTGGTGGGTTCTTTGCAGACTTATTTGAAGCATTTCTCTTTTTTCTATCACTTTGAGTTGTCTCAAAATTCAATTGCTTTGTTGACAGGGTTGAGGGTGGGACACGACAGAAAGTCAGTGAGGACTTTGTAAGTGCAAAGAGGAAAGGCGGATGATTACCTTCTTTATATCCAAGTGCGTAAGAGTGTGTGTGTGTGTGTTTGTGTGTGTGCATCCCTCTTACGTCTTTAATGAGCCTGCATCACTGAGAGTCTAACCTGGTCGCCTGAGCTGCTGGAGCAGCGTTTGATGCTTGTTTCTCAAAGGGATTCCATTGCTGCTGAATTACAGATGACAGCACACAAAGGCCATCACCACCTGTTCATTTCCAGGCTCTGACGGCACTAGAAAACCATGCCTCTCTCCATCGAACTACTTAAAGTGGCAGAACTCAGAATATGGACGATATGGTTATTTCACTTCAGTGTACATCCAGTCCTCTTAGTTAGTATTTTCTACTGGAAAAAGAAATGCTCTGATGAACCTGATCTACCAGTGAGACCGCCAATCACTGTGCAAATCTCTGTCTTAAAGTCTGCTTTTTGATGAGTTGTGTCTACAGCCTGCACTTGTTCTTCCTTGACTTCTGAGCTGCCTTTTTGCCCAGTCATGATCCAAAGCTGTCAAGAAATGCTGCTCCCTTCTTTTTAGCTACTCAGAGCACACAGCACTGACAGAATGTTGAATTTGTAGTGCAGCTTTTGTTGAAAGGGATTAGCTCTCTGATGGCATAATTCACTATTTCCACCATGGGAAACAATGAAACATGACATTATTTCACACCGCGGGGCTCATGATGTAGCATAATTGTGTGAAATGAAAACATGAATGGGATCATTGGCCTAATAAAACATCTATTGTTTAAACAACAATAACATCACCATTTATTTTCAGCCATCGACATGTGATAACAGGATGTAGGGAGGTGTTTCATTAAGTCAAACATAAAGTTTATAACCCCCCATAAGCCCAGGTGGACATGTTATTTTTCATCTCCCTAAAGGATGTCGTAATGACTCCACTGGAGAGTGACAACATTGTTGGATGACTGAAAATAGGAACAGAAAGCTGCTGTTCTTTCCAGCACACCTCAGGGATGTGGCCCAGAAGAAAGGGCCCTTGTGGGGCTCAACAATGCTCACATTCTCCATTTAGCTCAATTAGCTTTCACCTTGAACTGCTGCTGTTTTACTGTGGACACAGAGTGGGGCTGGACCTCATGATACATACATTTCACAGGACATGGATCAAAAATAGGCTTCATATTGCAATACTTACTTAGTAATACTCAACATAATTTATTGATAATGTGAAAGTGGACCTGATAATACGCTTATAAAAAATGTGCAAAGTTTCCGCTCAAACGTGGGGTTATAGCAAAACTAGAATTTCAAACTTAGATGATAAAAGTAAGGACAGTGTACCTCAATGTTTCATAGTAAGACAAGAAAAGTATCACCTTAAACTAGAAATCTTTTATCATTGTTTCATTAGAAATGCTGTTAACACATCCAAAAGACAGAATGAGAAACATTTTCTCACAAGTATTTTTCTATACATTTCTGTCATGCCTCATAATCCCTAGAAGTGAGTGGTGATATCTGCATCTGCACAGACCCTGGCTTCTGTCTGTGGTTTAGATGTCACGTTGGGGTGTTTGGGTCATTTTTTTAGATACAAGAAAACATAGTGATCAGGTGTCTTTGCTGTTTTTCTTGTGCTATCTGCTTGTCTTCTTGAAAAAAGATCCTTATACTGAGCTGTAATGGTCTAAGTGCTGTGCTGTGTGAGAGCTGTAGGTCTGTATAAGCAGGGCTCAGACACACAATGGGAAGTGTAAAAAGCAGCTGAACAAATATGAAAAAAAGCTTCCTTTTGGAGCTATAGACGAAAAATTTCATGGAGACATCTAATTTCTTTGGTTCACTATATTCTAATTAGCCAGCTTTCTTGGCTTCTGCCATGAAACTTGAGCACCATTGCAGTCAGTCTCTCGCTCTTGGCAGCTTTAGGCTCAATTAGCCAGCCTACTGGCTAAATTGCAAAATCTCTTGGTGTTGATATGTGAGGTGAAGGATTTGACATCAATGTGAAAACAACTATCCCAGTTCTTTGCTGTTCTTGTATTAAAACACGGCTCTATGTATGAGCGGAAACAAGCTGTAGTGAGAAGGCAGCAAGAAAGAGAGAGAGAGAGTACAAAGATTACAAGGCAAAGGTGAAGCTCTTTTTTATGGGATGCAGACTCAAGACTGCAAAGTTTCCCTGCCCTACAAGCCTCATAAGGCACCCACGTCCTCCCATTTTACCTCACTCATGTGCCTGGAGCCCTTTTCCACTGATGACATTGATGCTGATTACACTGTGACCCAGGAAGACTCATGTTCATTGATTTCCTCCTTTCTTTCTTCAGCAATTATCCATGAATAATTTTCAGACTTCTCACAGACACAGGTCACAATAAAATCTTTCATTGCCCTCATTTAGGATTAATTCCCATGTCTGTTACTTTTGAGGACATTTTGGCAGAAGCAGCAAGAAAAATATGAGCTGACAGGACAGACAGGATCAGGAGGAGTATGGTTATAAACCATCGATTTTGCACCAGGGAACGTAGACATAGTCTCAGTGATGTCCTTCATTGATTTCCAAAAAGGTGTTATGAAGTTCACTGATAGTGGTTGTGTTGAAAATTTTGGCTTCAACTGTATTTCAGGTGCGCCAAAAAACATCAAAACAACAAAGAAGCCAAGTGTACCACAGCATAGCATGGCAAATGACTGACACACCTATTGTTAATCTGATAAACAACATTATTTTTCTTATTTAAGATTTTACAGCCCAACATGAATGAAAAGAGACTTGTCTATAGAAGGGGAGGAACTCCATGGATACTCGGCGCCAGCTGTTGTGTAACCATGGATGTATCTGTGTATTTCAACCATTGTCAGTATCAAAGTCAACAAATAACAGAGAATATGTTCAAAACTGGTCAAATGAATAAATCATCACATCATCAAATCAATGTTTAGTGACCCTGCCTTCAGTACGTAGAATGCTTTGAAATGTACCTTTTGATAATCCACAACAGATTTTCAATACATATAATTTTGCCATTTTTATTTTTTGCATAGTTACTTTTCATGTATCAAAAAATCTATAATTCAGGAAAATCACAAACACAATCTAGTGCATCGTTATTTGGCAGCCTGTTGTTGGATAACTTCAAAGTATGCAGTCATGAATTGTGGGTAAACAGTTGCAGCCTTGTGCTTTAATCAGCAACATCTCATTAGATAAGGCAGAGGAGAAGAATATTCACCCCACTGCACAGTATTTCAAAAAATCAAATCTAATGAGTTTATTATAGGATCACAAGAGCTCTGTGATTAAAATACACAATGTCACAGCCTAATCTATAGGATGTAGACTACACTTTCAATCCAACATGTTTCATTGAACTGACATTAATTGGAACAAGGTCCAACATAATAAGCCACGCATAGCTCACAGCTTAACAACACAACTCACCACTTTCAGTCTGGAAAAAAATGTTTCGAGGCAGATACTGTGCACTATTTGCCTTAGATTGATACTCCCACCATGAACCACAGATGTACATCAGGGATTGAAGGCACGATGAATGATAGAAAAGCATTGATCAAGAGGGATGTGAGTAAGTGTTTCAGTCACCTGGCACTCAGTCAGACACTGTGTAGTCCTCTAATGAAATCAGAGCTGTTCCTTTGAAGCCAAATGCAGAAGTTGGAAGCAGCTCCTCTTGTTGTGCGTCTTGAATGCATTATTGAAATAGATTGCTCTTGTCTCCTAAGTAGTCTCCCTGCACTCATATTGTCTCTCTCCCAGTGTGTGCTGCTAAAAATGAAATAGAGGTTGTAGCACATTTTGTGGTTTTATACATGCAGGGCCTGCTTCGCTCATTAGGCTACCTTAACCTCCTCACTAACAAAACAACAATCACTGTATCTGACTGCGTGTTACCACTCAGGCAGACCAAAGGTTTCATGCTCCGGATCTTTTCACCAGACCACAGCCAAATACTGGTGCAAAAAAGTTGTTTATAATTTAAATTCTAGTCCAGAAGAACAAAATAGTGAATGCTGGAGTTTTAGGGCTGATAGACTGAGGTGATGAAAGATCCGTGTGTAGTTTTTACTGTGGCTGGTTAATATTTAAATGATCCTAATTTAGTGAACCACAGCACTGTTTGATTTTGTAAAACAGGGTTTTGTCTTTGAAAAGGTCTTGGAAAGAATGCTAAGGATGTTGATGCATCCTGTCTTGTACCATAATATTTTTGTACCAGCCAGAGTCAAATCTCTGTTGGACTATTACTAATAAAACAATAACTGAGGTTTTATTGTCCTGAGGAGTTTTGTGACCACAGGCCGTATTAAAATCTCCCTCAGTTCATTTATACATTGAAGCCATCTGACAGCAGGAGGAGAAACACGTTGATAAATCTGCAGCCTCTGATTTTGAAGGGCTGTGCCAGAGTGTTTTATTAAATATCATGCCATGCTTATGGTACTGTTTGAAGGAAAGATGTATGGTCCTTTGAGTTAATAATTAAATGAATCTTATAATACGCACTCTCACTGAGAAACAAAAAAAATACTACAGATTGTATGTAATTTTGAATATTAACATTTTCAAAATACTATTGAACAGTTTGTGTGATAACATTAATCGAAACACACTGTTTCAGTGGAAAATCTAATCCATTGACCTTTAAATATAAATGCTAAATTAGTCACACAAATTGGTACTTTAAGTTTTGACAGCTTCAAAAAACTGACAGAGGTAACTTTTAGACCTGGAGTCTTGTTCTGGAAGATGGATGAAACCAGGGACTGCTTTCACGTTGTAATTGATTGAGGCTCAGATCAGGGGATGTATTTCATAGTTATAGAGTTTGATTGACTGCTTTATTTGTTGATACCTTCATCACGATGAGTCTACAGCTCACAAGCCCGGGATAGAAGAGCTTTCTACTGTGTTAATCCACAGACTGGAAATGCTGGTTCCATACATATTTTTTTCTCCTCATTGCAAAGCTGAATATGAATGTAAAATAGGAAGGGCTTTGGACAGAGCTCCTCCTTCTCATCATCCTCTCAGACAGAAATGTGCCGCCCTGCTAGAATCTGTGTGAGATGTGTCTTACTGATGTGAAGGCGCTCTGCTTAATGACATGTTAATCCACACTGTGGGGGAATGGCGAGAAAAGCCCTAAAGGCTTTGGTGTGCTTTCAAAATAGGAAAGCAGGATGCTGGCTCTGGAATGAATATCTGAACTCCAGTGATTTCATACAAACCACACAGACGACTTCTTTTAGTCATCTCATGCATCACTGCTTGAGTTATATGAAGGTGTATGCTCAGGGATTGAATTTCAAACACACTGTCTGTATCGATATAACAGATCCAAAACGCACCACTTCTAGACATTTGTTATTCCAGTCTAATGATTAGCTTCCTTTCAATCTTTCCACTGCGAATTACACCATGGTGTTTTTCTATTTAATATTATATTGAGATGTTTTACGAAGAAGGAAAAAAAACCATAAAAATCTGGAGAGTATGAATTTACTCTCTGAAAGTTTCCTGTCATTTTTGTTGAGTTGTCATTTAACCTTTTGCCATGCTATATCTTTCTCCCAACATTTGTGCTAAGTTTAGTTTATCTGACAGAGTTTATTTGTAGCTCAAAGGATTTATGTCTGCAAGATATATTGTCCATACATGTTGAAACATTCGAATAATATGACTTCGCTATGCTAATCATTTGCTGCGCAATGCTTGAATAAATTTCCATTTTGGATTCTTAATTGGGTTGGAATTACAGTCATGTGTAAACGGGAGTCTCTGTATGGGATTTATTCAGAGATGCTTTTGTGTCTCTCCTTGCTCTGATTTTCAAACAGAAACCCTGGTAATGGTTTTCCAAATGTGTGTGATACGAGACTAAATATTTATTGCTTGCTCTTCTCTGGTGCACTCATTTCTGTGAGAGTTTGATGGGTCAGCCCTTAGTGGTGCAGAAACAGCAGTGATAAGAGAACCTGCCAGAGCATTTGGCTGCTTCATGGTGATGTCACTGCATTTGCAGTATAGCAGCATCTGCAGGGCTCTATAGAAAGCAAATGTTATACTGCATGAAGTCCTTTTCTTCCTCCCTCTCTGTATTCTACTTTCTCTTTATTCTTCTTATTTTCATGCCTTCTCTCCTGACTGACCCTTCTGTTCCACAAAATTTCCTCTTTTGTTTTGTTTTCTTTTACTTTAATTTCTCCTCTCCCCTTTCTCTTTCCATCTCTGCTGCCATGTCTCTCATCTGTCAATCTGTAGCACTGCAGCTGAACAGAGTAATGAGCTTGCCCTGACCGAACCTGACACCAATAGACGACACAACAAAGATATGGTATACGTGACACAGCAGTAAGGATAGAGTATTTCACTGAAGGCTCTGTGCATTACAGACACTGTGTGCCGCTAGAAAGGATTAACCCAACTGAGTTAGAGCATTATAATTTCACACAGAGTGATTTGTTTTTTACTTTGCCAACATTGGTTATTCTTACAGAATGAATTCTGCTTAACTCTTCCATTGGAAGCAATATCTCTACAGCTTACAGTGTCATAATATTTGGTTCAGATATGTCCAAGAAAGTGATAACTATTCCTATCTTTCTAACCAAATTTAAAACGAAAATGCAAAATTAGCTTCATCTGTAACTTGTGTGAACTGCTAATTCTTGCTTAGTTAAGGCAAAGGTTAGTTAGTGAACATTATGTCTGATGCTCACACGACCAAAGGGGCTTCATTAGTAGATAGAGGTCAGTGTGGTCGACCCTGACCAATTAAAGGGTCAGCATTGACTCTTTAAGGGACTCTAGTCTTCTATTTCTTTTATCGGGCTGCTGTGGCTCAGTGGTAGAATCGTCTCTCAATCCTAAAGTTGATGATTCGTTCCCAGCTCTTGCTAACATATACCAAAGTGTCCTCGAGCAAGGCACTACAACCCAAATTTCTCCCACTGTTGGCCAGGGGTATGTGGATGGGTGTGAATTATAGTCAGTGTAATAAATGGACAAAGCCTCCAACGTCAAACTGTTCCTGAAACGGAGGGCACGTCCAGATTGGAAGTTGGAAGGGTGACAGGTCCCCACGCTAACAACTATGAGACATCTGTGGGCATAGGTGTGTTTTGGTGTTTGTCTTGTCTGAGATGTTATAGTCCCTCCCATTCTTTGCTTTGTTTTAACGGTGGGGTCTGTAGGAATATTGGTTATTATTTGTAAACACAACATTCAAACTGGGCTCCTCCTTCGTGGCTCAGAGTCAGCTGCAGCTCAAGCTCTCTGCCTCTGATCATGAACACACTCACTAGTCCACCTGCTGCATCTAGGCGCTCTGTGATTGGCTGGTCAACACGTGTACTCTCCATCCAGAAACATTCCAGGACAACCAAAACATCAACATACAGGCAGAAGAGGAGGGTGAGGCAGACACAGACACTGACACATGTGACTAGAGGCCCATAGATGACAAGAGAGCAGGAATATACCTGTCAAAGTTGACATTTTATTTTTTAGGAAAATTATGCAGACCTCACCTTTAACTAGACAAGCCATGTTTTTTCTATCAAACTAAAGTTTCGTCCAACAGTTACAATCCAACTGTTTCCTGTGATGATTAACATCTCTTAAGGAGGCAATATATCTTTGCTCTTGAGAGTTTGAAAAATTAAATGGGATGTGAGCAATCTGAGGATGAGTGTCTGCAGCAGGATGACACATCAGAAAGCTCCAAAGTCCAAGCAAACTAACTCGTACGTAAATGAATAAGCATTTGTGGGAGTCTGGGAGAGAAGGTCATAAGCACGTGCAGTCGCTCTAGGCTGCACCACTTGAATTTAAGACAGTAATGAACAGTATTACAGATTTCCTGCACAGCGCTGAGAGAAAATGTCCCCTCCATAGCTGTCTTTAATTTTGCAGCGGAAACATAATTAAGTAATTTTCCTGTCATATTTGGAAGACATCATGGAGATGGTGGTTTAATGTGAGAAACTGAGCAGCAGCCAGACTGTAACCAGCCAAAGTAATTCACCTCGCTATATGTATGGGAGCAGTTTCAGCTCTTGGGATTACGTAGTAGAGCTAACAGGACTAAAGAGGATGAAGAGGAAAAAGGTTCTTTCGTTTGTGAATTTCTGTCTCTCTTTCGGCAACATCTTTTCATGCATCCCTCATTTAGGAAATTGTGTAACCACTCCATCCCGAGCATTTGGCCCGGCTGCAACGAGGTGCTGGAGGTAGTGTGTCCTCATCGAGCTGCATTAAGGCTCTGAAGATTAGCAGGAGGAATGTGTATTAGCCTTGCGGTGCCGCTTGATATCAGACTGGCAGAGAAATCCTCCTCACCCCAGCATAGGGGCTTTTACTGCAGGGAAATCTTTGAGGCTTTACAAAAACGAGAGAGTGGTTTCTTGTTCTCACTCGTCTTCTTTGCTGCTCCTCTTCCTCTGTTCTCTTCCCTCTCTTTTTTATGTCAAACTTGAAAGAGGGGAGACGAGGCTACAATTATTAGGAAAGGCAGAGGACGTCAGTGGAGAGGAGGAGTACTCACACCAAGTGGAGTCTGCGTAGACTCATGTCGGCCACACTAAACCTGGAAATCATTCTGTTGTGATTTTTGCTCAGACATGGGTTCATGTCTTATTCATGATCCAGCTCCTTGTGGCTTCAGCGGTTGCAATTTAATCATCATACTAATGTTGTTTCCACTGAAATGTTTTTAATTGTTACCTTGTGTATTTGTGTTTGTGCTGACTTGAGTGCAGTGTAAGTATGCCTTGAAAATTACTGAAGAATAAATGGAGTCTTTTTCATGTGAAAATAAAAGATGGTATTCTGAAATGTTTCTGGTGTCATGCAGGGAAAGAGTTGGTTGCTCTGTAAGAAAAGGCAAAAAGCTTTAATTACACACGGATGCTGACGTCCTGTAGGGCTGCCTGCTGGCTCGGCACATTACTGACAACACTATCCTTTGCGTGTGTGTGTGTGTGTGTGTGTGTGTGTGTGTGGGTGCATAAGAGGGAAGGTTTACATTGGCCAAGAGGAAATACAGATCTAAAGATGACTGTACTGACCTCAGGGTTTCTGAAGGGTACATAATGTGTCTGCTTATATCTTTGCTGCATCGTGAGGATGTGGAACCGTGATATCAATGAAGTTGGGACATTGTGTAAGCAGAAAAAAAGAACAGAATACCAAGCTTTGCAAACCCAGTTTAACCTATATTCAATTGAATGCACTACAAAGACAAGACATTAATTGTTCAAATTGATTAACTTTGCTGTTTTTTATGAATATTAACTCATTATGAATTTGATGCCTGCAACATGTCTGTAAAAAAACAGGACAGGTTCATGTTTACCACTGTGTTACATCACCTTTCCTTCTAACAACACTCAATAAGGGTTTGTGAAATGAGGACACTAATTGTTGAAGCTTTGAAGCTTGAATTCTCTCCCATTCTTCTTGTTTGATGTAAAATTTAAGTTGCTCAACAGTCTGGGGTCTCCATTGTCATTTTTTGTGCTTCATATTGTGCCACACATTTTCAATGGGAGACAGGTCTGGACTGCAGGCAGGCCAATCTAATATCGGCACTTCTTTACTACAAGCCTATTTTTCATAAGATGTGCAAATGTGACTTGGCATTGTCTCGCTGAAATAAATAGGGACGTCCCTGAAAAGGATGTTGCTTGGTTGGCAGCATGTGTTGCTACAAAACCTGGATGTGCCTTTCAGCATTAATGGTGCCTTCACAGATGTGCAAGTTACCCATGATGCAATGGGCACTATCATACCCCCATACCATCATAGATGCTGGCTTTTGACCTCTGTGCTGATAACAATCATGAATTTGTGTTTTCTCTTTGGCCTGAAGGAAACTACATCCATGATCTAAATGATATGGGAGTTGTTGATAAATAGCTTTGACTTTGCATGGTAGAGTTTCAACATACACTTGCAGTGATGAACTGTGTTAACTCACAGTGGTTTTCTGAAGTGCTCCTGGGTCCAGGTAGTAATGCACACGATGGTGTCGGCTGTCCCTGCTGCCTGTCACTTTCACACTTAGATGTGCAAGGGTGAGACTACCACGGACAAACTGTCTGTAAACTTTATAAGTCAGTCAGTTTAACTTTCAGTGCTGAAGATAATGATTCTTCACTGCTGTGATGTAGAGTTTTTCTTATATTGGAGTGTAAAAACAGGTACATAGAAACGTCTGGTGGATGCTTTATGACTGACTTTGCTCTTCTATGTGCTCTGGAAGATGGTGTTTTGCATAGTTGATAAACTGTAGGCTTGCGTAGAGTACCTCTGTCTGTGTGGTCAGTTCAAGCAGGATGTTGTGGTCTGTGTTAATGATTTAGTTTTCTGGTTTATCATCTCTGGGGATGAAGCGGCTTTGTGTTGCTTTAATGGGGAGGTGACATGTTATAAGAGTAGAGATGGAGGTGGTCTTACATCATACAATATCCCAAAGATGAGAGTTTTTACCCAAGATTATAACTTTTTCATCCTTAACGAAGAAAGCCACATAATCTGTCATGTATTTTCATTGGCGGATGCAGAGAAAGTGAAACATGCAAGAAACAATTGAGCTGTGTTAACATCACTCGTCAAACATCCAGCTGTTGATTATAGGACACATATCAGACAGATGTTGTCGTGATGCATTTCTACGTGTATCTGCTGTTTGGAAACCTTGATTTTTAAAGGCTGGGGGCTAAGGTTGTTCAGGGATTAACCACAGCAGCTGTGAAAGAAATGTACAATTTCTGCATGTAATGTTGAAAACCTTCAAGGTAGCAAACATCAGCAAAGAAGCACACTTGTCCAGAGAATACTGCACACTGCGTGTATGGATGTTTTTTTCCAGTTATTAATAAATGTGTTATTTTTGATTAACCTAAAATAATTATGTTTCATATACTCAATCACAGCAAAAGAAAAACCCCTTACCCTACAGTTTGTCATACTAAATCACAGTGGATATAGAGAGAAAAACAATAAATCACTACAGTCACAAGTCTCTGAGCTGTGCAGTCAGCAGATCTAGAGTTCTCTCTGCCTTACACACAAACAGGCAGGATGGAGAAAGACACAGTCATACTCAGCACTTATTCTTTTTCTTGCTTTGTTTCAACCACTGAAGGTTAGTGATATCTCATAGAATGAGTCCTATTAATATTGGTCAATTTTCCAGAAATATCTGTTTTATTGTGAAGGATGCAAACCTGTAGAACTGGGGGTGGCGAGAGTGTTTTTTAATCATAGAGTAACAATACTCTGTGTTCACCTGCAATAATTTGGCAGCACGGTCCAGTTGAAGAGCTCTCGTGTTTTAATCTACTGTCGTTTACTTTGTACTCAAAAAAAAAAACCTGAAGTCTTTCACAGCAAAGCACATACAGAAACATATGCTTGGTAATTAATTATGCACACAGAACTTGACACATTACCTCAGAATTTCTTGTCATTTTTTTTTTTTTAACCAAAGACTAATCACAGACAACATCTGGCTTTGGAAGTACTTCACTGATGGATAAGCAGATGATGCCTTTGCTTAGTGCTTACATGTTTGTAAAAAAAAAAAAAAAAAAAAGTTTTTTATAGCACCTGGTGATAACTCCCCAAGTTTCCAGATGCAAGCTTGAATGATAATAATACACAAATTTCTTATATCTTGATCGAGTGACAACTTTTTACTGAAGAAAATTGCCTCTTTTGCCAGCACACATTGGCTTTCATGTTGCCGAACTCCACCTGGATTTGTGTGAAAGCGAGTGGTCTTCTTTATCTGGAACGTTTAACTATCAAAAGAGCATAAAATTGATACAAACTTTGAGTCAGTTAAAACTGAAGTAAATTGCATCTTGGATTATGAATTTTTCACAGGAAGCAGTGCTCATCTACAGCTTGTGCTAATCTCTTTGGATGCTCCCTGGTGTTTTATGAAGGAGGGAATGAATTTAGTACAAGCTCGATATATGCTTGGAGTAGTAAACACTTCAGTTTATTATTTAATTCTGTTTGTATTTGGCTGAAAGTGCAAGCAACAAGGTTTGAATGTAGTTGTGGCTGAGGTTTGGTGGTTCCCTATCCTTTCACATCACATTGATAAGATGGCCAAAGCTTTCATGTTGCATGATTAACTATACAAACTGTTGTGCTGCTTCAGACATTTCCATTTTGCTGCATCATGCAGCATAGTGATGGGTGTTGAATATTTTGCTTATTTTAGGTGTGGCACTGGAGTGAGTCATGACATAACACTAAAAAGACACTAAAAGTGAATAATGTTGACACATTTCTGTCCTAAATTACTTTCCTCTTGTAGGTTCACTTTTGAAGGTCATAAAGAGGCATTAGTTTGGATTTCACTCTGCTTACACCTCATAACAACTACTCGTGCTTTGAAAGATTATGAGATGCTACGTTTTTGCCTTAGAAGTTACACTTTTGCCAACCCTACTCCAATCTTTATGTGAAGCTCATGCAAAAAAAAAAGGGGGAAAAAAACAAGTTGTTCAACAGGTTATAAATAACACAGGTGACAGGGAGAGCATCCTGGATGTATTTTGATTTAGAAAAATAAGACAAAGGCTGTGTCTGGTTTACTCACCAGGAACAATGTGTAAAAAAACAGGGCATTGTTTACCTCTGTAATCCCATGTCTAGCCGTGTCAAACCAATTTTACAAAATTTTCATCAAATTATCTTGCTCTAAGATTAGTTAAGAAGATTAAGTCGGTTCAGCTTGATTAGATAAGTTGATGAGTCAGAGTTTTAAATGACTAACAATTTATTCACTATGTGGCATCCCCGTAATTGATTCTCCTTTTAATTTTCTTTGTGAATGTTTAAAGCTATGATGCTCCCCCATATTTTGAAAATGACTATAAAGTAACAATGCAAGTTGTCCAGACTTTAATTTTCAGACTGCTTCATTTTCATGCTTCATAGAAAACCCTGAATCTGACCGTAAACCCCTCAAAACATCTGTCCTAAGAATAGCATGAGATCTTCTTGACATCTTCACAAGATCTTCATGAGACTTGCTAAAATGTAGAGGCCATCACATTATGATCTTGTGGCATCAAGGTCTGTCTCTAGCTCTACCTCCTTTCAGAAGGCTGATCAATCAGATGTGGGGGAGTTAGTGGAGCTGGGAGTCTTAAAGAGACAGCAGCTGAAAGGATGCATTTCATACAGAGGCTAAAGTAAAAGGTTTCCAAAGCAATCTAAGGATACCAGAGAGACTTCATATTGCCAAAAGAGGAAAACACCTCCCCTTTAAGTGTATTTCCTAGACTATTCATCATTTTCTATAAGATAGCTTCTCTGGGTTAGTCTGATGTATTTTAATTGTGAAAAGTAATGAAAGGACTCAAATGGAATAAACTGTGATGTTGGATTGTTTGGTAGCACCGAGCGGCAACCTCCGGTCTGAAAAAATGAGACAACACGGAAGTGCGAAAAAGCTGCTGTTCCTCAAGTGACCGCTTGAGGCTGGCTCCAGAAGCACCGGAAGTACTGTATTAGCAGACGGGAAAAAGGCCATTTTCAGAGCCGAAATCGGCGTATTTAAAGCCTGGTACAAACTCCGTCTCCCGTCTTGATCGCTAATTTTGCTAACGGCTCCCACTGTGAGGGGGGTGAATTTTTTTCTAACTCGGCCGTTTGGAAGATATTAGGACTAAGAGCTTACCCAATCAGAGCCACATCACAGATCACGTGACTGTCGGGTGCCCAATAGCTGTGAGTTTGGGCACTCGTCACTCGTCCCATTTCCAATATGGCCGCGCCCGCCGTTTAGCCTCAAAACAGAGCTGCAGTAACAGACGGGTGACGTCACGGAGACTACCTCCATGTTTTATACAGTCTATGGGTAGCACATTGGGATGAAGTGGTAATCCGTTGATATCCTTCATTCCTTTATTTCAGTGAAAGTAGAAGTATGTGGTGCTACATATGTCATGTGGTGCTCCACATGACGTATGTATGTCATTCATGGCAATGCAGTGTAGCTGTTCTTCCCAAAGTGTGTTATTTAACAGAAAGCATCCATGACATCACTTCAAGGACAAATCCATCCATCTTCCTCCTCCCTCCATCTCTCAGATCCCTCTGGATCCCCATCATCACACACAATTGCAGACCCCTTTAAGCCAAGCTTCTCAATCCACAAGTCTGCTGCCATCTATTTTTAAACTCTTGCTATAGCAGAGCCACGGTATGTGCGTGGAATATTAAGCAATCTAACTCGCCCAGTCTCATCCTCTGCCTGGATGTGAGGAACGGTAGTTATCATCGGCTCACTTCCATACCCAGAGCAGTGCACACTTCAGTCAAGTGTCTGCCAAAGAGCCCTCGCTTTTCTCTCTGTGTCTTCTGCTTTCCCTCATGTTCACATCCACAAACACATAAACACACAGAGTGTAGTTTCCACACTGTTTTAGCAGTCTGTGCGGACCGGCTGCCAGACTTCAAATTGTAATCTGATGACGTCTCACAGAGAGCGGCTGTTGGGGTACGCAGGGCTGATCAGCACTGTCTTCGTGTGTGTGTGTGTGTCTGTGTGTGTGTGGTAGGTCTGACTGACCTCTGGGATCTGTTTCTTATTCTCTTGGTCTTTCTTCATGGCTCTCACAGATGGGGGTAGCATAACAATGACTCAGACCTGGTTGATGCTGTGACGATCAAAAATCTACAACACATTCAGCTGGGCTTCAGTCCCTGTACAGAAAACATCAGAATGCCCACTTGTCAGTCAATTCAGCTTTGTCCATATATGGGCAAAAACTCTGAAGTCTAATAACCTCAAAAGGAATGATTTTCAAAATTTATCCTATTCAGTGTGTAAGTAACAAAAGGCTATTTGGGCTTATCTAGAAACTCACATTTGTTAGAGCAGCTCTCAGTCAAATTGAAATCTGGGTGAATTTTGTAAAAATCAGACCTTTAAGATGTTCATGTAAAAGGAAAGAGCCAGAAGGTGTACTACTGACCTGAGGGTCACATTAAGCAGCTACTTTAGTTCATCAAACAGCCTTTTGAGGCTTTAAAGGTCCTGTGGGATCCTCTCAGCAGAATGAAATGATCCCAGAGAGACTTATGCCATCCATCTCCAGACATGGTGGCTATTGCTGTGTCTTTCATATCATTAAAACTTGAATTTTAACACGTTTTTTTTCAGCAGATCTATTACGAAACACAGAAACTCCTAAATTGAATAATGAATTCCTCTCACTATGGCAGTTCATCCTGCTTCATGTAATATCCATCACTTTTGGTTACAAAACGACTGATAGCTTTGTTTGTTTTTTGACCTGCTAATAAATACCAGTGTGGGGATGACAAAAAATGTTACAGACTGAGTCACCTGTTGTTGAATTCAGCTGCCACAACAAAGCTGTAAAATGCATAGTTTTCTTTGCTTGTGAATTGTGGCCAAAGCTGATACATAGAATAATATTAAAATCAAAGGCACACATTTTTTTTCATTGCATTCTCAGGCCTCTGCCCAAACAGGATGTTTTTAAAAACAGTCTTTGAATCTGTTCAGAGAGGTCGGCTCCTCCTCAGGCAGGGGATTGGGTAAAAGAGCACAAACAGTCTTCTTGATCTGGAGCAGAAGTTCAACTTCACCCAGTGCTGTGTTAAATCTCAAAATACCTTCCCAACCTTTTGACTCGACAATGTTGACAGTATTTTCTATTGCTGCTTTTCACTACTGGGATATCTAAGGTAGTATGAATGAAAATGTGCAAACATTGCTATCAAACCTGTCTTTCATAACCTAAAGAGAGTTATTCTCTCTCATCTGACAGGGTTTCTTGTAGTACTCATTTCTAATTCAAACCACTGTCTAATCAGATTCCTTTTCTTGGTTACTGGACCTCAGACACAAAGGCAAAGGCACCACTTCATCTCAGTGTTTTGAAACAACCCCTTAAGGCTCCAACTGATGAAAGTGATGGCTGCTGGGAGCTCTTTAATTCTCAACCTTTCTTTGTGTCCCATAGCTTTTTTTCTCCTATTGTCTCAGCCAATATTTTCATGCCTTTGTTTTAGTATCTCCACCCAGAGCTTTGTCTGGATCTCTTATCATCTTTATGAGCATAATGAAGAGGGGGCTCTCAGCCTCAATTTGGGCTGAATACTAACTCAAAGAGACACACACCAACAGGCTGGTGCTGTAAGTTTACTATGAAAACTTTTCCCCTTTTGAATCTGCTTTAAACAGCACAGACTCATTAGCATTGTTGGTTTTTCTATTTCCTGGGCTGTTCTCTCTCCTGTGACAGAATCCAAGCAGCTGTTTGACTGGAAGTTTTACTTACTGACTGCTTGGCCTGAGGATTTGTGCACCCTAACAGAGCTGTTTAGACAGCATCCACAAGCTGACAAGGTCATGATGGTTTAGCGAGGAGGGCAAAGTTTCCGACAGGAAAACGCATCTCTTTCTTGTGCATCTCCTAAAAACAAATATCTCTTTTTCCTGTTTTGACCACCCCACTATTTAAGACTAAGTTATTATATTTATTCTTTCATACTTATGTTAAAAATCTTGCCATATGCATTTTAAGGAGAAGCCATTAGCTGTGTACAATAGCTTGACATTTAGTGAGTGAAGTCAGGTCTCATCACTCTGAACTCTTGGCCTGTTGTCATCTTGTCACAGCAGTACTACGTCCCAACCAGCCTGCCAAGTGACTTTCCTCCGCCCTTGGATTTTTGGAGATGCTGGGGAACCACGGGTCTCCATGGCAACAAGATTATTACATCACTACTCTCCAGCTGCTGTCGTCAAGCTGGTGTTTGGCCAGGCTCTGCGGCAGCCCGACAGTGACTCCACACACAGAGACACACTCACACACTCACAGTGCTGCACATGCCAAACCCTCAGTCTGAACTCTTCCAGCTAACAGAGCGTGACCATATGTTCAAACATAACAAGATTTAATAAGAGACTGTTATTCCCATCAAGAGTTAATCTTTTGTTCTTTTAATCAATAGTCAAAATGTGTCTCTTTTATGCAAAGACAATGTGTGTGTCATGCAGAGTGCCACATCCCTAAACTGATCTCTCTTTCTGTGTCTGAGCTATAATATTCTGCAGTAAGATTTCAATAGAAAGAGAGAATCATGCATTTTTAAATGTTTGTCATAAAAAATGGAAAACATCTGAGGGTTCCTGCCTCTCAAATATCACACCCTGTTGCTTTTCTTCAGCAAACAAGATAGTAAATTTAGCATTTTTTCTATTGTAGGTTACAGAGACCAAAAAAATCTTTTCAAAGTAAGTTATCACCTGGGCCTGAATGCCAGTCCAGTCATTTCACAAAGGGGACTGTTAGCCCTATCATACTTTTATGTTATGTTCGCAAGCCATCCACCAACCTTTAAACATCCAAAGTTGCAGTGGTCCTACTGTTACCGCCTGGTGGGGTCTACTAACATTAAGTTTAATGCCCTTTTGGGCATCAACCTGGCTCATGCATACCTCTTATCAATATTTTCACCATTAGTACAAACCAAGCAGCAACTTAGGCCTGAAAATATGAGACAATGCAGAAGTGCTAAAACCTGCTGTTTGTCAAGTGTCAACTAGAGGCTGGCTCCAGAAGTACCAGGAGTCACACACACACCAAGCTGTTTTCACAGCAGAAATAAACATGTTTTCAGCCTGGTACAAAAACTGTCTCCTGTCTGGATCATTAATTTTGCTGGCATACACTGAATGGAATGGGATTTTCTTTTCTAACTCTGTTTCAGAACCAGACAGGTGACCCGAAGGAGCCTGTGTGCATTTATGATAAGGTCTATGGTACACATGGTTTTCAGGGCGAATGGCTTGACATCCATACACATAATCCAGCTTTAAACTTGCTCCTGTGGCTGATACAAATAGTACTACTGATAACTTGCTTGCATTCTTTAATTAAAAGCTGTATGACTGGAGCATCAGAAGAAGCCCCAAAAATGAATGTTGATTAGGCCTTGAATGTGTGCAGAGAGATATGTGTGTGTTAAAGTGGCTTAATGGTTTGAATCATTCCCTGCTAGAGGACCCAAGCTGCACTTGTTCTTCTTGTGTCTGCATGTGTTGGCAGATTACATACCTTTCCTTAAATGTGCTTTAAAAGCCACATTCATTGGTTGTTCTGTCAGATTAAGTTTCATTATCAGAATGATAAATACAATAAAAATGTTTGCTTTCCTTTGATTTATATCCACAAATTGTTTCAGGTTTCTGCAAGTGATTCAAAATACTCGCTGACTAAAAATCTAAAACACTCTGCTCCATCACACTCTTAAGCTTTCTCCTCCTTCACTTGTTGCCTCCTTTACCCCAGTTTGAGTTTTGCCTTGGGGAAGACTTGTTCTTAAAAATGTGGCACTCCTTAAATGGGGTTAACAGTCTCCGTTAGCCCACTTTACACTGGGCCGGGTCTCTGTGGATCCCTGTGATAGATGGCAGAGTGTGATATGCACACACAGAAGATGAGGTTGTGATTGGTACAGAAAGGTCCAACATCATTATGCTTGTCATCAGTGTAGCTACAACACAGATGATTTTATGTTCTTGACCTCTCAGCCAGTCGGATTGTTTCAAGTGCAAGGTGGTAGAAAAATCCAGTGTGTTCCTTTGCTGCATCATTCATCAAGTTGTCATTATGTCATGGACAGGACAGTTTATCCCAGGAGACTCAATCTACTTCCTGCTTGAGCAGAGGTCAGAGTGACCTTGCTGCCTTACTGAACTCTGTTCAGCAAGATGGAGGTACCTGAGATACTGAGCATTTATGTATGTGCAGCTTTCTTAGGACCTTAGGGTGTCAAAAAAGAGGAATGTTTAGGATAAATGGGATGAGGGAGACTCAGGTGAAAATCGTCTGGAATAAGAGGAGTGAAGAGGGGATGGGAGAAGAGAAAATAGCAGTAGAAAGTGCCACCTTTCTTTGAACACACATTATGAAAACAGAAAAGAAGAATTGAACTTAGAGTAAGCATATCATACATTCTAATGTCCTTTTATAATTTGCAATACAATGCAATCCTTAAAGTTGTGTGGATGTCACGCGTTATCCTCCTATCCTTGCTCGTCCCATCCTTACATAATCCAGGTGCGTTTTAGAACAAATCTAAAATAAGAAGTATGATGTCAGCACATATATTTGCAGAAGAGACATGGGTGGTGGGGATTAAAAATTCATACATTCTCTGAAGGTGGAGGATAATGCAGCAGAATGAGAGGTGAAGTCCAGGCAGATGCCCTGGATGAGAGACACAGAGGACGGAGAGGAATATAGGAGGGGTGGGGTTAAGTAATGCCAAAGTTAGACTTTTTAATCACATTATTGAAATTTGGACTGCAATTGAACAAGCTGTTAAAAGCTTTCTCTGTTTTCAATGTGGCATTCTTTTTAATTTTGTACTAAAACTTGCGACTTTGGGTGATTTTTTTGTATATTTATTTATTTTTGCCTTCTAAATGCAGCCCTCTGGTGCAATGAATCATAATCCAGCCATGGTGCCTATTTAATTCAAAGTACTACTCCACTCTGCTTCAGGTCCCAGCATGACTTATCACACTAAACACATTTACATCACACTTATGTCACCAGTGTAATCATAAACAGAAATTCAAGCCCCCAATAAAGTGATTGGGGTGTAACTAAAAGTAAAACTCTCCTGAACTGTACACTAGCTACTCTAAGAGTAAACAAACCATGTCTGTTGATACTCCAACGTTCAGCCACTGAACATCCAGTTTTCACATAACCGTAGATTCACCCTGGAAAATGAGCAAGCTGTTCACACATTTTCAGGGCTAGAGGGGACATGAAGGGTGTTAACAAGGAAACAAGAAATCAACAGTTCAATTAATGAAATGTCACCTTTTTGACACCAATTTAAAGAGACACTCATTAGAAGAGATAAATGGGCTCTACAGTCAGTATCATAATGACTCCAACAATTACACACCCCCAACCTAAAAATTAATATTCATGATATCAATTAACATTTTTTATGAGAATAACTATTTTTGGTAGTCCTGGTAAGTTAAGAGAACAGCTCTACAATAACAGGACATGGTTGGAAAAACAGAAGTTTCTGAACATACACCAAAACAATTATCTTTCCCGTTAACCTGAGTGATAAACCCTGGTCTGAAAGGAAGGGAACAAAAACTGCTTCACTACACTGTGATCCATCCACATTTATCTGGTTGAATTCTCAAGTATCCGCTTCAGCGTAAACAAATCTGCAGGTGTGTTGACTAACTTTTTTGCATCTCTATCTGATGCCTGAACAAGGTAGTTGAAGCCTGTGCCCTCATTTACATTTTCTCTCATCTGTCCTCTGTAGTGTAAATGTATGGCTCAGCTTTTGTCACTCATTAATTAGTCAGTGAGCTCTGACTCTGCAGAAATGTCTGACCCTGGAATCTTACAGACCAACCTGCACACTTGGATGGATTGCTAATTTTCTCTTATGCGGGAGAAACCACAGTGAAAGTGCTCTTTGTGCAATCTAGATAAAGGAAATACAGTCGCAAGTAGGGCTGGGTAATAATCCCTCAATATCAGTTAATGCATAATTATCCCACTTTCAACTCTGGAACATGATGGTGCTCTAAGAGTTTAAAGGATCAGATAAGTTACGTTGTCCTGCAGTGTTGCACTGGGGGTATAACAAAATAGTCAACTCACGATACGATACAAAATACTCACAATAGAATATGAAAATACTGAACTCTCCAGGTGAAAACAAATGGGGCAGACAGGGTGAGTAAATCTTCGGCTGGTTTTCTAACGGCCTTAACCCCCTACAACATCTGGATGCCCGTCCATGAGTGTGTTTTAAGGGGGTGTATTTGTAGAGAGAGAATTTCAAGAAAGGACGAATTGAAATAACCAACACGACAGTTTTACGTCGGTTAGAAGCACAAAACTTCGGTTTTGATTTTTTTTTTTTTATTAATGCGCAGCTCTTATAACAAGTTGCTTTGCTGTGATTGATTTGTGACAATTCTCATCCATAAAGAACAGTTTTCCCTTGTAAAGAGGGACACACCATCCCCCAACACTCATGCAGATTTAGTTTGATTTACTTAATTCAGTTTTTCTAATTACTATTCATTTCTTGTCTCGCTGCCAAAACACAGATGAGTTGGGCTCTGTGATTAAAATGTTTGGACCAGTGTTGGAGTTTTCTCAATTATGATATTGGCAGCATAGCACTCTGAGAATTATGTGCAGTTGTCAGTTTTGCATTGTCTCTGATACTCCTGCTTTATTATCATGCAGAGCAAACATGCAACCACTTGTGATACAGTTCACTGTTCGAATTTTCCTGGTTGAATCTATCCAGCAGTTGTGACTTAAAACTAAACAAACCAGCAAACCAACAAAACAAAAACTAACTAATAACTAAAGTAGAGACTCCTCCTCTGTAACTGATACTCGTACCAAGTCCTGTTGCTGTCCTCTCAGTAATAACTGGTGAATCTCATTGTGGACTGACTTTTTCATGCATTTCTGAAGCTCGAGTAAACAAATTGTGTTTCCATTGCCCCAAGCTCAGTCTGAGCAGTCGCCATGCTACCTCCTCTTCCAGGGTCAGCCAGGCTAAAGACATTTTGAATGAATCTAGTCAATTACCAACTCAGAGGATCAATAATTGTTCTGTGCTTTACAGAGAACAGTAATACTGATACTGGGACTTCTAAACCAATTCCCTCTTCATTAACCTTTTTTTCTCTTCTTAACAGACTTACTCTAAGTCTGGCGAGCTATTGTACTCAACGTAAACGTCATTTCAGATTGTTTGGCATTTTTTCCTGCAGGACCATTTGTAGCAGTGAAGTAATTATTAGTATTTAGCGAAGAAACACTCAGCTCTGCTCAAAAGATTTCACAAAACAGCAAAATGTTACATTCATTTACTGTTCTTGAATGAATCATTTATTATCAGGCAAATGGTGATGATGTGGGCATCTGTCTTTGACAGTACAACCTTGTGAATCACTATTCTTTACAAAGCAGTGTGCATGCAATGAAGGGAGACCTTGAATGTTAGGGGTCTGATGACATGAGATTTTACGTTGCTCAGCTACCATCCAAGGCCCCTGTGTGCACAGAGAGAGTGATGTAATTGTCAGAGGGAGCAGAACTTTTAATTGAAAGATTTGTGCTTGAAGTATCTGTCCTAGATGGAGTGTTGTCTCAGTGGGATTTTCATGCCAAATTGGGCACGTAAACCTAGCTGCAACTGTTCTCTTCACTTTCTAGATGTTCCTTTTTTATGGTGCTACAAGAGATAAAGTGACAGCATGGAAGATAACCATCATGTGCATTAAAAAGGGAGAAAGAGAGGGTCCTCATTTGCTCCAATGGGATATGAAAGGATGAAAGAGATACTTCCCATATTTTTGTTGTTTGTGCAGTGCTTTTGTCACTCTGTGTTACAGTCTTGAAAAGAACAAATGTTAGTGTTGCAGGCATCAAATTCAAAATGAGTGAATATTTGCAAAAAAGCAAAGTTTATCAGTTTGAACAATACATTTCTTGTCTTTGTTGTTTATTCAATTCGGGAAGGATTTGCAAACCATTATTTTCTTTTCCTTTTTGTTACTTTTTACACAAAGTAAAAACTTAATTGGGATTGGGTTGTAAGTTTTCTTTTTTGAAGTTCTTTCTTGTAACAACACTGATGAGATCACTGAAACACAAAAAGTCAAGTTGTGGGCTTTAAAACAAAAAAGGAGACGTGTAAAATGCTTCAAGCTCTAAAAAAATTAAGAAAGAGTAGGCACAAGCACCAAGTCTCACAACTGAGGGGTCCTTTCATCTTTCAGCAGTAAAAGTAGCAGTAGCTCTGTGGAAAATACCATAGATATTTTGCTTACACTGACTTGACTCAGGTTTTGACGTAATGTGATAGAGTTGAAAATTGACTATGATAAAGAAAAGTGAGCGTAAGTGCAGATGTTTGGGTCACAGGAATGTACTATTTTATTCTTTGAACTGAATATTTTCACCTCTGCTGGCTTGTAAGTCTCCTTTAAATTTTATTTCTTCTGCTCTTTCATCCTTCTCATCTCATCTCCCTCCTCAGTGAGGAGAGATCCTCAGGGGAAAGTGCTGCTGCTCACTCCTCTGTTGTGTTTGGACGTTGTGTGTTGGCTGAGATTGGCTGTGTTGTTTGTGTCTGCCCATGTTAACACTGCTTACAATGCCCTACAAGAGGAAGCTGGCATGGCTGCGTGGTTTAACGGGGCATGTGCCCTGAAAGAAGACTTTGCTCACGCTGTGGGCAGCGGGTGCTGCTCTGTGAAACAATCAAACTTGGCCCTGTGTGAGATTGTATCTTACAGTGTTGCCCAAAATTAGATATCTGGATGTGTTTTTGCCCTGGAGATCTTATCAGGATGACTTGCATTATGGCCTTATAAATTTTCAGTGGGTCAATCTTAGTCTTATATGAAATGAAAGTTTACAAGGTCAAGGGTTAAACTGTGACAATCATATAACAAAACAAAAAGACACCATAGATTATAAAAGGGACAGAAAACTCTGAGTATTTTTCCACCGCTGCAGTGTGACAGCATTGCCTCCTTGACCTGTCTGTTTGTTGGACATGTCGGCCCCGAACGTAAACACAATCAGCCTTCTGCCTTTGCTCCAGTGTGTTGTACGTGTAAGAAGTGTGTTGTTGAGCTGAGGGCTGTGTGACAGGAATAAGAACGACTCCTGGTTGTCCTCTCAGGGGCTCAGTGGATCTCTGCAGCTCTGTAGCTAATTGTCTCTGCTGTTCTGTGTCGGCATTTTGAATGCTGATGCAGTGTTCCTGTCGCACTTCCAGCATTAAATAACGAAGAAGCTTCTCCATCTGTGGAGATTTAAAGAGCAATGAACGTTTTTCTAGGAATTGAAACATTCCCTGTCTGCCACCAGTGCTACTTTCAATGTTTCAAATTAACCAAGTACCCTCCAGAGAAGCATGTTATTACAAAATGTAATTTAAAACAGTCAGAAAATGATATGTCTCGAAGCTAATGGTAACATATTAAGGATGGAGCTGTTCTTAAAATCCACGGTTTGAATCTTATCAAATTTTGTTGTCATAGTTGTTGGTTCAGTTTGCTGTACACTGTTGGTATTCTTAACACCGCAGATTAGCATATATCCCAAATGATTGTCTGTAATCAGTTTTTTGATCAATTCTGTCATGAAAAGTCACGCAAAACCTGAAAGAGTGAGGCAGTTTGCCATCTGATACATTTTCAAAGCTGGGTGAGACATTGCTATTTTATAATGTCAACTCCTCAGTAAGAAGAATCGCTATTGGCTGTCTCTAAATGAAGCCATCGCCTCATTTGTATGATAATCCAGCTGCATGTAATATCATGGACGCTGTAGGAGAGAGGAATAATATCATAGGAGAGACAGAGAACTGTTAAAAAAACACCTTAGATATGTTTATGGCTAGAAATGAACTGTCCTTTGTTGATTCTTGTGAGTTGTTTTTTGTTTATCTTAAAATTTCATCCCTTCTCCTATATCTGGGCTTGGGACCAGCAAAAGTGACCCAAAAGAGACAAGCACATGTGTGATTCATTTCCCTGCAGTCACCTGCTCTGGCTGAAGGTGAGAGGGACTGCTGTGAGCAAGGAGGACTTGTCCGCCTGTGAGTAACTCAGATGGGGGAGGGCTCTTCAGCCTGAAACATGCTTTCACGCAAGAATCTCCAAACTCCATTAAAGTCTATTTGTCTGGAGGAGTCTGAAAAATTGTAAACTATACTGATAAAGTTACTTAGTTGGCAAGACAGCCTGCACACTGTCACAGACTTCCTCCACTTTCTTACCAACATCATCATAGCTCACACTAAATCTAAAGTGTTCTCGTACACCAGTATGATATAGTGCCACAGGCGTATCCTCCAACACTGACTGTTTTTCTTCTCCGCTGGCCATGCTTGAGTCTTACCCTTGTGTTGCCTAGTAGCTGTTTAATGGTGGCTTTTACGAACCACAGTTGATACAAATTAATTTAAATTAATAAATTTCTATGTGGAACAAATTATCCTTCCTCTATGTGACCAAACTGACAGCTAAAAAGCCGGAGTAACCCAGGCCTGTTTAGAATAAATGGTATGAAGTGTATGTTTGAGCCCTCAATGCTGCTTCTACTTCTAATCAAGAAGCTAAAAAGTGCTGTGTGTCATTTCACAAAGCATACTTTTCATTTTTTGGGTGGAAGCGTAGAACTGATCCTTTCTTTTCAAGACTCAGGATGATGTCCTCACCACCAGTTTCTGAACATCAAACCTTTACTTTGCTTGCAGCAGAATTAACTGCTTAGTGACAGATAATTTGAAAGCAACTTGCTTGAATACTAAGCTGTGCTTTGCATTTTGTTGACTAAAATGTTGTGTTTCACTGAGTTTCAGTCTTGGTGACAGGATGCATCCCCTGAAATTCAACTTAGAAATTAAGTTAGATGCTGTTACTGTCCCAGATGTTTATTCTGTAACAGAAAATGTATGCAACTTCACTCCTTAACTGCAACATAGTCTGGCTGTGCCTCAGTGTGACGCTGAAGTGCAGTCCTGTACTGGGTGTGTGACTGACAGGAGAAATATGCTGGTCTCTCTTAATTTATCATTGCCATGAGTCAGCTGAATACCTCTAGATCTATCTGTGTTTGTTTTTGTTTGGCACACTCTCTCTGTTGCGACTGAGCTGCATTTTAATGACTCAGCAAAATCCATCCTCTGGCTTCCTTTGCCCATCTCTTGGTATTTGCAGACCACTGTGGTTGTGCACACTGTAAGAAAACACATTTTTAAAGCTGAGCACATGGACTGTAGGGGATTGTTTCACAGTCCATGTCTATGATTTTGTGAAATACTGTGTAGGGCTGCACAATATATAATTTCAGTATCGTCACATGTGTCATACGTGCATGCACACTTTTCATATTGCAAGGTTATGGCATATGAAAAAAAAAAGTCTGAAGCCTGAGAATGTATTTGAGCCTTGTTTCAGTCCAGTGACATTAGGCCACTCATAGATGTGATAGAGCATTCATATATTTATTTTACCACATTACATAAAACAACTTGCACTGTTCGAGCACCTTCTGGGCCTCTGTCAATTCCTGCAGTTATCAGGGTCAGGCAGAGTGACGAGCGACTAAGAGAGAGGGAGCTGTAATTGTGAGTGGAGCATGGTAGGGATTTGGAAAGTCTGACAGTTTGCTTTACGTAAAACTTGAAACTGTCGCAGTTTAATGTCCAAGTAATTTGTAGCTTAAGTTTGCTTTGCTCCCTGCAGAAATCACCCTGGTTCTCTTTCTAGAGTGGACCACCTTCACAGAATGCACTGTGCTTGTTCTCGAATATTTACAATGAGCTTATTACTCTCTGATGCTGACTTTCTGATTTCTACACAACCAAGAGGTTTACTTCTAAGCTGGGTGAAGGTTTGATGTTTTATTTATATTGTTACTATTACTCCTTTTCACATCTGTGTGTGTATAAGTTCCAGTGTGGGTGTTTTATCGCTGCTCATGTGCCAAGGTCATATTCATCAGAGGGCTTTGCTAGCCTGCAGGTTATAACACAGGGAGATACAGTTGTGTTGGATGTCAATTGTAGATAACAATGAGTCTTTTTTACACAAAGCATCACATTTCTATGAAGACAGAGTTGATCTGAATGAAATCAATGGGACAGAGTATTCGTAAATACATTGTTTACAGTCCTGGCCAAGACATCTTCCTATAGACATAATTAAGGTCACAATCTAAAAATATCCACATTGAAAAAACGCCTTTGGATATGTGAACAATGTTTCTGTAACACTGACAGAAACATTTTACCACAGCGCAAAGAGGCTGAAGTAAAATGTACCAGACTTTCAGCAGACTGATTTAACTTGATGTGCAAGATCAAACATCATTGTTAGGATGTTTCCAGAAAGTATTATTAAAAATAAAGCCAAATGTTGGTATTGGATGTAAAAAAGGAGAAAAAGATAGGCAGAAAACTGATCAGAATCTGGGGCTTATCAGTGATCCCGGTTTCAAACACTTTTCCTTGTGACTGGGTTCCTGTGAGCCCTGCGTTGCCTGAGCAAATGTATCTCACAGAGGTTACAGCCTCTGTGAGATACACTTCTGTTTGAAGATATATAAAGCAAAATGCTTTCATCTTGGCATCCAGCTCGGTTTGTCTTTTTGTTATCGGCAGGATGTGTTGCAACCTCTCTTGACATAATGCTCTTAGTTTGTTTTGAGGTGTCTTGTGTCACCCACGACAATAACATTGCTGTGAGGGAAAAGGATTCGAGTGAGTTCAGCTGGTGTGAAACGGTTTTGGTGCCTGAAAAATGCTCTTTATTTACACCAACTGTGCTCTAGTCTTAGTTTGTGATAATGGATGTTAAAGAGGGAGTAGCATGACTACCCATTTGTTAAACATAGTAATAAAGTAACAATGGTGTTAATACTAGAGGTGAGCAAATTTTGAAAGCGCTGTATATTCATATGTCGATGAAATCCCTGAATCTTTGTGGCCTAAAAATAACATGAGATTTTCACAAGGCTAACTGAAATGATGAGGTCATCACATGAGGGTCTCTAAACTGCTTCAGTACACTTTGAGGGACAGACCTAGAATGAAAAGATCTGCACCTGACAGGCCTCCAGAGGGCTGGCCAATCAGTGGGGAGGGGGAAGAGACCGCAGCCTAAGACAAAGGCTTTCATACAGAAGCTGAAATAATGGTTTTCTGAAACACAAATTCGAGGAAGAAAGGGATTGTTTGCTTGTTTGTGGTTTTTGCTGAGCTGTAAATCATGTGAAATTACCAGAACATCTGAGTGGAGTAGAGCGGCCCAAAGGTGTCCACCTTTACTGCTCAGTACTCAACCAAAATTGCGTCCTATTCTGCGCCACGCTCGCTCCAAAACATTATAATCTGATTCTAGGTTTGGACATGCTTCAGACTCGTGATGTGAGCAATAATGGAGCAAAATTGTAGTGGGCCAGTGCCACAGTCCGCCTTCCTGTCCTTGAAAAAACACATCGCATTCGGCACTCTTTTCAAAGCTCCCCACTCGCTCACACTCTACTTACATCCTCTGGAAGCTGCTGCTGGGTACCAACAAGAAAGTATACACTCTGAAGAAATACCCCTCTTTAAGAAGATGAGTTGTTGAGCTTTTCCATTCTTAATTTTTCTCAAGTTTCCCTCCTTGTTTCAGGCATATGTCCTGTTCCTTCTATCAACAGATCGGTACAAGAAGAACCTTGTTTTACTGCTGCTGCCTGCTCAGGTTTCTATTCACAAAACCATTCTGGCAGCCTCCAAACTCTTATGGCAGCACAATGACGGTCACATTGTCCCCAAAGGAAATAAACCAATTCATCCAATGCTCAAGTGTGCTCATGGTGCATTCTGGGGAGTGTGAGGAGAGAAAGGAAAATCTCTTTTTGTGGAGGATACATCGCCTCGATATTTGCTGAGAGCATGTCAGTCTGTGTTTGCTCATCTGCTACAGTAATAAAATAAGACAATTTAAATCTTGTGCTTGCATGCATACTTATCTGCATGTGTGTGGAGGTAACATGCTGTGAGTGTGAGGAGTGAAACAACACTGCCCTTCTGAATCCTTGTCTGGGTGCAAGCACAGCAGACACGGGGCGCCTCCTTCCATTAGAGGCTGTGATCAGTAACACGTTTGACCTGCTGCATGCTCGGTCAGAGCTACTGTATCAGCTGTTTGCACTTTTTAAAAACGCATCTCTGTCTGTGGTGTCGGAGCACTGAGCCTGTTGTTTCATGCCTGCCCTGAGGCTCTGCTTATAACTTACAGCTGAGGTCTACAAGGCGTGTCTGTGGTCATTTGTGTTTATGACCACAGTGTGTTTATTCTTCTTTTGATTTATACTCGTCCTTTCTTTGTGCACATCTCTTTTGTGAAGTTGTTTACCTTCTAATTGAGCCACAATTTTACTCAATGAACATTTTCTCTTCCCCTGTCACAATGGGTTAAGTGATCGCTCAGCCAGGTAATGACGCCCGTATTAGCGGCGCTCTATGGCTTAATCTCTTAAATGGACTGCAGTCAAAATGTCTAAGAAGCTGAGTAGCTGTTTGGTGGAGTGACCTCCGGGTATTTACTTCAGCTTGACTCAAATCTTAACACTCTTATTTCTGCCACTTTGCATAAATGAAAAAACCCTCCACTGCTTGAATTTATTGACCTCACTGGAACATAAAACTGACGTTACATGGTGCTTTCTATTCCTATTTACCAAAAAAAGAAAAAGAAACACTTTCATTGTCAAGTGTGTCACAGCTTTTAAGGCAAATAGATGTCTGTTTTACACGCTTCTATTGCGTTAAGTGTCACAAAAGGTTTGTCGAACCAAAATCAAGTCAAATTGACATTTAAATTCTGACAAACTCGACACTCTGAGAAAGCATGCCTCAGTTTCTGCTGTCACATATGATTTAATGCTTCAGAGAAGTGCACAGTGACTGATTTGATTCATCATGGCAGTGTTGAAAACATGCAAAGTGTCTGAAATATTAACGCTTCAAATCTGCTGCAATTAATTCATCCGTATATTGTTGGATGTCGTTTTTTGAAAATCTCACACATTTACTTGCAAGCACTGTGAAATGTTTTAACTGATTATGGTCTCACTTTTATTCTCATGCCTCTTCATGGCCTACATGGTAAAACTGGATTATTATTGACTGGATTGTGGATTTCTTTTTGCTGAATTTTTATGCCTTTGAGTCTGATTTTCCATCAAAAAGCTGAGCTCATATTTGGCGCTCATCCAGGGTGTCTGTGCTGAAAAATATATATCAAGGCTGATAGTGGAGCTGAATATTTAAAACATTATGTATTTGGTTGATTGGAGATGGAGGATTTCTAAAAACCAGAGCTTTGCCAGGAAAAAACGGCGAAATTGCCATAAAAGAGATTTATAATTTCTGCTGGTGTGTGAATGCTTCACTTCTCTTTTAAGTTAAAACTGTTAAACCATGTGCACACTTGCATTAGTTTACAATTATTCTAACTCCAGAGTGCACATCATAATGCAGGAACGGCTTACTTAAGGTCACACTGGACAAACGAGCTGGACTTTACATCTGACGTGTGCCCAAGCCTCAGTTTTAATTGTCTGCTTTATTTATTTATTTTTTTTCAAATCTCCAAATCTCCACCCACTTTAATACTGCTTGATTTTCTTACCAGCTGCAGTCTCTAAGATTTTTATTTATATTTAGTTTCAAATTCACTGGTGTCATGCAATGGCTCGACTGATGCGTTGTCATTTTGTTTACCCATGGTATCATCCTAACTTCTTATAGGTTGACTGTGGCATGATCATAGACGTATTGCTCACAGATCTGATAGGCTAACCAGAGCCTTTTTTGTCTTTAAAGAAATGGCAAATTCACATCCATTCAAGTCTGCCAACAAATCTATTACATAACAGCAGAGGGGCAACGGGAATTGAGCAAAAAGGAAGACAAGAGATGGTGCCGTTGGCCTATTGGTTCAAGTGTTTCTGTAATGTCAAAAAAAGTTGGCAGCAGCAGGTCATAAGCACTAACTGAAAAGTTGAACAAAGCACTTTATTAAAAAAAATAAAAACATGGACTGAGAAAACAGGGGGAGCATGGCTTCTCTTAGCCTCCATGAGATGATGCCACTTCTCAAGATCCTTCTACAAACCCACCTGTAGTAATCAACATCCAGTGAATGCTGTAGTAATTCGCTGGAACATTTTTTTAGGGGTGCTACAACTTGCTGTGGAATTATGTCCAAGAAGGAAAAATAAGTTTACTGAGCTCTTTTGTTTATTCTCAGAAGAATCTGTTATTCTTATATTCAAGGTAGTGATGCGCTCCAGCATAATTTGACTGATGCTTAATGGTGATTTTCTGTTAACCTGTGTCTTGTTCAGAGTTGTAAGCATGTGGTGCTGCGTTCTGAGACTTCATATCTAACAGCTGTCTGAGTTTACTACAACAGATTCACACTCTTACAGTCACCAGATGGTAAACGTATGAAGAACTGTGTTTGCAGTGAATGTTAAAAAGCATCTGAAGCGTCACGGTTCATAAATTATTTAGCCTCAAATTAGGTATGGTCAGAAGTGTTTATGCTTGTCTTGGCAAAACTGCTAAATTGGGTTTGTATTTGCGGTTCTATGCGTGTTTAAGCTCTTAAAGTCAAGTTGGACCCACAGCAGAAGAAAATCTCAGACTAATATATGACAGTGTTGAGAACATTAAGTTTCTATTTGCAGAAAGTCTCTGGCGATTGGGGCTGTGTTCCAGATTTTTGGCACCATTTTGCAGATCTAATTTAGCGTGTCTCCTCGTTTCTTAAAAGACTCAGCTCTGAATGACAGTAATAGTTTAATGTGAGCAAAATTATAAATTGATCTTAGGGGCCCAGAGTAGGCAGACACCCATTTTTGAGAGTGAAAATGAGATCAGTGTTGATCTGTGTATTCTGAAACACAACAGCTTAATTGCAAGAATGACTTTTACAGTATGTTCTCTTTTAAAAAAATATGTTTAAGACATAAATTTTAACATTATTTTTACATGCAAATTAATTAACTCTACTCTTTTTATATAATACCTGTTTCATGCATTTTTAAAGCAATACAAAGTGTGCAGTGATCTTTTGAATTTATGTTTTTTAGATTGCCTGATGGCCGTGTATTTATGGGAAATAAATTATAATTTGGTCCTAGTGTTTACAGAGAGTGAGTTGCTAATGTATTTTATCCTTATAGCAATAAAAGCTTGATATACAGTTTATGCATATATAGTTATGCCTCTTTTATTGATGGTGTACATTCTATCTTTGATGTATCTTTTTGTGCCACACCAATCTTGCTTTGTGGATCAATAACTGCAGGAAGTTAAGGCTTATGCAGCTCTCCTAAATGCTGCTGACACTGCATGTTCCCACCACAATATACCCAATTGTGATCCTCATCATCTGCCCCTTGCAATCTGTATATTAAGTTCTGTCTATGATCTCAAACCAAGCCCTAAAGAGTAAAGAATCATTTGAGTAAAGAGTAAATCATGCAGACAGTGTGTGAAATGACTTCAAAACAGTTCATGTAGTAAGCAAAACGTAATTTGTAATGAAGCTAATCTGCTATCATCCAACATTTAACTTTATTTGCAGACATAATATAGTATCTCAGTATAGGGGTGGATACAATGGCTGGTGTTGTTCTGACACCAACTAACTGTTTCAGATTTTTTTTTGTTCCTATGTTGAGATTTTGACTGGACAAATTAAATTTAACAATGATGCATCTTGTTGAGCTACAAAAGCATAAAAAAAATCATACAAAACTATCTCTCTTAAAACTAATATTTACTATCCTGTTATGTAAAATGCCTCTGACTGCTGTGGGGGGGAAGGTGAGACCAGATTATTGACAGTAAGCTGAAGAAACAGCCCTATTTTTTAACTATCTTTTGGCAAATTTTCCAAATGAAAAAATCCAAATCCATGTAGTCTGTTAGTATGACAAAGAACATGTAAACATCTGTGAATCACTTACTTCCTACTCTCTGTGTTGCTTGACAGTTCCAGGTTGCAGTGTATTCTGGGTAGTAACGTCACCTTTCTCACTTTGCAAATGTCTCTTGCTTTACACAGGCTTACTTTATCATCTGAGTTCAAAGCAGAGCTCCTCGTTAAGAAAAAGTTTAATTTCTTCATATCACCTGTAGACGAACTCATGCATCCAGAAAGAGCAGGTTTGACTTTTTGTAAATGCACAGCTCTGTCCCTG
Source organism: Thalassoma bifasciatum (assembly GCA_008086565.1). NCBI lineage: Eukaryota > Metazoa > Chordata > Actinopteri > Labriformes > Labridae > Thalassoma > Thalassoma bifasciatum. Next base: position 527,578 of record RPOG01000018.1, read on the forward strand.
GAGCCTGAGGGTTACAGGAAGGACAGAAAGAACAGGTGCTCCGTGGTTTGGCTTCTTTTTCTGTCATACACATCAGTGCCCTTCTCCTGGAGAAAAGCCTGAGAGACCTCTAAACTGGGTCAGCATTAAGTCACTTTATGACTGCTGCCTGTCTTTCTCATTCTTTGATTGTGACTCCTACTTTATTTTTGTCATCTTTCTTTGTCCTTTCCCCTGAAATCCTGTCTGCAGTCAACCTTTTTTTCCCCTCTCTGCCTGTCTGTCTCTTTTCTTCCTTACCTTTCTTCAGTGCATTAAAGCAGTAGTGAGCCGTCACAGTACGGTTTCCCTCTTTAATATGACTTACAGGTTTCCTGCTCTCATAGAGCCACTTCTCCACTGTGGCATCTCTGTAATGGAGCCCTTGGGAGCCCAATACTCTGTCTCTAAACGAGGCAGGATTTACACAACTCACAGCATGTCTGAGTCCAGAGGCAATAAGATGGCTGCCTTCTGACAGTGAACGTTCTATAAAGGGGAAGCCGTTTCTTTCTGTTGTGTTGTTAGAGGTTCTTGTCAATCCTAAATGTATTACAAAAGAAAGAGGGGAGAAATGTTTATGCTAACTGGGGAGCTGGAGGAAATCCTAAGTTACTTGATGGTGCAGGTGTGACAACTTTGCCCATAAAGTGAAAGAGCCACTGGTGTCATGAGTAAGACTTAGTTATAAGAAAACTTCAATACCAAATGAGAGGAAACCAGCAGATCAAATTATGCTTTGGTCTGTCTGAGTTTCCTGCCTTATTGACTCACTAACTATTTTGGATTTTCCTATTTTTTTATGAGAAGATAAATCAGAAAAGCCTGATTGAAATGTGTCCCCAAAGTAAGCTTTTGCTTCTCTCTTAAAATGCATGTTAAAAACAGCAAAATCACAATAACTTCTCTCCGAACAATCACTTGTAAATGAAATCCATCATCTGATCTTGAAAGCTTGGTGGCCACTAGCTAAGTCCACTGACAGCCAGCTGAAGTGCTGGATGACAATAACGGGGGCTCGTGCCGGCACATTGCTGGGCCCAAAGGGCAATCTGTCACTAAACATCAAAATCTGATTGGCTGATGACACAGTCAGTCAAAGTTATAATCAAACTGTAGCTTCGAGTAAAGGCCAAAGGCAAGCAATACTACTGGAGCTGGTGCATCAGAGCTGTGATGCATTTAAATGACTTTCAGACATGACGTCCTCCATCCACCTCAATACACATGCAGCTTCATTTTTCAACAAGCGGGTGTCTCGGTAACAGATTCAAGTTGACTGATTTCTCTTTTGTGTCAAACGCTTACCATTGACTAGTACCGAGTAGTACCGAGTACACCTACAAGTACCGAGTACACCTACTTTGAAAATGTGTACTAACCCTTTGAGGTCTCAAACCATACGCTGGTCAAGCACAATTGTCAGTTAAAGCATCAAATGTGCGCCTGGTAAAAGTTAGTTTTTAGGGGATAGAGGCTGCTCTATGGTTATCATTCAGAGCAGTCACATTTTAAGTCTAAGTGCTGTTATGCTTTTGCTCCAACTTCCAGCACAAAAAACCTGAATCAGGGCAACCAATCTTAGCTCGATCCATCATCCAACCTAACATTGAGTTTTTTTGAATCTCAATGATCAATACAGCAATTCACATCTGACGGGTGCATGGAGAAAAGCGTCATATTGACCTGTTTGGTCTTCTTTCTTCTTCCTTCTTCTTTCTTTCTCTCTGCGGTGTGGTTCCTGGACCTCTCTTTTTCTACTCTCTGTGTTTGTATGGACACACAAACTTTGAGCTTTTTGGGAATACAACTCACTGTGTACCTCTCCTTTCATTCTCTATGCTAAGCTGGTTAAACAACTCTCTGCCTGGCTTTGTTTCTACACTGGACACTGTCACATGTGAGTGGTATTGATCCTTCAACATAATACTCAGCGAAAGCACATTTTCTATAATGTCAAATTTTTCTGTGAAACTTATGCCAAGTTTTCAGTAATGGTCTGAGTTTGAATCTGTCACTCAGTTTAATCACACGAATCACAGTTTAGACAGTTTTATGCAGAGTCTGCTTTAATAGGTTTTTTAAGATAGTAACTCAGATTCAACTCCAGAAGGATAAAAATCCCTCACTTGAAGTAATAATGCCAAAGCAATTTTACCCTGAGAGTCGGGCAACTGAAACACACAGTGACAGAAATATTTCACATGCAGTGTTTTTACTCAAGCTATGTTGTGAATGCATCTGGACACTTGTGATACTAAATATCTCATCAGTTAAGTCAAGTGCCACTGGGCAGTGCTACAGAAATTATTTACCAACTTGAAGCCAAGTGTTAAGTAAGAGCTGCAGCTTTGTAAATTAGATGGAGAGGAGACAGTCTAATTTATCTGCAGTGTTATGAGTCATTTTCAAAGGACTAAAAGTGAATTTGGTTTTACTCATAGTTTTTTGCTTCAGTCAGCATCTTGTCCTGTTGTGTGGCCCCTGAGCTCTGCTGAACTAGTGACACTCACTGGAAGAAATCCTCTTCCATGCTCCTTCAGGTGCTGGCTGCCAGTCTCCACAGCCTGATATAAAACAAGAGCAAACTGTACACAGACAAAAAAAACCCTGGACAACTTTTGTGCTTGAATATCATTGGGGCATATATTTGGATGTCCATTGGACCATTAGACTATGCAAGCGACAGAAAATAACCGCCACAGGTAAACTGTTTGGAGACTGAAAACAATAGAGGATAGTAAAATCGAGGAAAATGAAATGAATACTATAAAAACAATAGAAATGAGCTCAGATTAATACCATGAAAATAAAATAACATGATGTTGAAACAAAAGGGATGTTGCAGTCTAGGGCTAAACAAGATTATTTTCCATAATGAAAGCCATAATTAATTTCTTCCCCAACAGCCCTGAGGTGTTGTAGCTTCATTTTGCCATCATGGAGGAAACACTCAAATTTTCAGAATTGACTGTCTAAAATTAAATGAAGGCACTTGTCTTAGCCTTAAATTTAGGGAGGAAACATACCACTGAAACTGAGAGCATTCACCTGCATGTTTTCAGTCATTTCAACGGCGGTAGTCAGAAATCAGTGACGGACAGACCAAGTGAAAGCTCTTTAAAGTCTTTAGTGTGTGGCTCTACAGCATTTTCAGAGAAGTGAGTATCAATTGAAAAAAACGCAAGAACTTCTCATATCATCTTAAAATAGTACTGAAATTAATTCTAACTGATAATTTGCCATCAATGAAGATAAGCACACATCAGTGTTGTTCCTCTAAACAGTTGCCAACGTACAGAAGCATTCACTGTATCTTGAGTTTCTGTGTCAGCTCTCCAGAGTATATAAAGTACACATTACCATATCATAGGATTATAGTAAGCTGTTTACAGGCTTTGCATCTCGTAGCCTTGATGGCTCAAACTTGAAGAATAGTGAAAATCAGCAGTATGATTATGCAGTAGGCAATCTAAGAAATGCTTACCACCAACACTGCAGCTAAAAAAAAAGAAAGAAGGCTTTGACCAGAATAAACTACTCTGTTAATCACCTGCCACATCTCAGAGTTGTGTGTAAACAGAAAACTAAAGCAAGTATTGTCAAGCACTAATGTTACCCTGGAAGCAATAACCTGTCAGGATCGTTTTCTCAGTTGTTGCAATTTCCATGCTCTAGCTTAAAATGACAGCATAATTTATTGATGTGGTGTTTCCCAGGCTGATATGGAACCCCACTCAATAATTAATCCGACGCAAGGCCTGTCCAGGCAGAGAGAGTGGCGAGCTGCTGGTGAGGCTCCACCCAGGACCACACTGATCATTTGTCCCCAGTTTGGGTTATTTCCATCGCTGCGTTTATCACTTTTATTACAGCTGGGATGAAACACTGCGCGTGCCTCTGTAAAGCACTTACAGGCTTGGGCTGGTTTAATATATTCCACTCTGCTGAAAGGGCCTGCACTGATCTCATTACCCATGAGTCACTGTGGCTAATATCATGGCTGCCCGCTGCTTACACTCCCATACTATGACTAATCCTTTTGCTAACATGTCACACTCCTCATATGAAACATATCATGCATGAACATATGCAGGTACACACACATTTGCTCTCTCAATGCTGATGTTTCCACCATTACAGCAGGTACTGGAGCTTGATAGCTGCTGTTATTTCAGCAGTTACCTTTTCAACTACCACCGCTGCAAGTGCCATGATAGCTATTTTAGGGCCAATTCACATAGAATGCAACCACTGATAGCACCATGAATTGAAAATTACTTTCCAGCACTTTCTGCTCTGTCTCATCACCTGACTCACTGAGCACATTGGGCTAACTTTGTTTCAGATGCACACAAAACTCATTGAAGGTCAGGGCAACTTCCTCCTTATCTCACTCCTTAACGCCTCCCTCTGACTCATGAACAATTCTTAACATGCTGAGATACAAAAATACATAACCTATGAGTCTAAGGTTGTTCCCTAGTTTTGTTTGTCAGGCCCTCCACGCTTAGTCATCAATCTGTGGGTCAAATACAAATTTGGACAAATACAAACTAAATTAAGAATAGCCCTCTAGAAGTCTGTTGCTTTTCAGCCACACCTATTTTACTGAAGAAGCTTCCCTGACACCAGAAACTCGTAGTCCTACAGTGACGGACAGGTTAAGAGGTTACAAAGTCTACAAAACAGGTCCATAATGGTGATGTTCTTAAACCTGTCATTTCAAACAAGTGATCCCAGTATTTTGTCCATATCCTAAATATCAGTTGTATCTTTAAGACAAGAGTGAGATAAGACAGTCTCTTTGCCTGCCATCTGCTTTACTTTTATAACCACATCCCAACCAGCAATATTTTACACACACACACACACACACACACACACACACACACACACACATATAGAGAACAGTCCTTCAGGCAAACCATTTGTCCTGTTTAGACAGCAGTGAAATCAAATACCACACCTTAATGACTTTGCCATGACCTGGGTAGAAGTTGACAACATAATCATAGCCCCAGAGTATCAATGTTTCAGAAAGTACCCCACACACTGTGCAGTATCCTCACCCAGACACCACTGATCTAATGTCTTTTCCACAACCACAGGATGTGTCATTCACCACGGTTGTTTAAGAAATGAGAAGTTACTAATTTCATCATCTGGGGTAAAATACCTTGTTACCAGCTGAAAGATAATCGCCCATGCCATAATTATCCATAGGAAGCTTGTACCTATTTGCTTGGCCAGGCAGTGGATCAGGAAACTTTTAGAGCTTTACCTTTCCATCAGAAAGTTTTTGCATTATCCTAAGTGCAGTGAGCGCAGCACTGTACATGTTCCCTCTGACTCCTGACTAAAAGAATCATGTCAGCCTTTGTGGTAATTCATATTTTGAATAACTTGGATGCAAGCATTTTACAAAAGTAAGTCTCTGTATGCTGAATAAATTAAGAAAGTGAGCGATTAATGTGGTTGTACTTAATTTCTCTGGGGAGTTTGTTTGGGTGATAAAGCATAAAAGTGGAAACATAATTTCTTAAGAGGACTGTAAGTATTCTGAGATACAAATTTAACATATATAACCCAAACTTATCTCCCATTGTGGACATCAGCTGGATTACAAAGAAGAAAACTTTTAGACTTTGGATAAATGGGGTCACCGAACGACTACAGCAGATTAGGAGAGACCTACTTTGATCTCTGATCGGTAGAGAAGCATAAAAACAGTCTTGTTTGCACAATAAACGCTGGAAGGAATCAGATACTGACGTCTTCTCGACTGCATCTTCTTTCTCTAAGCCTGTTATCAACTGTGTGTCAGACTAATTCTAAATGATCCCACAGGAAAACAAGCTGACTTTAAGCTCATTAAAAGTTCCTATTCTCTGCACCGTGATGAGATGACAGTTAGCAAAGTTTAGGTCATGCTTTGTTTATTCTGGAATATGACGTTGAATTACTCATTAAAATTTAATAAAAGTGTCATTAAAGCCCAATTACTTCAGCTGTTTGAAAAGTGTAACACTTAAAAATTTAAAACTTTGAAGTTGATGCCAAAAAAAATCCCCTAAAACCTCACCCAAGAAAAAAAAAATCATAGTGCTGCCCCCCCTGTATGTAGCCCCCATGATACCCATGAAATATAGGGGTGACTTCTGGTGTTTTCTGTCCCTGAACATGAAGCCAATGTTTTCATGAGCCAGGCAAGGTTTATCCTGATCAGCCAAGCGATTTTAAGTGTAAAAAATAAGGAACACTTTTTGTGACACCTCAGACAGAAACTGTGATTACTCCCCTGCCTTTTACTATCAAAGGCAAAAAAGCTGAGAGATTCTTCCGTGATTTCAACTGTAGCCGTTGTGAAAAACTTGGTCATATTTAAGATACGAGAAAGCATGGAGGGCGGATGGCCTCATGGGTACAGTCGCGCTCCATGAGGTTGAGCCCTGGTTCGAATCCAGTCCCTGGCCACTTTCCACTCTTACCCTGTATCTGGCACTATCCACTGTCCTCTCTCCTATCTGAATAAAGGCACAACAGCCCAATAAATAACTTAGAAAATATGAGAAAGCATAATATCCCTTCTCCCAGTTTCCTTTTTTGCTCACACAGTCCTATCATCTTTCTCGCACCTCAGATTATAACATTACCTGATAACAGCCCTGTCCTTTTGGATTCCTCATCTGTAAACAATAGAAACAGAAACAATCCTATCAGTTATATGTTTAAACAGCTGAGGCGTAAAAAAGAAAGGCAGATTGAGTCTTTGTACAAGAGTTTATAGTTTACCAAACAATGGCCAATTTGTTCAGAGAGCATCCTGAGAAAGTGTCATAGTGAGCACAGAAAAATCAATCCCATCGCACAGTCTGTTGTATAAGCTCCAAACTGTATAGCCATTTATCTCAATAGCAGGTTATTGTGTTTCCTGATTCCCTGATGTTGTGGCAGTAGAAGGGTTTTAATCCTAGTATAGCATGAATCTAATTATTTCTTCCACAGCAATAAACCATAAGTGAGAAAACTGTGAAGGAAGCAATCTCCACACTGAATCAAATGAGCACAAACTGCATCAAAGATTGGCAGTTTATCTCCTCAAAAAACAATAACACAGTGCTTTAGCTTGCACCTTGTAGTATTTCCTCCGCTGCGTATCACAGCTCTGCTCCGAGTTTATATCTCATAAGGATGTTGAGGAACACTTAACTTCAGATCGATAATGTTTCTGCCTCAGAGCTCGCCTTTTTGTCCCAAAGGAGCTCCGGTCAGCTCCCTGTAGTTCAGTGTGTCTCATCAGTATGCAACTCAACACCACATATACATAGCAAGTGTTGGGTCAGCTCTGTAGGCAAGAAACTCTGCGGCTTTGTTCTCCAGCTGTTTAGTGAGGCGAGAAAATGAGCGCTGAACAAAGTTGGTGTGCTTTTCGATCTCATCTTTTACAAACTGCTTCAGAGTGCAGAGTCAGGTAAATAGGCAGGAGAAAAGGATTACCTGCTCTCATTGTAATGACTGTGTAAGACTGCAGATCTGAAGCTCTTTAATAAGTTGTACAATTGAAACCTGTTGTAACAGCTGATTAATCCATTGTAGACAATGTGTTTGCCTACGTTGTGCTGATGCCATAAAAAGTCACCCATGCCTGCAAGTTTTTTTCTAAGAGTTCAGAATGTTTCATGAATGGTTTAACTAATACACTTCTCTGCTGCTCATTTGTGTGTTAAAGTGTCGGACTGGGATAAAGAGCCAAGCCTCTCTGTTGTTTTTGTTTCATGGCTGCTTATTCAGACATGGATCATCAGGAACTTCTCACACTCTTGGGCATGGCGTACACAAACCCAAACACACGCACGCTGGTGCACACGAAGAAGGAAGGAGGCAGTAACAACATGATTAATTTGGGAGGCTTTTTCGGGCACTGCTGTAGTTTACACTACAGTGCACAGCAGATGGAGGGAGTGGGAGGTGCGGGCTCTGAAAACGTGGATCTGGAGGTTTCACAGGTGTACCAAAGACATTTATTATAGAGGAAGAAGGATTGTGTGCTTGTGTGTGAGATGTGTGTGGTTCTATTTTTGCTCCTGGGCTACTCAGCATGCCTGTCTCTGTGAGTCAGGGTGAATGTTGTGACAGTAACATACAGACACACTGACAGAGGAGTTGGAGGGTCAGCCTAGTGCATCATGGGTAAGGTTTGACAAGTGCTCGGGTTGACACAAGTAGGCTTGATAGGTTCTCTTTGAAGAGGGTTAAAAAATATTAAATTCATGCTTGGGTGGTATATAAAGTCACTAGTCTGTCTTTCCCCCTCCTTTAACTCATCTGTGGAGGCATTTTACAATCTGTACAGCTTAGATTTGTTATTATGAGGTGAAATGGGTCAATACAGCTCAGGACCAACAGTATCAATTTTTCTGCATTATTCTCAAGTCTCAGGGAAAGTCGACTGGATCAATTGTTATTTCAGCACATTAGGCAAGGCCTTTGCATGAAGTTAATATTTGATGTGATTTGAAATGTTATTATCTACCCTATAGCCCAGGTTCACCTTAATGGAAATAGTAATAATTATAATATCAGTGGTGTTTTTGATCTCATATAGAGTGAAACAGAAGTCTGCGGCGTAAAAATTTGACCTTTTTCTCGAGACATGGAGTGTAAGTTCACTGTAGCTCTTTCCCCAATGTGGACTCTTTTTAACTCTCTGTGCTGCAACATATCAAATATGGACTGTAGAGATAGTGTCGGCTGGTCTTATTTGTTCTTTTACTACTTTTCTTCCACTGTTTTCCCTGTCTCTTTGTTTAGTTTTGTCCTCCTCTGCAACTGTCCTGTACTCTGTTCTTTACCTTTGAGTTTCTCTGGTGATGTGCGCAGTGTCCTCTGAAAGGTACATAGGCTATTTTATGGTATCCTTTGCCCCTGAAGGCAGAAAAACAAAGGACTTGGTACAGAAAGAGAATTCTGTTAAACTTGCACTTGCTGTATGCACAGTAGAACAAAAGCTTTTGTAGTTATTGTTAAGGAACAGAACTAATCCTGGTCACAATTGAAAGTCCTGAAGGGATGGAAATACATCTTTATTGGACTATGATCTCTCTCTTGCGCTCTCTCTCTCCCTCCCCCTCTCTCACTTAGTTGTGAGTAGAGGATATTGAGTTGGAAACACTGACGAGACAGTCAAGCATCCAAAGTGAAGACTGAAAGTGAGAAAACTGTAGTTCCTCAACTGACCTCTTGAGACAGGCTGCAAAAGCTAAATAAATAGTGAATAATGTCCATTTTTACACCAAAGTTTGGCATGTTAACAGCCTGGCTGCTTTAAACATTGGGGATGGTAGCTCTTTAGCTTTGTGCTAAGCTAAGCTTTCTATTTGCTGTCGTATTTCAAATTGTATACAGACATAAAGTTTTTGTCTCATCTTTTGGGACAATGGGAAAAATATAAAACTGATAAAATTCAACTTCAAACTTTTTTTATTGGATTCAGAGAAAACTGGCAATGAACAAGAGCAGCCGTGTTGAAGGTTTCAGGTTGTGTTTTTGTCCTTCCCTGTGCCTCCAGTAAAATGATGGGGATTATATTTGATGCTGGTTATGACTGAGGTGTGTTTAATACCCTTGGTCATTGTGTTCCCAACGATGAGGAGTCCAAAACTGCTCTGCATCATTGGCATTGTTTTCGGTACATTCTGATGTCTCTGAACTGAGCTTCAATGGTTTGCTCATATTTTGATGTGCTTCCAGTGGAAGCCTTATTTCCATGTGCCTCATTTTTTGCTGTTAATTTTAAGAAAAGTCTTCATGAAAACAGGTTTTTCATGAGACTTTGATGCAGATAAAGCTCTATCTGTCAGTGCTTTTCATTGTGAGTTTTTCAGGCCCTGGTAGGAGGCTTATTTTTTATAGGGTTTTTTTGTTGACTGAACTTTTTGCCCAGTTCTGCCAGCAACCTAACCAAACAAGTAAAAAACACATCCTTGGTCATTCAATGATTTAAAAGTAATAAAATCTCCGAAGGTTTTTTTTTTTTTAACAGCACTGCATAAAAAGAGGTTCTTTCATTTTCTGTCTCTTACACCTTCCTTTAATGCATCTCCTGGTCTTTTCCTGGTGCAGACATTTCTCAGAGCTTTCACAGGTGGCTGCTGTCTTTACATAAATATTTGATTAGCTTTATATTTTTCTCTTAAGGAAAGTAAAATATTAAAACTCTGTGCAGGAGCCATTTTGATTTCTTCCGGATAGAAAGGATTATCTGATCAGATGGTACAAAAATGTTAGATTTGATGTACCTTTGTCAAATTTCTTCCTCCCTTGGTAATTTGAGATGATACTTTCTGCCAAGACAAATTGGAAAAACTGCTCGACAAATTACAACAACAATTATTCAGTGCGTCGCGTTGGCCTAACATAACGAAATAGCATAGTTGAATTGTAGAAAAACTTCAAATGAGTCAGTGAGTCATAAATGGAAAGTATGGAGGCTGTGAAATACATTTCCCTTTCTTGTTTTCTCAAATGTCTCTTTGAAGTAGGAACTGTGTCTAAATGTTGCTTAATAATTTGTTTTTCAGAGAGATGCAAAGGGTCAGTACCTGTTTGACCTCATCTGTCATCACCTGAACCTGCTGGAGAAAGATTACTTCGGCATCAGATATGTTGACCCAGACAAGCAGAGGGTGAGTTTGAAGCTTAATGACAGACCTGAGTGAAGTGAAGATCAAAAGCAACACTGTTTTCCTCGATGATAATGATCTGATCTCTCATCTCTGCGTGATTAGTTTGTCTGTTTATTTCTTTCTTCTTGCTCTTTTGTTCATTACATTGTTCTATAGTAAGACATCAACTGTAGAAAAGTGACTCATAAAGTTCATTTACTCTCCTTGTTGTAAACTCAATTTTTGATGTGAGTTTCTCTGACAAAAAACGAACATAGTGTAAAGGAATAAGTTCCATCAAATGTGTCTGAAGCAGTTATTATTTAACGCCAAGTTATAGAAAATCTCTCCAGTAAAACCCTGTGAGGGTTGTAAATACAGTGTTGTGTTTGACAGGTCAGGCTGTATTTTGTGAATATTAGCTATATGAAAAAAAGGTCCAGGAAATAAGAAGCCACCAGCCCAGTCTGCTTGCGAACTTTGTCTTTCTTTTTTACTTTAGGTTAACAGGTAAAGTCACTCAGGCAGCTGCTAATACTTATAAAATGATGAAAGGTACTAATGCCGGGTCTTGGAGTCACTTCTTCCACTATGTGAATATTCAGGGCAGATAGAGAAGCCTCTTGGTCAATTATGGGGCTGACAAAAGGGAAACTCTTCAAATGTAATAAAAAATTAAGGAAAGTATAATCCTCGTGAAATTTTCAGGGCTTAAAGCAAGTATTTTTTATCATAATTCACTTTGACTGGGTTGCAAACACTTTTACAAACACCTAAAAATCCTATTCATTTTTCAGATTCTCTGAGCTTTTTGTGTTGGTTATTGGCTAGCAGAATCGTTTTAGGAAAATATGAATGCTAAGAAAGTTAATAATTAAAAGCTAACACAGCACCCTTGTGTTTTACAGTGTCTATATTTGGAGCGCAGTGCCCCACCATTGTCAGCATGTAATTGTTTCACTGATTAGAGCCAGTTTCCTCTTGTGATGCTAAGCACTCTCCTGATTATCTTCCAAACAGCTCTCTCTCATCTCCTCTCTGCACGGTGACACTGTTGGATTTGGTCTAAATAAACACAAGGAAAGAAGAAGACAGTAATTCTGCTGTGCCTTCCAGCTATAGATAACAAGTCACCACGCTCAGCTGCTGAGCTGCAGATTGACAGTTCAGCAGCTGAAGATTCAGTCTAAAGTGCATGTCTTCACTTGTGTTTCTGTCTCTTTTCCAGCATTGGTTGGAGTTTACAAAGTCAATTGCCAAACAAATGAAATGTAAGTATGAATTCACCAAAATTTATAACCCTCAAAGTCCAAATGTTATCACAAAGTTTGTCAATTTCTGTTCCAGCCCAGCCTCCATTCACCATGTGTTTGCGTGTCAAGTTTTACCCACCTGACCCCGCTGCCCTAAGGGAAGAAATCACCAGGTAAGATTTCCACAGGGCTTTGTGGGCTTCAAAAAGGGAGGGTGGGTCTAAAAGTCACAGTGATACCATCACAGTTGATGCCTTTGATTTTTGCCATTTATGATGCTCTTTCTCTCCCAGTCATGACTTTTTAAGACTGAGATATGAAACATTTGTTCTTCAAATTGGGTCAAAGAGTTTTTAGACTCTAATGCTACAGGGAGTGTTTCATAGCGTTAAAGTCTGTGCAGTAGGGATCACGTTGATGACACTCCACCTCTGCTGCTAACCAAAACAAAAATACAGCTCACCAGCAAACAGAAAAAAACCCTCAGGTTTGTACAACCTGCTGCTAAAAGACTCTCATTTTAATTTCAATGAAACACTCAAGATCAGAAAAGCTCATTGGCTCTTGTTTGATATTTTCCCTTTAACTTTTTTTTCTGATGCACACAGTGTTACAGGAGCTATACCTGTATTTGTCAACAGAGCTACAATCTTCATGGGGTTTTAAATGCCTACAATAGTCTTTCTGTTTTCGTCTTCTATGTTTGTTTGAGCGGACACTTAGTAATGTCAAAGATAATGCAGAGAGAGTGATGCCACAATGGAGGTTATGAGCACAATAAAAATGCTGATGTAGATGGCCAAAGCACCGCAGTACTTTTATTGAACCATCAGGGACGGCTCTATCATCTCCCTTTCTATTAACTCTCCTGTCTCATAATATAAGATCCTAAATAACCTTAGATCTCACTGTTATTTTTTCCTGCCCCTTCACATGGCTTTTATATAATTGAAAAGTGAGGGAAGCGCTGCAGATCAGATAGTAGTTATTATTTTATGAACTGTGTCTATCGGTGAATATCCCTTCTTTTCTCAGGTAAACTGGGAAATTGAACTACTCTATCTATCTATCTATCTATCTATCTATCTATCTATCTATCTATCTATCTATCTATCTATCTATCTATCTATCTATCTATCGTTCTATCTATCATTCTATCTATCTATCTATCTATCTATCTATCTATCTATCTATCTATCTATCTGTCATCTATCTCATTAACAGTGTATACACAGACATATCCATTATAAACAGTGAGTTAGTTTCAGGTGGATGTAACTCGTCATGGAGCCCCTCACCATCACTGCACTGTGTGAGGCATCCTTGACAGCTGAACAAACTGCAGCGAGCAGTGAGCCAGGGCGCTCCTGCGTACACAGATCCCTGTAAATCACATCCCTCGACTGGTTGCCACGCAGTAAAATCTCTTATTCTTTGTCTTGATAGAGCAGAGCGCTGGTGAGGCAAAGCTCCTCCATCCATCCATCCTCTGCCATCTGTTCAGTGCTGAGATTTCACAGACTCACAAATACAAGTTCAGTCTCTAAAAAAAATATATAGTGAAGGGTACCAACATTAAGCTGAGTTGTTCACGTCCAGTTACATGTTTTTTACGCTACAGACTTGGTGAAACAAGAGCATCTCGTGAAATTAAAAGGGGCGACATCCCCCAAACTCCCCTCCCGCACTTTGCTCTAGTTCTGCTTTACTATTTATTGCTTTGCTGCTTGGAGAGAAGCCGAATCACAGGCGTTTGAAATGAATGCTGGGCCACAAATTGACATATGAGTTATCTCTGGATATTGTGGATGAGAGCAGAAAATTGAGTGGCTCCCAGTGGACTTCAGTGTGAACCAGCGGCCATATTTTAGCTCCTCGTCAACTCTCAGAATTATTATACTTTAGCTCCAGTTCTGCTTTGAGCCAAGCTACAAGTCCTGAGTCTGTCAATGGTGATGAAAATGTACTCAGCTGCTCAGGGTTTCTGAAACTTAAATTCAGTAATTTAATTGTTCTTGTTTACATTTTGCTGTTTCAGTGGTACTCGACCCCAGGAAGGGCAGTTGTTAATAATCAATGGAAAGCCCTAAGAAATAAAAAGAAAAAAACCTGCATCTTGTCTGTAATACTCACACGCCTATTGTCACATTGTGTTACCTGTATGTTTACATTATCATTGTTTAGCTCATGAACATTGATTGTCAGTGCAACACTGCAGAGTCTGTGGTCAGGATCTAAAACACATGGTCAAAAATCCCAAAGTCAAATGTTGGCAGGTTTCCCATGTGCCCTGGAAATCTGGTAAATGACATCAATTTTCCTGTCATGTAAAACATGGAAAATGAGATAAAAAGTAAAATATCCTGGAAACGTTTAAATTATTGTGGAATATCATGGATTGTTTATCCTTGTGAGCGAATGCAAATGGGTTAAGAGTTATGCACATCCATGGCTGTTGTCGCCTTATCTTTGGGCAACATCAAGAGAAAGTTGAGTTGGGGGTTGCCCAATTTAACATTGTAACTCCAGTATGTCATGCTACTAAAGTGAAACACTGTAGACTATGGGAATGTTTGCATTATTCTGTGGTACATTTGTTATAATTATCTTTGAAAGATAAGTCATAGAGTGCACATAAATGCCTTTGCAATAAACAGAAACAACCTGGCCAAATGCAAGTTATGACTCTAGAAAAGAAAATATCCAATGAATGAGGGGGGCAGGGGTTAGTATTAGTGCATGACATATTAACTTGTCTCTTGAGTGGCCGAAAACCTGAAAAAGTCCTGGAAAATAATTGTAAGGACAGAGTAGGAACTCTGGTTGGTTGTAAAGTACTTTTCATAATATTCTGGATCCCAGAGTTGTCTTAAATCATTAACTTAAGTAAAATAGAGTAAAGAAAGGGTTGCATGATATTTTGATTAAACATCCAATCTGTGGTTGAATGCGGATATTTGAAATAACAATCCAAATCAGTTTCGCTGTGTTCTGCCCCACAGATATCTCGTCTTCCTGCAGGTGAAGAGGGATCTCTATCACGGTCGCCTTCTGTGTAAGACGTCAGATGCTGCTCTGCTAGCTGCTTACATCTTACAAGGTATCACATGAATCAATGTTTCCTCAATAAGTAAATCAACTGCACTTTTGTTGAAATCAAACGTAATGATGACAACTGTTAGGACACTGCTGAATCTACAGTCTTTATCAGAAATTCATGATGTCCCAAAACAATCAGATGTTGTTATGATTTTGACTTGTTTACCATGTGCTTTTGTTGTGTTGTCTTTTGTGCTTATACCTCCTTTTCTCTCTTTTTTAAATCTTCCAAATCAACCTAATCAGCTGGATTTTTCTGATAACACTAACAAATAAAGTTTATTATTATTTTATCTCACACATTTTCTTAACTTTAAATTACATAAATTGAATTGAGCTTAAGATCCTCTGTATATGCATTTAAAACATCAGATTATGGCGGTTCATGAATTTGTCTAACACCTTTCACTGAGCGGTGTCTCTGACACATGACTTTTACAATATCCACATCAAGCTGATCTTCTATGGACTGTGTGACTTTCAAATGACTCTGGCATGATGACAAACACTTGGCACCTGTGTTTCAAACTTAACTGTGTGGGTGTGTGGGAATGTGAAACAGTGCGTTTTCAGAAGACAACTTATTTTTCACGATGGAGTCTTCAAGAAGTTGGAACTTGTTTTGTCTTGTATTGAAAATGCTAATTGGTAAAATGTAAAGACTTATTGAGGCATCTTTTCAACATGTGGTGGATTTAATGATGTTTTTGTTATGTTACTTTTTTAGAAGCTCTTGCTGAAGTGTTAGGCTAATCAACACTCAGAGCTGAGATGGATTAAGAAACTGTTTTCCTGTCACACATACGCCAACCAGCCGTCATGAAAGTCTTAACTCGAAACTATCTCGTCATCTAAATGATCTGTGTTAATGCTTCACTGACAGTCACTTTCTCTACAGACTATCTGCCATAACTGACTCATCACTTTTTTAATAGCATAGCTGGTGATGTTAATGGGAGTGGGAAAATACAAGTTTAATGAAAAACTGTTTCCTCCCTGTTGCTCCTCACTCAGCCTGACCCTGCTGTTCATGAAAGTGCAAAACTGTTGGTACTTGATTAACTCCTTAAGACTGTGTCCAAATAAGTGGACATTACAAATCTGCCTCTCACTCCCACAATACTTCATTTTTCTAAAACTTTGATCTTTTAGCTACATTTAGAGGCACTTTGCACGTCATCTCTGGGTGGTTCACAACTTTAAACCAATTTCATTGAAAAGAACAGTGCGGTTATTAAAAATAATGCTTAAAACTAAAAGCTGAAAACATAATTTCCTGTACAACGATCAAGTTTAGCTTTAATACATATTTGGTCTTCCTTACCCCGAAAAGCAATGAGAAATAAAGATGCACTCCAGACAAAAGCTTGAGTCTCAGTAAGTTTGGGAGTTTGTGAGAGGCACCTTAGATGGTCAGAAGTCTCACACATTCTTCATAACCAAAACAAGAGGAAGGAGGTTTACTGATTAGAGGAAAACTAGCGAGTACATGAGCATTTAGGTGTTTAGATGATCTTCAGTCTCATTATTTGGTCTTCAGTGTCCAGCTCCTCTGAAACAGCATTCCTTGTCTGCAAAGCCATTCTCTCCTCCTTTGGCTGATACGACGCTTGTAGCCAGGGCTGCAGCAGGTTGTCCATTATTCTGAAGATTGGCAGGGCAATCCCCAGCTGAAGTCTTAAGGTCAATGTGTCACATGGCCCAAAATTGCTGCAAGCTGCTGGTTTTGTAAGTGTTGAGTGAATGTTGACATGTAGTGTGAACTACTATATGTGGTCAAAAGACGAGACAAGCTTTATGCAGGAGCAGCTCGTCTAAAAATCTCTCTATGGCGCTGACAGCACACACATACAAACTGCAATGCTAACATCCAGTTAATAAGCACACTTTAACACTGACAGCGTGTCAGTGTAAAACTATACCATGTGCTTCAAGCGGTCACATTTTTGGCTACCTGAAATATTTTTTTATTAGTAGCAGTCATGGCTGTCTGAGCACTCCTCAGAGAGCAGACAACTGTCCATGTGTCTCCTGTACCAGCTGTAATCTGATGTCAGGTGTTTGCTGTGAAAGCTGCTACAGTCGTGCACATAAACCTAACTCACAGTGCAGACATGACACCTAGTTTACTTTTGTACAAAAACCAGGCTATTACTTGGCAGAGTGACAGAAAATATTTTAATCCGACAGCTTTTTTGATGCAAACATACATACAAACTCACATTTATGTATTTCATTGCTCTGGTGTTAACATATTTGTCTCTCATCGACTGTACACAATTGTTACTACATTTAACTCCTGATGCTCAAGCTATGCTCCAATAAATCCTCATCAGCTGGATTGCAGGCTTTATACGTTACATTTTTTTAGAAGTCCAGATACTAATGTTTGAGCTACTTTTTTCTATAAACATGGACCATTATAGCACATTAACTTGACATTTCTATGCAGGCTAAACTTTTTGCAGTTGAAACCTTGACTTCTTAGTTTGAAACACCATGAATTCTTCAAATGTGTGTTGGTGGGATCAGTGCTGAATTACCGCTGAGTTACTGTCTTGGGATGAAACTAACCTGCTTGGATCATAACAGCAACAGGCAAAAGTTCAAACAACAGCACATCCTTAATTTGTCTGTTAAATAATCACCAAACTTAGTGAACCCCTCTCCTGTCTCCTCCTGCCTTTTTTTCCCAGCTGAAATTGGTGACTACGACCCTGGGAAACATCCGGAGGGCTACAGCTCCAAGTTCCAGTTCTTCCCCAAACACTCAGAGAAGCTGGAGCGGAGGATTGCTGAGATCCACAAGACTGAGCTGATGTAAGGTGACACCTGTTTATGCCCCTCTGCACCTGCTCCACAGCAGCAACAGAACAGATACACCTGACTGATAGTCCTCCACCCTGGACTCTTCTATAGCATCTTTAACTAATGAGGTTCTCATGGGAAACAGTATGAATGATAGGTTTAAGCCTAAATATGGCTGCATGCAGCAGTTACACTGTAGAGAAAACCAACACTTCATCTCAGAAAAACATGACAGACCATATTTAGGTTAAATTTATTTTTTATTTTTTAAGTTAATTTCTGGGGGCTTTTATGCCTGTGGATAGAGCAGGAAACAAGGTGAAAACAAGGTCATGGAGTGAGACCTAAACCAAAAGGCCATCTGCTCTCCTTCAATTATTTGTTTAAAAAAATGATGGAAAAAAGAAAATTGAATGGACACTAGATTGCAAGACGCAAAAGTATAAGACTGTGTGTTTCCTGTCAGAAATTACTGAATGAATGAGACATTAAATATGAATATCACACTCAGAAACATCCCTCCAAGAAATAACCTGGAAACATGTTCAAAAAGATGTGGATTGGTTTTTCAAACCTGCTTCATACGCTGAGTTTTGACTCATGCTGAGTCATTTCAGATCAGGTGTAAGTTTTTTTCTTTTTAATACTTGTGTCAGACAGCTTTCACACACTCCAAGGCTGAAGTTTTCATGCGCAAGTTCAGTTAAAGTCTGTGATTCATTTTAAAACCTCAGAACTAGCCAGTTTTGGGGGTTTTTTTGGTCTTATTTCAAGTGAAAAAAAATCCTCTTGGACTTGATATAAACCACATACTTGCTTAGTTTCCTCAGGCGCAGAGGTAGACCCTCAGTGCACCATCCGCCCCCCTGGTCCCACTATTTGTTAGTATGGTAAGAGTTAAATATGTAAAAATAAGAACAATGATTTAATTTGTGAAACTCAAAAAGACATTTTTAATCAAAAAACACATTTTTTTTGTTAATGTTACAAAAAAATCCCTGTTAACAGAACGCAGCAGTCTGCAGTATTTGGCCAGCAGGTTGCTCCCCACAGTGCACCAGTTTTACAAAGCTCTGCCTCAGGCGAAGTTCTTTGGCAGTCAGTACAGCTCTGGTGAATTTTGGTTCATTTCTTAACTCAGAGTCTTGGCATTGTTTA
Organism: Thalassoma bifasciatum; assembly: GCA_008086565.1. Lineage (NCBI taxonomy): Eukaryota > Metazoa > Chordata > Actinopteri > Labriformes > Labridae > Thalassoma > Thalassoma bifasciatum. The sequence goes on from RPOG01000018.1 coordinate 546,581, forward strand.
CTCAGTTCGTTATGCGTTTTTTATTTTCTTTTGTTTTTTCTGTGTTGGACATTTTCCAAGTTCAAGTTCTGCATTAACACTGTGGGTTTTAAGCTGCTGTGATCTATCAATCAATCAGTCTTCATAGTCAATCAGTCTTCAGTGACAAGGCACAGCAAACGTGACTGCTTTACAGAAAAATACACTGCCTGGCTGAAAAAAAAATTGGTACAAGCCTCCTATTGGATAATTACTGCATTAGTGATTATCTAGACACATCCTGTGGTCGTGGAAAAGATGTTAGTCTGTTTAATAAGAGTCAAATCATTGACATGCATCAGGCAGAGAAAACATCAAGGAGATTGCAGAAACAAATGAAATTGCTTTGAGAACTGTCCAACCATTATTGAAAACTGGAAAGTCAAGTCCAGGTTTACCCTGTTCCAGAGAGACGGGTGCATCAGGGTAAGAAGAGAGACAGGTGAAGAGATGTACCCATCATGCCTTGTGCCTACTGTACAAGCCTGTGGGGGCAGTGTTGTGATCTGGGGTTGCTGCAGTTGCTCAGGTCTAGGTTCAGCAACATTATTTGCCCAAAGAATGAGGTCAGCTGACTACCTGAATTTACTGAATGACCAGGTTATTCCATCATTGGATTTTTTCTTCCCTAATGGCACAGGCATATTCCAAGATGACAATGCCAGGATTCATCGAACTCAAGTTGTGAAAGACTGGTTCAGGGAACATGAGAAACCTTTTCCACACATGGATTGGTCCAGACTTTAACCTCATTGAGAATCTTTGAGATGTGCTGGAGGAGACTTTGTGCAGCGGTCAGACCTTTTTTTTTGGCCAGGCAGTGTATCAACATCAGGTCCAAACCTGCATAAGTTTTATTTTCAATCTCATCTTAACCCACTGTGGGTAGAGCACTCTGCAGCATTTAGCAAGCTACAGCAATGAGGAAAAACTTTCTTTTAAGTGGCAGAAATCTTGAGTAGCACCAGACTCATATTAGAGCAACATTTGCTTAAACTTTTGGGGTCAGAGAGAGGGACAGAGAAAGATGCAGAAAGAGAGGGACTGACATGTCAAGTAGCACTGATAATGATGGTGAGACTGCAGTGGCCAACAGTGACTCTAATAAGACTATATGACTTTAAGTTAGTGACAGACAGAGGAAAGAGGGAAATGGGAGCTCAGTGTGTCAAGTCTTGACTCTGTTCTTTGCACAGTGAGTTTGTTTTTGTCCTGTACATGGGCCAGGTTTTTACGCATCAGATGAGTTGTTGGAAGAGTTTACTGTAAAATCAGCACAAGCTTTTCTTCCTGGTTGTAAATCATTAAGATAAGTGGTGTCAGCAAAAGCAGACCACTTTTGGACTGTATACCTTAAGGATGGTGGCTATTTTATGCTCCATTTTATGCAGCATTTGGATTTTGTATTCAAGCTGATAAGAAGGATTGGTTTGTTACCCTGCCTCTTGAACAGCTCGTGATTTCTCACTTTCATGTTAGGTCAGGGTAAAGGACACTGACAGAGATAAAAAAAGGAGCAGTACATATAAACTCCAGGGTGCAGAGGTGCAAACCCATTAGTCATGATATAAAGTTCTACATGTTTACATGTAACACTTAAGTCACACACACACACACACACACACACACACACACACACACACACACACACTAATTATAGATTTGATCCTACAGTGCCCCCTATCGCTCATTGCCTCCATAATCCGACAACAGTTTTTAGCATTTGGTCCCACTTGTATTGAAAGAGCTGCAGACTTCTCCTTAAGATGAGAGAGTGTGACAAAGAGATAATGGAAGGTAATCACAGGTCTTTCTTTAATGCCAGAGTGTCAGAGCCAATAGACCACAGTCAGAAAAGATTTATGAAACATTTTAGCAACATCAGTTTCTTTCAGTTGGCTCACAAGCTCTGAATACTCCAGCTGCAAGATGAATAGGTCTGGGACAAATAAGATCAGCTAGGTCACAGTCAATAAGTCTGTTCTTGCTTCATTCTTTCATCACACTGATAACATTTGCTTATCAGGAGAGGAAAAGTTGCTCAGTTATACCTCTCGGTAAAAAAAAAAAAAAAAACTAGTGGTAATAACATACTAACATCCTATTTACAGAAACTAACAGATGGGCTGGATTTGTTCACTCCATTCTGCAATTCATCCTTTGGAAATCCTAATCAACAAGCCATATGCTCTTTGCTTGTGATATGAAGAGTTTATTCCCAAAATAGTGATTTTGCACTAAAAAGTGTTTGTTTCTCAAATACAGTTGACAGATGGTCACGACAGGAGCCAGAAAAACTGATGTCTTGTTTTTCCCTCCAGAGGTCAGACTCCTGAAATGTCAGAGCTCAACTTCCTCCAAAAGGCTCAGATGCTGGAGACGTACGGAGTGGACCCTCATCCATGCAAGGTGGACAAAACAAAAACAGATGTGCTATGTGATCATCAATGTACAACCTAACATGAGTCAATTTGTAAAAGTAAATGAAAAGACGTGAAATTTAAACTCTACACTAACAAAGACATGGATGTGTGTGCCCGTAAGGATGTGTCTGGCAACCCAGCATTTCTGGCTTTTACTCCATTTGGGTTCACTGTGCTGCAGGGAAACAGGAGGGTCCATTTCCTTAAATGGTGAGTACAGATGAACCGGTCAAACTTCAAGGATAATTCTTCGATGATGTTAACAAATATGTATTTTGATAACTCATTGTTTGTCTGTACAGGTTATATTAGTGGGAAAGACTTTGTAGATGTTTGTGTGCAGACTAAAGTAATTTCAAAAGCTCCAAATGAACAGTTTGATGGAAATCATAATTTCAACTTGCAATGGATAGAAAAACTATGAATATGCATTATTCCCCAGTTAGAAGCTTGCATGCAGTAACTTTTTTCATACACAACAAACAAAGCGTTATTTCACACACTTCAAACTTTCCAGGAACTTTATCTGACTCTTTTCCACTCAGGGCACATCGCTTAATATAATGCAAATAAAGAAATTAAGAAACTCCGAAATGTTTTCCAGATTAGGCCTGAAAAAGAGCCGCAACTCCACACAACAACAAACATTTGTTTTATAGTTTCTAAATAAAGCTTTTCGATCCCACTGGGAGCAACTAAATAATTCAGTTGATCCAATTGGGCATAAATACCTTTACTTCTTCAGCAAGTGTGTGGAAAAACAACTTGCTTTGCATTCAATATGATTAAAAAAATCTCATCATGAAAGATGCAATTGCAAATATAATGAATTTAACTCAAGGGAATACATTTTAATAAATAAATGAGAAGTGTGTGTGTGTAAGTCTGTGCCTGAATATAACTTGTTCCTTTATCTGCAAATTTATTGCAAAGGAGCCCAGAACAGAAACAAATTATAACCACATGAGAGGATGTTCGTGACCTTTTCCACACGGCTGAGTCAACCAGCTGCAGCGCCGCACGCTCACAGACTCTGACTTGTTTGTTTAGAGTTGTGTTCTCATTGAAAATGTTATGCAGCTTATGTGTTTCTCTGACTGGAATCATTGTGTCCACGCTCTTCAGCACACAAATGAAACTCTGTTGCAGTCATTAATTTCCCTCAAGCTGCAATGAATATTTAACCACTCTAATCCACGTCTGTCTGTTCTCTTCCCTCTATCTCTCCTTTTTTCTGTTGTTCTCTTTATTGTGCCCTCTCTCCCTGTCTGTTTCCCCATTCCTCACTATCTTCACCTTCTTCCTTTGTCCGTCCTTTGTGTTGTCCGTCCCTAAAACTCAGGGATGAGGTGACCAAACTCAAGTTTGAAGCAAAGACATTCCATATATATGCAAATCAGAAGGAGGTATGTGGATGCATTATTAAAATCTTCGCTCTCTAGCTTGTGAAGCAAAGGAAGTTAAATGAGGTTAGCCTTGTTTTATGCATGGAGACTCAGCCACAGTGGAGCCAGTGTAATCTTTCCTTAACAGTGGAGTAAATGTGAATGATCAGATAAAAATATGTGTTTGCCATTGGGTTTTGCAGACGAGAGAGAGAGAAGTAAAGCTAAGGTCTATAGCCAAGAGCTCAGTAATTCTAACTGCAGATAATTTATTTTAAAAGGTCCTAAATATTACTACCCAGAGCCTGGTTAAGATATGTTTTATTGAAGTTTGTTTGAGGTACTGAACCTTACTCGTTACAGGATAGGAAGATTATATTAACATATTTTGCACCAACACCTGAGGCCTGTAAGCATCTGTGGAAGTGTGGAGTGGAGAACCAGGCCTTTTACAAGTAAGTTGCAAACTCACAGACTTGAAAAGTCAAAGTCATGTCAGTTCTTTTTTTTCTGATTGTAACTTTTGTTTCTCTTTCTCTTTACTCAAAGGTTGGAAAAGTCTAGTCAAGTTCGCACCGTGTCCAGTAGTAATCTCTTCTTCAAGGGTAGTCGATTTAGATACAGGTAATGGCTGCTGTATGTTTGTTGGAAACAAAAAGTAAATTACACATGAAAAAAAATCTTAGATAAATGTGCTTCTAATATGAAAGTGCCCCAGGGTTTATGCAACAAATGCAAACATTTCTTTCTCTGTTTTATAAGTGGAAAAGTTGCAAAAGAGGTAATGGAACAAAGTGCCAAAATCAAGAGAGACCCTCCTGAAATACACAGGTCCGAATTTCTATTAAATCCTACAGCACTGAAATGATCTGAAATGTGGGTTATTAATCTGCGTTTTGTGTACATGTTATAATGATGTGTTTGAGATGATGTGTCTTTTTCCAGGGCTGGTATGGTGCCAAGTAGGAGCTGTCCGTCCATCACCCACGGGCCTCGTTTGACCAGTGTGCCCAGGACCAGACGGAGAGCTGTGCACATCTCCATCATGGAGGGTAAGAGACACACTCCAAACGATACTGGAGAATGAAATTTAGCTTTGATGGAGGGCAGAGGAACAATCCATCTCACTCTGTGAAAGTGCCTTTAATGGACAAGCAGGTGAAAGACCTGCCGTCTCAGTGTGAAGCAGATCTCTGTCTTATGGTTTTCCTAAAGGATTCCCAGTCCAATGAACCTACACCTCATCAAAAATACCCATGAAATTAAATACTCATCTCAGTATTTTTTAACTGACATTGGTTGCTGTATTGATAGTTCAACCATGTGTTCATGGCTTTGAATCGATGCATTATCTTTTTTTATTTCAGTTGTTGTTGCCAAAAACTTACCAGCAATGTCTTGTGCTTATTTGGGTAGTCAAGTATATCACACACTAACTTTTTCTTGGATTCAAAAGGAACAGTGTTGTTTTGTTCAACCTGTAAACAAAGTCATTTTTCAGGTCTCTTTGCACTGGTTTACCAAACCTTTGTTTACCTCTCCCTAAACCATACTTAGGGTGTTTTTTTAATGGGAACATTATTGCCAAAATTGAACCAGGTGTGGTTTTAAATAGATTTTATGCTACAAACTGAGACAATAGCACATCATTTTCACTGAGGTAATCAACAGAAATTATGCATACTTTCCAATAAATCAGGGTACATACCAGCTATGCAGTGGTTCTGTTTTTTAGACCCTTAGTCTTTGTAAACATGAAGATTCAGCATAATTCAGTATACAAGTTAAGTTGGGGAAAAAAAATTAAATAAACAAACTGGGTGTTAAAAGAAATAATTAAACAAAAGTGGCACTGAAATATATCTTGAAAGACCATTGTTGATCATAGACATGAAAAAAGTTTAGAAGAAACAAAGACTGATTGTGAGAAAAGATTGCTCAAAGTACATTATCCTTAAGTTTAGACAGGTCATATAAGAGTCCAGAGCATCACTTGCAAGCTGCAGTGAAGCAGATCTGTAACATTAATGTGATCAAAAAAGGATTCAGGTGTCTATCAACTCCCGCACCGCAGCATTTGCTGGTTCAATTCCCACAGCCATTTGCTGCAGATCTTCCCAAACACTTTCCTCCCCCACTTTTCCTCTACTTTCAGCTCTTCTGTTCAATAAAGGCCCGAAAAATTATTGTTAATCTCAATATATATATAAAAGACCCAACAAACTACCCATTGGTCTGAGCATTCAAACCCTATAATCAATGCAATTAACATGAATGAACACAGTCTGCTCCACATTTCTGTGTTAGTGGTTTACACTGGTTGCTAATGTGAATGACCCACCCACCCACTGAAGTCTATCCTCTTTGTTTTGTGCGATGTCTGTGTTTTCCTCTCTTGGAGGCAAACTCTCTGTTACAGACACCAAACACAAACCTCAGGAAGCCCATCAGCCTGTGGCCTCAGACATTATTTTGACATGAGAAAGTCATCCTGTCTGTTTATAAAGGGCACTTACAGCCCTCTCAATACTCCAACAGGCCATTAACCTTTTACCAGTGCTGCCACTGTGAGTAATACTGCTCTCAGTTGACCAGTCTGGATTACATTTAATAAACTTAAAACATAGTTTGCTCCTGGTATATAAAAAAAAAAGTTGTGCTCCAAACTAGCCCTCATGTAGTGTTTGACACAGAGGCTTTGACACTGCACCCCACTGTCACAAACCAGAAACAAACCCCCTGTGTTTTGTCCTGTGGCTCTGCCTGTGCTGGTATTTCCACTGTAATAATATCTCAGGCTGGAAATAGCTCCCGCTGTCAGGGGCCATGGCATGTGTGTCACCACTGACAGCAGGGAGGGATGAGGTGAACAAGTGGACCACATTCCCGGGCCTTGTCTTTCACTCGGTCTTTCTGTCTTGCTTATTCTTTCTGTCTGTGCCTGTGTGAGGAGACTCGCGATGCCAGCTGCTTAGTCGACCAGAGACCGAGACAGTTAGCGTATATAGAGGAGGGATTGTTTCAAAAAAGACAAAGGATCATTAAAAATTGCGCAGCAAGAGGGTCCTGGTTCACAGTTAGGCTTAGGCGGGTTATTTTTCTTTCCTTGAACCATGGTGAAGTGTTTGATCCGCATCAAGACCAAGGTGAATGTTCACCTACGTATGATCAACCACTGTTATCGAGATGTGAACGTGCGTGTCCTGTCTTTGGGACCCCGGCTCTTGGGCAGGGCTCTTGGGGTCCTTCCGCTTTTCCCTGCCCTCTCTGGAGGTTCGTCTACTTCAGGCTCTGGTTCTGGGTCCGCACAGAGCTCCAGGACCCCTTCTAGGCTAGGTGTGCCACCCCAACTTTGTGGATGCAGCCCACCCACCAACAGTGCAGGTAAAAGAAACTAAGACTGGTTTTGTTGTCAGGGAAATTAGACTGCTGCCTTTTTTTGTGACTCTTCAATATTTTATTACCATCAAAGTTGGTGCTGGATTTGAATAATGTTGCTCAGAAAACCTTGAGGAAAGTCCAAATCTCCCTTTTTCTAAGGCGTAAAAACTGAATATCAAAACTTAAATCAAAATGTTATAGAATCTTAAAATAAACCAGCTGAATTTTCATGCAGTGATATCAGAGTGAAAATGTTTTGACTGTCTGACGAGGTTACAGGATCAGGTGACGGTTCTTGGAGGACATTTATGCCTCATGGCACTCAGAGATGTGTAACTTTGTGATATTTGTTGAGGTGAAGTTGACATGGGGACAAGATCCTTAGGATAGGAAACTCTACTTACTGAAATAATAAGATAACTTGGTGAATATTTTATCAAGTTGTACATGTTGATTGTTTTCATGTCACTGATGTTACAAACACATTTGTATCTCATGTTTTTCAAAGTTAAAGGGACTGTGAGGACTTTCAAGTGATCTTAAAAAAGTTTCATGTCTAGAATTATGCCTGATCATAATTCCCAATTTACATAATACCCAATCAGAGTACAACACACTTTGTAACCTGGTTTTTAATGTCTAATGACTAATGAAAAACCAACTTCTCAGAAAAAAGAGGACTTGAACACAATGCAGCCAAATAACATCTTCACATCACCGCAGCGTAACGATGTGAGAAACATTTCTATGAGGTGTAATAATTTTTAAAGTTTTACCACCTCTCACCTGGTATGCATGAGGAGACAGAGACTTTGACCTATACTGCAGCCGGACACCAGGGGGAGCAGTTTTTGTGGAGACTTCAGTCAGAGCTGACTGTCATGGTGACAGTGATCATACAGCCTATGGTGGTAATATCATTTATTTGTGGTGAGACTGAAAGCTTGAGTGCAGCACTGGTGCAGTGCTGGTTCAGGGTTGTTTTGGCAAAGCAGAGAGAAAACCACGAGTTTTGCAGCTTGAATGGATAATCCTTTGTCAGTTGACAGTAGGAATGAGGAAAACGTGAAAGTGAAACAACTCAAGATGCCTAAGTTAGCTTGCAGGTGTCGCTCCATGAGCACTCCAAAGTGTAAAACATCTTCCTCATCAAGCTTTTGTTTGTTTTGTCTTTTCAGGTTTGGAGTCCCTTCGAGACAGTGCCCACTCTACTCCCGTTCGCTCCGTCTCTCATGGCGACTCCTTCATGTCTTCTCGGGGTCAGATGGTGGACGGCAGTGAGGCCAGCACATCAGCCGTCATCTCAGACGAGGCCTACAGCCCCTCGGACAGCGTGCTGCCCACACCTGTGGCTGAACATGGAATGGAGATGCCCTCCGCTCGTCACCTCAACGGCGCCCCCTGCAGCGTCGACGAGGAGAAGGCAAAAGAGGCAGGGACATCAAAAGAGGGACAGGGGGCAGAGTTTTCTGGCAGGAGGGGTCTACGGATGGGAAGAGGGAAGCAATCTTCTTCAAATGACGTGGAGGAGCTAAACAAGTTCATCCTGAGCGTCCTGCGCCTGTTCCTCGTCACCATCGGACTGCTGTTCGCCCTGCTGCTACTCCTCATCATGCTCACAGAGTCAGACCTGGACATTGCCTTCCTGAGAGACATCCGCAAGACGCCTGAATTCCAGCAGTTCCACTTTGAATACTTCTGCCCTCTGCGGCGCTGGTTCGCCTGTAAGCTACGATGGATGGGAAGTTTCCTCATCAGCAAGTGAGGCTGAGACTGAAAAACACAACACAAGCCTCCGCTGATGGAGGTGGGACACTAAAAGACAGATGGGTCAGGAGATAGAGGGTGGGAGGAGAAGCAGAAAAAGAGAGCAGCCCTTGTCGCAATATGAAATCAGCTTCTCCCAGGATGGAGTCCCCGTCACAAGCCACGGACTGTCCCTCGAAAAGCCTTTGAGTGATATGTTTGACCATCACTGCGAGGAAGACGTTCACATTTTACTTTTCAATTCAGGTCATTTCAAAGCATTTTATTTTTCCACAAAGTCACAATCACAGGGTTCATTCCAACACCGGAAAGGACAGACTTCACTTCTTCAAACACAGATAATAGTTGCCTTTATTTTTATATTATTTTATATGTTGTGACAGTGTCGTAGGGCAGAAGGAGCCTGATGTAATGGGTTGTGTGTCGTGTGACCTGAGAGTCTGAGTAAAGTTTGAGGAGCAAACGAGATGGAAGCCATCGTAGCTCATCTAATTTTCATACATCAAAGCCGACAACCATATTCGTTTGGATGATATGTTATGGTGGAGAGATGGAAGAGATGAGACTGGAAACTGCTGTTTGAGTGATGCCGGCATCTGGGGGTCAGAGAAAGTGTGGAAAGAGAAACCAAGCAGCACCTACTGAATGTAGAGCAGCCCTGAGTCAAATAATGTTTCACAGAATGAGCTTGATTGGAGAAATGTTCAAAAAAATCCACAAAAAGTGACACAGCGGAGCATTAAAAGCACTTTGAAAACTTCCCTCATTTTCCCGGCATTTTCCTGATGTTGCATCAAAACCAGGACTTTGAACCAGTATTTGTTTTCCAACCAGAAACAGGATTTTTACATTTTAAGTTTTAGGTTCCAACCCAAAATGTATGTCCTCAAACACGGTTAGAGCCACAAAAATTTTGTCCTCAAACTGGTCAACGTTATTCCATGTCAGCCATGGGATTTTAGATTTTTAGGTGTCACATTAACGCTTACTCATTGGCTGTTATTTCTCTCAACAAACACTCCAATGCACTGGGACTGTGTATTACCAGGGGTTGAAATTCAGTTCAATTTGCCATTGACCCTGAGTACAGATCTGATAAATTTACATATCAGAGGAGAACAAATTCATTCCTACATTCAAACAAAATACCTACAAACCGTATCTTTTCTATATTCAACTTACTTGTCTGCATTTATTGGCACATTTGTCAAAAGACTTAGTTATTATCTGCATCACATCCCAGCTAACTCCAGAAGTCTTGCCGGTGTGACTGAAATTTCCTTTTCCTCTTGTTTACATTTTTGAGCGACCTTGCCTGACTTTGGATTACAAAATGAAGGTTTTAAAAATATTATACCGTAACATACTTGGCCCAATGGTCAGCATGGGTTTGCCACGGCAAGTACCGGTATTAATTGGTTTTCATTGTGTTTAATGTTTCGGTTCTGCTCAGAGCATGAAAAATCAAAAAGTTTCTTGTTTTGTTTTTCTTCTGCGAACTGGTTTAGAGCCCAGGTCAAAAAAACATTTCTTGTCCAAGTAGCTGTTTGACTCAGGGCTGTGTTTGATTCAACTATTATTTTTGTAATAAGTGTGGGTTAGTTTGTGCTCAGAGGTCCATTTACAGTCCGGTGGTCATGACACCACGTCTGTCCAGCATCTCGAGCACTGAAAAAGCTTCATTGTCCAGCGACTACAACTTAAAGACAAACTGTAAGGATTAAGTAAGTCATGAAGGTGGTAAGTTTACTGACTTTTTAACATAGGAGCCAAATAATGCTTCTCGCTACAATCAGCTTCTGTGTTACTTTGCTGTAGTTACTTTTACAGTAGTTTTAAAGGTGATGGGACTGTGTGAGCTAGCACTGTAGTGATAGTAAAGTGTTTGGCTACGTCATTGACTCCCACACTCTTTAGACGGAGTTAACCTTGGTGTGCAATACAGCTAATATTAAAAAGCAAAGATCCTTTTCATGAGGGTAAATCTGACCTTTGTTTTACATTTGTTAAGTGCAGAAAATGAGTGTCACTTTCCCACACTGTACATTTAGAGAGCTTGTTTTTCTTTTAAATGTAGTTGAAAAGCCATGCTAGGTGAAGCTGATGTCTTTTTTGTACCCTGCTCTCTTCAGATTTCTGCGTTTATCTGTTCCCTTCAAATATGTGTCAACTATGTTCCCATTCTTGTACAATCTGACAAATCATGACAACATAGAAATTTTCTCGCAGTGACTTTTAATGCACTTGAAGTGTTATTTTTTTACAGCTGCCATATAGCGTTCTGCCTCGCATACAAAGAGAGCCCAAGATGAGTCGTGTTTACGTCCTGCAATTTGCTTCATCATGCCTACCAAAGAAACCTCTGTTGTCTGATGTTTGTGTCAGTTTGCATCAACAGATGGACACTGTAGATAGCAAGCTGTCCTCCTCCAGCCTTATTATTCAAGTATACATTACTTTACCTGCAGTGTGTCTTTACAGCACAGAGATCAACAGCTTTAGCTTACGAGTCAGTTTGTGACTATTGGTCCTCCTAACAATCCTACAAGTAGCGAATTAGATTGTGTATTTGTTGTGTATCAGTGATAATGTTGGCTGATTGAGAGTCAAATGGGTGTGTTAATGTGTGAGGAAGGTGATTGGCTGAGGGGTTTTTGATGAGCAGGACAGGCTTGAAAGTAACTTCAACAATATTAAAGTTGTTCTTAAAAAGATGAGCTGGAAAACACTTTAGGAATGCTTTCTCAATATAGTGACCTTTTTTTTCTATTGACAATTTCGGACTCAGAAACCCTTACGTATTTATCCAAGCTGATTTTTAGATGTGATTCATAACTTTGCTTTATCTCAGATGGTGCTTGGTGTATTTTGACTGGTGATGTGGGTAAAACGAGGTTCATGTATGAAAGAAAAGGCCCTGTGGAAGCAGAAGTATCTTCACATAATTTGTACTTTATCAAACTTATTTGTGGTTTCTATGTATAAAGAATGAACAAAATTTGAGCAATAAATATAACAGGTCATGAATTTAGATGAGTAAAAACTGCAAAGTAATGTTTCTACAAAGTGACTTCTGAGTCCGTGCAGCAGGTAAACCAGCCTATATGTGCATGTGTTAAAGGATTGGTGCCCATGTCCTAATTACCCAGTGTTATGATCTTTTTCCTGCAGTGCATCATATCAAAGTTTTGGTTGGTTTGTTTGCCTAATCCTGGACTGCTTTTCTTGACTAAATTTATTGAAATTGAGCAGATGATAGTTTTCTAATGAAAACCTGTGTAGGTGAAGTTTGCAGATAAAATGGAAGAGAAGTTTTCACTTGACTGGAAAGTTTTTTCTTTTCTTTTTTTAAAGCAGAAGTAGCAGACTAAACTACCTGAATCTTTTCTTTTTGCAGAGCAGTTCAGTTCACTTTTAATCATTATAATTGTTTCAGATCACCTGAACCCACACGGTGTTGATGAAGGGTAATAACTATACTGACAGACAACTCGTGTACCTGTTTAACTGAATCATGTAAACAGGAAAAAGGCTGACGAGTAAGCCTCCTTCCTGTACCATGGCCCTGCACAAGGAGATGTCTCTGTAAGCATGTGTTCTGCATTTATTACCTCCAAATGAGACTGCTTATTTCCAATCACTGACTGAAGACTGGTGTAATCTATTTATGAATAAATATCATCTATTCTTGACATTCTTGGCAGCTAGTGTGGCTACAAAATCAATCTTACATTCACCAGAAAAATAAATAGTGAACAATGCGGGCTCATCTTTTTCTGCAACTGGAAATGTGTAATGATGCTGCCATCTGGTGGCAACTTTGAAACAAACTTGGTCGATATCCACACAAAATGTTTGGTATCAAAAAAGGTTTCATGTTTATTATTAAACTTAAGGAGCGACAAATAGAAGATAAACAAACACAACTTTATGACAGGCATTGTCACACTTTGGCCCTTTCAACAAACTGTTTTGGTTCTGCAAGACACTGAGAACATGAGAAATTAAAAACTGTAACAGACAAGTATCATGCATTAAAAAAAAAAAAATTAAAAAAAACTACTGAAATATTTCCAAAACTTCCAGTGTCTGTTCAGTGTTTTAAGAATGTTTCTAGAAATCACAGTCAATAGATTTGGGATTATTTCAAATGGTTGGACATAAAGTGAACTGATCTCAAAGGAGGACAAGTCATGGTTCATGTTGACCTAGATATGGTTCAGTAACTTAACTGATAAGTTGATTTTCATCTTTTTTTATATGATGGAAAGGTAACTTCTACATGTATAAAAGAAATGAAGTATCAAAGTTTAAAAAAACAAAGAGACAAAGTCACTGGTGTCCTACCTCCTAGGAAGGAATAACAGAAGGAGAGAACTTCTGAAACCTTGTTTTTGTTGGTTTCAATTTATATTAAGGGTCCCTGAGCAATTCAAAGGTAGAAAAAACAAAAGTAGAGACACAAAACTAACAAGTTGTTAAAGAACAAAAACAAAATTGTGCTGATGGTGATTTAAATTTTCAGGTTATCAAAACACGCTGTTAGACGCTCTGATCCCAGCTGCTCTGTTTTGCTTCTACAAAGTGGAACAAAATAAACTAATATCTAGTATCTATCTGAACATACATTGCTTTCCTATAGTGAAAACTGTGAAACGATGAAATAGTTGGTTGAAACATCCTCACAACTTGTTTGAATGGCTAAATTTCCATCTACAATGTTTAATTTGTGCATCCAGAGTGCAAAAGTTTATCCCCTCCTTGTAAAGACAAGAGAGGGTTTCGGCCATGCAGATTCCCTGTCTTAGTCAGAGAAGACGTGCAGACGCCCTGATGCGTTGCCGCCCAGTAAGGCATTTCTTGTGGGGTGAAAAAGGGCGACAGACTGAACTGTGCTCAGGTTCTCGTCGTCCTGGAAGGAGTGTTGAAGCTCGCCGCTTTCATGGAACACCTGTACCCTCCGAGGCCTCGCCAAGCTCCCTACAACAAAGCAGTCTTCCTGTTTGGGGTCCCACACTGCTGACAGTTTGGTCAGCCAGCGGCCTGTGTGCACGTCATGTCTGAAAATGAAGATTCATAACAAGCAGAGTATTATTGTATTTCATGAGCTCCACAACCAAAAAAAAAAAAAGAAAACAAAGAAATAATTTCTTTACCTGATCGATGACAGCAGAGGAGAGTGAGAAGCCATCGCTGATGTGTCGTAAACCCTGTTGAAATAGTTCAGAGTAAATATCAAGCTGGGTTTGGACAATAAAGAATACATCTTGCACAACTGATTTAAGTGCAGGGAGGCAGTTACCTTATGTGGTTATCCATACAGGTGGTGAGGACTCTATTTCCCGTACAAGGGGAGAAATAAGCGCTCGATATACTCAAAGAGTGACCGCTCAGCTCAGAGACTGCCTTGCTCTTTGACTTTTTAAGGCATCTGCTGTCGTAAATGCTCACTGTCCTACAGACAAGATTGAAAAATCATTATCTTAATGCCACAAGGAAGAAAAATATCCCCACAAAATGAAATGTAACTTCTACTCAGACATACCTGCTTTCTGCTACAGCAAAGTAGTGCTTCTGTAAAGGATGGACACTAACACAGCGTAGTGTCTTGGGGTCCATGGAGTGAAGGGACTCGTGGGAGTTTCTGAAGAGATTACAAAAAGAATACAGCACATTAAGGAAGTGTTCATTGTCAGCCAAATTCAAATTGTCTGCCCATACTGTATAAAAGATCATCAAATCAATTGTTCCATAAATATAATTTACAGCAGGTTACCCTGGTGTTCGCCTATCCACGATGGCAACTTCTCCAAACCAGTTCCCAACCAGGAGTGTGGAGCAGTCAGACGACAGAAAATCAAATGTTTTCAGCCCATCGCCGATGTCGTACACCTAAAACAGAGCAGGCACAGATGAGCTGGTGAAAAAGAGGGTTTGAGCTTTTAACAAGTTTCAATTTGTGAGTGTCACGTTAAAACTTTTAAAAGACTTTAAATAATAGAACTTCTAACATCATCAAAGATGGCCTTTTCGACATCCATGCAGCGCAGAGATCCGTCGTAGCTGAGGCTCAGCAGGTGGGTGGGATGAGACGCAGAAAATGCCATACAGCCCACTGGACGAGTGTGAGGTTGAAAGAGCAGCACGCCATCATCACCCCAATCAGCACCCTAAGAGAAATGAACAGAGTTTGTTCAATAGATACTTAATGACAGGTCATCAACTTTTTTTTTTTAAGTTTAGTTTGTAAATCAATAAAAGCTTGCTCCTAGGAATACCCAGAATAAATTTAAGTCAAAGTGTCAAACATCATCTAGTCAAACACTTAAATTTGTACAATCTAGTGGATCAAGTCTTGTTAGATAGAACTAAGAAAACTCACCAGCTTCCAGAGTCCTACTTTACCCCACTTGTCTCCTGTAGCCGTCAAAAGGCTGCTGGAGCTGGGATGAAAGGCAGCGGAGAAGATGCGATCCTTCACCACTTTAGCCACTTTGTCCTCAGACATCCTCATGTTCTTCAGGGCTGAGCGGTACCTGAGTGAAGACAGAGAGGTTTGAGCTACAACCTGAAGAAAAAGTTGTGGCTGTTTCAAAATTCAGGAATATAAATGCTTTAGAGGTGAAGAAGTCGAATCTTACTCTTTCAGGCTGAGTTTTTTCTTTTTATCTGGTGCTGAAACCTATGACAAGAAAAAGCAATTATCAGATGTACAAGTGACTTTCAAGCAGCAGTAATAAAAAAAAATATCTCATCGTACTCAAAACTTAAATGTGTCAAGGGGCTGAAATTCAAAAACAATTATGGATTTATTTTCAGCAGTTTATCACAAGGACAAACATTCTCAAGGGATATTGGGAAAAGCGCAGACATGAGCTCTTCCTACCTCTGACCAGAGCTTGACAAGGTTTGATGGCAGTTTGCAGTCCTCTCCCATGTTGATGGGATCCATTGGCAAAGGACCAGGAGGATTCTTGAGAGGAGTAGACTTTAAAGCAAGCAAACGTTGACATGAGTAAAACAAAAACAATGATGAGAAATGAATTTTTGAAGGAGATGTTCAATGATTGCATTGTATAAACTATCAAGATGAGGCCACCTCTTCATAGACCAGCATCCCCCTCGGTTCAGGAGGAAGGGTCAGGGCCTCTGCCTCGATTTTTTGGAGACGAAGAGATTTTCGAGGTGGCAGCGCTTCCTTCACAGCAACATTTGACCTGAAATCACACACACACCAAACAATGTCGACATCAGGGAAGAAGGATGACAGTAAATTAGAAAAATTGTGGAGTATGGTATTCATGTAGAGGTGTTGATTTCTCAATCCCACGAAGAAAGAAAGAGAGGAAGTTAAAAGTATAGATGGGTTGTTAGACAAATGTACCTCAGACCCCTTTGCGATGGCTTTGGTCGTGACAGTTCCTTCAGCCCCTGAGTGGCCTGTAGACAGAAAAATAATCAACTTTTTATTATCTCCTGGTTCCAGGTCACATACAGTCAGACCTCCTATTAACATCAATAAAACTCTGATTAGACCTATTTGGATTGTGAGACTATTTGATTGTCCGTAAATATCAAGCACTAAAGCAAAGAGTAGTCAGATTCACTACTCTTAAGTAAAATCCACGTTTGTGTTACCTGGAATAAATTGATGGAGGACAAGAAAGCCTGGTTCTGTCTGATGTTCTCCAAACGCTCCAGTTCATATTCAGAAAGTTCTCTGTGTCCACCCTGTGTTACACAAAGATACCTTACAGTTACTCTTCAGAAACAGAAGGTGACTTTAAAGTGTGAACAATCAACCTCAACAAAAATAACCATTTAGCTTTTTCTATGATGTATGTGTGTTTTTGGACTTACATATGAATGCTCCACATCGCTGTTTTCAATATCCACCTCCTCCTTTTTGATTCCTTTACGCTGTTTCTGGCTGTTATTGTCTTGTTCTTGAGTTTTCTGTCAAGGATACATGTAAACATTAACTCAAGCACACAAACACACACACAAAAATGCTTCTTAAATTTTTCTTTGATCTACTAATTGTCTTGCTGCTTTACTTTGCTTTTACTCAGTACAAGTATACCTATGGTGAGTGTGTGATTTTACACTTACAGATGAAGGCTCCACATCATTTTCAATATCCACCTCCTCCTTTTTAATTTCTGTGCGGTTTTTCTTGATGGTTTTGTCTTGCTCTTGAGTTTTCTATCAAAGATACATTTGTGCATTAAATGAAACACGAAACAAAAACATTGATTGGTATATTTCTTGGTTATTTTTCTCTTACTGCTTTCTTCTTGGGTTCCTCTGGGCTGTTTTCTGGAGAGTATTTGAGGCGTTTCGGTGTCAGTACACTTCTTGATGATCTTTTGACTGGTTCCTTCAGGTCTTCAGGGGTCAACTCCTGCACAGAAACAAAATAAGAGAAACAATCAGACTCGTTATTTACCACTTGACTCTGCAACGATTCTGCGTAAACACCTTAAACTTACTCTAGCCTACAGTCAGGTTATTGATCCTTAAGAACATGTCGCATTAGTCAAGCCGATATCCATTTCTAATAGTGAATGTATTTTGCAGTCGGTTTGGGTTTACTCGGATAAATGAAGTAAGAGGGAAACTCACCAGCAGCTGAACTTTCACGTCAGCTTCTCGTTTTCCTCGTCTCGTCTTCATGTCAGTGCAGTTATCACGATATTAAAACCGTCTTCAACAAAAACCCGGGAAAGTCTCTGAGTTACAGACTGTCTTAAGGTGCTTCACGGCTGGAGAATGCACACACAGTTGGATAACACAGCAGATGCTGATTGCCGCCACATGCTACAAATGTTTTGTAAGTTGTCCCGCCCTCCGTTGTTGTGAAACGACCAACTGTTCGGTGATTGGTTAGATTTTTACGTCATTACGTAAAGAGGGCGGGGCGTCCGAGCACTAAAGAGACGTTTTGCAATATGATAAAAAAAATATATATTTTCTACAACTTCACCTTCGCTACTGTAACCCTCTGATGGGTTAGGTTAAGTGCCGTTCATTATGCAGGGGATGAATAGTGATATCAGCTGAGAGTGAAATTTATTTAGTTTTACCATAACAAGTCGGTTCTACAATAACGCTACCTGTTGATGAAGTTTCAATAAGACACATTGTCAGCACCATTAAAAAGCCTTCGTAAGTTTACTTCCGATAGTACACAAAGAAGAAACTTTACTACAGAGGTACGTTTTACACAATAATAAGGGCCTGAGTAGTGATGGGATGTTCGGTTCTCTTCAGAGAGTCGGTTCCTTTGGCACGGCTCCCATAGAGGGGGCGACTCTTTAGGCTCTCAAAAGGTATTCAAATATGAATGACTTGTGTATTCAGAAACCTTCTGGCAGTCAGTGCATTCATCCAAAGCCTTGAAATTTCCTAATTTTGTGCATTTTCCTGTTACCTTTGATTTGCATTTAAATTAATCTTTTTACATAAAAAGTGAAAAAAAATATTGCAAACCAATCCACATGACAGTATCAGAGTGAAACTAAACCAAAATCAGCATTTAAACTGTGAAATGTTTACTTCATTGGAGGTTGTCACTCACATTTGTACCACTGTCTTGTGTCTGCTGCTCTCACTGAGTTTTGACAAGGCTGGATGCCTGACTGAGTGCCCCCCTCTATTCTATCACATAATGGTATGATCCTATATCCTCACAAGTGATAGGTTGCATGGCTGCTATGCTGTCAATCAAAATAACCATCTGAGCAATTAAAGGAAAAAAGTAGGAAGCTGTCTCTGATTCACTACTAAGCATCGGCTCTTAGAGTTGCATCTTTTGGGCATGACACATCAATAATGATAAGTCAATAATGAGATACTGAGCTAAAATTAAGAGACCATTGGTCATAATTATGAAATACCTTGATCATTTTGACTCCATTTTCTTTCTTTTTACTTTTCCTATTGATTTTCTACCAGTGGACTTACGCTTCTTAGATAAACCCATTCATACATAGAATGTGTGAATTATGTAGGATTACCATTATATATAGGCAAAGATATACTGACAAGCTCGACACTGACCCTTTCAAATTAGAATAACGTGCAATCGCGCGTAAACAATTATAAGACTAATATCACAACAAAAACAATCTTGGTAATAAAAATAATAAAAACAATGACAGTAATGATAAAAAAAACTTTATTTATATAGAACTTTTTAAAACAGAGGGGAGCAGGTTTAATTGTACATAAATGTTGTTGTTGAGAAACCCTGAGCAGTTTGCTTGAATTGTAACATCGCTAAATATACTTTAATTTAAACTAGATAAAAGTTACATTATACAACTCAATTTCCTATTTCATTTATATAATTTACACAGTTTTTTACAGATAAAAGAGAAACCAGACTCCCACATCAAACACTTTGGTTAGCATGACAGTAACTAAATCAAATCACGTTCAGTCCGTTCGCCGTCTCTGGATGAGATTTCCTGAGTCCACTAAAGGAAGAGGGTAGGAAGCACACGCAGCCAGTCCACACATATTTTTTCCTCGCTCAATAAAAAAATATCTGGAGGAATAAGAGAGAGAGAGAGGTGTCCATCATCCCTGAAAAGTGTTACACACTAAAATACACACTTGCCAGCACAGACTATATTTACCCGTCCATCCCCCAGGCTGTGCCCCAAGAGTTCTTCACAATCCAATAAAGCATGCCGTTCTTTTCGGCCCCATAACCCACCGCCAGGACCGCATGATTCACCATGTCTGCTGTTTTCTCACACTGCAGGCTAAACAGACAACATGGATGGTTTTAGATCAAGAGGTTTCACATCTTTTGTTGGGTAATTGGGCTGCTATCTGTGGCTATGCAAAGGTGAACTAGGAACAATGTCTGTTGATTAATAACCTCTATTAGAAAGACACTAAACCTGCAAGCTGGAGACAGCCGTCTGACGAACACGACAGCTGGCATCTATATGTAAGGATATCTGGGAATTTGCCTTCAGTAGAGTAATTTGCTTACTTAAATCAAAAAATCCACAACACAGGTTTAAATCAAATCTCAAACCTTTGGTGGCAAGAAAAAAACTCATAAACTCAAAATACAGGTGTAAATGCAATTATACTTCTTAAAATGATTTGAATTCTGAAGGTCAAAAATCTGCATCATGTATTTGCCATTATGAATTTGTAATGTGATTTCTGTCGGTGTAGATTGTGATTTTTGACTTAAAGGCACTGGATAATCCTCTTGCATGCATAAATACTTATTGTGCTGGGGATTAATGGAATACATTTGTCTACTGTGTTGTACTGTACAATGGATTAACAGATATGAGAGAAAAAACAATAAACTCACTGTCTCATTTCACCATATTATCAGTGAAAAATAATTTCCTTTACATACATGTATTTTTGAAAGTGATTGAGTTTGTGGGCTCACCTGGAGTAAACACCTTCTTTGTAGTGCATAAAGTCGGCCGTGACCTCAAAGGCAAAGGACACAGGGTTGAGCCAGGCCACAGCATCAACCATGGCCTTTTCATCATACTGTGGACACATTATTTAAATAAAGGCCATGAGATTACTGTAGTTGGAAAAGTTAATTCATAATGGAAGAATGTTGACGCTTGCAGTCCTATAAACTGTTGTGTAACTGTATGTGCACCTTTATATCAATACATTAACACATATTTACTCACAGTCGTTATGTTGACGACATCCCAGACGAAAGCAGCTGCATGTGAAGGTTTAAAACGACAAGTGTCTTCCTGCAACAAGAAGGGCACAATTTGTGGCTTGAGAGTTTTAATTTAATATTTAACACATAGATTATGATGAGGCATTCGCCTGGAAAAGACATACGTGGCCTTCGTAAGGGTAGTCCTCCTCTGTCATAAGGCCCTTGTTGTATTTGATGTACTCAAATGCCTGACTGGGGAGCCCACTGGAAAAATCAAGAACGCTTTCAACAAACTCATGCTGAGGCCCTTTGAATTATTTAAATAAATAATGATACGTTATTTATAATCCATATATAAAACATGACAAATTGCGACAATGACATGCTGCTTACCCCATGCATCCATAATTCTTGAAGTCATGGGCACAATCTATCAGCTGCTGCTCCGACTGATAAAGAGGTAAATTGAATTACATTTTTATACACAAAAATAAAACAACTTTGCAGTTATCATGCAAGTTTGAATGGTGCAATGCAAACAACAGTAGAGCAGAGGTCTATCCTCTAAATGATCCATGTGTGATCTTTTTGGACCCAGAGTTCAATATGTGAGATGTGCAGATAAATGTGCAGTGAATAATCAAACAGATCTCACCAGAGATACCAGGTTTCCAGTGACGATAGCATTCACAGACTCTAAACAGCCCGTAGTAGAAAAGGTCCAGCAGCTCCCACAGTGACCCTAAAGACACAAACACAAACCAGCTCATGCAACACATAGAAAAAGGCCCCTTGGAATATATTGGTTGCACTGTGAGAATTGAGTTTTATATTTCTGGGGTGAGGTGGAGGTTATTTCCTCTGTGTAAGGTCTTTGTCTTTGTAAATCTCTCTCTTGAATCAGCAGTGCAACAGGTTCATGAAATACCTGGTTCTTCACAGGAGTTACAATGTTTCCTTTCTTCCTCCAGTCTATAGACCTGGGGTTTGGGCGAGTCCTGCTGACATGATGCCCTCGAGTAGCTGAGCAGTTCTGCAAGAGACAACACTTAAGGGACGTGGCAGAATAAAAAAATGTAAGAGAGCACCTGGTTTATCAGTTAAGTGTGCTGTATATTAAGATGTATCGTACCTGTGGTTGTGTCAACAGATACGACTTCCTGAATTCTTCAAACGACATGTCTGAGAACTGATTCAAGCCCACTAGATTTAAAAAATAAAATTTGTGAGAAATCATATATTTTGAAAAACCTTTTGACTTATTAGTTAATAGGAGAAAAAGTGGATTTTACTTGTATAAGAGTGATTTCCTGCATTATGATGATCGATGATCCTCTTATTGTCTATGAATGTTTGGAGTCGATGGTAATACTCCTCAGTTGAGTAGACTTTGTTGTGCTGCGTTTCAAAGACAAAGACATGTAAGTGTGTACAAAGGAGAAAAAGTTATTAAGAAGTGTTTTTAAACCAGTCAAAGATCGATCAGAGTACCCTGCAGAGATTTGTTTTGTCCACACTTTACCTGCATCATCCACTGTTTGAAAGTGTGTTCATCTGATGGGACAGACAAGGGCCATCAGTTAAAAACAATCAAATTAGTCATTTATGGCAGAAAAATGTTGAAAACAGCAAATTACCTTCTTTCCCATCTCAACAACAATGTGCTGTGGTGTACCTCAATAACTGGATGTCACTTTTACTTAATGCGACAAATGAATCTGGCAGCATCACAGCCTACTGATATGTAGCATTTTAAGATTTTACTAACAAAACTCAAGATTTGTTTTCACTAGAGCTAAACGATTTGCAAAAATAATCTATTTGTGATTATTTTTCCCCATGTTACAACTGCGATTTTACCGTACCATTATTTTTAGGGTCCCCATCTTTTGCGTTATCAAGTGCTAGATTGTAGGGAATAATATTATTTTATTGTTCTCGTTTGAAGGAAGAGGGGTAGGGTTTTAGTAAAAAATAAAAGAAAAAAAAGGGGAAAAAAACAGGTTACAGGTACATGAAAAGAAATGAATATCATGGAAAAGTTAGATACTTTTGGTCAATGATTTCAGAAAGTGAAAATGATATTACATAGACTCATAATAGAAAGGGTAAATTATTTTAAGCCTGTATCTCAGAAGAAGGGATATTTTGAACAGAAAGGTCAGGCCTCTGAAAATTTTTGCTTCTTTTTGATCATTTTCCAGGTTTTCCCACAATATTCACCCCTGAACACCCATTTTGCCACCTGACACTTATTTTATTGCTGTGTCTTGCTATTTTGCCACTTTTTACTACTTAGATTGTTGCAAAGGGAGTTTTCAACAGTTTGGCCTTTTTCTTGAGCAGGTGCAGGGTTGTACAGCATAAAACATCGCCTGAAAATATATGACGTACTCTGACACATTTTAAGTTACAGAACATTGCACTGTCTACGATTTGAATATTGCAGCAGCATATTGCGATTTAATCCAATTTGCAATTAATTGCCCGGCTCTAGTTTTCACACTTGTAATGATATCATGAATGTACTTTTTTAGTTCCTTCAATTCATGTGTACATTTTTTTTATCGTTACTGGTTAGACTGCCACCTGTCCAAACACAAAATGCCTGAGCAGAATACAACTCCCAACACTTACCTCTTCATTAAATAGACATTTTGTAGCCACTGATTTTTGGGTTAGACCGAAACACTTGTTGTTATACCGTCTTTGAATGTGTTTTAACGAGATGTAGTAGGAAAGAAAACAGCGTTTGGGTGATAATGTAAAACAGAGAAGCGTCACTTACCGTTGAGTCTAATAACAGGGGTTAAATGAACAAAAGTAAAAACGGCGCTGATGAAAAAAACAACACCGAGCGCCATGCTTGCTCTCCTAAAGCCGTGACAGCGTCACATGACTCAGCTTCTTCTGTAATACCAACACCCCCCCACACCCCCACACACACTACCCTCCTTTACAAGAGCTGTACCTCCAGAAAACTACTAATACACGGTTGATAAACTCTGACAACGTTAATCACACATCAAGGTCAGTTTTTCCCCCTGAGAAAGAATAGATTTATTAACAAGAGGTAATCAGGAAAGAATACACTTTTATACAAAACTGGAAATACTACTCAAGCTGTTGAAATAAACTGAAAGATAATTCTCATACCACTGGGTATTGCTCACTGCAAACATCTGATGTGCCTGTTAGAGGGTTAAGATTCAGGTGCAAGGGTAGGATTTAAATACAGAACATATACTGTTCTAGATATAGGTTTGATCTGAACACGTGAAAGTGGTTCATGCCTGCCACTTAAGCTTTAGGTGTTTTCTATACAAAGCCTGTAAAAAATACCTATAAATATTTCAAGAATAAGCACAACATAACTACTGTATAGATCCTGCTAACACAATAGACAGGATACAGAATGTGTTACACTTATAAGTTGCTTTCAACATTTGTTTTAAAGTATCATACACAGAAAAGTTACAGAGTTGAACAATCATAAGGATAACACATTTTGAGGGATATGTATTTAACACATTGCACATTAGGAAATGCATCAGACTGCCTGTACAGGATATTGTACACTGCAAATACCTCTGCGTGGTTGGCAAA
This sequence comes from Thalassoma bifasciatum, assembly GCA_008086565.1. NCBI lineage: Eukaryota > Metazoa > Chordata > Actinopteri > Labriformes > Labridae > Thalassoma > Thalassoma bifasciatum. The sequence goes on from RPOG01000018.1 coordinate 570,829, forward strand.
TTGTAGAACAAAATAGTTTACATACGTTTGTAGTTTATAATCTGTTTCCAAATTAAGGCAAAACTATAATGCACTGGCCAGAGAGGATTAAAGATAAAATCTCTGCCACTGTCTGAGTTTAGAAGCTGGGAATTTCACTTCCTGAAGTAGCTCAATATTGTTACATCTGCTACATACACTGCCTGGTGCTTATGCTATATGTACATCATGTCGCCCACCAGGGGAATAGGGTGATAATCAGCAAAGCATAAAAAAAGTCATATACGCCCAGCAAAAATTAATAAATAAATAAATTTTAAAAATTGTCAACTTTCCTCAGATGTGAAATCAGTTTAACTCAAACTCTCCAAACATCTTCCCCTGTAATTCAGTGGCTACATCTCAACACGTGAGTCAATTTCTGACAAAGTCTCACTTTCACCTCTGAGTTTTTCTGGCATCAATAGATTCAAACAATTTCAACATCCCTGTTTTTAACTCCACTAAATCTGCATTTTTCTCCATCAGCTAGAATATGTGTTAACATTATGTGGTAACCTTTTATTTTGTATGTTTGATCTCAATCTTCAAGTGAAAGGATCGACAGATTTCTGCATCACTTTAAACTGTAACTGGGGACAAAAAGGTTGAAGCGACAGCTGCTGCAGTGATAAGGCTAAATGTTAGTTTGGGGACTTGTTTAAAAATAGTTGTTTTTGATTTCTTTTTCTTTAACGTCCAAGCTGAACAGTTAGCATTGATATTCATGTGTCAGTAATTACCAACTCCATTAAAACCCCTTTTGTGCTGCACGTTCTCATTAGGATATGATCAAATATCATGTCTTTACACTCTTTATTCTTTTAATTCTGTGGTTGAAAATAACTTCAACTTAAAGTGGTATTTGAGACAATAAATAACATATAAATACTCTAACTATATAAATAAAACCACTCTGGGCTTCTACACAGTCTCTAATAACAATTATACAGAACGAGTCCATTGGGGAGCACATACTAGAAGGGCACAGCCTACTGTGTCTAATACAAATAATAGTATATGTACATTATGATATATATCCTTCCTGTACACTCTATACGGTGGCCGAGAGAGAGACATCCTCTTCATGACGAAGTTTTAGGCTCAATTCTGAGAGATGCTTCATAGAGGCTCTCCTCATCCAGGTCTGTGCTGCTGTCCAGAAGGTATTTTGCAACCTACAAAAAAAAAAAAAAAAAAAAGTTAATTTGGCCTTACAGTAACCAGAAGTGTTGACTGACTCTGTTTACATACCATGAAGCATTAAGCATTATTAGGTATTTCCTCTATGATAAGTTTCATCACTGCTCAAGACCAGAGGTTTCTTAACATTTACCCCTATTTTCAATTACAGATCTACAATAATAATAACAACAATGGACAAATTATGCAATAGTAAATACTTCTTTGTGACTTCTACATGGATCCCAATCTCCACTTTGGAAACAGCTCATTGAGATGGCTTTGACAAAAAAAGATTTTTTGATAAAAAGCTTTGTCTCTTTTTCTTACTGAACATTTTTGGGAATTGCCACCACAGCTTTCTGATGAGCTATCAAAAATGCTGCTAATATCTGAACAGAGTTAAATGCACAAAATAAAGCTGGTAAATGTTTTGTCTATGGCCTGTTAATGTAAATGATCAGAATCAGAAATGCTTTATTACTCCTTGGGGAGAATTTGTTGTTACCATTGCTCTTAATATGATACATCAGTAAGAAAATAAATGGGATGGAGGCAATAAGTTATAGTAAAATCAATAAGTACAAAACAAGACGTGACTGTTTAAACCAATTTACGAACAGATCACTCACTCTCCAGGTTAATAAAAACTGTAAATACAGTTATCAAATAAAAGTAATGTGTTGAAGTAAAAATCTTATTCTATTTGTTTTCCTTTATTTTTTGCTAGTTTTGATGTTTTAAATGTTAAACTATAAATACTTAGAACTGATAAGGGTGGAACCTGTAATCTTTGATGTTCTTAAGGTTGGTACCTTATCTGTAAATATAATAAACCTGGAAAATATAATGCAATTATAAGCAGGATGCCAAAGCAAGTATGACAGTGCGGTCCAAACTCGAGCACAGATAAATAACCCCACCTTTGGCTGATAATCAATCTTGTAAGCCGTTTGCTGAAACTGCCTTATCTCTCTGATAATGTGAGAAATCTGGAGACAAATGAAAACACGGTAATGAAATTTGAGAAAATGTGAATTCAATCAGGAAAAACATGTGCTCATTTATTTTCTGTACCATCCTCATCTTGGAGAAGTTGACCAGGTTGTCCTCTGTGTAGTTTGGCGTCCCCTCCTCGATGAAAGCCAAGTCTGTCAGGTACATTCCCAGGTAGGGAACGCAGGGAGGGTCACAACTGATAATGATGAGGGAGATCAATTTAATTGTAAAGACACAGTTCACCCAGTTAGACAGTTCATCAGCATTTTCACATCAATATATAAGAAAAATACGGAACAAGAGCCTTAAATACTGACTTCTTGAGAGCTTCTCTCAGGTTTTTGAATCGTCCCTCAGATGACACCAGCTTCTGTAACTTATCGATCACAGTCTTTGTCTGAAACAAACATTAAAGATAAAAAGTAGAAGAATGTTCTATTCACTGGAGATGTAGGGAATAATGATGATCTTATTAAAATCAGCAGTGATCAACATCAGAGCATATTGTCCTTTTTTTGTCACACAAAGTAAAGTTTAACATTTTAGAAAGTACTTCTTAGTCTTTGTAGCAAACAGCTAAGATAGATACCTCTGTCAAAGGAGGGAAAACTCCTCTACCTACCACTGAAAAGCTAACTAATTCATAATCTATGGTTTTATTGTTCAATTATTACAAAAGGTCTTAAAAGGACTGGTTAGATGAGTTTTGGGGGTAACTCTTGGCTGAATGAAGGGACCTCACACTGAAGTCATCACTAAGTTCAGCCAGAAATGTTGATACCTGCTTGGAAACTTTGAGCCAGGTTTTCTTGAGGCGGAAGATGGAGCTGCGGTTGAGTGAGGAAGTTATCTCCAAAATGGCGTTGTAGTTGTGGAGACAGCGACAGATGTCGGCCACTGCCACCCATTTCTCGATCACCGCCGCTCGCATGTTGACGTCGTCCACCTGAAGGATTTCTGTGGCAATCCTGTTGCTGACCTGATGTAAAAACACATGGAGGTAACGATAACTTTATAAATCCCACCCAAATAACACATTTGGCATATTCACAAAGGCGTGATGAAGACGTACGTCATTAAAATGCTTGGTTGTTTTCATGATGTACGGCGTTCTCTCGCTCTTGTCATTTTTCATCCATCCTTGGCCAAAAAACTCCCTGTAAGTGAAACACTTTATTGTAAGTGAACAAACACCAACACACACTGACCCTTTCCATGTAGGGAGACCATGCGTTGTCATTTGCCCAGGCATGTCCTCCTTATGGGTTGTAAAATTATGTCCAGGGGGGATTTCATAAAATTCTTCAAATTGTCAGTGTTTTTCTCAGCTTGTTCTGCAGACCATTGCTATTTATAATAAAGTGCTGCAGTGGGCTTCTGGCATTGTTCTGATGCACTGACCTGTCGAGATGTTGAGCATGAAGGAAAACATGCTCTGACTACTTGAGCTGCACTCATAGATAGAAAATGCTGAAATGGAGATACATTTTCATAGACAAACAGAAATACAGTAGTGCCCCTCTTTTTTGTGTGGTTGTGACTGGCGTTGAGATTTATTTGACCCATTTCAAGTCAAATTTTAATATGAAAAGTCAAAATTCTGAGATTAAAAAGTAAAAATTCAAAGAAAAAAAGAGTTTTGAGACATGAAGTCAAATTTTGCACGTGAAGTCAAAGTTGTATAATAAAAGTCAAAGTTTTGATTGAAAAAAAAAATCAAAATTTTGGGATATTAAAGTCAAAATTCTAAGATTAAAGTCCAAATTTCTAGATAAACAGTTTAAATTATCAGAAAAAAATTGAATTTTGACTGTTGATCTCAAAATTGTGATCCTAAATGGGAAAAACTTTCCAAAGTTAGTTTTTTTTTAATATATTTTAACTGGCAAAAATGGGATTCGATACATTATTTACGCTTAGATTATTTAAAAATTTCACTTCAGACAGAAAAGAGTGTTTTAAATAAATGTATTTTGAAGCCACTGTCGTTGTGAGTATCATTGGGTATTTTTGCGAGAGGTTGGGTAGGGTTCCTCTTTTTGTTTTGTTTTTTAGATTATGGTCACCCTATTTTTATATGTATTATTGTTTGTGTTTGTATATGTGTGTACACCTGTTGACATGCACACTCACTCGTATGGGATGGCCTTGAAAACCAGGTGGTCCAACAGTGTGAGCTGTTCGGCTATTTCCAGGGCAGAGTGGCTCTCAAACGGCTCAGTCTTACAGTCATCCATGGCCTGGCACAGAAATAAAAGAATGCACGGTCACAACACAATTAAAACACAAATGATCCAAATGAGAGAAGAATAAGGGTTTAAGTATCTTTCTCTGACCGTCTGTGTGATCTCCTCCAGGCTGACCTGGTTGTCTCCAGGATCCTCCTGGGTGAGGGTCCTTCATGAGGAAACAGGAGGAAGTAACATTATTCGGCATCTTTTCTTTCGCTTTTACCACTGCAAAAGTCATAAACTGAACAAAAGAAAAGAAGTTGTTGTACGGTTGCTAATAATCTGCTCCTGTTTTGCAGCTTTGAGTTCAGCACTTTGCTTTTGCTGTCTTGTTTTTCATGTACCAGAAGTGACTGTTTTATCTCCAGTTTACAACCTGCTATTCTAACAATTTGCAATAAAGGGTGGCATAATTTGAAACCAATGAGTAGCCTTGACTTTAAAACTAGTGTAAGTTGTGTTTATGACCATAAAATGTTTTGAAACGTGTTTACTTCGGTTTGGAAAAGTGAGCAGCACGGTGAAGTGTTTCATATCATCGTTTTGGAAAGAGTTGAGGCTCCCCCTGCTGGTAATTGTAAAGAATGGATAACCAAGACAGAGCCAGCAGGCCAACTCTACTTCACAAAGCTTTACATAAAAGCTTTTTTTGGTCTTCCCTAGAGAGCAAAATAAAATGATCCTGGAATTATCTGCTCCCCTTCTTGTGAAAAGGTTCATTTTGTGTGAGTCAGCTGTTGTTTTTCTACTCTATGTTGCCCAGACAGATTGACAGCATCAGAATTGTCCTCCCAATCCCTCTGTCAATCAGCGATTACAGAAACCAACCTGATGATATTGGCAGCTGCCTTTCGTTCCTGTGTCAGGAGCTCTGGATCGTGCATCACCTCCTCCAGGAAGCCAATTACTCTCATCTTAAGCTCCATGTTCAGCTCAAAGTCCTGAGGAAAAACACAGCAAAAGAACAAGTGAGCAAGTGTTGTTTTTCTGCTGCAATGTTCTACAGAAATAAAAAAAAATGAGGCTGAAAGTAAAGATGAACTGTACCTGGGAGTGTTTGGAGACCCAGTGTCGCAGAACATTCAGGACTCGGTTTGTTGCTGCCCTTCTGATAACAAACTCTTTGTCTCCATTCCTCTGGTCCGTGGGAAAACCTGGAACCATTGAAACAAAATGTAGCAGATTTTGGCTGAGGAAAAAGCTGACTGTTGCTGCAATAGTTAAAGAACAATAGGAGCTAAAACCAAAAGTTGTATTTCCTCTCCCAAAATTGACTCTGTTATGAAGAGTGTAACTCAGTCATGGTGAGAAGAAAACAAACATATGGGAATAACCTTGGGTGTAATAATTATGAGCTGGACAGATCTTGTTTGTACCTAGTTGTTTGCAGTTACTCTTGCATTACAATTTTGCAGCATGCGAAATATTAAAAACAGAAAACTAAATGACTAAAAGGCACTGTGGCATCTTTATCAGGTCTGAACTACCAGAGTTGTGGACCAACAGTCAGCCAGTCTATGTAAAGATATGACGCTCCTTTCTTCCCAGAAGTATTTTGGTTGTTCAGTTCATTTTGTAGGGATTGATTTTTTTTAGCTTCTTTCGATTCTTATAAAATTAGAAGGAAAACAGCAGGCAAAGCACAACTCCTCGTGTGTGTTGTTGACACCATTTAAACTATTTACTTCTGTTTGTCCTTTCCTGTTCATTTTGCACTACTGTATAGTGTCTCTTTTAGGTAACATTTTGTATGGTTTCGCACTATGTAAATAAAACCTAGTCGATTGACTGATTGATTGATTAATGTCTCTTAATTCAGAAAACATTGCTTCCTGCCCTGATATGTTCCTGTATCTCCCTTTGTCCTGTCTGTTCATCCTGTCTCGTCACAAATGTTTTCTGAAGCCATGCTTTAATGTTCAGGTAGTTTTTGAGAGTGCTTGTGTTCATGTTTGTTTTAAGCCAGGTTTCCTGTAATTTCTTTGTTACCTATTTTTTCTTCAAGTTTTCCAGCCTTTGCTGGGGTTTTGCAACTCTTTGGTCAGAATTTGTTGTTTTTTTGTTCTTACCTTATACGTCAATAAAGAATTATTTTTTTGTTGCTACATTGAGTCATGCATTTGGGTCCTTTTAGCAGATTCTTGTCAAACATGTATTGGACCACTCATGCCACTGACCTGTGCTGGCAAGTGACATGCGGCGGTACTTTTCCTTGGTTGGAGTGCCTTCATTAGCACCAGCAGTGGCGATGGCGAAGGCTGAGGCAGCAGAAAGGGCACTGCGGTTATTGTCCAGCTCACGACAAGATGACACCACCATGCCATTGTTGAAGGAGAACAAGGAAAACTCTACAGAGAGGTGGAAAAATCAGAGATGTTTTCGTCACCCTTTATTATCATCATAAAGGACTTAAAGAGTACGGAAGCCCTTAAAGGCCATGATTTTCAACAACTCATTTGCTCCATTTTCTCGAGATAGCGAGTCAATTTCATTCATTTTCCCGAGCTAACAAGAAAAATTAGTCATTATCTTGAGAAAACAACTGAAACTAACTTGTTATCTTGAGAAAACGGAGCAACTTAATTGTGGAAAATCATGGCCTTTCAGGGCTTCCAATCGAGGGCACTTTCACGACAATAATTTCTCATTTTCTGACATGGACTTTCAAAACGCCACCAGCTCATTGATTGGGTGAAAAATGGCTTCGTGATTTTGGAGTGCTGTTAAAAATAGGCTGCTGACCAGTGGAGGGCAACAGAGAGCTTAAAAACAGCCCAGTGCAGTGTGTGTGCTGCAACAGCCTGTGGTTGTGACGGTGTACACTTCACTGTGTCTGCCTCTCTCTTTTTACCCTCCCTCTTTCCTCTCTGCCTTCCTCCGTGCAGCCGGGGGCGGTGTGGAAGAACATGCACATCGTTGCTAAGGTACAAGGTTTCCTTCCACCCACTCACACAAGGCACTGGCTTCCCTTGTATCTAGCACCGTGGGAAGAGAACACACTGGGGATGAATTGTGCCTGACTACCTACGGGGGGGATGCTCCCTCTCACTATGGTGCGGGGAGGGCCAGGAGGATGTGGGTGGTTTTTATTAGGACCTTATTTGGCTATTGTTACCATTGTCATTTGCTGTAAAAATAATACAAAAGTTCTGAAACAGAAATAGATGCATTTGCAAAATCGAACCAATTTTTCAGTACAGCAAAGATTGATAGCCAATAAGGTAAGTGCAAAGATACAAAACAAGAAGGTCAATCCAGCCCGCCCTGTCCTTAGCTGTCTTAATGCAGTAAAAACTTGTATCCTTAAAGATTATGTCTGCAAACTAAAGCTCTTTATTCATTTTGATAAACTCACATTGAAGTGTTCTTAGCACTCAAGTTCATGACTCGGACTTCAGTCTGACTGTGTCCCCACTTTTTTAGGACGTGACTCAATTTGAACTTGATGACTGGATCCTGAGGGGTTCCCTGCATTGGACTTCAAAGGTGGAGAGGAGGACCTGGGCAACAACTATTGACAAAGACCTTTCTGAAAAGTGTGCTGTGGTCTGATGAATCAACATTTTAAACTGTTAATGGAAATCATGGACGTTGTGTCCTCCAAACCAAAGAGGAAAAGAAGAATCCAGACTATTATCAGCACAAAGTCCAAAATCAGCATCTATGTGGTATGGGGGCATATCAGTGCCCATGGCATCATGGGTAATTTGCACATCTGTGAAGGAAGCATTAGCCGAAAGGTACATCCAGGTTTTGTGGCAACATATGCTGCCAACCAAGCAACGTCTTTTTCGAGGACGTCCCTGTTTATTTCAGCAATACAATGCCAAGACACATTCTGCACATTACAACAGTGTGGCTTTGTAGTAAAAGAGTGCAGGTACCAGACTGGCCTGCCTGCAGTCCAGACCTGTCGCCCATTGAAAATGTGTGGCACATACCCCGGACTGTTGAGTAACTGAAGTTGTACATCAAACAAGAATGGGAAAGAATTCCAGCTACAAAACCTCAAAAATTAGTGTCCTCAGTTCCAAACGCTTACGAAGTGTTATTATAAGGAAAGATGGTGTAACACAGTGGGAAACATGACCTCGTTCCAGCTTTTTAGAAACGTGTTGCAGGCATCAAATTCAAAATGAGTGAATACTTCCAAAAAACACCCAAGTTTATCAGTGCGAAGAATAAATATCTTATCTTGTAGTGTATTCAATTGAATACAGGCTTGTATTTATGTTTCACATGACATCCTTACTTCATTGGATTTGAAGTTACAGATTAGAATATTTAAATCAGTTGATGTTCGTAGTTTTTTTTTTCTTCTTATAATTGGCATGATCAACTGTTATCATTTTTATTTATTCATGTCAAGACAATCCCTTTGCAAGTAGTCCATGTCACTAAAACTAAGCCATTAGCCAGCTGTCACATTCTTGCTAACTCTGTTTTTTTTTCTGGTGGGTTAGAATTCAGAAGTAGATCATAAAACTCTAAAATTGTCTCAGAAATAAGACTGAAGAGATGATCACTCGAAGACAACACAATAAGGTATAAACATCCTCACATATTACCAGAGTTCTTTGACTTGACATTCTTGGGTGTTGACGGCGACTTTGGAGGGGACATTTCTGCTTCTGCTTCATCACTCTGACTGGGGTCCTCATCACACTCCTCCCTCATGGACAGATCTGGACAGAGGTAAAGAATTAGGAATATAAAATAAAAGAATAAATAAATTACAGTATAAATTAATCTTATTGAGCCTAAGTGAACTCCTGACCTTGCTTGTTGAGGACAGACTCCTCTGCTTTGCCTTCAGTTTTGGGCTCCCCCTCATCAGGGATCTTGCTGGCCATGGTGCTTGACACGTAGAACTTGTTGATGTCCAGGGTGGTCTTACTGAAGGGCGACATGGTGGAGTGCATGCTTGCATAGCCATTGGGGGAGCAGCTGAGTGCAGCCAGGTCTAAAGCTTTGCCCCCTGTGATGATGGGGATGTTGAGCGAAAGCTTGCGTCGACGATTGGGGGAGGACGACTTGGTGATGGAGAGGGGGGGAGGGGAGGAGAACTTGCGACTGGCACGCGGCGACGTGGGTGGCTCGCCATATAGGAGTTTGTTGTTCTGGCTGCTGGCGAAGAAAAGCTCCAAAGAGCTGCATGAAGGAGAGAGAGGAGGAGAACAGTAAATATATAAAAAATATATATAAAAAAACTAAAATGAATCAATTTTCAAATTTGGGGTAATTATTCCCAGGAATCTGGGCTGGAGAGAGCAGAAAGAAATGATTCACTGAACACCTGGTGTCTGTGCACAGAAGCCGAGAGGGAAGACATTAACCACACAGCTCTTTGGGAGCTCCTGCCTCTTTTATTTAAGCTACATTGTTTAAGACAGCATCCTCCTTGCACTGAGAGCCACCCCCTCTGAAGGCCTATAAATAGCATGTCAAGTGACAGTGTGGGAGGCACGGGTGCTGCCAACAGCAACCAGCCCAGGGAAGGCCCACAGAGACACGGGGGGAGAGAAACAGAGAGAATAGGGGAGCCAGAGACAGGCGGAGAGGGGAAAAGTGGGAGACAGAGGTGCAGTGCAAAAAAAACAACACAGGGGAAAAAACAGTGCGGATGAAGGCAGGAGCAACACGGTGGATTAGGATCCCACTGCAGAGAAACCCGCCGAAGTGGGCTGATGGGAAGCCGTCTTCCTCACTTGGTGGTAGCTGCAGCCATGTTGAGTCTCCTCGTTTAAATTTGCAGTGCAGTGAAAGAAAGAAAGCGACGGGAGCAGGGGTGAAAATGAGGGGCACAAAAACAGGTAGGGAGCACAGGAGGAACATGAGGAAGTCAAAAGAAAGTGAGAAAGACACAACACGAAAGACAAGAGAAAGTCTGGAGAGGACAAAAAAAGTGGAGGGGACATAATTGAGCAGGAGAGGAGAGAGAGGTGGGAGGGAAAAAGGAGGAGGAGGAAGAGGAGGAGAGTAGGGTCTGGGTGCAAAACACCTCCATCAATATTTAATACCGTTGAGCCGCTGCAGATGATGGGAGAAAGGTAAAGAGAGAGGGAGGTATGGAGAGAGTGAGGGAGGGAGAAGACGAAGAGAAAAGGAGAGGGTGGGGTCCTGCAGCAGAGTGAAGGGTTGCCATGGTGACAGCGCAGCGGAGAGGGGAATGGTCAGACTTGTGGAAAGAAAAATAAAAGTGAGAGAGGGAAAAGGGTGAAAGAAAGAAGGAGGAAGAGAAGGGGGAGGGCTTCGGGAGAGGTGGGTGGACGTAGGAGCCCAATTATGTGTGACGGTGGACAGACGTCAGAGGAGTGGATGTGTTGGTGTGACCTCTCACTGCCACTGCGACTGCCTCTGCTCCGGTCCCCGTTCACCTGGACAGACCATAATATCATGACGGGCTGCTTACTGAGAGTCCACGTGAGAGGATTCAGACACCAGGGAGGTCCCACCTTTTCACTGCACCATTACAGATCTGAATGATGCTGCATCCTCAGGAGGAAATGTGAAGGAATCCAAACTTAGCTCCTTCTTTAATTGTGGAGCTACAGGGATCAGCGTGGAGGAGTTTAGCGTTACAAACTATTTAAACTGTTATCTAAAGTGTCCACATATCGAAGGCTGTGCAGTTGTCACATATTTGTACTCTGGTCTTCAGAAGCACAGCAAATTGATTTGCCTCATTATTTAAAGGTACATACTCATTACTGAAAGATACTTATATAATATTTTTCTGTTGTCTGAGTGATACAGCTTGAATTTGATCACATCTTATTTGCCCTCAGAGCTCCTTTAACGGTTGGTTTACTGTTATACAACCAGCACGATGCTTTTTCACATCATGAGGCGGCTTCACACTCCTTTCTGCTCACCACCTTTTTGTTTGTACTGTGAATACGTGAGTTTGCACACACGCAGTGCTGATATACAGCTAAAACAGTCATGATAGTGTCTGCTCCCACCATCTAGGATGTCTTGCAAACATTACATGGATACCACCAGAGTGTGATTTTGCATCCTGCTTTGTCTGCTATGACCCTTCCACCCTAATCTGACGGGAAAGATGGCATGCTGGGAGGGACGTGTGAGTTATATTTTGGAAAACGTCAGAAGCAGGCTGCATGTTGAATATGTGACATGGGCTTAAGGGTTTCTGCGAGGCTGTGCATCAGCGTAGGCAAACATCCATGAGCTGAAATGGTTGTGTGATTTTGGGTGACTTGCTAATCTTTGTGTATCTTAGCTGATACATTATTAGCATTTAATGATAGCATTTTACTCAAAACAGTTTAATTTATTTCCAAACCAGTTATAAGCAAAACAACTGTCTTGTTTTTTTTAATATAAAAACATGGCAAAGATATTTAAGTGTTTTAAAATTTTGATCTGATGGTTGTGCTAAATAAAAAGCCTCTTTCACAAATACACACTAATGAAGTTTTCTAACTCTTTTCAGGAGCTCTGGGCCAAAACTCTTCCAGAGATGCTGGTTTTCAACATAGACAATAAAAGACATGAACAGCGTGACACTCGGCTCAAAATGAGGACGCCACAAAAACCGTTTTCCCTGGTGACGGGCTGCAGTGTAGGTCAAAAACTTTGTCCCATCATTCATTCCAGATAAGAGGTGGTAAAACTTTCAAAAATTAACACTCCTCGTAGAAATGTTAAACACATCCTTACGCTGCACCATGGCGGCCAATGGCGATGCCTCTGACGGGGTTCTTTGGTTTCAAAACCATGCAAGGGCAAAAGGCTTGGTCAGGCAGGATGACGAGATCATGTTCAAAGCTATAAAATACGAGATTTGTTGACATTTCTATCAATGCTACTTGCGAGCAAAAGTTTTGTGTTTTTGTCAATACTGCTAAGACTTTTTTTTTGACAAATTAGACTTTTTCCAGAATCACGAGATTTGAACTTTCTTTCCAGTGGATTAACAAACTCTAGTTAAGACATTTCTGAAACATGTCACTCAATGCGTCACTTACCGGGCGGGGATGGCACTGATGGGCTTCTTATAGATGGTGATGAGCTTGTCCAGCACAACATCAGCGCTGGTGAAGACTCGATAAGAATGGAGGAAGGTGTTCAGGAAGTCGATGGAGAGGAAGCGCAGGTCAGTCAGCCTCTCGAGCAGGCGCTCCACACTGGCGTAGCGGATCTGCAGCACCTTGCAGGAGTTCATCATCTTGCTGAAACGTATGTCGACGTCATCACAGTACAAGCTGGTGTCTGATCTGTGGTGGAGTTAAAGAGACGTTAGGAGCGTTAGCCACAAGGATTGAGCTGACTTGAAGACTTTTTATGTTCTTTTCTGGGTCAGTCTATAGAGTCTTAAACCTGCCTAACTTTGTTTCCCATCGTAAAAACACTGAAAAAGTCTATGCAGACACAGGAGAAGGTTAACTTTGATATCTAAAAAAAGAGGGAAAACTAGAATGGATACTTTCAGAAAAACATTGTGAAGCCAAGTCAGGCTACAACATAATGCTGAATCTTTGATATTGTTGTATATCTCTGTTAAAACAAATTTGATACATTTTTAATTCAGAAAAAAATTGAAATAAAAGCTATTTTATTTTCATAAGTTAATCTGTTTTACACTTTTGACTATTTTCAACAGCTAAATAAGGTTTATTTTGAGATTATGATCATTGTGATTGTTTAGGTTTGAAGTTAGAGATAAGATAAGATAAGATAAACCTTTATTAGTCCCACAGGGGGAAATTTCGGCTTTACAGCAGCAGCAGGATACAAAAGAAACATAGAAAGATTTACAAATGAAACTCTAGGTAATTAGAATAAAATAGACAATAAACATAAATACAATTCAATGAAAATAAATGAAAGAGCATGAGCCTTTCAGTAATATTTACAAAATTAACATATGAAAGAGATCTGAACAGTATTTACAATATATAAGAAAATCAGTGTTTGTACAGTATTGAACAAAGAATGATGGATTTGGAGTCCTTAAATTAAAACAGATTATTGCACACTGGAGAGGTTTTTGTTGTACAGTCTAACAGCTGCAGGAAGGAAGGACCTGCGGTACCTCTCTGTCACACACTTCGGGTGGAGCATCCTGTCACTGACAGAGCTCCTCAGTGCAGTGAGTGTGTGTTGGAGGGGGTGAGGGTCTCTGTCCATGATCGCGGACAGNTTTTCACAAATGCACAGAACATGACACATTTACAGTTCATAAGATAAGATAAGATAAGATAAGATAAACCTTTATTAGTCCCACAGGGGGAAATTTCGGCTTTACAGCAGCAGCAGGATACAAAAGAAACATAGAAAGATTTACAAATGAAACTCTAGGTAATTAGAATAAAATAGACAATAAACATAAATACAATTCAATGAAAATAAATGAAAGAGCATGAGCCTTTCAGTAGTATTTACAAAATTAACATATGAAAGAGATCTGAACAGTATTTACAATATATAAGAAATCAGTGTTTGTACAGTATTGAACAAAGAATGATGGATTTGGAGTCCTTAAATTAAAACAGATTATTGCACACTGGAGAGGTTTTTGTTGTACAGTCTAACAGCTGCAGGAAGGAAGGACCTGCGGTACCTCTCTCTCACACACTTCGGGTGGAGCATCCTGTCACTGACAGAGCTCCTCAGTGCAGTGAGTGTGTGTTGGAGGGGGTGAGGGTCTCTGTCCATGATCGCGGACAGTTTTGCTGTAGTCCTCCTCTCCACCACCTCCTCCACAGGCTCCAGAGGGCATCCCAGGACCGAGCTGGCCTTCTTTATCAGTTTGTCCAGCCTCCTCCTGTCAGCTGCTGTGATGCTGCTCCCCCAGCAGACCACTCCGTAAAAGATGGCAGAGGCCACAACAGAGTCATAAAAGGTCCTCAGGAGTGCCCCCNGTCCTTAAATTAAAACAGATTATTGCACACTGGAGAGGTTTTTGTTGTACAGTCTAACAGCTGCAGGAAGGAAGGACCTGCGGTACCTCTCTGTCACACACTTCGGGTGGAGCATCCTGTCACTGACAGAGCTCCTCAGTGCAGTGAGTGTGTGTTGGAGGGGGTGAGGGTCTCTGTCCATGATCGCGGACAGTTTTGCTGTAGTCCTCCTCTCCACCACCTCCTCCACAGGCTCCAGAGGGCATCCCAGGACCGAGCTGGCCTTCTTTATCAGTTTGTCCAGCCTCCTCCTGTCAGCTGCTGTGATGCTGCTCCCCCAGCAGACCACTCCGTAAAAGATGGCAGAGGCCACAACAGAGTCATAAAAGGTCCTCAGGAGTGCCCCCTGCACCCCAAAAGACCTCAGCCTCCTCAGCAGATATAGTCTGCTCTGACCCTTCTTGTAAAGTGCAGCAGTGTTTACAGTCCAGTCCAGTTTATGGTTGAGGTGAACACCCAGGTACCTGTAAGATGCCACCATCTCGATGTCCCTTCCCTGGATGTTCACGGGTGATGGGGGGGAGTGGGGGCGCCTGCGGAAATCCACGACCAGCTCCTTGGTCTTTTCAGGGTTGATCAGCAGGTGGTTCCACTGGCACCAGTCCACAAAGTCCTGGATGAGTTCTCTGTACGACCTGTCGTCCCCGTCTGTGATGAGGCCGACGATGGCAGAGTCGTCAGAGAACTTCTGCAGATGGCAGGTGGGGGACAGGTGGGAGAAGTCAGCAGTGTAGAGGGTGAAGAGGAACGGCGCCAGCACCGTTCCCTGTGGGGCCCCTACGCTGCAGAGGACAGTCTCTGACACTCCGTCCCGGGTCCTCACGTACTGTGGGCGGTTAGTGAGGTAGTCGTATTCGGTCACACACTCCACAACCAGGTGCGGTCTCACGAGGTCGAACAGGGAGTCCTACCAGCCGGACTACCACAACTTTCGTGACGACTCCAGGTCCTTTTCCTGGGCTTGTCTCGAGGGCCCGCTGAGGTCCACCCTCAGGGCTCGATGGAGGAGGAAAATGATGGCGTCGTCCACTCCGATACCAGTCTGGTACGCAAACTGCAGCGGGTCCATGGATGAGCTCACCAGGGGGCGCAGGTGAGCAAGGACCAGCCGCTCCAGGGCCTTCATGAGGTGTGATGTGAGGGCCACTGGTCTGTAGCAGCTAGGGTCCTTTGGGTGGGGGGNAACGTATGTCGACGTCATCACAGTACAAGCTGGTGTCTGATCTGTGGTGGAGTTAAAGAGACGTTAGGAGCGTTAGCCACAAGGATTGAGCTGACTTGAAGACTTTTTATGTTCTTTTCTGGGTCAGTCTATAGAGTCTTAAACCTGCCTAACTTTGTTTCCCATCGTAAAAACACTGAAAAAGTCTATGCAGACACAGGAGAAGGTTAACTTTGATATCTAAAAAAAGAGGGAAAACTAGAATGGATACTTTCAGAAAAACATTGTGAAGCCAAGTCAGGCTACAACATAATGCTGAATCTTTGATATTGTTGTATATCTCTGTTAAAACAAATTTGATACATTTGTAATTCAGAAAAAAATTGAAATAAAAGCTATTTTATTTTCATAAGTTAATCTGTTTTACACTTTTGACTATTTTCAACAGCTAAATAAGGTTTATTTTGAGATTATGATCATTGTGATTGTTTAGGTTTGAAGTTGGGTATTATGTTATGTCATTGAGGTTTCTTACTCGTGTATACAAATATAGTCTTACTTTGTTAGTTGGGGCAGTTAGTTTCTGCATCTTTCATGCATTGGTCATGCAGTTATGTCATATGAATGCCAGTCTCTGTTTGTGCATGTATAATGGATGTGCATTTGTATTCTTACTTAATCATCTGTGGCACGCTGACTTTACTGTTTTCCTCAAAGGCATTCATCATCAGTCCGTTGCAGCGAATGTTGTCAATGCACTGGGTGTAAAAGACAGAGAGAAAAAAAGGTCCAGACAGTTCACAAACCTGATGAGACAAGTTTCTACTCTTGTTGGCCATAAGCCATGCTGTGTTTTTCATTAGTTTAAAGTCCTGAAAGTAACTTCTACTCCTCTACTATACAACAATAACTACTTTTATATTAGGAATAAAAGACTGTCCACACTCATTGTTGAAACACTACACCCTAATCTCCTAACCTTCTGAAGACTTGCTTCCAAACAGTACTTCACAGACTCTTTTTGAAACCCTTTATTACACAGGTGGGGACATGTACCTGGCTGATGTCGCTGGTCCATGCTGACTTCTCTTGTCTGGAAGAAGCCACCAGGATGACGGTGTAGGGCTGGACATCTTTGGGCTCCACCATCACTTTAAAATCCAGGTGCTCTGTGTCCTGGCCGCTCCGCTCCCCTTTGGCTGTAAGAAACGATTACAGCAGCAGCTTTTTTAGTGTGTCAGCAAAATAAACTATAGTGAAGGCAAAAAGGAATACAATTTTTGAAAAAGAAATTCATGACAACTTGGCTTTCCTTGTGATTAAATTTGTACACTAATTGATGTGTTGTTGTTTTGTGGTTGATTTGTGCAGTCAGAAATATGCTATTTCATTTGTGTTGTTAGACTTTACATCCAGTTATCTTAGAAGTTACAGTCATAAGAAAAAAATAAATGTGTTTTTGTTTTAGTCCTCGAGCTTATTGTACCTTTTATGCTCGTGATGAAGAATGCTGAAGGAAAAATATCACATTAATGCCAATAATTGATGAAGAAAAATATGTTGTGGAATAACATCACCATTTTTTAATGTTGTCTGTCAAGTTTCAGATTTTAAATGGGGGTTATGTTTATTGGTGTAATAGAAAACAATGCATGACTTCATGTTTTAATCAGATATACAGCACTTACAAACTTCTGCATCTACAGATGAAGAAGTAATGTGAACATTGTTTAAGGTGTAACTCACACTCATCATCAGTTCCCTCCGGCTCCTCCATCAGTGTGCAGTCTATGAGAGACACAGTCCCGTTCTGTGACAGTGGGTCAAAGGTCAAACAAAGCTTGTTACCCACTAACACACAAAGGTCACTCATTTATGTTTCAATCTTACTAAAAGTATTAAAAAACACATTTGAAGTTAAAACAGACCAGATCAAAAAGTAGACTAGTGGTATCATCATTTTTATTGCTGATTTTCTGTGACTAATAAAATGACCGGCCTGACAGATCATTATCAGGTAACATGATACCTGTCTGTGTGTTATTTTTACTTTTATCTTACACTTTGAAAGGACAACTCATAGGTAAAAAGTGCAGTAAAAGACCTGGATCAGTGTTGCACCTTTGCTGCCTCTGCCACTTGTAAACTGGAGTAAACTCATGTATGAGAACTGTGAGACAAATGTCCTCTTAAATGAGATCCTGCTGTACCTTAGTGATGTGCAGTTTCCCTCCAGAGCCACGTGTACAGATGATGAGATGCTTGGAGAAGAGGAAACATTGTCTCTCGCCTTCTTTCTTCAGAGACAGAGAGCCCAGTCGGCCTCTCGTGATCTTCCCTTTCTCACTCATGGGCACCTGGATCAGAGAACCTGTAAACACATGGATACATAATGCAGCACTTGTTATTTAATCTAAACAACTAAATCTAATGCAAAGTCTATGTTCTGGTATGATGTGGATTATATGTGGACTGAAGTGTTAAAAGACCAATGCATGTTTCTTTATGTAGCTGCAAACCTAAAATGCAAAGCCTGTGTGAGTGGAAAATAAAGACTCTCTTTAGTTTTCGCTGCATTAAAATATATCTCAGGCATGTGATTGTGCATCAGCCTTCAGTGGTTTCTTCACCTGTCAGCACAGGTGGAGAAAGTTTCACATAAGAAAATTCTGCAAGAAGCTTTGTCCTCTTGCTTCCTTGAGATTGATGAGTGTCAGGTAGTAAGAGGTTTGCAACTTATTAAATGTCTACATCAACAGTTCACAGCAAAGGTTATAAATAGATGAACAAATTTCACAATAAATGTTTCACCGATCAAAAACTTTATTAAATAAGTTATTTTTGTGATTTGTCCTTGAAACAAACTTACCTTGTCTCACAAATGTCTGACTGGTGTCCAGAAGCACTTCACAGCCCTCCACGATCATTCGCTCGATGGCGAGGTTCTTCCTGATGTTCTCTGTCTCACTCACCTCATCATGCATGATTCTGAGAGGAAATATATATTAATTCACAATATGATGATGCACAAATTACTCAGGTGCCGCACAGGTGATGACTTGGCACTTGATTTTCCCAACTTAACACAAAAAGATGCTCTGACATTTATCAGACTTATTCATGCTTCCGCCTTTAGTTTAATAAGTGATCTATTTTTATTTTCTTTCTTTTTAAAAAGTTGCACAAGAATTAAGGATTTGAAAATACTGAGTAGTCTGACTGTTGACCTACCGGGAAAGTTCCTCCAGTTTTGACTTGGCGTAATCCAAACTGTTCCTCTCCACGTGCTCGTGGGGTGTGTGAGCCAGCAGCTCATGTAATGTCAGGATGTAACGGGGAATCTGTGTGGCGACACAGTACTTATCCATATTTTCTTTTGGTTGTTACAACATTGAATGAGTCCACGATCTAACCTTGAATCATACCTGAAACATGGGGTAGGTGAGGAAGGTCTCCAGCGTCCTCTCCTCACAGTCCGGTTTGGACTCGTACTGCTTGAGCAGCTTATCAAAGTCCCGGTTCTGTTTGCAGTGGGCCAGGATTTGCAGGCTGTACTGGTGGTTCCTCACAAACTCCTGGTAAATGTTCAGCATCGGCAGCAAGATGTCAAACAGATCGGCTGTAAAGACAAGCGCACATCTCGATGGATACGTTCAACATGTTTGTGTTTTGAGTGACAGACTGAAATTCAAACAAACCCAGATAACAACTGTCTCTCTTACCCAGCACAAGTGTGGGCCAGCTGGCTATCCGAGCCTTCAGGCCCTGGTAGAAGATCTGGTGGAGGAACATGATGGTCTCGCTGATGAGATAAAATAGAAAAATAGTGTACATTAGCTTTTGTTTCTCCTTCTTGCTGCTGTCACTACACTGAGTCACTCCACCATCACACCCAGTCTCACCAACACACACCTGTTAAGGAAGATGCTGCTGACATCATCGTGTGTGATTGGCGGCTTCTTGGAGCTGGCAGCCATGCGTAGGGGCCGTAGAAAGTTGTTGACTAGGATGTGGAGTTGCTGGACGTATTCGGCCTCAGCTTCCAGCATGCTGAACACAACCTGGTTCCTCTTCCTCATGCTCTCAGCGTGAGGTGAGCGAATGTAGTCCTGGATGATGGTTTTCCATTTCCTACGGCAAATCCAGCCTCGCAGGAAACTCTGAACCTGTGTCAGAGATGAAAGAGCAAACAAAAGTACATTTTACCAGGTTAGAGTGAGTTCACAGGACACATATCCACAGATACTTGCTACAAATAGGAGCAATTAATCGCACACTTGTCTACATATTACCACTCAGGGACATGTTTAAGATACCTGCCATTATGATACCAAAAAAACAACAACAATAGAACAAAAATTAGCATTTCATCAATGTTGAGAGTAGCAACCAACCACTGAATCACATTCTTATGACCAATGACAGCATCTTTCAGATTATTTCAACTTCTGCTAAATATCAGAAAAAAAAGAATACACATTTATCCTTGTAAGTCTTAGATCTGTATCTTCAAAGCTAAAGCTAGCTCAAGTTAGAGATGTTGTAGTGACACCAGCAAGAAAATGACACTTGACTAAAGTTTCCATAAAGCACATTGGAACAAAGAGTTGCCTTGTGCTTATCCTGCTTGAATTAACATTCAACAAATTTGAACTATGTTTTTAAATGTCAGGGGGTGAAAAAAGTATCAGATAAGTTGTAAGCTCTCTTTTGATAAAAATCAGCTCCAAAAAATGAAAAAAAATTTTTAAAAAAGGCTGTTGCGGAGGAAGAGCTCCTATATGACAACTAAAAAGATGATGAAGTCTTTGAAACCTGATTCAGAAACTGTTCAAACTCCTGGTAAAGCAGATCAACCCCCCCCCTCCCCCTCAAACTTTGTCTTCTTTGTATCATGGTGACTCTTTAATTCAAAACTACTCATTAAAAACAAACCCGATCTCACCTTTTTGATCTTCTTGATCTCGGTGTCGTCATCACTGGGGGGAACCTCTGGATTGGACTGGATCTTCTCATTGTCCTTGAGAAGTCCAGCAATCTAATGCAACCACAAATCAAACATTGGTTTGTATTAGTGAGCTGTCAGTGTGTACTTCTAAATATCGTCATTATCATTTTCTTACTGTCAACATTATCAATATACATTACCTTGTTCATATGAATTTATGTTACAAATTTCCCTAGCTGGATCATACTTTTACTTTCCTTAACGTTATTTTATCTACTTTGATTTTGAACTAAAACAGACTTTAGCCAAACTTAAATAATAGTAATATTAATAATAAATTAATAATGTGCTAATAAAATCTCTATGGAGGTCATGTCTTTTCCTGACACTTAATTGTCATATATAGCATGATACTGTATGATACTGAATTATATGAACGCATTCTACTACCACACCAGGAAAAAAAGCTTTTTGTCTCATATTACAATATCATGTTATAAGTTTAATGTTTTTTCATGATACTGAATTTATCACGTTATTTGGTGATAATGAAGTATCATAATTCTGTATCACATTATAACGTGATCATTTATAACCACAAAATACCATGAAACTCATCACTTTATGCCATGATATTAAAAGGTTCTTTTCTGGTGTGGCAATAATACACATCCATAAGGCTTGGTAAATCTCAGAGACACTTTACAACACCTGAAATCAATACTTAACCAGGAATAGACAAAATTACACGTTAACTGAACAAAACAAAACAAAACAGTCGTCCAATCAAAAATTAATAGCTAACTTAAAAAGGAGATTTTTTTATCAGAAATTTGAATGTTGATGGGATACATGTAGGGAGTGAATTTATGAGAGAGGGAGCCGATGGAGAGGACTCTGCCCCCCCAGGTTGGGCTCAAACAAAACACCCCAAAATCCATTACTTACCTGATACCTTAAACCTCATTACTACTTCACACTTTGGCCTTGAAAAGTGAGACAGTTTATTATCCTTTTCTACTGCAGACTGCTGTGTTAGGCACAACAGAAGCTGGTTCATTCATATTGAAAACATTCAATTCAACTAAGGCTATCCATTAGCACATTAAAAGGAGATGCATTTGATCTGGTTTAGACTGAATAATGAGGACACAAAACACTCAACAGTATTGCGGGGTCTTTAATAAGGACATCCCAGAGTGCTGTGAGCTACAACACAAGCTGTGTGCAGCAAAATAACCTGGTTTGGTATCTGCGAAGTGATTTTTGTCTTTTCGTCATAGAATTTAAACTTAAGCTCAGACTTTCACTTCTTTCTTTTCTCTCTCTGCCTCCTCTGTGCACGTTACTCTAAATCAAATTACACTCACACATTTACAGATAATACTAGCATGAAATAACGAGGCGAGTTACCTCTGATTTCAGCCGCTCTATCTCAATTTCCCCATCCTCTATCTGTTGTCGAAGTTGCTTGGCAACCGTTTTCTCCGTCTCCACTATTTGGAGTAGATGGAGATACTTCTGCATGAGGGTCTCATGCTCTGTGGCCAGGTTCCTGTAACTACACACACACACACACACACACACACACACACACACACATAGAGAAAGTCATTGTCAGGACCTCATTAACACATGCTTCTCTGGTTTTATCAAAGCAAACCTCTGATTAGCCTGCGTGCATGGGCTTAAGAAACCATTTCTTCAAACAGTTGCAGGCCTGGCTGACCATGTGAAGAGGCTGCATGCATTAGCAACAGCTGTCGACTTAAACCAGCTAAACAAATGTTTTTAAAACACGGCTTGTTGAGCTGAAATATGCTAAATAATAAATGTGTTCAGAAAGAGAATCCAGAGATCAGATAGTTTCCTAAAAAGCTGCATAATGAAACCCTTTGCCTCTTTTTTTCTCTGCTGTCCAACATGAACATATTTCAGACAAACTTCTACTGCTTTGACTGAGCACCAATCAATACAATCTTCAATGAATCCAATCAATTGACCTTTTGCCATACAAATGCACACTGCTGACATTTAGAGTGATTGTGTTACTTGGCTTTTGTGACCCTCTTTTGTTCCAGAAACTTAAAGGAACATTTTGCTCATTATACATCTCTTTACTCAATAAAATGAGTTTGAAACACAGGTTCAAACTATTTGATTACAAATTTACTTTCATAGCAACAACAAAACAGGTCTACACACAAGACAATTGGGAGTGAAAACTTGGTCTTATGGAAATATCACCATGATAATCGATTGCATGGTCATACAATTTGGTACCAACCTCTACGTCACCAGTTGGATCACTTCTTCTACCTGGATGACTTACTAACCACCCTCTCAATGTGTGGTAAATTGCCCCATCTATTGTTTTTTACATTCTCACATAAATTCCAAAAAAAAAATCTTTTTTGAGACCACATCGTTTTTTCTTTCATTTATTGCCCCACAGTATATTAACCCCTTATTTATATATCATATCATGTTAAAAACAGGAACCCATCATCTGCTACAATAACTCAAACATTGATATGAAGTAACAACACTGGATGTGTGCACTAAATGTGTGTAGGTTCTCAATCTGCTATGTATTTATATCATTTGAAGATTGTAAAAATCTCCAAATTTGTCAGCAAGGCTCTTCAAACAGCCTGTTTTAAAACAAAGCACCACATCTTCACGAGACTTGCTGAAATGAGCAGGTCAACGCAACTGGTTTGTGATATGTTGAAGGTGCAGGCCCAAAACTACTAGATCATTTGCTCTGCTATTTAGCTCTGCCCTACTGAAGGCTGGCCTATCAGTGGGGAGGGGAGTCAGGGAGTGGAAAGCCTTAAAGAGACAGCAGCTAAGTTGAGGTGTTTCAGACAGAGGCTGAAGTAAGGGGTCTCTAGAGGACCAGTGTGAGATGAAAGCATATCAACCTGAGCTTTTGCTTAGCAAGCAACTGCAGAACTGTTTTCAATACTATTAAGACACAACATGTTGACGTATTTTTATCTTCAAGTCCATTGAAAAAACAAGTTTAGTTACTTTTTTGGCAGATGAAATAAAACAACAAACCCATGTTTAAATTAGTGGTTGGTGTTAAAGCCAGCCAAGAATTCTCATTGGATGTGTTGCTATTTCTTATAGTCTAATGCGTGAGAGGTACCTGGCCTGTGTGATGGCAGCCACCCACTCATCACAGTCCTTGACGTCCTCTGTGCGTAGCTCCAAAGCCTTCTGGTTGTCATGATTGAACGTGACAGTGAAGTAATACTGAAAAACAACGTCAGGGAAAGAGTCATTTATTCAGGGAAAACATAATGATTTAACTTCTGATATCAAAATGCATTCCTCAGATGAGATAGAAGAAACCCTGTGAACAACAACTTTATCACTGATCAGCTTTTACTTAAACCTCATTTCATTAAATTCAAACTCAGAATTAGACCTGCTTGTATTCACACATGCATGCCCAAGTCTGTGGATGTGTGGGAGAGATCCTGAGGGAAAAGTCTTGAGAGAATCATTATAAAGCCTCTGTGCATTCTGGCTGTAACCTGGCAACTCACCTCTGAATTGGTGGAAGCCTCACGACCGACACGTTATTTTGCTTTAGCTTTGAGTCACTGATTTGGCTGCGTTTTACAGACACAAACATTTCAACCTCTTCACGTTTTCACCCATTATCTCTGGTGACCTGACAGGTCCTGAAGGTTTTTATGGTTATGGCAGGTTTGGCACACGATGACGAGCTTTTCCCTTTAGCCTCAGCGGACAAACACCTCAAGTCAACACAGATGTGGTCTCAAACATTAAGGTGCAGACAGTGGTTTCAACGCATCAAATTATATAACACTGATGCATTGTAAATAGACCCCACAAATCCGATATATTGGATTTTTTATCCCTCCCAAATGCCAAGAACAAATCATTTGTGAAGGGGAGTAATGTTCCATATTTCCTGATGAGCAGCAGAAAGGCCCTTTGTCAATAATGCGCTTCCCATCTCTCGCTTCCTGTGAGCTAGTGTGTCAAGCCTTTTAGGAAGCTATATTTAGCTCCACATCACCACATTTTTTCAAAGAGACTTTATCTCTCGGGAAGTGAGACAACATAGTAAATCCTTATTTAAAACCTATGAGTTTTAATTGTTTAATTCTCACCAGGATAGAGAAAGGGATCATATTAAGCACATTCAGTTATGTAATAATGTTAGTGCTATCCTCCCAGTGCTGGAGTTCATAGTATTTTTTACCTGTTTGAACCTTTATGATGTTTTAACTGAATGGATAAACATTTCAAAGCACTGTCTGAACAGTGCTTTGAAATGTTTATGCACATTTTCTCACAAATGTTACAGTGCAGCCAGCTGCTCAATTTTTTGTTCTTATTTCTGTCTAGGGATCCACTTGAAACGTAGTCACATGTATTTTTACATGATCTTTGGGGTTGATAAGTGTTCATAGTATATTTTCACCATGAACATAATACATGGTTGTAGTATCCGTAATATTAACTTTCTGTTTTTCCAATGAAGCTTCAAAGCCTATTACTGTGATCGCAAAATTGAAAAAGCAAACTTTGTCGGAGTTAAGATGAGTTTGGATTCAGACCTTTTGAAGTCAGTTACAGCCTCTCAGTTCAGCTTGTGGGTGTAATATTCTTAATAAATTAGTTATAACATTCTTCCTTGTTATGACCAATTTTTTCAACGTTGATACACAAATTGATAACCAATGATTATCAGGCCAGTTCTTTTCTTGTTATCCTATAACTGCAAATAGCATGATGGTGTCAGTAGGCTTCCTTATAACTGAAGACTAAAGGCAATGTTTGAACCAATCAACATAATAGTGTTTGGGGTTTTTTGTACCATACAATTTCACTCAAAATGTAAACCAAGAAATTATACCCTTGTAAAAACAACAGGAAATATATTTTAGATATTGATATTGAATGTGTGAATGGTGAATTCAAAACAATAACTGGTCTTCTCTGGTTTTGTTGCCTTGTATTATTATCATTTTTTTAATGTTACAGCCACTTCCTAATTACAACTCATGAGACTTAGAGGAATTAAGCTTGGTAGATTGACCTAAAAACTTCAACCAGAAGACAACTAATTGTTTAGGCTAATAGACTTATTGATTAATATTTCCTAAGTTAATTTCAATTTTTAAAATCAAATAGAGCAGGTTAGTCACTAGACATCAAAGTTTAGCTTTTACGCTGTTTCTTCCCATCTTTATCGCATAACATCACCCATCCCGTTTCTCATAAGCTCATATTTGCTGCACTTGCAAAGTGAAGCACAATCCTGAGGCATGTTGCACATTTTATTGGCCCCTTCAAACACACTTTTTCAGATGCAAATAGGGGTTGCCATAGTAACTGTGGGTTTAAACGTAGCTCGCCTACTAAATGGGGACTAAGAACATTTAAAAAGTAGAACACTCCAAAGACTACAATAAGAACACAGACAGACAGACAGACAGACAGACAGACAGACAGAGACAGACAGACAGTGAGACAGGGAGGGAGAAAGATCTTTTGCCTGTTTGAGGAGCGAGAGCTATAAAAAGCCTGCAAGGTGGCGGTTGGCTTGGCATCTATTCGCTGCATTGTCCCTCTCCCTGTCACACACAGATAAGATCCAGGCGTCGCCTGGCCATTCCTCCTGCAGCTCTGACACACACACACACACACACACACACACATGAAAACACACACATTCTGACTGTACATGTCCAAATCAGTTCAACAGAAATCTGGGATCTGTTGTAATCTGTGTATGTAACAGGTTCCGATGTCAAAAATCTACAGTAGCTTTGCCTCAGATGACCTCTGCAGGCAGCTCATTGACTGAGGCATCATTTTTTGTCTTTTGTTTTTTTTGCCTGCGAGGCAAAAATGAAAAAGAAATCTGTATCCTCTCAGACACCTGGAGCATTGATCGCACTTTCTGTCCTTGTTTCACCTTTTATATATCGACACTGGCGTATGCAGGAAGGCAAAGTAAACTTCAAACCCTGTGCAAGAGCCTCACAAGATGCACAAGTGTGGCTGCAGACTTGTAGGTAATGCTACACTGATAGAGGGTACATGAAGTTCAAGTCTTTGAAAAAAGCATCAACAGTTTTTGTATGAGTGCAAAGCTTGTTTCTCAAATGTTTTAAACACATTTTATGAAGAGACGCAAGCTGAACAGAGGACTGTGCTATGCTAGTTGAAGGCTTTCAAATTCATTTTATCTGCTGTTGAAATAAATTCAGCAAAGCAGCCTGCATGAATAGCTGTCAGTGGAAACGTCACTCAGTCAGTATTTCATCTCCTCTGACAGAAAACATCTTTTGTCATCGCTCTTAAGGAATCACACAAGACAGTGAGCAAATTCTTATAGTTCAGGAATGAGAAGGTTGTGCTTTAAATGCCTCTCAAACCATATCATGAGAAAGGTGAGCTGTTTTGGGTCTAGGAACACAAATCGTAAAGGTCTGAAAAAGAAAAATCTGTATTTGTTTTAAAACACTATATTCTGATTGGAGAAGTCACGTATTGAAGGAAGTAAATGATGAGTTGTCAGAGTTCAGCACCACGGACAGCGATAACAGGTTCGACTGATGGAGGCTGCCACATTAAGTCACTGCAGGAGTTTCTGCACACTCATTCTGAATTCATCCTGTCTGCGCTTCAACCGTGAGATCAACAATCATGTTGGACAATAAACAGGTACAACAACACAGCAGTGAAACTTGAACCTACAGCAAGGTAATAAATGTTTATTACCCGAGGATGGGTCAAAAGTAGTTTTGACTGGGTTATCAAACCACCCATTTTTGCTTTGGGTACAATGTGCAGTGAATAAAATGAGCATTATTAATTGAGAAAGTCTAGCAGATGAGACAAACATCATTTCAGACCTTTGAAATGTTTTCACTGAGAGATTTTAGACAAAAAATAAAAATCTGATATAGGACTCTGAAAAGATGCATGTAATGCCCAAACAAACATGGAGCTGTTCATTTGCTGTCTTCAGTTTTTATTAGCAAGGTTTGGAAAATGGAAATAAGGCTTGAAAATAATTGTTTAAGCCAAGAACTTTTTCTGATGTACTCATACTGTTTTAATAGAGTTTACACACAGAAAAAATACTTTGTGTTTACTTATAACCACCAATGAACTTTTATATTATATCAAATTATGCAAATTTTACTCCAAAAGAATGTTTGATAACTATTGGAGTCCAGGAATCTTTTTAGTGCAGTTTTCATTGGCATATAACAGGTGTGCCAAAGCTTGGAAACATTAAAGGAGAAAGTTCCCTGACTCAAAAGTAGAAAAGATGAAATAAATTACCCAAATACACTTAGATTTACAAATTTATGTTAATGGCTTCAGCTGAAAAAAACCTGTCCACCTGTTGACAAAACAGCAGTGTCAAACATGTAAAATCACCCATCGTTCTGCCTTCTGTTCCCCTTCAGCTGTGGTACAGAGACACCTGTAAATGCTGCAGCTGTCAGGAGGTGGGTGCAGTCTCTCAGCTCCAGGCAGCTTGACCACAACACTCTTCTGTCTGTCTTTTATATGCTTCACTGCCACAAGCTTTATTTCTCCCAGCATCAGCCTTTCCTCTGCGCCTCTGAACTGTTCCTCTGGAGACAGCCGAGCTTTGGCTGAGATCATGTTTGAGTGTGTCACACTGGCTGTGACTTTAGCCATCACACATGTTAATCCGTGCCACTGTATGCCAGCGGCACTAACACGAATAAGGGGGGATGTCGAAGGAAACAAAAGCGAGCCTGGGGCATCGTTTGGTTCTCATTCAAGGCTGTCGTTAACAACCCAGTGATAATGAGAGAGCTATCAAATGAAGCAGCCGCTATGAACCGGAGAGACGCAGTTGCCAAGGTAGGATGCTATTAATATCAAGACAAGGAATTAAATCAATACGTCAAAACGACAGGGAAGGGGGCAGCTGCCTCCGCAAGATGGCAACCTGCAAAGTTTGGATGCTGGTTAAGTTTACTCGCTGCAGTCCCTGGGATGTCTAAAAATAAACACTTATATAAAAATACACGTGCTGCAGTAAATATTGGAATAACAGCGATAAAAGGAATACTCAGTACATGTGTTAGTAGAGTTTTCATAGAGAACTGAAATAAATCCTGATGAGTGGAAATCTTGAGGTATATTTTGGTATTTCGTGCCTCAGTCGCCTTTGAGGCTGCCCGCGAGGCTATTTTAGTGCTGAATCGAGACAATCAATCAGTTAGAATGACGCCATTACGTAACACTGAACGTCAAGTGAACATCTCTGGGACATTGTTTGCGTGATAAATAGATGATGGGATAAAAACAGCTACTGTGTCGTTCGTGAGCGAGTTTGCTGAGTACTTTCCCTCGTGAATGATACTTTCAAAATAGATACAAGTACAAATGGATCACGATCAACATCACTGATATGATGGTGCGTTCAAAGACACATTACCTGAACAGTGTAAGCCAGACTTAAGGCAGCCTCCTGCAGCTTACCTGCTTCTCTAAGCCTTCCTTCGCGGACAGAGACGGTTTAGGTGACGGTGCCCTGTCGCAAGCGCATCCCTCCAACAGGTACAGTCCGGAGGGGCGTGAGCTCGAGTCGTTTTCGAAATAAAAAAGCATATTCTGCAGCAGAGCGAACCACTTTGAATGCCATTTTGTGTTGTCTGAGCTTTTCTTACTCAAGCACCCTCGCCTCGTGCCATCCTTCTTTGCCAAAACAGCCAGATAGGTGATGTGGCCATCATTGAGTCTCATCCCTTTCTGCATTTTGGTTGTAAGAGGATCCGCGAGGATCTGCCTGCTGATTCTTACATGTTCTTCCTCTCAGCACCTCCGAAACACAGTCAGACTTGGTGGGCAGCAGCCCACTCCTGTGTGCCCATCTACAGTTGCCACACTAACGTCTGCAGCGGCAGCGAAAAAAGGACAAAAATGTGAGGGAGGAATGAAGGAAAAAGAAGACACGGGTGCACGTGGAGAGCCGAAGTTTCGCATTCAAACGCAGAGACTTCACACGGCGAGCATACCTCAGGAACCACGGAGCTGTTTGAGAAAACCTTCCTCATGAGCCTGGATCTCTCATGATGGGGACTGAGGTGTCCCCGTGTCTACACACGCGCACCGAGCGCGCGCACACACAGCATCCTGCTCTCACAGAGGGAGGAAGCGCAGTCACATGACCTGTCCCTGAGGAGCAGATTTCAGCACCTTGGACAGAAACTCTGAGAAACGAAAACACAGGCGAAGGACTCGGCTTTTTCTTGATGAGAACAATCTATTTATGTCTGTGAGAAGTTTCAAAAGTGACGTTTAGGGATTTGAAATTAAAAACAGTCCAGTCATTTTTATTATTTTCACAACTACTGAAGGATT
This sequence comes from Thalassoma bifasciatum, assembly GCA_008086565.1. Taxonomy (NCBI): domain Eukaryota; kingdom Metazoa; phylum Chordata; class Actinopteri; order Labriformes; family Labridae; genus Thalassoma; species Thalassoma bifasciatum. Next base: position 600,706 of record RPOG01000018.1, read on the forward strand.
CAAGGACTGAAATACCCATAAAACCCACAAATGGAAGAGATCAGAAAATGGTTCCAAAACAAACTTGAGCTGCTGAACATTTATTCTCATCACTGTTACCCAGACACCCTTCAGATTAGGGCAGCCATATAAAAGCCCAAAAAGAGGACCCCCTACCCAAAATATTGGAAACATTAAAAATGTACTGAATCCCTGTTTAAATTGAAAAACAACAACAACAACAACTAAAAACTGGCTTCAATGAGAATTCCTCTTTTCTTTTTCTTTTTTCTCATTTCTTTTCTTGTTTTTCTGTTCCAAAATTTTAAATTTATCATATCAAAATTTGACCTTTTATCCCCTCACTAACTTGAGTTTAAACATTTTTACTTTTCATCTCAAAAGTTGTCCCTCTTATTTCATAATTTTGACATTTGGACTTCAAGTATAGTCTTCTTTCGCTCAAATTTTGACTATTTTGTCATAATTTTGACTCTTTGTCTCAAAATGTTACTTTTTTTACCTCATAATTTTTTTTTCCCAAAGTGCCCTCTCGATATCTCAAAATTTTGACCTTTCTCATAATTTGGACTCTTGAGCTCAAAGTTTGACTTATTGTGGCTGAATTTGACTTGATGTGGGCCAAAAAACAAAATACAATTATAATAATCACAATGTTGATCATGACCACAAGTAAAAGAGGGGAACTTCTGTATATCTGCAGTTTGTCTGTAAAAGTGCATTTCTTTCCTCAGCATTTTCTGCTTAACTTTGATTTAAAAAAATAAATAAAAAAATGGCTGATAATGTTCTCTGTATTTCGTATTTTACCTTGCCTGCAAAAGACAAATGGAAATCTTTATCTCAAGTCTGTCTCCTCCTTTGGCCTCTTTTTCTAACCATTCAAGAAGAGATGAGTGAACGTGTGTTCTTGAAGCACACTTCCTCTAAATCTGCCCATATTCACACTTCCTGTGTCATTAAAATGGTGAAATCGCTCCACTGTCCATGCTGTCAGGGAAACAGGTGGCGACCGATGTTGAACAGTCCAGAAAGTGCTTTAAATGGTTAAAGTCAGTATGCACTTCCCTCTTTAAGTTTGCACTGTTAAGAAACTGCAGTCTTGTCAAATGAACCCTGCTTGTGTCTTCTCTCTTGCAAATAATATTTTTTGCATCAAACATTGATTTCCAAACAATATTTACTCCCTTGACCTGGACTGAACAGACCTTGAGTCTTTAGCAACAATGTAATTTGAAATTAACCAATGGCCACCAAATCTTTGTCTGCACTTTTTTCTGTTCCTCTTTTATAGAATGATTTACAAAGGCCTCTCAACACTGTCCGCTGCTGGAGCATTTACATATCTAAGAGGACGAGAGGGATACTCATTAGGGCTGGCCCATAATTAATCCTGGATTAGCATATTGGGGCGAGGACACAGACAATGGTCTATTTCATCACAGGGTGTTTCACAGTTGGATCACAGTGCTCTGTCTGTGTGCGATCATTAAAAGGATCCAGGGAGGTAACAGGGTATAATTGAGTTAGATTCAACTGCTTCTTTTGTTTAGATTCAGCTTTTTTGTTCTTTTGTACTGAAAAAGAAGAGATGATCCACACTGTTTAGTATTTCATTTCCCCTTTTTCAGAGTCAAAAAAGACATAAAGGTGAAGGGAAAGAGTTGCAACAGTGTGGAATAAGCTGAAATTCAGCCTCGTGCAGCCAATAGCAGAGGGATCCACCAGGACGCCCCGGGCTCAGCTCCTTCCATCCCATAATCATCCCCTCAGACAGGAGTGGTAATGAGGCGGTGATTCTCCTCTCAGACTTGCACTGATAGTAAAGATTATTTTTATGGCTTCCTATTATAGATGGTATAAAATGGAAAGTGACACAGAAGACAGAGCAGTGATGACATTTGACAAAGGTCATGAAGGGGATTTAAACCCATGGAAGTGTGACCAATCACAATGCAGCTTTGAAGGAACAGAGGGACACACATGCAGCTGGATTTGGTGCACTTTTCCTTTTCTTTTTTTTGGTTTATGTTGATAAAATGATTCATCAATAATCTGTGCTGAAATAGAGGCCAATATATATCCATAAAGAGACCGTGAGGAGAGCTCATATGAGTGTTTGTTATCAGAGACAGGGTTCTCTGTTTGTTCTCTGCTCTGGTGGCAGATTGGTCAGTGTGGGCAGCCTCCAGACTCTGGGTGTTGGCCACGACTCCCCATGCTCTCCTGTGTGCCATGTGCTGCATGTAGGGTCACCACCTGGCTGCAGCCTCCTGCAACATGAGAGGGGTCTGGCTGCAGACTGCAGACCTCCACTGTGAAGCCATCTCTACTGTGAGGCAAGGAAGTGACGTAATTTTCTATGGGCCCCAAAGGAGTGGACTTTGTTTTTGCCATTAAACTGGCAGGTGATTTTGGATGACTGTTTTTCAATGTCCAAAGTTGGATTGTTATAAATCATCATCAACAGCAACAATTTTTTTCAATATGATGAATCTTCGCATTTGCTGTCCGTCTCTTTGGCAAAAAGCAGTGAAAATACAGAAGGTGAAGAGAGAGATTTTAAACATGGTTGTACTAAAAAATGTAAGCTAAAAAGAGGAGGAAAGAAAGATGGAGTACTCTAATATTTTTTTAAAAGACAATTGAATTCACAAAGATCAACATCTGAGAACAGGGACAGTGAGCTTGAGTGAAAGCAAAGAAAGTTAATTGCTCTGATATCTTTGGCCTGAGGCCCACAGATCATGTCATTAGCTTTTTTTTTGTTTTCTTCTATCCCTTCTTTATATTCTTCCTTTAGTAATCACTGTCATTCTGCTTTTTGTCCAGTTCGGCTGAAATTTCCCCGGGAGGTTTTGTGGAAGAAAGGATGGGAAATATCAAAGTGAGGGCTGTTTGTGTCCACACATGCTGCTCACCCTGAAAATTTATGAACATTTTTGGGAGTTTTATGTTGTGTAAAATGAGACTTTGTTATATTTTGTAACTGAATATTCGGATGAGTTTTAATGTCTTTTCAAGAAAGTTCTGCAATGTTCTCTCATTGGGGAGGGAGCACTAAATCACTGAAACCACATGTTGATACCAGGTGAACCCAGGGGTCTGACTGTGCCAGAGTGACATCTGCCTCTCACTCTAACAGGTGTCATTCCCACAAGCTGCACAGCCTGCAGCATCAAACAGCTGGTCTTATGTTAATTCCATGCAAATGCCACAAACTCGATCTGGAGGTGACGCATATTAATGAAAGGCAAAGTCAGGAAAGTGTGCCGTCCTTGACAAGTCCACTCTCACATCTTCAACTGCAACCAAAGGTCAGAGAGCAGAACATCACTGCAGATACTGCTGAGGCTGCAGGCAACATCTGCGGTGACACGTGACGGCAAAGACACAGAAATGGAGTCACGTGTGCTAATAATAACAAGCACATACTCACATATTGGCACTTACAGATTCTGTTCTACATTGTACACACACAAAGTCTTGCCTGTTAAATGAATGAGGCTTAATTGCAAATGCATGTGTTCATTATTGTAATACAGTCAGTGTGGAAGAATTTTTAGCAGATTATATTTTGGATCACATGGGTTATGTCACTTGTGAGAAGATTTTGCAGGCTCCTTCTGCTTCTCTACTCACATAAAAAAACATGACAGGAGTGTTTGCTTATTCTACCTATGTTTATTGTCCTCATTGTGTGTAACACAAGGCCAGTGCACAAGGTGAGCTACAGAGCAGAGTGGCACATGGCGACACAACTGCTTGTATAAGGAAAGGAGCATGTTTTTTATTCATATCTATTCCAGTTAAAATGTATCTGGGTTACAAATTCACATCTACTGCAGGGGTCACAGTTGGTCAAAATCTCAGTCATTTCTCCCACACTTGTGAAAGTGTTATATGACTTGTGTTACCCATAGTGGCTCATAAGCCCAGGTAAATTATCACTTGCCTCAGAATTTGAAGGAGATTAGAAGCACAGCTAATAGAGGAGTGAGTATAGGACTTCAACAGGTGAAGTAATGACTCATAATAAACCCTAACGTTGCTCTACATCATCTAAATGTGTTAAAAGACAGCCATCTCCTATAGATAAACATTAAAATGAGACCCCATACATTACTGGAAAAAAAGGAGCCGTGGGAAAATCCACAAATAATGTAAGAAGAGGCCATGTTTGGGGTCAAGTGTCTTGTTCAAGGACACTTAAGCATGAATTTCTGTCCAAAACTGAGCTCCTTGCCTTCACAGCATGTCCCCCCATTCAACCAGTTTACTGTCTTGTTTTAATCAAATCATCTTGTGAAATCTGGTTGTAATGATCGATAACCAGCTGACCTTTCAGGTTTATGTGGCCTTGACTGCTTGGTCTTGTTGTTATGCCCTCAATAACATCAGGAGGATCAGACCTGACACAACAGGCCACACAGCGTCTGGTACTTCCCTTGTGATTTCACGCATCGACAACTGCAACTCTCTTCGAGCAGACCTCCCTGCATAAACATTTAAAGTAAAAAGTATTAAAGTTTTAAAGCAAAACAAAACATCTGTCAACCCTAAAGCTGACTGCATATTAATTTAATATCAGATGCCCTAAAAGGGCCACTAAGTGCAATTTTTAACACATTACTCTTCAACTCGAAGACTCCAACCGTAATTAGAAAACTCAAAACCCAGGAAATGTATTTTTAAAAGTAATGTCCTTATCTTGTAATCGTCAAAGTTATTAACAATTTGGACACATTATCTAATTTGTATCTGAACTTAACTTTTTTCTTTGATCAGGATACTGACTTTATTAAAGGCAGTGACTTTTGAAAACCAAATTCATGCTGACTTTTGCTTTTAGATCAAATACAGCAGGTGCAGCAGACAATAAAGCTCAACATGTGGATTATTACCACTGGGACAAATATACAAAGGCAGGTTTGCATCCTCAGTGGCACAGTGTTTAAACACAGAACCCCCCCCACACACACACACACACACATCACCACATAATTTAAACACTCATAAACCGACACCGAGTGCTGCTCATCCTCTCTGCCGTCTTGTTCCTTTTTTAGAGGCTGTTTGGTGGAGAGGCCCAAAATTCAATCATGCATTTTCTCTTGACTGGAGTCCTCCTCCATATTTAGAGAGTCTATTTGTGGCAGTTTCTCTCTCCACAGTAGCCTTTGCAGTACCCCGAGGGGGGGGGGGGGCTGATAAACCTCCCAGAGTATATCTCGTCTTGTTTTCTAACTACAGCAGTGCTGGCACTGACAGGCTGCGGAGCATACAGAGCATGACTGCACTGATAATCTGGAATAGACACAGGACCGAGAGTCACTGGATGAATAGATTATCTGACTTGTGTGGTTTTGCTGAGATCCCCTCTACCTGCTGCGTCATAGCTCTTTACCCTCCTCTCTTTCTAGATCTGATGACATTCAAGTTTGAAAAACCAGGTTATTATTTTTTAACAACTCACAATGCATTTGATTTAGGGGGCCATGCTGAAATGACATGTTGCCTCTGCTGGGGTCATCATCACTGAACCTAAATAAAACCCACTGCAGTGGGCATCGAATGTTTGACGAGAATAAACTCATGGTGTTGAGGAATAACATACAGGAAACGGCCCTTGAACTGCAACTCCCCTGTAGTTAAAATGAATCCAAGTCAGGCTACTTAAAGAAAACTATTCTCATGTGCAATTTTTTCAATATCACGAATCAATTTCTAATCTGAAGGGGAGGTAAAAGACAGGCCCTGCACCTGCAAGAAGATCAAAAAGTATGAGGCTTACCGTTGTTGTTAGCTACAGTTTAATTTAGTATGAAGCTGTGGTTTGTCCTGTACACAAGTAGAAAGGTTTCTTGGGTCACTGGAAAATCTATATATAGTTTTTTTGCCTCTAATATCTTGAAATAAGACATTTTTCCAGGCTTGTCAGTGAAATAAGACATACATAAAATTTCGTTAGATTTCAGTTTTCACAGTTTTCAGGGGGCCACAGGTTGTGCTGTGATATGGAAGTCATCAAAAACACAAATGGTTAAAAGAAATAGCTACAAGTAAAGAGAACACAAGACTGCAAAAATGGGGGTCACTGGCAAAACTGGCTTTTGATTTTTGTTGTGACTTAAAATTTATTTCAGTGAACCAAGCATCTACTTGTTTTTAGGTTGTTGTTTTTTAAAATGTGAATTCAGAGTGAAACGTAAATGACAATTTCTTGTTTTGCTTTGTCCCTTTGTCCCCACCCCCCACCCCCCCGATAGCTTTGTACGTGAAGTGCAGCAGGACATGTCTAAAGACAGACTGACGTTAGAGATCAAGAATGGGAGAGTAGATGTATACACAAGGCACAACTCGAGGACTCTGACACGGGGAAAAAAAAAGGAGAATAGACATGAGGTGCTGATGGAGGAAGAAGAAGGAAACACATGACTCAAGGTCAGTCATAGAAAAAAGTGGAGGAAAAAATGTTGTTCTGCTCCATAGACTGAAAAAAATGACTGATTCAAACTGCTTTTCCAGAAACAGAGTCAGGAGGTTCATTAAGTGTTTGGATATCGACTTTAGGAGTTGCATTGTGTGATGACACAGAAAATGAAACAAATGCGTGAAAGTTGTACATGTTTATACAGCTGCTTTCAGAAGAGGTTAAAAGCCGATTAACACTCTTAGACACACACTTAAAGTCAAATCATTTCAGGATTTTCTGTTGTGTTTTTGTGTGGAGAATATTAACTTTTCTCAGTGGTGTGGACATACAGTTTAGAAGGCAGGACTAAAAAGAAAAAAGGTTTTAATGGGAATTTATTATGTGGTAACCAGCAAAAGGGGCAGTTTAGTGTGTTTTTCTAACCAGGAGGGCATTTGAGCGTGTGTTTTGGCTGGCAAAAAGGCTTTTTGTTTTTCAACAACAGGGCCACCAGGGAGGACAAGTGACCCCCCACTTTTCCCAGTGAGACAATTAAACAGTATAGGAAGATGAAGCAGCTGATACTAGCAGCAGCTAATCAGCTTTGAGCTCACCTGGTAAAGCCTTGTTCTCTTCAGCTTTCTCTCTTAGCCTTGATTTGATTCCAGTCAGCACTAAAGGTGACTTACACCTGTTCATTTCTCCAGTTGATCAACAAGTAACTGGATCATTAAATCATTTTCAAAAAACCTCACTTGGAAAAAATGAAGTGACTCTTTCACCTTATAGAAAACAATGCCACCATTAACAACTGGGTTTTCTGTTTCTTTTTGTTGACTTATTATGATTTTTTAGGCCTTTTCTGCCTCCAGATTATTTGTTTTTTTCCCTCCAAAAATCTGTGTTGTACAAGCTTAAAATCACTGCTTGATAACTTGGGGATATTTTCAGTATCATGTGAGCGCTGTGACTGTATCAAATGGTGGACAGTGTCCATTCTGTCACTACAACACTGTCAGTATTAAAGCAAATGCAATGCTTGCCCTCTAGTGTTTACAAGCTGACAGTAAGAGCAGATCCGTGTTGGATCTCAGTCTGCTGGGCTCGCCACTTCAACTGCCTAGTCCTGATGTGTGCTGGCAACCCTCTATGATCTCATTTCACCCCTCAGTGAACAGCAGGGATCAGCAGAGACACAACAGCAGTAGCTGCTCCACTGTGTTTCCTCTCATCTGTTCAGCTCCCAGCGAGGTCGACAAGCTCACTTTCAAAGTCCATCAGGTACAGAGCACTTTCTCCACATGTTACAACCAGGCCGTGTTGTGTTGTTTCTCCCGCACAGCGACATCTTTTTATTACATTTGTTTACACTGGAATGTGTGTCACATGTTGGTACAAGCAGCACTGCTGCACAACATATTTTCAATAACAATGAAGAAATACTCTCAGGAGTACAAGAGGTTGTGGTTTGTTTTTGTGACTTATTAAGGCAAAGTCACTTAATTTGTATCCGTGGCAACTAAGTGATGTTTGGACTGTCAAATCAGAATTAGGATGAAACAGATTCACACATACTGCCACTTCACCAGTTCAAGTACCTGAAAATCTTTATCAATACTAATGAATTCAGTTTTGCTTTATCTAAAAGGTTATTTGTGCAAACAGAACACCACGCAGCCTCTTATTTCAGGCTGTTAAGGAATTTTATCACTTCACACATAAATGAAAAACCTGTTTACCTCAGACTTTAATAATTAAGATCAGTACCACCGTCCCAAACCCAAGTCTGACAAGGTGGGGTCTGATTTTATCAGTGGGTGTGGATTTGTTTCTGCTTTTCTTTGAAGAAAAAAAAAGTTCCAGTTTGTGCAGAAATTGGTCTGAACAAAGTTTTGAAGAAGTGTTAAACAATATCAACCCCCTTCGAGTCCGATACCTAGCACAAACTGAAGTTGTCCATCTTCTAGCAGATTCACTTAAATTTCTAGAGATGTTTATTTCAGGGTCCGTTGGAGAGAAGGACATATCAACCCTTTTCTTTAGCTTGTTCAAAATATGAGCAACAGTAAAAAAAAAAAAAAAGCTCCCACATTTTCTTCAAGATTTCTCTTTCATTTTCCTGAAAGTGGATCAGGTCGTGCTTCAACGAGAAAACATATGTTCCAGGTTCACCCATGAAAATAACTCTTTAGTCAGAAAAATCTGATGGAGCCAAAGTGAAGCCATTTAACTAAGCCACTTTAATCACACCTGATGTTCACAAACAGTTTTGAAAAGTGTCCCATGACACTTAGAGTAGGTGACATTTTTGTCAAACTTTTTTTTTCTCTTAAGTATTGGTACTTTTTTTCAGGACTGTACATCTGGTGTGTCAGTTTGTTCTTTTGGCCACTAGAAGGCACTGAACCCTAAGAGACGGATGAAATATGATGTCTGACTCTGGAATCTCTTCTTTTTCAACACTCAGCTCATTTCATTGAAGCATTGTACAGTTTTCGTTAGCAGAATGGGTTCAACAGGTCACACTTGTCTTTCTTTTCTTTAAAAAACAAACAAATATGTACATATATGTGCACACAGAACATGAATATTATATAAAGTGTACACTCATTTTTTTATCAGTGCGTTCAGCTTTGACAGTTCAATAATGCTATAAAGCAACATTTGAGTCAACATGTTGGAGAAAATATGATGCCATAGAGGGTGTGCATTACTTTGTAGTTTGACTGGGAAATCTGGACGACAAAGTTTTTGAATAAAAAAATCCATGTGCCTCTTTCCGAAGGATGCTGCAGTATGAAAACAAAAGCTATTTCAGTGGTAACAAAAACAGCAGCGAAATTTAAAAAAGAAAAAAAAAAAGTAAGAAAGGGCTCTGGTGTAGGAACTTTTTGATGGATTTTTTTTCTTTGTCATGTTAGACTGACATCCTGTCCAGGGTGTACTCCACCTGATGGCAGGTGGAATAAGCTCGAACCATCCTGTGAATCCTCCTGTGAAAAAGCCCCAGAGATTATAGATGGAAAAAAAAGTTTGTTATAATTATCAGATGTATTACTCACCTGACAGGTGGTTGGAAAAATCTCACAGATATCAATGTTGTTTAATTGCTTTCTAACTTGAATTTGTCATCTATAGAACTGAATAATTACTTAACACCAGTGTTGGCATGAACTTATTGCTTGTGCAATTATTTTAGCTACATGACTGTTTTGGATTGAAAAAAAATTAAGTTTTGAGCGATGATTACTAGATTATGAAACATTAAAGTATGTCAACCATCATCAGGTGAATCAACTTGTTTGTTGTTATTTTTTTGTAAACTCTATTGTGGCATTTATACTATTATCAGATAGGACAGCTTAAAACAGACAGGAAATGTGTGTGTGTGTGTGTGTGTGTGTGTGTGTGTGTGTGTGTGTGTGTGTGTGTGTGTGTGTGTGTGTGTGTGTGTGTGTGTGTGTGTGTGTGTGTGTGTGTGTGTGTGTGTGTGTGTGTGTGTGTGTGTGTGTGTGTGTGTGTGTGTGTGTGTGTGTTAGTGAGTGGAGGAAGTCATGCAGCAAAGGGTCGTGACCTCAAACTAAACCAGCAACCACTGCAACAGAGACTATAGCCTGGGGTACAACCTGAGTATCAATTAAGCTGATTGAATGTTTTTTTCCCCATTATATTTCAGTTTTTTTGAAAGACAAAATTCTGTCTCTAAATTACTGCTTTTGCTGGAGACAATCTGACTTATAGGGGTAAATCAACTAAATGTGTGAAACACTTCCCATTACAGGTCAGCTCAGTGTGCTTTACACTGAGGGGAAAAAAGAAAGACATTTAAGCTAACACCAAATAAAAGTAAAAGACACACTACTCAGCACAGCAATCAAACAATAAAATTTCTTGTGCATGTACAAAAACATGGTGGATAAATCTGATTCAGCATCAATAAAGTGGACTCTTTCTTCTGGCCTGTTGGTGGAAGATGCATAGGTAAAGCTAAGAGGAGGGAAAACCTTGTGTTTGCTGGAGGAGGCATGTGGAGGCATTCCAGTAAAGTCTCTGTGATGGAAGATTGGACACGCCGGGGGATACTTCCCCTGCTGCCTGCCCAGGGTGAACATCGCGTGTGATGTGAGGATTGGACTTTATGACCAGAACATTGAAGCTTAGGAAGATAAAATGGTGTGATGATTAGATATTGAATGTTTGGTTAACAGCACTGAGGTATTACTACTGTTCGGAGGTTGGTTTAAGGTGAGGGTAATCATAGATTTCCAACTTTTATCTTCTATCTCTTAATGGAAAGTTTAGTTTGGTGTACTCTCATGGAAGAAAATGTAATTTGGATGTTTATCCCTTTAGATTTTCCTAATTGTAGGATTTTTACACTCCCAATAAGGAGTGGTACAGATTTTTGAGTTAATAAAAGTATTGTGTGCCCTGAAAGCCTCATATCACAAACAGTGTGGCTGAAGAAAAAAAAAGTTTAAAATATGTCACGGTAACTAGTGGTGACATATTATGGAAATAAAGAAGTAAACTTAGTCATTTTAGTTTCATAACCGTTTCATGCATGCCCACATCTCTGCCTATGTGAACATCTGTAAAAACTACACATGAACCGACCAGCAGAGTGATGGGAGCCCGGCAGCAGAGAGGACAGGAATGTGTCCACTCTAATCCCATTGAGGGACAGAAGATGTTTTAGCAGATCTCCTCTGCTCCACATGAGAGGCCCTGTCGTCTGATGTTCCCACAAAACCCCCGGAACTGGATAAAGCAGGCAGACGGCTGTTTGGTTAGCACCAGACTTTCACACTGATGGGAGGAACTCAACTAAATAATCAACAACAATGGTAGCAGAGATGGCTGCTGCCCTTCCTCTCCCAATGGCATGCTAAGACATCACAAAGTATCAAGAGCAGAATGTCAAACCATGCAGAAGAGGGCTGTGGATTGAACCTGTACGCCAATAAAAGTATAGCGAAAGAGTTCACTGCATTTATGTTTTGCCTACTCTTCAAATGAACTAAAATAAAGCTGCACACAGTAATTTATATTTAAAGTTTAAAATACACTGAAACTAATTGAAGTAACTTTCTGAACTGAAAAAAAGCATTGAAGACCATCAGAGTCAAGATCAAACATATCAACATACTCGGTGACAATGTTCCCCTATCAGTGTAATATTTAGCAGTTAAAGCAAAACCAGTTTTTTTTTTTTTTTAAAGAAAACCCATAGAGGATAAAACCAGCGAACATTTGATGAGACAAAACATGTCATGCTTGTTCATGGGGGGCGCGACAACAGATAATAACCTTAAATTCCTCTAAGAAATACAAAATTCTTGTCAACTGATCCAAATTATAATCCGGATCAACTCCTCAAAACTACTAATAAACCTAGATTATCAAAAGTAAATTTTGGAGCCTTATTTTTATATGAAAATGAGCTCACATTGTTGCCATAAATCGTTTTCAAGTCCGTCCATTCATACAAAGCCTATATAAAACAAGTTTTAAAAAGCAGGGGAAAAAACAGAAAAAACAAGTCCTCCACTCATATTCCAAAAGGTGAAAATGTCACCTCAGATTTGGATTGTTACTACTACTGTTAGATATTCCTTATGGAGATTTGGAAGTGTCTGATTTGAAACAAAGTAGTGAAAATAGTCTTCAAATTAAAACACAGGAGTCGTGACGCTGGACTTGAGGATTTTGATGGGAACCATTTGTTGAAGGACCATGAGCAGCGCAGCGTGTGCTAAGCCCGGCGGACAGCTGACTCAGCACCTCCCCTGTTGTCTGTGTGCTCACTCGACTTTGTGTTTATTCCCGGCGACAGGATACAGCCTCTAGGCACAAACACAACTCACAACCGTCTGAAAACCCTCCTCCCATCACAGGCCCTGGAATTCTTACAGACACCCCCTGATCCTCGTCCACATCCTCATCCTGATCACGCAAACAGAGGAGAGGCCGGGGTGTGAAAGTGCTTTGTGCTATGGCATCGTATAAATGTGCAAACCCACAAATGTGTGTGTTGGTTTTTTCAAGTAGAGTGCTGAAATTCACAGACACCCAGTACAATGTCATATATTCAACCATGAAGTTAGTATTACCCAAGTGTGAGTCACATTTTTCACAGATGATGATGCAAAACACTCAGGCCATATCTCATATTTGTAGTAAAACAAAAACTCTGATGGAAAGCATCAAAGAGCTGACTTTGCCACAAATGGGAAGAAGATGGGAAACGACGATAAAGCAATGTCTATTTTTGTTTGCTTGGCAGTTATAGACACAGATTTAAAGATACAGTATACATGTGTGTGAGTGAGTGGGTTGTGTTTTGGGTCCAAAAGATCTCAGGGAAACTGAAATTCCCTACTATAAAACTATAATTCACTCCAAAAACTCAAATCCAAGCAAGTGTTTACATCTTATTCTTAGTAAGAAATGTATTTTTGTCTTGATATGAGCCACATTTACTACACCAGCCCAGAAAAGTGTCTTGTTTCAAGTTATTTAAAGACTAAAATGACTTCTGAATTGCTTGCAACGGGGAAAACAAATCTGCCAATGAAGTAAGAAAAATGCTCCTTTTATCAAGACATTATTCTAATTCCAAGAAACCTGTCAAGTAAATATTTCTTACCCCACTGGCTTACTTACTCGTTACAAGAAATCCAGACATCATTTTTGTCTTAAAATGTCTTGAAATAAGACATGCCCCTGGACTCGACAGTTATATGTGGATCACATCAAGACTAAAAAGACAATTCTTACTAAAAATAAGACAAACACTTGCTTAGATTCCCATTTTTTGCATTGTGGCAGATCCAAATGACAGTTGAGACTGTATTTTGGACTGGTGAACGTTAAATCTTACAGATGACGGATCTCACTTCAGAGGTGAGTTGATCAAACATAAAACTATGTATCACAACACCAACCTGAATTAGGGCCTTCAAATGAGAGTAGACATGTATCAACATGTCTGTGATACAGTTTTACCTAAAACCATGTTTTTGCAGATTAACATTAGACACTGTTTGCAACACTAGAGTATGAGAACAAATAGAAATGTTACACCATGTTGGTATCGTTCTGTTTTTTACACTTGATTGACATATGACAATGACAATGAAAACACTTCACTTCTGTGCGGTAAACCACATTTTGGATGTTAATGTCTCATACTGGCAAGATATCAGAGACATTGATGAAAAGATCTGTCACACTCTCACAAAACCATCATGTACAGAGCAAAAGCTGTCTCGTGTTTTTTAATATTTCAGATGCTTTGTCATTAAATTACTGCTCAACTTGGATCAAATGGTGATTGGACATAAATTGTCCGCTTCCATGTGCAAAGGGACCTCACTTTCCACTAGGGATGTGTATTTTTTGCAACCAGTTGTCTCCAAATCTTGAAGACATTTTTCAAAATTAATAAAGCATAATCTGTTGAGCTCTGCAGCTACACTCCACATACACTACATGACAGGTGACAAGCTGAGTCACTGTGGCTGCAGCGATCCAGCTCCACACATGCACAGACTCGTACTGAGGTAGATCACGGCCCAGGCCGCACAGTTCTGCTCTGCTCTGCTTAAGGCCTCTGAATGCAGCAAACCTGCATTCCCGCACCTGCCTGAGGCGCACACTGTTCACTCCTGTACTCTGAGAGGAGGGCTGGATGAGGAGGTGAGAGAGAGAGAGAGAGAGAGATGAAGAGGGGGAAAAACATGACAAAAATTACAGGAAAGGAGAGAGACAGAGAGTCAGGCTACATACCAGAGAGGAAGACAATGCAATGATGCATGTAAGAAACATTCAGGCTTATTTTATTCTGAGGGAAAGAGGCATCTGAGGTTCTTAGCTGGGGGGAGGGCACATGCCACTGCACCTGTATGCTAACTGACTTCTCATAGCAAGGTGTTTAATGAGATACAACAGGGCAGGGTGAGGCTTAACCTTTAACTTGTGATCAGAAGTTTCTCATTTTCACAACACATTTCAGGAAGAAGAGGATCATTTACTGTCCTAAGTAATAACAGCATGTTTTCTCTGTAACCCAATTCGGATATTGCCCCTGTAGTGGACGTCCTCAACATAAAGGACAAGTCAGATTCTTACAGCAGGATTGAAGATCTGTGCGCCATGGGTATAAAATAACTTATTTGTGTGACTGAAACAGGAGCTATTTCCTTCTCCCTTTGCGTGGGCCCCAGCAGGAGGAAAAGGGGAGAGTCAGTGGTCAACAGAGGTCTTTCTCGGAGCAGCTGAATACCAGAGGAGCTGACAGGTATGTACATTTTGGAATGTGCTTCTCAGCCACACCTGTGAGGAACACACCCGCCAAGCCTGGCCTCTCTCATCCCACTGGCTGATCTCCCTGTGATTGACAGGTGGAAGAAGTATTTGGCTCCAGTCCACAGGAGCCAGGGGGCAGGTATGGTGAGCTCTGACTGTGGACCAATGGTAGCACAGAAATCCCTCCGAACCAGGCGGGGCTGCAGTCAAATAAAACTCATCAATGGGGTGTGTCTCAAAAGTTTGTCAGCAGTCACACAGCGAAGGTTATGGCTGCTGCAGGCTGGTTGGAGCTTATCAAGCACCTCGCTGTGTGAGGGTCTGAGTGAGAGAGTTTCAGGGGCAGTGATGGAACAAAAAGACAGAAAGGGACTTTTTTTTTCTCTCCGTGACAGATTTACTTCTTATGTGGCTGCAGGATGGACGTGAACCTTCAGACCTCATCTGCTCCGGCACCGTGAACTCCTCTCGCACAGGACGTCCAGAGAAGGGACAGCAGCTCCAAGGAGTCTGTGCACTGAGACTTTTTTAAAACTTTTCACAGCTCATTTTTCTTTCTCTTAGCAGCACGTCTCCTATCATAATGCAGTCTAGACTTATGAGCTGTTTTGTTACTGTGGTCGCTCACATCTCCTTATCACTTTTCCAGCCCAGCTATAGATTCTGTATCCGTTGGACGGAGAACTGATAAGGGCATGTGCATGACATTACCTGCAGATACTGGATACACCTGAGTCAGAGTTTTTGTGGGTAAATAATCAGTTCATAAATGGTGATGATGATGATTATGTAGGCTGTTGTCAGTTTTTGTGTTTTAGTTTTTACCTTTCAACCTGCAAATTCCTTTTTTCTGAAGGATGATGAGAATTGTGATTTAGCGTTTCAAAGATGTCAAAGTTGCTTAGAAAATTAGGTGTTACATGTTTTAAAATGTTAACTCTCAAGGCACCTCATAGGAACCTAAGGTTTTATTTTCATTTATCTTAAAAATACCCTATAATTAAAAGATGTCCAGTCTTTATGGAAAATTTCTTACTTGATACCTCGTGAGGCAATTTCTAGGACTTAAAAGCAGAAAGTTTTGTCAAAATGAGAGTGAGTGAAAAATGAATTGACTGAACAGAGATCCCCTTCAGGCAGCTTCGAGCACACCTGGTTTGAACTGAATTTCCCAGAAATATGACAAAGATTCAGCTTTTTTTTCAGTTGAGACTTCAGACAAATATGTGCAGGTAAAAAGAGCAACGTATATTCAAGCCTGGAGTTTGATGCCATCCTAAGTAGGAGACTGTTATTTTGCTGAACCCTTGTGAAAAGAAAAAGAGGGGAGCATGTAGAACACTTAATTTTCTAAAAACCTGTTTCCTTGACACCAGATTTAGAAAGCAGCACGGTAAGAGGGAACTGGGGCGTCCTGACATGATGCAGCATGACTGACATAACCTATTAAAAAACATAACTGTGCACTACAGATGACGCAGCTGGTGAACTGGAGTACAAAAATTTGGTGAGTAATTTTAAGATGCTGCATGCCAACGTACTAACATGATTTTCACACCCACAGACATGCAGCCTCTGCATTTCTGCACTTTAATTACAGCTCATGAAGTGGATAGTTTCACACATGAGAATACATCTAATACTTAGCATCCTGTGCAAGAACAAGCATGTTGGTAAAAATGAAAAAAGGAGAAAAAACGATTGATCCAACTCACTGAGAGGAGTGGGGAAATCCTGGTATAAAACATAACATCCATGCACAGCTAACTTAACACTTATGACATGATAACTTCAAAGTATCTGCATCTCTATCTTCTTCTACTTTGTTTTATTATTTCTCTCATTTAATGAAAAGAGCTCTGGGAAAAGTCTTTAAATAACCATGTTTTTGACCCATGCCCAGCTCAAAACAGCATCTTGTTTATCTAAATATTAAGATATAAAAGCAACTCTCTAACAGAAGATGGAGCCACATCCAAGTTTTTATTTTCATTCACCGTGCCATCACATAAAACGTAATAATTACTTGGTCACATTTGCTTTAACTGTCTGTTTTTGCAAGGGATGATTTCACTCAAAAAAACAACAAGTGTCAAGCTTTGTTTGTTGTTATCACTCATTCATTCACAGCAACCAATCATTAATAAAAACAACTTTAAAAGCTTTGTTGCAATTGTTTTTTAATCGCACATTCATGGCTGAACATTTTGCACACCTTATGGTTCCCTGTTGATTTTTTCTTCTTATCATTTTGGTTGTAACTTATGGTCATAGTTCTATTTCCAAAGAATAAAAGCAGCAAAGCAGGAAAAAGGACAACTCAAATGACCTACTATGGAAAGAATCACACACATACACACATGCATAGATAACCACTCACACACAAAGGAGGGCACTCTGAACAGTCCTTGAGATCTGCTGTTCTGCTTTCTAACAGCTAACCACCCTCAGGTGTCCCCTCCCTCTCTATACCTTTGGGGGAAACTTCAAGCCAGCACACATCATCATTTTTTAAATGTCAAGCAGGAAAGCGACTTCATGTTGACACTTTCTACCCAAACTTTATACAAATCGGCTCGTGTCTTGGTCACATGACTTCAGTTCATGATTTTCATTGCTGCACATGGACAGCGTTATAACTGACTTAACTTGGTTCATTAAAGCAGGTTATCTTCAACCAGCAACAATGTTTAGCTAGCCACCTGAAAGAAGGGCTGCTTTGATCCAGTGATCTATGTACAAACTAAGCATAAGGTGAATAAAACTGCATAGATTATGAGTCAAGTCAGCCCTTTATTTCACTTTAATGCTTGTGTTATAACACGGTTGTTTTATCTACTTGTCTGCTTTAGATTTATTGCTAACAATATACTGTCATTAAATTAAAAACATGCTGGTTCTGTTGTTCACTGCCATGATTAAAAGCAGCAGTCTAAAGTGCTAAAAGTCTCTTGGAATTTGCATAGATAAAATAGAACAAAGAAATGAGAGTTTGCTTGACTCGTTCTGGTGTACATAGTAAAAAACAAAGTTTAGTGCATGAAAGCAGTTGCTCATAATACATAAAAAGCTAGTGTTGCATTTTCATTACTCTTATAGCTGCACACGGTAGATATGCACACAGAAATTGTTACAATGAAGACAGAGAGTAATATAAAGATAAAGCAATCTGCTGTGTTTGATTAAATACTGTGACATCATGCAAACACTGCATGCCAGTGCTAAAATACTCAAAGTGGTGCAATCTTCTTTGTTGTTGTGCTCCTTTGTATGACATAATAAACCAAACAAAACATATCGCTCATGTCCTTTGCCAGATCAGGAGACAATGATACAAGTGAAAGCAGAGCTGGCAGTTGTGTTTAAGCCAAACCCACCATTGAAGCGCTGAGGTCCCACAGCCTCTTGGCTGCAGCAGCATCCACTGCCTGTGGGGCTGGACGTTTAGGGGCACAGTCACTGCAGGATGGAAAACATAGTAAACATAAGAGATTAGGGATCGGTTTGGCTTTAATCTTGTCTGGGGTTGTGTAGTCTCAAAAGTTTCAGTTATAAACCCTCCATTAGAATCACTTGGACATTCTCTTCCTGATGCAAACCTGCCAACATTCAACTTTGACAAAGCAGAAGAGATTACCCCGACCCCACATTTGATCTGATGACACAAATCTGTTGTTATGAATGAGCCTTTAACCCTGTGAGTCCCAAACAGTTTCAACTCATTTTTGCTTGTTTCAGATTTCTTCTCACTGTATTCTCATTTTTCTGTACAGTATTGCATCTCTATAGATTCAAGAAAACCATGGTTATAAGCAAATGAAACTCAATTATGGCTTCAAGCAGTGTAACAAACTTTAAAAGCTATAAATCATCAGAAGAAAGGAAAACAGAAAATTATTTTCTAGTTTTATTTTATCCTTCGAAAGAATGAAAAATAAGGAAATGGAGTATAAAACACATTTTCAGGTACTCTTAACTCCTAAGGAACAAGAGAAATATTTGTGGTGGTGCTTTACTCAGAGAATCTACAAATTTTCATGTCTGGATATTTTTTACTCACTGTTGTCCCATTTGTCACTGCAATATGAATTTCTGTACCTCCATGGGTTCAGACAAATTTTAAAGGATTTTTGGAGCGTGATTACAGGGTGTATGTCCATCAAAAACTGCTAAAGCAGTAAGAAATGTAGAATGTTTACTTTTTTTATTTACAGAATTCAGCTAGAGCGAACAGTTTCTTTTCTGCGAATTTTCAAACAACACATCAAAACAGTGTTGATGAAGTTCTCCTGTCTTTTCTGCTCCGTTTAGACATGTTGCATCAGCCAATTGTGATACATTCAGGTACCCACAAAAAATTGAGAATCTGACCATCACGCGAGTTCCTTCAGTTTTTGGATTGAACAGTTGCCTTTCATTCAAAAATAAGTGGTGTTTGATCCGCCTGTAAATGTGAAAATCGTGAGAAAACTGGGAGAATGGGTCAAAAACCAAGAGGCTCCCGCAGAAATCGGGGTGTTGGCTGTACTGTCTTACCCT
Organism: Thalassoma bifasciatum; assembly: GCA_008086565.1. Taxonomy (NCBI): domain Eukaryota; kingdom Metazoa; phylum Chordata; class Actinopteri; order Labriformes; family Labridae; genus Thalassoma; species Thalassoma bifasciatum. The sequence continues at coordinate 619,970 of RPOG01000018.1, forward strand.
GCAGAGGTACTCACCTGTAGTAGAGGCCACTCTTGTCAGCGAGGCTCTCATCAACGGCGCAGTAGATGGTGGTCTGAGCTCCTTCCCAGGGATTTTTAATCAGCATTAAAAATGGCATGGCAATGATCCTCTTCCACAGGGCTAAAGTTGGGAACAAGTGACGGCCTAACTCTGTGCGGATAACCCCAGGATGAAGGCTGTACACAGTCACACCAGTGCCTACATAGAGAGATGCATCACATCATATTAAGTTTGTTACATTTTGCTTCATAGGACTGCAGCCATGTGGAGTGATTTTTTCCCATGATTTAAGGTCTTTCAGAGGTTTTGGTAGTAATAACATACTTAGCATGGTTTTGATAAACCCTGTATGAAAGGGATGCAGCATGCATTGAACTGTACCTTGCAGTCTTTCAGCCAGTTCTCTGCAGAACAGCACGTTGGCCAGCTTGCTCTGGCGGTAGCTCACCTCTCGACTGTATTTTTTATCAAGATTGATGTCATCAAAATGTATATGGCCTGAAAGACAAATAATCCAGTGAGGCATACAAACTGAGGTCAAGAAAGAAGTTCAGGATGAATGCTGTATACACCATAAGTAAAATATCAGACATTAAGTATTAGTGTGAAATATCAGACCAGAGACGAAGAAAAAAAAAACAGAAGTGTAAGAAGCTACATAACAATAACATGGTTCAATTCAGGCTGCAATAACTGAGGTTTTCTTAACCTTTCTCATGTGCCAGGCTAGAGACGATGACAATTCGACTTGGAGTGGATTTTTTCAGCAGATCCAGGAGACAATTTGTGAGGAGAAAATGTCCCAGGTGGTTCACACCAAACTGCATTTCAAAGCCATCCTCAGTTTTCCACTTCGGACACATCATGATACCTGAGAATCAACATAAACACTTAGGTACAGTTACTTTAAAGCCCCCATGTCCTTCTTGCACCTCATGTTTATACACCACATATTATGATTTCATTGTTGCTCCAAGCAGCTGCTATAAAATACCTGCATTGTTGATGAGGATGTCAAGACGGGCCTCATTCTCACTAACATCTTTGGCGAGGTCTCTGACAGACTGCAGCGAGGCCAAATCCAGTTTCTTCACCACCACATTACCATTTCCACTCCGCTGCCGGATTTCATCTGCTGCAATGCGAGCTCTGGTCATGTCTCTGCAGGCCAAGATCACTCTGGCTCCTTTACAAAAACAAACTGTGTCAATGAAACTGTTTTGTTTTTCTTTTTTAAGTTAAAACCGTCAGTGTTGGTATATCCTAATCCAATGCTGACACAACAATGAGGGTCTCACCTCGCTTGGCCATATCCAGGGCTGTCTCCTTTCCTATGCCAGTGTTGGCTCCTGTGATGAGGACTGTTTTCCCATCAAGCCTGACCTTGCTCTTACACGCTTCCCCAGCCAACCACCTGCGCAAGGCCAGCACGCCTGCCCCTGAGAGAAGGAGAAAATGTTTGTTTATACCCTTGTGTGACACCTCGCTGACTAAAGTGGCTAAAACAAATGAACTCAGGGACGATTGAGGAATTAAATTAAACAATTCTGCTAAGAAGATTTAAGAATTGGCTTAAGGTTCAGGGCGATTAGGCCTGATGTTGTGAGCTTTACTTTGCTAGTTCAAGTACCTATATCACAGACAATCTGATGTGCCATTACACTTTAACTGCAATTGTCATACAGAGCAGCAAACAAACAAACTTGGCAGCTGTCAGTGCTGAATGCCAGTGTCAGATACTTATCAGACACACAGATGTCACACTCTCATAAGGAAAACACTTTAAGACCTCACATACTCTGACAGGTAAGAATATGTGGGATTGTATATAACAAAAAAACATATACTTTAGAGAAGCTGTAACTTACCTGCAACAAAAGCAACAGTGAGACCAGTGGCATGAGTCTCTACAAAGTCTCTGACCGCCTCTGCGTAGTTTTGCATCTTTAGGTTAACTTTTGTTGTTTCTTTTACAAGCTTCAACGACTACAAGCTGAAGTGAACTCTCACCAACACTTTAAACTTTAAAAACTGGAAACATCAGGGAAAAAAGTTTCAGTTGTGACTTTCCTTGAACTGTAACACCATATAGTTCATGTCTCGTCTCTCCGTGTTATGAACGGCCGACACTGTAACAGGAAAGGAGGCGTGTTTTTGCACCAGATGGGATTTTCAGAATAAACCCCTAGAAAACAGCAGCTGTAAACACTTTTTTGTTTTTCTTTCTGTCTTTCTTTCTTTCTTTCCTATATATAAATTTATTGATTTATTTACTTGCATAAAAATACATGACAATTGAAAAAGTAAGAAGGGTGTGTCAGGAGAGGTCAAGAAGCTTATGGCTCATATATATAAGAACTTTCCTTGAAAAACACAACTACAATCAAAACACACACAAGGGCACACAGATACTCCTATATAATTATATTTTCTGAGCTTAAAATAAATTAATAGTGGAGAAAAAGATAAACATTGTTATCATATAAATACTTTTTAAAAAAAAAAAAAAACTCTGATGCTAATTACCCGTCTGCAATTCAGGGATCTCAAAAAAAGTTATGATTAAGAGGAAACATCTCAATAAAAGGTATGAATGCATATCCTCTCAACTCCTCTGCACTCCGATAACAAAGTTTTATTCCATAGAGCTCCGACATTTAGTGAGGATTTAAGCAGAGATTCCTTACTTTGACAATTGGTTAGGTATTTCCAGACTCTGATTAAAAATAATAATAATAATAATATTAATAATAATAAGCATAAATAATTTGACTTTCGGCTTTTATTTTGAAACCGGACGTGTGTCGCTGGTCTCGATGCAGATCCGTCACAATATTTTTTTCGTCCGTGCATTTAGCCACGGCTTTTGGTATTTAAAATTTTAAAATGTCTCATCATCGCTTATATTTTTATTACATACCCTATTAAAAGTAAGAATTTGATAAAAAGGGATTTTTTTTTTTTTTGAAAAAGAAAAGCAAACCCGTCCCGGAAGTTTATCGTGCTCGTGCCACGTCAGAGCTCCTCGGGCTGTCATTTCTGGATCTACCTTTCTACATCTGATGCTTTCTGCAGTGAACTGTCTGAGACTTTCACCATGCTTTATTTAGGGCTGTGCTGCTTTTTGCTGCATGTGTTTGCGGTGTTTGGCACTGAACTCACCTTCGAGCTCCCTGACAACGATAAACAGTGTTTCTACGAGGAGCTGGAGAAAGACACCAAGTTTGAGATAGACTTCCAGGTAAGTTACTCTGAAAGCTTCTTCACATTAACCACACATGCAAGATGCTGCGATATGTCAGTATAACAAGGCTTTGAAGGGTTTTAGGTCAGATTCCCCTTGGAAAACTAATGACAGCCTGAGCTACTTTCATGAATTCTTCGGGAATTTTTTGTTTTTGTCTTCCTCCCTGAGAAATCTCCCCTCCTAAGAAAAGCAGAAACATTGTTTGTAACTCCTCACACCCTGGATACTAAATTTTTGAGTTGCTGTTCCCAAACTGAAGCTACAGGACACCTATAACACAAAAAACACATACCAATAGAGTGAAGGGCGTTTTTTTTGTTTGTCTGATTTTCTTGAATGCAACTTAAGACACAGCTGCTAGTTACAGGGAAAGCTGTTTACACTTGTGCTGATTTAATTAAAATTGTTTATTCAAAAGTTACTTGTCTGTGCTGAATGATCAAAATCAACCAACAGCATTGCCGATTGGAGTCAATGCAACTTAGAGCACCTATCACAGTACATGCCTACTGTTTACCTTTTCACCCACAGGTGTTTCTTTTGTGTATTTCTCTTTTATTAGGTTATATCAGGAGGAAACTATGATGTGGACTGCTTTGTAACCGATCCTTTGAACAATGTCCTCTACAATGAGAACAGGAAGCAGTATGACAGCTTCTCTCACGTTACAACAATGAAAGGCGTCTACAAGGTCTGCTTTAGCAATGAGTTCTCCACTTTCACACATAAAATAGTTTACCTGGACTTCCGCCATGGAGATGAGGATCCTCTCATGCAGGTGCAGGGCATGACTGGAAGTACTGCTCTGACCCAGGTAAGCCTAAGGCACCTTGGTAGAAACATGTTGTTAAGACCTGTCTGATCCTAACAGCTGGTCTGATCCTAACATTTGGCTGCACCATTGAACGAGTGGTCATGCATGAACCTATCATTCAAATGTTCTAGTATTTGACTGCCATGCTAAATCTAATATTGTGTTTCAATGGGAAAAAAACAAACAAACAAACCAGTGGCACATACCATTTAAAAGGCAGGGAAACAAAGAGTGATAGAAAAGAATACTGCATGACATTTCTTAGTCAAAACTTTAGCAACTTGTTTCCTGTTGATGGTATGATGCTTATTTAAAAAATGCCGTGAACTGTTGTATTTCCTTGTTTAGTTTTACAGGTGAGGCTGTTCATGTAGAGCTCGCTGGGTGGGTCCAGAGTTATATTTATGATCTGATTTGCAGGCTTTCGGTATTGCAGCTCTATTAACATTGAAATAAAATTACAACTGAGCATCCAGCTGCTCAATCAATATTGAATTAACACTGATCTTAAGTGTTGAGTCCCTTGTTATTGGATTGTTTGTCATTCTTTTATTTATCAATTCAAATTCTGAAACTTTTGAGAAAAGTCTAAAAAGAGCAGGATCTATGAGGAGCTTAGAAACAATGCTTCAGAAATGTCCGCTCTTCTTTTATGCCTTTGATCAGCTTTGGTTGACTTTTTTTTCTCGTTTCAGTTGGAGTCATCGTGCGTCTCCATCCATGAGGTGCTGAAGGTGGTGGCAGAGTCACAAACATGGTACAGGCTTAGAGAGGCTCATGACCGCATCAAAGCAGAGCATCTCCTGGAGCGGGTGACTTACTGGTCCATTGGAGAAACCGTCCTATTGTTTGTCATCGGCATCGGACAAGTCATGATGCTGAGGAGCTTCTTTAGTGACAAGAAAGGCTCCGTAGCAGCTCCAACTTAAAAGTAGGTTGGCTTGATGTGTTTCGAAGATGTGAAAGCTTAAGTGCATCTGGCATCTTGTGGGAGGAATTATTCCAGGACAACGTTTTTTTTTATTTTGTTTTATCCATGTGAAACTTGAGAACTTTCTCCATGCCTATAAATTCACTTCTTTACAAGTTGTACTGAAAACAAGAACCTCTTTGTTGCTGAAATCGAGTTTGACATCTTTCAGACTTGCACTTTGTATTTATTTAAAGTTGAAGTTCAACTTAAAGCAGCTTTAGTTTGATCTGTTTTTGACAGTGCTGCCTTGCCAAGCTTCTGTCCTGGGTACCAGCAGTGATGCAGTCTTGTAGACACTAATGGAAACTCAAGATGTTTTGTTTCCAACTTTGTACTGTGGTGTGAATTTTCTCTATGACTACCTTATGTTATGTACACAGAGTTGTCACTGGTTGTAAAGCATTGACTGCATCACGTCTTGAATGTCTTCTGCAAAGTGCCTGAACATTTTTAAGTTGAAAAATTTACTGTTTCATTTAAATTTTGTAAGGTGCCACCCAGCAGTTACTGATATATTGGAGTCACAAAGTTCTGCAATTGGATGTGATTAATAAGTGGCTGATTGTTATGGGCTTTTTTTCCCCCTAGAAAGTTATGTTTTCAGTAATTTTGTATTTGTATTTTTAAACCAGGAAACAAATGCAGTGAAATTTAGTAGGACATATTTTTCAGCTGATGAAAATTCAATTTATTACCCTTTCCAAATAAAAATGATCAATTCTAATAAATTGATTAACAAACAAAACTGTTTTACCAACATTTTTATTTTAAGATAACCCACATATTACAGCAGATCATAAATTGACCATTGACATTTTGGTAAGGAGAATGAAAAAGTTCTGGTTTGATAAATTAGAAAAATAATTAATAAACCAACTAAGTTAAAATTTTAGAGGGAGCAAAAATGTATCAAATCTAATATTAAACACAGGTAACATTTCTCAGTAACCATTGTCAGCCAAATTCAAGAGCGTCAAATGTGCTCTCTGGGTAATATTTTCTGCAAAACTTGATGAAGCAAATTTAACCTTGTTATGCCTGACCCATCAAAAAAATTGTCAGAATATTCCTTTTTTTGGAACCGAAATGTTGATTAACCCTTTTAACAAAATCCACAGAACAAGAATATTGCTTTATCATTTCATTTTGGATATATTTCTTGTATCACATTAACACACTGGTGCAGTTTTGCCAATTATTTTTCATTTGATACAGATAACACTTATTTTAGAAAAGGAGAAAAACATTTAAATATTTTTCTCACTGCAACAATTTTCCTGAAAATATTTGAGTGGATGATTATATAGGAGCAGATATTTTGAAAAGGGCCAAAATACAACTTCAGCTGACTGTAGTGCTATGACAATCCTCAAGGTGGTAGAATACATGTTTTCTTTTCTTAATTTTTTTTTATCATGCTTTGAAAAAAAAACTATGTATCATGTTGATGAGATGAAGGTCTCTGAAACTCATGTATCAAAAATAATATGTTCGGCATTATAAAAGGTGGTGAAAGTGTAAAAGCACAGACGAATGTTGTGCAATTTATAGTAGGAGTGGGGAGGGGGACTAATGTTGCACAACTTTTATCTACTTTTACTTCAGAAACATCCTGCCAAGTCAGAAAAACCTGCTACACATCCAGGACAAGTTAAACATGATCACGTGTCCTCACATGAACCTTCTGTATTATCAGGGATTGGACAAACTCTGGAAAATATTGTTTGAAAAGCTGACATGTATATTTGTTCTGAATTTTAAAAATTTGAGGGAAAGGTCATGGGATGGAGGGAAATCAATAAAGATCAGCGCAGGCTTCAGAAGATAAGGACAAGTACACTGAGTCCTGAGGGGAGAGGATGTTGTGGAAATGAGGTGGAAGACAAGACCATAAGACACAGAAGACAATAAAACTGGCTGAAATTTTAACCATGTGAGAAATAAAAAGAATAGTGAATGTATTGTAGGTGACAAGGCAAAAATGTGTGAAATCTCAGTATTTATTTTGGAGAAACACCAGCCCAGTAGCTCACAGACTCACTGTGTCCAGAAGATGGCAGTAAGGACTCAAACCATAGATATATATAAGAAGGCTAGATGCCTTAAGGCGGAGTCAACAGCGTCGTCACCATGGCGACCATCTTGGAACAGGCCCGTGCTCTGGTGCTCTGTACTGTAGTCAATGGAAAGGATGATGGTTTACTCACTAAAATACTCATAACTCGCTCAGTTCTTGACGGATTTACAAACGGATTGGTGCATTACGAACCTTATTCACGTGGCTATGATTCAGGCTGAATTTTTAAATCGCAATTTTTTTTGAACATTTTCTCAAGTTTGCAAGTTAATCAGTTTAATTTCTGACGTTTACAACAAACTAAGCCGTTTGAAAATCAGCTGAAAATTGAGCAATCTACAGTTATTTCAAAGTTCATGCTCCATTGACTGCAATGTAATGAGTGAGCGAGCAGCCCTGTTTCAAGATGGCCGCCATGTGACGACGTTACATCCCATTGGCTTACAGCGCACACGAGACATCTAGCCTTTATATGTGACTCAAACCACCAAACTTCAGAGAAGAAGAGTCACTTGCACAGTTTCACCTGAGTCTACCCTATGAGTGTACGAAGCGGCTGGGTCGTCATTCATTCATTAGTACAGTCTCCGTGTCCGTGTCCGTGACCATGGCGGGTTTCTTGAAGGCTCTGAGCTCCGTGTCCAGGGGAGCAGCCGCCGCTCTGTCCCCGCAGCCCGCGCTGCTCTCACCGGCCGCTGTTTGTCTCCACGCGCCGCTCAACAGGAACTGTAAGTCTGCCGTCCACTTAAAAACTGTCAAAATGTGACACAGGTAAATCTGATGAGAGGCTCGGAGCGTTACAGCTGTTCATCTGGTTGTGTGTAAACAGAGCAGGTATTTTCAGAGTGAAGAGCATGAGAGAAAAACTAAACATTAATGAAGCCGGTTTGGAGTCGATGTGGCTGTTTGGCACTTTGCCAACACTGAATCACTCTTACAAGAAAAAAAGTGAAGCCTGCCCATTCATTTATGCAACACAACAACGTTACATCACTAAACAGAAACTGTTTGGTGGGTGACACTAAATCATTGAATAGTGGTGTTAAAATTTGGACTTGGAGCCTTTTGTTGTGATTTCCTGAGAGTTGAAGTATTTTATTACATAGCAAACAAAGACATTATGTGAAGCAGGTGCCACTTTGTCTTGGCATGTGAGGTCACATGCAGAAAGGTAATAAATGCAATCTAGACAGTCATATAACTCCAAGGTCGTGTGTGGTAGTTTCACCTGCACAACTGGGTGGTTGAACTGGGTTTGAAGGAAACACATCCACCCACCAGACAAACACACACACACACACACACACACACACACACACACACACACACACACACACACACACACACTGAAGTGTTCTCCTCTCTTTCTTACATCCCTGTGTTTAAAGGTTTACCTTAAAAAGAGGATTAAACCACACGTCTAAAACACCTCAGAGTGGCACCACAGGCACATGAGCCACATGGGTTTTCCCTTAAAATCTTCAAGATATGGTTGTTCCAAAGGCAGTGTGAGATAAGAGACTATCAGGAGCATGCAACTGCCCTGAAGCGATAACTTGGCTCATTATTATTGTTTTCAGACCTAAATCAATACATGTGATATTGTGTGATTGAATATTAGAGCTGAATTTTTGCAAAAATAATCTATTTGCGATTATTTTCCCCCAATATTGCATTTGTGATTGTGCCATTATTTTTTACGTTCCCTCTCTCATGTGTTGTTGACATTGATTGCTAAATTCAAGGGGATGTTATATTTTGTTGTTCTTATTTTGAATTAGGAAAAACATATGTAAGGGGAAAAAGTAGACTTTTTGAAAAAAAAAATTAAAAAGTTAGAACATGAAGAAGTAAAACATGTTTGGTCACTTATTTCAGAAATTGAAACCCATATGATAAATAGACAAATTACACACAGAGTGATTTATGATTTCAAGCCTTTATTTCTAGAAATGTTGGTGATTATTGCGTACAGATCATGGAACCCAAAATTCAGTGCCTCAGAAATTAATATATTACATAAGATTAATAAAAAAGGAATATTAGATACAGAAGTTGGGCCTTTGCAAAGTTTTGCTTCTTTCTGAGCATTTTCCAAGTTTCTCCTTTTTTCCACCCCTCTCTAACCATTTTTGCTGCTTTTTGACCATTTTTGCCACCTCAAACGTATTTTTATTGCTACTTTTCACCCCTTAGATTGTTGTTCTTGCGTGGTTTGTTTTCAACAATTTAATTACATTAATAAAACAGTCATTACAGTTACCAAAATGCATTTCTTATATTTTACATATAAGTGCAATAACTCTACTACAGCCCACTGCCTCATCATGTCATTTATTTAGATGCCACAAAGCGCATTAAAGTGGAGCAGCCAGTGGTGGAGATGGATGGAGATGAGATGACCCGTATCATATGGGAGTTCATCAAAGAAAAGGTACAGAGTTTACAACTCCTCACGTCAATTGCTTATGGTTTTGTGAAGAGGTATCTTCAGAAACTCTGTATGTGTACTTGTTTTTACTAATAATTCATTTTTGTGTGTATAAACAGCTCATCCTCACTAACGTAGAGGTTGAGCTGAAGTACTTTGACCTGGGTTTGCCCTGCCGGGACCAGACAGACGACCAGGTCACCATCGACTCTGCTTTGGCAACCAAGAAATATAACGTGGCTGTAAAGTGTGCAACTATCACCCCTGATGAAGCCAGAGTTGAGGGTGAATTTCATTAATTTTTTCATTTACTCTTTTAATTCACTTTTGAAACAACTACTCTTATAAGTAATAACAAATGTGTGTACATTCAATTGTGCATTTTTTTCTTCACAGAGTTTAAACTAAAGAAAATGTGGAAGAGTCCAAATGGCACCATCAGGAACATCCTTGGTGGGACGGTTTTCCGTGAGCCGATCCTCTGTAAAAACATCCCTCGTCTTGTCCCTGGTTGGTCACAGCCCATAACCATAGGAAGACATGCTTTTGGAGATCAGGTAGAATTTGCAAATGTAACACTTGGCTATAAAGATGAAACCAAACTAATACAAGTACAGTCTCACATGTTTGGTTTTGATGTTCAATCTCAAAGTACAGGGCCACAGATTTTGTTGTCGACCAGCCAGGCAAGTTCAAGATTGTGTTTTCCCCGAGTGATGGAAGCAAACAGAGAGAGTGGGAGGTGTATAACTTCCCTGCGGGGGGCTGTGGGATGGGAATGTACAACACTGATGAGGTGAGATTGAATCTGTTTGGTGATGAGTCTATGTAACATAAGATAAGGATTTCATGAGAGTTAATGCAAACAGTTTGTCAATTTCAAACATCTATTCAGGGACATTAGATCTGATCATTTTGAGATGGTTTTGGATGTTTTCTCCCCTGTTTTTTGCACAGTCCATCTCTGGATTCGCTCACAGCTGTTTCCAGTACGCCATCCAGAAGAAGTGGCCTCTTTACATGAGCACTAAGAATACAATCCTCAAATACTACGACGGACGGTTCAAAGATATTTTTCAGGACATCTTTGAGAAGTACGATCTTTAATTCATGGAAGAAAGCTGTCTTAGTTTTATGATCAGTGTTACAGAGATAATAATTATCATGTTTTTGTTCTTATCAGGAATTACAAGCCAGAGTTTGACAAGCTTAAGATCTGGTACGAACACCGGCTCATTGATGACATGGTGGCTCAGGTTTTAAAGTCTTCTGGAGGGTTTGTTTGGGCCTGCAAGAACTATGATGGAGACGTGCAGTCAGATATTCTGGCTCAGGGTCAGTGCACTTCAGTCTAGTGCTGTGTGTTTTTCCCACACGTGAGCTAACTCCTGGTATGAACATGAGCTTACTTTGGTCTGTGTGTCCTGTCCAGGCTTTGGCTCTCTTGGTCTCATGACATCAGTTCTGGTTTGTCCTGATGGTAAGACGATTGAAGCTGAGGCTGCTCATGGCACCGTCACCAGACACTACCGTGAACACCAAAGGGTAAGGTCACAACTCCACAGTGTGTTTCTACTTTAAAAGCTAAAGAAACAGGAACCTTATGTGACTTCTCCTTTGTTTGATCCAACTTAACTATTGTTCAGTGTGCTGCTTAATAGAATAAAAAATAAAACACCACACCAACTCCAATCAATCTGAGTAACGTTGATTGAATTACCCACCGGTGCTGATAATGAAAGCGCTGACAAAAGTCTGTATCTGTGCAGTAAAACTCATCTACCATCATTTCATAATTTGCATTAAAAGTCATGTTGATGTCTATCATTGTATAGTAATGCCATTTACAAAGGTTTTTATACAGAAACTCCTCAGACACCTGGTTCAGTAATTTAACATTTTGTGAAGCAAGTAGACAGGTGTCACACTTCTGGGAATAATCTCAGAAAATTCACCCACAACTTGACGGCAGGAGAGGCATTTATCTGATGAACCCCTGTAGCATCTGTAGATGTATGCAAAAGAATTAAAATATTTATGTTGCAGAGTCACTAAGTTTCTTTATTATCTGTAGGGCAGACCAACCAGCACCAACCCCATTGCTAGTATCTTTGCTTGGACCAGAGGACTGGAGCACAGAGGAAAACTGGACGGAAATCCTGACTTGATAAAGTATTTTATCATCTCATTAGGACCAATCTTCTGCCATTGTTTTAACATTTTTACAGCTAGTCATTTATTAACCTTTTATTCCTCTCCAGATTCTCCCAGACGTTAGAAAACGTCTGTGTAGAAACGGTGGAAAATGGTGTGATGACCAAGGACCTTGCAGGCTGCATCCATGGCTTAGCAAAGTGAGTCTGTTCATATTGCAAAGAGTATGTGTGTGGTACAGAATTATTTAATGAAAGCCTATTATTAAAGCTTATTATAAATCTTACCCTTGCACTTTGATCTTGCAGATGCAAGCTAAATGAACAGTACGTCAACACAACAGACTTCCTGGATGCTATCAAGACCAACCTGGACAAAGCTCTCGGCAAATGAAGGAGACTCTAAAGAGATACTTATCAATGCATTAAGACAAATCCTGTCTACATATTGAAGCTCTTTTTACTTTTTTTTCTATGAATTTGTATCCAATTTTTAAGGGACCGAACTAGCTTTATTTGTATTTGTGTACCTCACTGACATACTGTGTGCCTCTGCCTTTTTCATTGAACAGCTTTATACTGCACAATGTATCAATGACAAAGTATTAATTCATACTAAATGTAATTTAATGTATAAGTGCATTTTTTAAAGAAGTTTCAGTGCGGTGCATATAATATTATTTTTAAAAATCAACAGAATGTAGATATTTTTGCACTACCAGCAGGAGCATTACAGTCTGATGTTTTTGAATCACTCTGAAACAATATATGGTGTAAGATTTTCTGCTTTGTCATCTTTTCTCTTCCATCAGCAGTGCAGCTGTCAGCACTGTCGCCCAATCAGATATGCACTCCAGGATTTGTGTGTGATTTGCACTTCATTTAGATTTACAGATCTGGAAGTCATCCTTTGATCAATTTCAATTTGTACTTTAATTTCAAGCAGTTGCACACACGAGCCTCTGTGCATTCATGCCACTGTCAAATGAATCTTACAGCGCATGATGGCAAGTACTGTTTTTTTTTTCACCAGCAGGGGGCTGAGTTTTGGTATAAGCTTGTTGACATTTATGGTTCATGGCCAGCAGATGTCATCATGGTCTCACTGTGCCAGATATGCAGTTTGTTACACAGATCAGGCTTCTCTACTGCTCCAGGCTCAACACAACAAATAATAATTAAGAAAAAGGCTCAATAAAGAAGTGAGATTGTGTTAGGTTTAACAGCAAATCATATGCTACCTGGATTATCAAGTAATGCTCCTCCTCATCTAGATCGTCTGGTTTGCATGAAATTATGCCCCATTAACAAATTAAGACAGACCAGTTAAAAATATCTATGGGAAGAGAATGTGCACATGAACTAACAAGATCTGTCTGTAGATTTACTAAAGATAACCTCAGAAAAAACCTCACAGAACAGTTGTACAGGAGTTAGTTTGATGTCATATTGATGTTCAGTCTTCGCCTTGACAGAGGTTAACTTCTAAACTGAACCACTCACCAAGGAATATGCTACTCCCTCTCCTTCACAGACACTTTAAAGTCAAAGAAAATGAACAAGGAGCCTCTATCTAAAAATTACCAGAAATTAGCATTTAGATTACTCCTTCTACCCACTTTTTTAATTTCCTCCATGAGTAGCATTTCCACAGAACTGCTCGGTACCAGAGAACCTCCCACTTTATATGATGTGCAGCTATAAAGGAGCCATATCTCTGAGCGAACTGATCAGTCACATCCAGGGAAATTATTTCCTACAGAAGTACAATCCTTGCATGGTACAAAGCAACCATGAAACAGTCTGAGATTGTGTGGAAGATCCTTCATTGAGTGCTGATGGTTCAAGAGTACATAACCAAAAACATGCAGTTCATTTCCTATAATGTGTTCCAAAGTGAACGCATTGTATGTAAATCAGTCAGTTCCATGGTCTTCCAAGAGTTTTACTATGTGAAGCGACCGCATTTGTCTGACAATCTTCTGCACATTTTCATGTTGTTTAAGTGCATCATAATACACTGCCCATCCAATAAAAGGTCACACACATTCTAATATTTGTTGAACTGCCTTTAGCTGTGATTTCAGCTCACATTCGCCGTGGCATTGTTTTGATAAGCTTCTGCAATGTCACATGGTTTATTTCCATCCAGTGTTACATTCATTTTTCACCAAGATGTTGCATTGATGATGGTAGAGTCTGACCACTGTGCAAAGTCTTCTCCAGCACATCCCAAAGATTCTCAATGGGGTTAAGGTCTGGACTCTGGTGGAAAATCCATGTGTGAAAAAGATGTCTCGTGCTCCCTGAACCACTCTTTCACAATTTGAGCCCAATGAATCCTGGCGTTGTCATCTTAGAATATGCCTGTGCTATTAAGTAAGAAGCAAAATCCATTGATGGAATAACCTGGTCATTCAGTATATTCAGGTAGTCAGCTGACCTCATTCTTTGGAAACATAATGTCGCTAAACCTCGACCTGACCAACTGCAGCAACCCCAGATCATAGCCCTGCCCCCACAGGCTTGTACAGTAGGCACTGGGAATGATGGGCACATCACTTCACCTGCCTCTCTTCTTACCCTGATGCACCTGAGATGATGGTTCCCCACCATCCTTTCAGTTTTTAATAATGTGTTGAACAGTTCTTAACCCAATTTCATTATAAGAAATGAGAAGTTACTTATTGCATCAGCTGTGGTTGAATAGCTTATTGCCGGCTGAAGGACAACCGCCCATGCAGTAATCGTCCAATAAGCTTGTACCTATTTGCTTATTTAAATCCAGGTGGTGACTTTTTTGACTCCGCAGTATTTGTCAATCAGTTGGTTCTGTGGTCTACGCTTTTTCAGAAATCACCCAAGAGTTTTATTTTGTGAAAAGATTGTACTTGCCAGATAAGCTACTATACATTCTCATGTTGTTTAAGTGCATCATAGTATTTACTATGATCACAATATTAGTTTTGCATGTTAGCATGTTAGCTTATGGGTACCTTAAGAACAGTAGTGGCTGATGTGGATGTCATTAGCTTTAAAGGCTGGAGTACATCAACACAGCTTCAGAGTGATGTGTGCAAGATTCAAAAATCAATACAACTGTTACACACAGAGAACCAGCGTACTGGAACCGCACCTCTGGACTGATTACAGCGCTCAAAAACTCAGGACAGAAATGAAGGATCACTTTCAGATGACTGTGATTCAATAAGTATGATGTCAGTGATCGTTTTGTTGACCTCAGTTTGTTCGCTCTGGGGAAAGGTGTGGCTCCAGTGTGCCTGTTTTTCTTGTATGTAACGAGTTTGACTCATCCCCAGATGAACTAGTAGAACAGAAAGAAAAAAGAAAGGTGCTGATTTTTTTCCCAACAGCGACAGATTAAAACAGCAGTCTACATCCTTTTAACTAGAGAAGCTTTATTAAATAATTCATGGTTAATTTCCATGAGGTCTCAGTTTGAACTTCCTCCCTCCAAACGAGGAGACCATTCCTCAGGTTTAGTGTGCATAACAGGGCTGACCTGCATGGCAGGACAGGGGGAGCAGACTCTTTTCCCCAAAACAGAAACATGAACCAGGACAAGTCTCAATCCCCAGTCAACTCAAGTTATTTCACCTCTTTTTAATTTAAAGATTAGATCTGATCTACATTTTTGTGTTTTTCTCGTACTGAATAAACTAAATTGAAGATGAAGCATTAACGGTGCTGGATTTAAGAGTGCTGAAACTACAAACGACAAAAACTCAAAACTGCTGGTTAGTCAAACAAACCAGTCATTCTTCAGTGTGTTTTTGAACTGAAAACTGAAATATCCACGAGGAAATTTCTTTAAAAAAAACCTGCCGAGAAAGCATATCTGTTTGTGTTTATTAATATTGCCGTTTGGTGAGTTCAAGCGATTCTACAGTCGTATTTTCCCCACCTGCAAATGAGTTCACAGAAAAATGTCAGGTCTCATGAAAAAGTGCTTTGTATTGATCACTCTGTGATTCAAAAACTCGAGCGGTATATTCACTACACGGGATGGAGTTTGAATGTAAAGCTAAACCATGTGAAACAGAAACAGTAGGTAAACACACTGCATGTTGTAGAGTCCTTTGTACAGTAAACAGGTTTTACATGTCAGTTACAATATTCTCAGATATCAGCCAACATTTGACAGGTCATGTGGGCCCCGTCAAGAATAAGGCTACAATGTCCTGCGCAAAAAGCACATTGGAGGAGCAGTCTGTTTTTAACAGAGGGCTGGCCAGGAAGGGGTCACTACGATAAGAAATTTTATAGTAAGAGCATTCAAACCTATGGATATGTTGTGACTATGTATCAAAAGTTCGATATACAGTGAGTAAATAGCTGACACGGTGGAAGCTTTGTTGCAAATGTTTCGAGCTGGCACTTTCAGTCAGAAAACATAAGGGCATACATCGGTTGTGAATGACAAAATGGCAAAATGGTAAACAAAGTTTGATCACATCAAATGTAACTGATGGCACCGCAGCTGAATTTTTTTTCCTTTTTTCTTCAAAGTATCCGATACATACACACAACATACAGATTCCACTGTCCGACGGTGAGTCTTTAAGTCAGCAAGCTCACTAATACCAAAAAAGGAGCTCCAGACCGCATCAACACTTTCAGCGTCTCTGCTTTCAGCAACAGAGCTGAAAACGTCTCCTAAGAAGTGCGTCCCCTTCCTGGCTTCCCATCAGAGTCCAGCAGTTCTGGCTCGACTGGAAACAGGCCAAAAGTTAAAGAAAACCATCCCCAAGTGTCTCTCAAAGCCTTAACAACTCAGTAATTTCCTTCGACCTTGGGAAAAAAAAGTTGGTCCTTCACCCCTCAGGGGGTGGTATAACTACTTGTATCCTTCCCAAAATTGTAATATTCCTCCATGTCCTCCATGTTTGCTGTGGTAAGTTTGGTGAGGTTTTGGGAGCCACCATTGTCCATGTTGTCTGGTGATGTAAAGCTGAAGTTCTGTCCTTCGTACTCCCCCTGGCTCTCCATCTCTGGAAGAACTTCTGAAAAGTATTCAAAAAAGAAAACATTGAAGAGCACATTTCAAAACGTCACGGCTTCCTGAGCTTCTGTGTCTCAACACTGACAAAATTCCTGCACCAAAATGGCTCTCAAGGAACAAAACACTTTTTTATTTCATTTATGATTTTAGAGATAAATTTAAAAAAAACTCTCTAAAACCTTTTTCTTTTATTCTGAGGAAAGCTTCAGGTGTTTCTCTGTATTTGTAGTTTTTTTTTAAAGTTATTTTTTTGTCCTTTGTGCCTTTATTTGATAGAGGAGGACAGTGGATAGCGTCGGAAAGGGGAGAGAGAGTGGGGAGTGACATGCGGGAAATGGCCACAGGTCGGATTCGAACCCGGGCCGCCCGCTCGAGGACAAGCCTCATGGTGCGCAGCCATATCCACTAGGCCATCCTCGCCCCTGTATTTGTAGTTTTAAAGTATTTTAAGGATACAATCCTATCTATAGAGAACAAAGATTGAGACTTGTTTAGTCCTCATAGAGTTATTCTGGTTTAAATGTAACTATGTCTTACATAGATAACAAGATTGAAGTTTTACTACAAAGAAAAAAACAGATATTTCTGAATTTTTGCCTGTAAAAGGAGAGCTGATGTTAAAAGAAATCAAGATAATGGAATAGAAAACAAATGTTCAGGGTCTCTGGCTAGTCTTTGTCACATCTCTAAAAACAAGAACTAATTTAAAAAAAGGTTAATTTTTCTTAAATTGTGCCCATGAAGATCAGTATTGACTGTACAATGAGACAAGTTAAAGATTTAGTAATCCTCAGGCTGGGTCAGAGCCTGCAGAATATTGCCTCAAAGAAAGCAAAAACCAAAGCAGCCATGACACCAGGATGAAAATGTGATATTTGATATAAACATATTCAATTGATTTTTAATGGACAAAAAAGTAGTTAAAAAGTTTAGAGAAACATAAACATGAGGTTTCATACCTTGTCCTTCTGGTGAGACATCCATCCCATGTTTCACCTTCATATGTCTGCTCAGGTTTCCCTTCAGGTTGAACTTACTGGTGCAGTAAGGACACTTGAAGGGTTTACTACCCGCATGGAGATGCATGTGGCCAAGCAGGTTGTACATTCTGTTAAAGGACTTGCCACAGACCTGATACAAAGAAAAGGATGGACAAACTCCGTATGTAAACCAATCATTCACACAAATAGATATATTAGTCAGATAAACTTCTTAGCCTCTTGTTAATGATTAAATCATTGGGCCTCATTCACTAATAAATGCATAGAAATTTTCTTACTCCCCGCACAAAATTAAAAAATACGCAGAATCACTGTCGAATTCATGATACGTGTATATCAGCCATTTTTATTCACACCGCCATTTTTTATATCAGTGAATCAGAATCATTCTTAATCGCCAGGTGCATTCCCGTATCCTGAAATCAGCACGTTACCACACCCTGTTCATCTATATAAGGACATGTGATCATGAGGAGGAGGAGCTGTGGACCTCAAAATCTTCGATGTCAGCGTCACACAGCTTGTTCTCCTAATTCCCCACCGCCCATCTTGACCGGTGAGGTGATAAATGATCAGCTGACTCTCCTAGGTGCTGTGAGAGAGATCGTACCAGGTATCCCAAACATAAACAACACATTCAAACAGCTGCTGGATGTTTTTGCAAACAATTAATACGTTTGAGTGGAGCTGTGAAATTTCACTAATTGAATTTTGCTTATCTGGAGGGTAAGCTGTGGAGAAAAACTTGACGTGAAAGAAAAAAACTGTCTGCAATTTTGGAATCAGCATTCTAACTCAACAGAATTTTTTTCAAATTGTTCCCCAGTGTCATTCTTAATTACGCACAGTCTAGGGAGATTGTACATTTTTTCACAAAGTAAGAAGAAATTCAGGTACAAAAGCATTGATGAATCAAAGATTTGTGCGTCAAACATTCGTACGCACGATTCAGGCGCAAATTTGAGTATAGGCAGTTTGTGAATGAGGCCCATTGTGTTGTGTTGTGCTGTATTGGAAAAGCAGTCATCCCTTTTTACACAAGATTCATTCTTACACGTGCTGCTCTCTTAATGAATGAAGCAAATACTAAAGAGTCACCTTGCATTTGAAGGGCTTCACAGGCAGGTGGACGATCATGTGGGTCTTTAGCGTCTGCTTCTGGATGAAGCTCTTGAAGCAGACGTGACACTGGAAGGGTCTGACACTGTTGTGGATCAGCATGTGCCTCTTCAGGTTGGCGGACAGGGTGAACTCCCGGGAACACACATCGCACTTGTGGCCTTTCATCCCCTGAAGAGGAACAAACAGAGGAGAGGGGTTAATCATTTCAATGAACAATGTGCAGGGAAAGTTCTTCTTGTAATAAACTGAGGTCCAAGAAGTATCAAGGAGGTATGGTGGATCCCAATTTATAACAATGACCTTAAATCTAACAAAATGAAAAAATAAATAAATAAAAGGTGCAATAAAACCCATATTTGTTGTACCTGTTTGATATTCAATAGGATGCTGAGCCCAAAACAGAATGACTTTTTGCTCAAAACAACTTGTTGTTACATTTTGGGGCCGACTTCCTTTTTTTGTTGCATTTTGGGCTCATCACTTTTGTTATATTATTGACCAGGTAAAACAAATGTGGGTTTCGTTTCACTTTTTTCAAATTGCATTTCAGGTCGTTGTTACAAAATGACAAAAATATTAAAATCTGTTATCTTAAGTATTTTTACTAGCAGTATTTTATATTTCTGAAAGCATCAGTAGGTCAACAAGCATTGCTCACATCGTGGTCTGTTACAAAACTTTCTAAATCCACACCGGTGTTACACATCTCGTCATCAAAAACTGGTTCCTCTTGTCTGATGAAAGATGGAATAATTTTATATCAAGCTTCAATCACAGAACAAGAGGATAGAGGCACCTATCTCCCAACTACCAGAGCATACCGGCTTATCAGTAGAGATCTTGATGTGGAAATTGTTAAAAGGTTTAAGGCTAAGATGAAGGCAGCAGCTTTGTTTGACATTTTGGTCTAACAATACTCACATCCTGCCCACCAGATGTTGATTTGTTGGTCTAAATCACAATTTAAAATGCTACCATAGGCAGCACAGCCACAGAAAAATAAATTACAAACAAATAAGGTCAGTTTTGTTGATTTACTTCCTCTTCAAATATTCTTCAGCACATGCTACAGGACGAGTATAAAGAAGCAGAGAAGCAGGTCACGAGAGCAGACGATTCACAGCAGCTAAGGCCTTGAGGCTTGTCTGAGTGAATATGTTGCGGCACCACACAATCACACACCACTCCACGGTTAATGTCAGCAGACACAAAAGTAAATCTGGATAACTGGATTCTGGGTTATTGAGAAGCACAAATATCTATTACAGGTCACAACTGTGTCAGCTGTGAGTGTTAGTGTAAGCAGGCAAATCTGACGGATAGTCCCCCCCCCAATCGTTTGCAAAATAAAGGTTATTGATGTCCACCAGGGGGAGCAGTGAGCAGGCAGCAGGCGCAAAGACAGGCCACAAGGGAGAAAACTGGCTGCTCTCTCACTAGGATGAGTGGATTAGGATTTTTGTTCCCTGAGAGTAATCAAATTAAGGTAAATCCTCAGGAATTCAGCTTTTTCATGCATAACTGTGGGTGATATTTAATTCAACAGAAGCAGAAGCGATCACATCTGTGTAACAACGAGAGCAGATTCAGAATACAAGATGAGAAAAAAAAGGAATCCTTCAACTGCAAATTCATCATTGAGGCCTCAAACTGAGAAAAAAATGAGGGGAAAGATATACCTGTGGTTATATTTAATGAATTGTGATCACTCAGTGTTCTCCTCATCATGTGTGTGTATTACAGTAACAGAGTGTGTGTGGTGTGTGTGTGTGTGGAACAGGCGTGGGGGCAGAGCAATTACAGACATTACAGATGAGGACTATAATGAGGAGAACATAGAGATGTGAATGTACTTTTATCACTTGTGTGAAAACTACCAAACTACAGCTCTGCAGTTTTTGATCAACATGAACAAACATAAAGACCCTAAAACAGGCAAATACTCTGACGGCTCACACTGGTGGAAATACAGTGGCCTTTGAGGTCAAGGAGCTCTTGAGATTGGTTAAAATTGTGGTTTTCCATTTGCCATGGTTTTATTATCAAAAAATATCGATCCATGCCAATTGTTGTGTGCAAAACAACTACTGTCCCCTGCAATATTCAAACAGGATAAGCAGTAAAAATACACTCTGCTCTTTGCCATGACAGAAACTTACACTGCAAAAACTGAAATCTAAGTAAGTGTTTGTGTCTTGTTTCTAGTCAAAATTGACTTTTTATGCTTGATATCAACCACATTCAACAAACAAGTCCAGAAGTATGTCTCATTTCAAGATATTAAAAGACAGAAATGATGTCTGAATTGCTTGTAACAAGTAAAAAAAATCTGCCAATGGGGGAAAAAAATAGTGATGTCAAATTTCTTGAAATTAGAATCATGTCTTAATACAATACAACTTTTTTTCTCACCCAAGTGGCTGATTTTTTTTTTTTACTTGATACACGTCATTTTTATATAATTTTTGTCTTGAAATAACTTGAAATAAGACATTTTTATGGAATGGTCTGGTGAATGTGAAGTAAAAAATATATATTTTTTTACTAATGATAAGACATAATGACTTGCTTAGATTTCAGTTTTTGCAGTAAGATATATATTTCTATCAATTTTCTTGACTTTTTATCCATATAATGAGAGTACAGGACAGTGGATGCAGCAGAAAACAGGATCAATAGAAAGTGGCACACAGGATAACCTCATGACGCATTACCTGAACGGCTGGGCCATATCCAACCTAACACACCTCACCTTTTGGGTCGCTGTTTAGACTTAATTTGAATGTGACATCTTGCCCTCACTATTCCACTTCAATCTATCACTACATTAAAAAAATGGAGAAACAACAATGGCCAAAATAAAAATATGACAGAATTCATGAACATCAAGATGAGAAACTTACCTGTCAACTTTAACCATGTGACAGAGGGTAAAGGAGGGGTGAACTTAGGTGAGACCTTGGGAGCACAGAGGTGAGGTAGCCCCCAATAACACCTCTTTTTTGTGTGTCTGCTTGTCTTTTCCTCAATATCACTTTACTTGATATGATAAAGTACATTAGTATACATGTAGGCAATGTGTACGAGGTTTGAACCAACTATAAGGGTCAGAGAGTTTCTATGTGAGTGGGAGTGTCCGGGGGCAGTGTCAGTACCTTATGAGTGAGCGAGTGCTGACGTAGGTGGTGGAGCTGCACGAACTCCAGGCCGCACTGGGAACAGGTGTAAGGCCTCGGGCTCTGGTGCTTCAGCAGGTGGTTCTGGAGCTGGCTGCGGTAGGCAAATGACTTGTTGCACTCGGTGCACTGGAAGGTGTGGGGGCCCTGATGGCTGGTCTGGTGGCGTTTGAGGTGGGCGTACGTGGGGAACTCCATGCCACACTGCGAGCAAACATGGCAGCGCCCTCGTTCGTGTTTCACTTCATGCGCCCGCAGCTCACTCGGGTAGGCGAAGCCACGGCGACAAAAGCGGCAGCTGTAGGGCTTCACGTCCGTGTGTTGGAGCATGTGTCGCTTTAGGTGGCTCGTCTGGGTAAAGCCCTTCTTGCAGACGGTGCACTTGTGGGGGCGAGTACCTTGGTGGGTGAGCAGGTGGGTCTGAAGGTGGCTGGGCTGTTTGAAGAGCTTTCCACAATGAGGACATGCATGTGGTTTTATGCCGTTGTGTCCCAGGATGTGCGTTACAAGGTTGTACTTGGAAGTGTACGATTTATCACACATGCGACACTTCCAACGCTTAAGACCATCGCCTACATCCACACAGTAAGATTCATCGATCTGGATGTTGATATCTAGTCGGTCCACTCTGCGGCCGCCGTGTCGTCTGGGAGGCTGTGGGTGTGGAGGCTGTTGATGCTGACCTCCTCCACTCCCATCGTTCCACATCATGCTCTGGCTGCCGTCTTCATATTCGCCCCCCATGCCCATCTCCCCAGAGTCATAGCTGCCAACCTCACTGGTCTGGAAGTAGCTGCTGATGGCCTCCTCCTGCTGCGAGGGCTTCAGCATGTTGTTCCCCTGATGTTCTACGTCCTCTTCATCCTCTCGTCCCCGACCATGGCCCATGGGGCGCTGACCCGGCAGTCCTCTGTGGCCCTGCTCCCCCCCTCTGTGTGCTACCTGAGGAGGAGGAGGAGGGTGGACATGTGTGTTGGGTTGCTGCTGATTAGAAGCTTCCCGCTCACACTCTGCACAGTTCTTGTTGGTGCCTCTGAGAGAGGCTGGATCCACTTGTACTAATCCACCTCGTGGGGCCATATTATTCAGCATGTGGACACAGGAGGACATTCCAGAATTCACTACTTCTCCTTTAACGTGGGACGACGACACGTCACCGCCTTGAAGGCTGTGACGGTCGGGGACAACCATTTTTGCTTCAGGGTGCTGAGGTGGCCCCTGCTGCCACCTCCTCTGGCTGCAGCTAGGTTGCATCTGTCCGTCTTCTCCCAAGTTGTCTCCGAGGTAATCTCCGTTAGCTCCGATAAGCTGGTCTGCGTATTCGTACTCGACTCCGTCTACTGGTGGTGCAGGGGACTCTTTGGGTTCGCCGGTGTAGAAGCCGTTGGGTGCAATGGTCGCTCCAAACACTTCATTCTGGGAGATGAGACCTAGCACGGCAGCCTGGGCCAAGGACAGCACGACTACTGGATCTGTCTGTGTGCCTGTGTCCACCAGCCTGGCCATTACCTTGGGCTCACATCTACCCAGGCGCCGGCTCGCCTCCTCCTGAAAGAGAGAAACACAGAGGAGAGGCAGAGAGGCAGAGAGGCATCAGTATGGCAGGAATCAGTGAGGAAAAACTGCTATATCTGTGTATGTCTTAAGTTTTGTCTAAAGACTCAGAAAACTGAAATCCAAGCAAGACATCAAGTCTCATTATTAGAAAAATATATATCTTTTTTGACTTGAAACAAGCCACATTCACCAGTCCACGAAAATGTCATATTTTAAGTTATTTAAAGACAAAAATGGAATTGGAATTGGAATTGCTTGTAACAAGTCAAAACAAATCTGCCAAAAGGGGTCGGGCTGGGTGATATGGCAAAAAAAAAGATAACGATATATATTTTCACATCATCTGATCTTAATTGTTATCACAGTTTTGGCCATCACTTTTAAGCTGCTACTTTTAAAGCATTTGACGAGTAGAAAAAATTGTCTTGATTTAAGACAATATTCTATTTTTTAGAAACTTGGCGAGCAAGTTTTTCCTACCCCATTAGCATATTTTTTTACATGTTATAGGCAATTCAGACTTTATTTTTTTCTTTCAGTATCTTGAAATTAGACATGCTTCTGGACTTATCAGTTGAATGTGGCTCATATCAAGAATGATACAACATTTTTTTTTACTAAAAATAGGACACAAACTTTCTTAGACTTCTGTGAGTCTGTAAGGACCTAAAAGCCTGTTGTAGTATTTGAATTGATGCAAATGTCTGAACACTCTCTAGAGGAAAACCAAAGAAAGAGATTGGTCCAGAAAGCAACCAAGAGCACATCAACTTCAAAACAAGCTGATTCAGAACACATGAATCAGCAGGAGAAAAGTGGTGACAACAATTCACGGAGTCTAGCTATTGCACACAGTCCTCCAATGAGATTATCTCCCTCATCAAAAGTGACCCATATAAGGAAAACAAGGTGCGAGGACTGATCGTCTAATCAGAATATCTCCTGAAGCTAGTTGTTGAGAGGGACAGAGGGAGAAAGAGACATTGATTATGAAGGGTCTTTTATTGCATCATTGAAGAGGAAACACAGGAACAAAAACAACATTTCCTCACACAGAGACTAAAAATCATCCAAAACTGCCAAGAAGTTGACCAGAATCCAAAGTGTCAGAATAAAACCTTTAGACCCAGTGACTGAGATCCAGAAACTCTGAAAGACACCATCTAATCCAGATTGCTTACCATGTAGGGTTTGTGTGTGTGTGTGTGTGTGTGTGTGTGTGTGTGTGTGTGTGTGTGTTTTGGGGGGATTAGATGGCCTACTGATCCACACACAAACACACACATACATACATCCAAGTGCAAGAAGGGAAAAAAAAAACATTAAGAAAAAACTGAGCAAGATTAGGAAATGAAAAAAAGAGAATGGAAAGCAGGAAACAAAACAGAGGAGAGTGAGAGTGAGAGAGAGAGAGAGAGAGAGAGAGAGGGAGAAAGAGAGAGAGAGGAGAAAGAGCTTAGAGCAAGCATGAGTCTAGTGGAGGGGAGGGAGGGAAGAAAAAGAAAATGAAAGGTGGA
The DNA here is from genome assembly GCA_008086565.1 of Thalassoma bifasciatum. NCBI lineage: Eukaryota > Metazoa > Chordata > Actinopteri > Labriformes > Labridae > Thalassoma > Thalassoma bifasciatum. The sequence continues at coordinate 645,082 of RPOG01000018.1, forward strand.
GGGAGAGAGAAAGAGAGATAAAGAGACGAAAGGGGGAGGGAAGGAGGAAGGCAGAGAGGGTGAGAGAGGGAGAGATAGAGGGGAGGGGGGAGTAGAGGGAAAGAGTGAGAGGGTTAGAGTGAGGCAGCAGTCAAAAGAGAGCAAGAGGAAGAAAGAAAAAGAAAGATATGAGGAGACAGAGGGAGGGAGGAAAGGGAGGGAGGGGGAGGCAGTGAGCAACCAGGAGACAGAAGGAGAAAGAAAATGACAAAATGAAAGCCAGACAGAATGAAAGATAAAGATTTAAGAATGGGAAAGAGGGAGGCAAAGAGAGTTTATAAAAGCTCGAGAAGAGGCAACAAAATGAATAAAACAGCAAGTTCAAAACAAAGAACAAGGATACAAAGAGTCAATGTAAAGGCAGTTTTTCTGTGGTCAAATCCTCCTCAGTAAACTAGCACTTCACATGCTAGAATAAAACTCACCACGCTCCTCCTGCTGTGAGGTTTCAGGTGCTTTAAGGATCTCATTCTTCAGTGCAAGTGTTGAGTGAGAATAGGTTCTGTTCCCCTCGTATTTATATGTGAGGGAAGAGAGGGGGCGGGGCTAAAACTGCCCGCCTCCAACCCTCTTCCTCTACTTCTTCCTTTTCCACACAGTTTTGGTAGTGACACCAGACACAAAACAAACAAATAGTCCTCCGACAAATGTGCATGTGCGACCAGCAAACAGCTCGTATGAATCTGAGCAAAGCTTCTTGATGAATGGGCTCAAAGTCACAGAGCAGCAAAAATAAAATCAAAATCATATCAGGATGAAATTATAGATCCACCAAGCTGCCTACCGCCTCTCTCATCCTCCTCTCTTTCATCTTCATCAGTCATTCTTTGTCTTTGTTTCTGCCTATCCCTGTCTGTCTCTTCCTCTTTCTGCTTATCCCTCCATCTCCTTTTCTGTTTCCTCTCCATCTCTCTCTCTCTCTCACCCCTCCCTCTCCCTCTGTATTTTTCCCTCACTCATTTATCAGGCAGGGTTTATGAGTAGGGAAAAGTGTTGGGAGATTGTTTCCTGCACAGACTTGGGAGGATAAAAGTGTGACAAGATAGAGAGACAAAGACAAAGAGAGAGAGAGAGAGAGAGAGAGAGAGAGAGAGAGAGAGAGAAGGGGAAAGAAAGAGAGATAGAAAAGTGACTGACAAGAAGATGAGCCAATGGAGGAGAGAGAGGAGGAAGGAGATCATGGAGAAAGAAAAGAGGAGGAGGAGGGAGTGGAAGGAGAGAATACTGAAGGAAAGAGAGGGGAGGGGTAGAGAGAGAGAGAGAAAGAAAGAGAGAGAGAGAGAGAGAGGCAGGGGGATGGGAGGAGTGAGGCAGAATGCGGTAAAAGAATAAGAAGAAATGGAAGATGGATGGAGGAAAGAAGCAGATGAAATGAGAGTTAAGAGAGAGAGAATAAAAGGCGTTGTGCTGCTCCCAACAACAAATAAAACAGGACGATTATTCTGCTTTTCACTGTCTCTGTCACAAACACACTCACACACACACACACACACAGACACACACACAAATGAAGGCCCCTGATTGACAGGTGGAGAAACATCAAGGTTAGAGTGTGTGGGACTTTCATCTCTCTTCACATCTTCTCATGACCACAGCACGCACCCTTAGTAAAGTCAGAGAGATGAGATAGCCGTGGAGCTGTGAGACGGAGCCAACAGTGGCCCACGAGTACACAAAGGTCAAACACATCCTGCCAACGATGAAACTGAGACGACACAATAGCACCAAATTACCAAGCAGCAAACGATGGGGGCAAATGGTACAATGTGACTCAAGACCTGACTGACGTTTCTTCCTGTGAAATTAAAAAACAGGATGCACTGGAAACAAAACCCACATTCAAGATGCCCCAAACCCTTCAGATGATGTCAAAAACACAACCCAAAAAGCACAAAAAAGGACAAACTGAGCCTTCATTTGTATCACTGTAGTTTCAGTCTGTAATTGTAGATGACGATGTACATTATTAATCAGTGTTTGAGCTCCTCATACTGGATGTTGCAGGTCTGTATTCTTTACAGCAGCATTTATTTCCATAAGACTCTTCTGTAGATTTGTTTCAACCTCAATTCAACATGACATCACTAAAAAAAACAGCAATAACAACATCATGAGTTCACCTCAGTTTTTCTATGAATCATAGGCATAAGAAAAACTAGATGTTGTTGAGCATATGAATGTAGGATGAAATGTCAAATGGATAAAAAAACACTGAAACGAGGGGAACTTACCATTACATACACAAAGTAAGGAGGAGCTGTTATGAAAAAACTGCTGCAAACTGCTTGTTTTCCCTATTGAGCTTATCTTTAACCAACTCGTAAACATTACCTTAAAATTTGTATCACTTTTGACATGTGGGCAGTATATCAAAGCCAACTCATCCCATTTTAGATCTACTTTTAATATGAAGAGGGGAAAAAAAGCTTGTTTCAGTCAAGAGGCAACCTCTGGTCTGAAAACATCAGACAATGCAAATGTGCAAAAATCTGTTGTTCATTGAATGTCCACTTGAGGCTGGCTCTGGAAGTACCAGTAGTCACATACACAACAAACCAACAAAAAAAAAGGGGGGTGGGGGGGGTTTCACAGCAGAAATAAACATGTTTACAGTCTGGTCCGCCAATTTCGTTAACAGCATGCGCTGTTTGGGGGGTGAATTTTTTTTCCAACTCTGCAGTTTAAAAGATACTAAGATCACAAGCTCGCCCAATCAAAGGCACAGTTCTTATCACCTGACTGACGGGCGCCCTGTAGCTTTTAGTGTCAAGACTCGTCACCTGCCCCATTCCAATATGGCAGAACCTGCTTTTTTGCCTCAAAACTCTGTTTCAGAAACAGACAAGTGATGCCACTGTCTATGTCCATTTATTATTTAGTCTGTGTATTCAGTTCACGTTAGGGAACAAAAGAAGAGTTTATGTCCCTTATTATAAAAAGTTTTCTTCAGTAAGGCGAAATTATTCTGTTCTGCTCATCAATTCACACTGAAAGAATGAAAACGTACCACGATAGCTCCAGACGATGATGGTGTCATAGCCCCATTTGAGCGTGTTTTACATTTCCACTCCATTACTCATTCAGGAGTAGCACTGACAGACCACTGGGCTGTATTTGTGCTGGTGATCCAACTCAGAGGTGACAGTTTTTCAAGCGCGTTTCCGCCTAAGCGCACGGTTACACGGGTCATCCATACTGTGCCATCCTCAAGCATGATTGGCCCATTCCCCCTGTGGTCTGTACCTTTACTCAAATATGTACCATAAACGGTATAATAGATGGACTTAGTCACCCATCTGTTTCTGAAGCTGTGTTTTGAAGCAAAACTGCCAGTGCAGCCATGTTGGAATTGGGACGAGTGCCAAAGCCATTGGGCACCCGTCAGTCATGTGATCTAAGCTGTGCCTCTGATTGGGCAAGCTCTTGATCTTAATATCTTCCAAACAGAAGAGTTACAAAAAAATTCACCCTTTGTACAGTGTGTGTGCCGTTAGCAAAATTAGCAATCCAGACAGGAGACACTTTTAGGAAACATGGTAATTTCAGCCCTGAAAACAGCTCTTTTTTTGCTTGGTGTGAATGAGCCAATCTCAAGCAGTCACTCGAGGAACAACAGCTTTTTTAAGCACTTCAGCTTTGTCTCAAATTTGTCAGACCGGAGGTTTCTGCTTGATATGACCAAAGTTAAGCACAATTACAACTCTTGTCGATAAACAGCGTGTTTGGGCACTGTACAGAGGGCCAGTGTGACAGCACCCTTTTCCTCTGGCTAAAGTCTTCCTTCACCTGAGGAGGTTGGGCCGTCTCTCCCAGCTGGAAGAATTGTTAGTAGGATTCAAAAAATGCTGGATATGAAAACTGGTATCCATGCCGAGAGAGTCTGCATTTATTTACAGTGTATCACAGCGTTTTACTTTTTCACATTTTGTTGTGTTGCAGCCTCATTCCAAACTGATTTAAGGTTTTTCAAATTTATTAAAAATAAAACCATGACATCACATGCATAAGTATTCACAGCCTTTGCAATGAAGCTCAACTTTAAGCTTAGGTGAGAATTTCTTTGCTCGGAGGTGTCCATCTCAGTCACTCCCCTGCTCAAAGTCCCACCATGCCACTTCACCTATTACCATCAGTGCTTGCATCTCGCCCCACGTTGCTCGCTCCAATAAGTTATGTTGTCATACTGATTCAGGGTTAGGTTTAGGCATACGTCAGACTCATACTGTGAGTAGTGACGGAGCAAAATGGAGCAGGATGGTGCTGACATTCCCATCCTTGAAAGAAAAAACCTGCTTGCCTCCTGCCTGTAGGTTGCCAAAAGGCATCTGAGGAACTCTCAGAACACGAGAAAGAAAGTTATTTGCTCTGATGAGACAAGGACTTAACTTTTGGCATGAAAGCCAGGTATCATGTTTGGAGGAAACAAGCACCACTTATCACCTGGACATTCACATACAGTGAAGCATGGTGGTGTCAGCATCATGCTGTGGGGATGTTTTTCAGCAGCAGGAACTGAGAGACTGGTCAGGATTGTGGAAAAAATGAATGCAGTAATGTACAAAGACATCCTGGAAGAAAACCTGTTCCAGAGCGCTTCTGACCTCAGACTGGAGCGACTGATCATCTTTCAGCAGGACAATGACCCGAAGCACACAACAAGATTTTAAAAGTAATGTCCTTGAGTGGCCCAGCCAGAGCCCTGACTTGAATACGACTGACCATTTGCAGAGAGACCTGAAAACGGCAGTATGCCAACGCCCCCATCCAACCTGATGGAGCCTGAGAGGAGCTGCAAAGAGGAATGAACCAAAGTGACCAAAGATAGGTGTGCCAAGCTTTTGGCATCATATTCCAAAGACTTAAGGCCTTAATTGCGGCCAAAGGTGAATCAACAAAGTATTGCGTGAATGCGGTAAACACTTCTGTACTTGGGATGTCTTAGTTTTTAACTTGTAATATATTTGCAAAGATGTCATTTTCCTTATGGGGTGTTGTGTTGAGAATTTTAAGAGAAAAAATTAATTTATTCAATTTTGTGATGAGGGTGTAACTGAACAAAATGTGACAAAAGTGAAGCATTGCGAATACGGATGTAAGAAATAATAACCCAGAAATAATAACAACGACTCATAATAGAGTCCTATTGCCAAATGATAAGCTCCATTGTTGATGCATGTGAGTATTAAGTGAATCTGAAGCTCTGTGATTTGGTCTCTCTTGTCAAAATGTCCTGTGGGGTTCTGGTGAACTTCTTGTGTCGTGTTGTTCTGCGAGCAGGTACGTAACTTTGACAGAAAAGCAGACAGTATGTGGCATGTCTTTGATTAAATCATATGAAGCAACAGCAGCAACACTTGCATTACGCCTCGGATCAGTTTGTGAGCTCACCATGTGTCTGAGCATCAGGGGCGAGGCTGTCACCTGCTTCATCTACATCCCCATGTGGAGGAGAAGGAGGAGGAGAGTCATTTGTGGCTGTTTGGAGGATCAGAGACCAAACCACTTGTTGAATATGGAAAAACAATAACCCAACCATGTTGGGGTTTACCAGTGGCTTTGGAGTGGACTGTTATGAGGTGCAGGGGGTAAATGATTGAGTGAATGTAAGTAACAAAGGCCTGAGTGTAATTGATGAATGACTGAAACCAGATTCGTTAACGTCACAATATAAAGAAAAGCTTTAAGTGAAAATCCAGCTTTTATTGAAGAAAAATAACAGTTTTCCATCAATTACGTGCTTCTGTGATTAAAAAAAAATAATTAAAAAAACAGTTTTTTTAATAAAGTTTGTACCATAAATGTCATGGGGAAGTGTGGTAAACAACAGGATGGAGAGAACATGGAGGAAAGAGAGAGAGAGGGAAACAGCAGAGGACAAAATGGGGGCGTAATAGACGAAGCAGAGAGAAAGAGAGAGAGGAGAGAGAGAGAGAGGCAGAGAGGGGAGAGAGAGAGAGAGAGAGAACAGATGATTGCAAGGAATGAAAGAGGGATTGAAGGGGGAGGGAGGGGAGGAGATAAAGAGAACAGGGTTGGGAGGGGGAGTGAGTGAGAGAGTGAGGGAGTGAGCGAGTGAGTGAAATGGTGGAGTGAGAGAGGAGAGGAGAAGAGAAGAGAGGAGGGGGAGAGGGAAAACGAGAGGCAGCAGTGGGGGAGGGGAGGATGTGGAGGGAGAGCAAGAGAAAGACAGGAAGAGAGAGAGACAGAAAAGGATAGAAAAAAGGGAAAGAAAGACAGAAAGAGAGAGAGAGAGAGATGGGGCAGGGAGCAACGTGAGATCGAGACAGAGAGAGGGAGGGAGGGGCAGTGTGCAACGTGAGAGTGAAAGAAAGAGAGAACGAGGAGAGGGAGGGGTAAAGCTTGATGGAAACCCAGAGCAAGAGAGAAAGAGAGAGAAAGAGGGAGAGAGAGAGGGAGGGAGAGCAGGAAAGAGAGAGAGAGAGAGATGGGGGGCAGAGAGAGGGGGAGGGGAAGAGAGCAGGAGAGAGAAAAACAGAAAGAGGTAGAAAAATAGGGAGTGAGTGAGTGAGGGAGAAAGAGAGCACAAAACCTTTCTCACTCTATTTTGTGGTTTTACAAACATGGCTGCAGCAGAAGAGGAAGAAGAAATAGAAGAATGGAGCTTTGGGTTTTCATTCGGCACACACACACACACACACACACTTCACGAGATGTGACAATATAACACAGCATCATGACAATGTTGACCATTGTAGAGTGAAATCACTTCCATTCAGGTGTGATGTGTCTTCACAGATGGGACACAGACATTGACCAAAAGGCTAAAGTACCGAATACAACAAAATTCATATCATGTCCTCAGTGACAGGAGAACAGGTAGACTGGCATTTTATGGAAGTGCTGTCTGACACTACAGGCCCACTGGCAAACCAGGCGCAGAAAACCACAACAATCTGAGTCTCATTTTTGCTTATACCTGACTGAACTTTTGCAAACTTGCAGCATAAAAAATCACCTGGTTATCACTGGAGGCTTTTTGCACTGTTTTGAGAAAGACTATTACCAGATTTTACTGATAGGGTTAGAGGGTTGGGGGATAATGTGAAATATAATTGTGAAGTCAGATCTGGCTTCAAAACAAAAAAGAAAGAAAAGCACAGAATAAATGTCTTCAGAAAGCAAACCACGTTTGAGCCAAAAGTAGTATTATTTCTTTGTCCAGAAATGAATAATTCAAGACTATAAAGAAATGTAGCAAATACTTTTGCCCAATACCTTAAATTGTCAAATGTGAATTGCCTTGTGGGTAAAGAGATAAATGCAAAATGTACTAGAAAAAAATCTGTACAATTAATTGTTTCCACTGTTCGCTGCATTCATGATGAAACCACTCACCACAAACAGTACACAAATGACAACGGCAATAGTCCCTGATCAATATGAAAGTCACTGTGAGGACTTTTAAAGTGATCTTGAAAATGCCTGATCGTAATCCACAATCCAAAAATAGATTATCTGCTCGCAATAGTGGACACTGGGGCTGAACTGTCATTAAAAGAGAAGAAGAGCAGAGGAAAGTTAAAATGAAGTGTGATCGAGCACGGGCTAAAGGCTAAAACACAGGTCAAGCTGTTTATGATTATGTGAATTACAAATACGGCAGCAGTCTTTTCAAACTTGAGTTGACCATTAAAATGGCGAATGAGGTTAAGTTAGCTCTGCTTGGTGTGGTTGTAGTTGGTAGATGTACATTAGTAGGAAATAAGCATACACTGACACTAAAAACTACTGATGATCTCAGAGTAAGCTGTGAGTCGCACTAAGTATATCAGAGTATTAAACCACGATACTTACTGAGTTTAAAGAGTTTGCTTGTCACATTTAAAAAACTATCTCTAGGTAACTATAAAGAAATACATACCTTGTCCTTTGCATCTAGATTCCCATTCATTTGTGTCAACACAAAAACACACCTTATTGAGTGTCACACCCTCATGACAATGAGTGCAAGTGCTTATGGGAGATTGAAGCTTTACCCTGGAGAAACACAACTTTTTCAAGAAAGCAGATGTATCCTATTTCTATTCCTTTCCAAATATTCACAGAATCTTTAAATACTGACTGTTGTATAGTTAGTATTTATTTATCTTTTGAAAAAAGCAAAACACAAATAAAAGTAAAAATCCGTGTAATTGGGTTGGAAACCATAAATTATTTTTAAAAAGGGAATCCAGTCGCCAAAAACTACTTTTTTTGAATCAAGTATAAAATCTTAAAAGAAAACTTTACAAAGTGTAATGGATGAGTTTCTTCCCAAAAGGTCAAAGGTCAACTGCACTACAACGTTACATTTTTGGCCAGTATTTGCCACCATAATTTAAGACTTTTCAACCTTTGTTGTCAACCATCCTTAACTTAGTATTCTTGCTCTTCTCAAAGAACATATACTTTTTAGTTTAGCTTCTTTCACAGTGCCTTAAAAGAATCAAATGTTTAAAAACACACAGTTTTCCTATAAAATCAGATACTGATAATAATTTTTTCATATTAGAAACAGATTTAAACCAAAAAGCAACACACAAACGGCAAATAACAGAAATAATTTTTGATGGTCAAATTTCTAGCAGCAGTTTGCAGGTGCTCTCACACTCATACCAATCTCTGATGAACCTTCTATTGTGTTTTTGGAGAAATAACTCCTGCTGATTGGTTTTTGCTTTGAACATAAGTTTTGTTCTCAGGCTGGCATCAAGCTGCTCTTAGTAAAAGCTACCAGTAAATAAAAATGACAGATATTAGATAGCCTTTCAGTAGCGCTTAAGGCAATACCATCTGACATATTTTTGATGAACTGTCATCAAACTCCCAAAACTGATGTAATTGCTGCTCCTGGTCAATTTTTTTTTTCTTGCACTAAAAGTAAGTGAGAAATGAGTCCATGGCTGATGAGGTACACTTTCACCTGTGGTCTGGCTGTTCAGTATCTCTGTTCTTCTATGAGTATATGATTATAAACGGCAAAGTTAATGTTAATGTTTACAAGTTCGTCAATCAGAAACTTAACTAAAGACGCTGAAACATAAGTCCAACACATCATGTTATTCACACCAGGTTTCACGCTAACGTAACTGATAAAACAGGATAACAAAACAAAGACAATAAGCTATCAAGAGCATGAAAATATGATATCGCTCACAGTCTGGATAAACATCAGCCCCAATGATTTGTTTGAAACAAACTGTTTTAAACTACATCACCTCTGTCTTACTCTCCACCTCTCTTTTCGCCATCCTTCTCCCTTCATGTTTCCATGGATACACCCCCTTTCCTTCCTTCTGCTTCCCTCTTTTCCATCACTTCCTTCTTATCTTTTCTCTTCCTGTATCATCCCCACCACTTTCCTAACACCCTGCACTCCCCCTGAACAGTCTTCTCATATAGATTTTGATTTATGCAAACAGCTATGATATTCCTGATTCCCGACCTGGTTTGGACTGGTAAAAAAATGTAAAATAGGACGTTAGCAAAGGAAATAATGCTCTCTGTAAAGCAAATTCACACATAAAGGTTAATGTTCTGACACTGTATCGATCCCTGAGGGGAAACCGCTCTGTTCTTGAGCAGATCAGCTGCACAACAGCGCCCCCAAAGACAGGACTGAGATTTCATGTCTTGCTCAAGGAAACCTCAGCAGAGAGGAGATATTAAACAGAGAGATTAAACCTCCTGGTGGATGTTTTGTTTCTCTTTTCTCAGCATTCTGACTTTTTTTTTCTTATAGTAGCCTCTTGGATTTGGACTTGAATGCTGTCATCACTCACACTCAGCAGTTTCTTACTAAAGGCCCTAAAACACATCTGAGCACCCAAGAGGTCCGTTCAAACATATTTACTGTTCATAAAGTTTAAATATATGGAAAAGAAAACCACTTCAGTGCGACATACTTATCTACATGAGCCCAAATAATCCTGTAATGTAACACTTAAGGACCCAGAAATTAAGCTTAAAGATCTTCACCCTTCAATTTGACGTGACACAGCCCACAGTCTCTCCACTGCACACAAAATATTTAGAGCATAAAAGTCACTTCATTTGATACTAATCCAGTTTATACTGTCCAATAAATTTCACAACCCATCCCAAAAACTGTGTGCTTTCAAGTAAAGCTGTTAATAACATTCCCATCCCATAATTTAAAGATGATTCAAGACCTCATTTCGCCAAATGAAGCAATATAATCTAGAGGCTGGATTATGCTAGAAGGAAAGTGGTTTATGCAATGTGCTATCCAAACTCCTCACAAAACCAGAGTGTCTGTGATTGTTTTTTAGACAGCTGTTTTTAAAAGTGAGGAGAAAGAAGACAGTTGTGAAGGGAGGAGAGAAAACATTTAAATACAATCAAACACACAACACAGTCTTGGCTTTTTCTCACCCATACATTGTTGCCCAACCAGTGAGCAAGGCCACTATAAATGGTTGGATTAAAAGGATGGATTCGTTTTTTTTAAAGTACTGTTGGGTGAGGTTCTAGCCAAATATGCGTTAGTGACAGGAGATCCCATCGTCACTGGAGCTCAGTGTTGGGAAACTAGCATGAACATTAGTCTTTCAATCAGTAAATAGTTTTGTAAACTCTAAAAAGTAGCAATGATAAAAATAAATAAATACACAAAATAATAATACACATAAAATCTGAAAGTTACAAAAAAGTGAACTTGAAAAAAGTGAACAGTGAACTTCTGAATATATTCTAAATTTTTGCTTTTAGCTCACAGAAAATTCATCTTTTTCTCTAAGATTTAATTAATCCACCATCAGTCAACATCCTGAGAGATTCTGCACTTTGCAGCATGTTTTGGATTAAATGTCTTATTTCAGCCAATTTGCATTGAATGCTGAATACACATTTATAATTCCATCAAATAATTTAATCCTCATCTTAAATGTGTTATCTACAAAGCTAGAAAAGTCTGAAATTGCCAGATCAAAAATTCTCAGCCTCATATTTGTTGTTTCATATTTCCTCAGTGAGATTTTTAGAGGTACACTACAAACAGAGCCCTGTCAGTTTTCCACAGGGACTATGATCTGCTAATATCTTGTCTATATCACTACTTTACTGTTACCTCTTTCTTTACATATATCTCCTTTTCTACAAATCTGACACCTGAACATGAATTTGATTTTTTATCTGAGTTCTGCAGTACGTCTGCTCAACCTCAGTGAAAACTCTATCATCAGTGATGAATAAGCAATACCAGGCATCAATCAAAAAACGCATCATCAAAAAGCTGTTAAGTCTCAAGCTTCTCTGGGAAAACAAGTTCTGTAGCGGCACTAATAACAAACTACAACAACCCAGAGAAACCAGGTGGTAACTACCCCAGCATCACTAACCCAGGTGGTACAGAGAGACACGACTGTCAGACATGAACACCGGGAAAGGACAGAGAGGGAAAGAGAGAACAGGAAACTGAGACGATAAAAGGAGGAGACAAAACAGAGCGGCATCCACACAGAATACACACACACGCGAATTCACACACACACACACATACAGAGCTAAAATTACATTCAAGAGGGCATGAACTAGGCCACTGCTCTGCACTATGCTGGAAAGTGGTTGTTAGCTAATTGAACAGAGGCTAGCAGAGACCTGAAGGCAACACTGATTGTGGTTTGTGGTTACACAAGAACAGAGTTTTACATTTCTCACAAATAAAGTTATTTGCAGATTGTACAATACAGTATTTGCCTTTTACCAAGCAGAAAAATAAGTTCAACTGCTCGTCCTTCTCCGTGCAGAGAAATTGGCAGGATTTGAGAGGACTGACTGACAAACTGACTCACCAGACAACTAGTAGCAACTTCACACAGAAAAAGCTGGCAGGGACAGCCTGCAGTCAGACCAAACTGACCAGCATGATTGGCACTTGATGAGCATTACAAACTGGAGTTTCAATAAAAAATCCTGCTGCTCTTTTAAGCAGGTTTAACACTTACTGAAAACAATTCAGGGCTTTGAAATTATAACTATTTGTCCCAATAATTCTCAAATGTGTCAATATGACTTTCGCTCTTGAATTTTTAATATAAACATGTTTGATATCATGAGTCTTGGTTAGACTGCTTTTGACAAAATACCAGCAAAAACTAATAAGAGAAGAAGCCTGGAAAATATCATCATCCTTATGTCATAACCCACAGGCATGGCAGCGAAATTTTCTCTTTTGTCCGTGTTGTACTGCGACAAAGGCAGCTGACAACATATTACACCATTCATATATATGTTTCTTTTCCGGACTGAGTCAAGTGATCTCGCACGTTTTGTGAGATTTTGTGCTCGTGGTCGAAGGACTGTCACATTAGAAATAAATCAGAAATGTCTTATGTGGGGTTGCAAATGGCCTGGTGGTTTAGGTCGCGCTCCATGAGGTTCACCCTCGCACAGGCAGCCTGGGTTTGAGTCCAGCCTGTGGCCACTTTCCCACGCGTCACTCCCCACTCTCACCCCCTTTCCTACTCCTAACCACTTTCCTCCTCTATCCTATTCTCTATCACATTAAAGGCAAGAAACCCCCCCCCAAAAAAAAAAAAAAAAAATCACTTTTGAAAAAATAATTTAAAGAAAAAAGAAATGTCTTATGTGTGTGGTCTCCAGCAACCAAAAGCCATCTATAGGGTGTGTGGCGGACATAACAAACGTGGCTGTAAGCTTAATGATATCATTCAGTAGTTTCTGAAGAGGTATCATAACTGTGGTTGACACCTGATTGGAAATGCTGTCTGAGAACTTTGATCACTTAAGAAACTTAAAAATAAAAATAAGTAAAGCAGGAGCAGGTCTCCAGTATCCACCAAACAGCTACAACACATGTACCCTTTCAGTCAGTTGTGGCTGTAATGTAAATGTATGCCTAACTATTATCCTTAAAATCATCAAAGCGGACAATTTATAAAAAGGCTCTCTTTTTTTTTGGATACAAAAATTATCTTTTGAGCTGAAAAAATGTTTGTGAACCACTGCTCAATTAATCTGAGGCTGCTAGGATTAAAAGAATATATGTTTGGCAGGTATTTAGTTATAAAAAGTCTGGACAGAATTTAAGTTTGGTCAAGTAGTGGTTCAGGAGAAAGAGTAAAAGATAACCTAAAGTTGTTAACAGTGCTCTCCAAGTTTAAGTGTATGAAAGTCACAGCCATCCAAATAATTTTCCTGGGACACTTCAGTCATATTGCAAATGTAAGAGTGCAAAGAGAAGGAAAGTTTAGAGAACCAAAGAAAGACAGTAGGAACGATCCATGAGTGCACAAACAAAAACAATCTTGCTATACTTCCAGTGAAAGTTTGAAGAGTTTTACAAAGAATTAGCGACAAGTTTGACATGCTGGAGGCACTCCAGACACAGTAACTAATATCACCACAATCTTCACGGTTCATCAGGAATATTAGTACTGCTTCACATGGAAATCAGTCCTACAACTTCTATCAGGATGTTTTACTCACAAGAAACTGAAAGTAACAGCCTTGAACTTGGCCTGAAGTTTTACCCTCCAGGGACCATTAACATGATATTTCAAAGCAGCCTTTTTCATCTTGTTTAAAGACATTTCATTTTGGATCGAAGCAGTTGACACACGAACAGAAACTGCCTTTGTATCAACCACCAGACAAAGGCTAGAAGCCAAACCACTACCATGTCTAAATAAATTACCCCAGACATTAGCTACAGATGTTAGACCCTGAAAAAAGAATTTGCCAATTGATGCAAATGCATTTAATAAATGGTGGCTTGTTATGAAATTAAAACATAGGTTATTATCAATAACTGTAAAGATAACACTAATACACCCCAAGAGCAAGGTGCTGAATGCATCGCCTGTTTTTCAAAGATGTGGTGTTTTGTTTTTTTTTCTCCTTTTTTCACAGCAGGTCTGGATATTGTGTTGTTTAAATAAGCCAAGCATACATTATTCTGACAGAACGTATACAAACACACTGGCATTCACACTGGAGGTTGTTCAGCATGGCTGTACCCAGCAGGCCCCACACATTAGGCCTTTGTGCTTCGAGAAACATCAGCCTCTTTTTTTTTTTTTTTCCTAAACCCTGCCTGCAGCACAGTCGAGCTGCAATGTGCTGACACCATCATCAGCTATTCTTAAGCTTTTAGCACAGCTATATTCCCACATCCTGATAAAGAAGGATGGAAGAAAAAAAATGAACACTTAATTTTCATTTATCTTAATTAGATGTGTCTAATTTTCAGACTGGTGAGATGACTGGTTGTATTTTTTTATTTTTTTAACAAATGTGTTGGAAGAGCAGATGAGCCTTTCTGGACTTTGTTCAACACAGTCACCCTGCAGCTGATGATCCATGGATGAACGGCTTATGATCCCCTGAGTAGCATACAGATTGTGTAGTAGCAGCCGCAGCAGCTTTGTAATAACACATTATTGATCCAAACTTCAGGAAATTCATTCATCACTGACTGAACAAGTCAGCCCGGCCAGGAAATAGAAAAAGTGTTCAGTTAAACTTAAAGGCATGAATCCTGCAGGCAAAGTATGAGCATGAATCGTTGAGAACTTGCCAGTGCTTTTTGTTGATTTCTGCAATTTTTTCGGTACACCATTGAAACAAGGCAGGCAATCATCATCAATGAAAAGATGAAAAATACAACTTAAACACCATCAAGCAATCTTTCAACCCCACAAACAAGGTAGACAAGTTCAAACACCCGGCACAATGACTGAGTTATTCACCATGGAGCACAAACATTAAAATCAAGACAGAAAATTAGACAGGTTATTATCACAAGGTTAGCACAAAAAAAGACAACAAACCCAACAGCCAGCTGAGAGACAAGTAAGCAAAGCAAATAGAAATTTGGCAGGATGACTGTAGACAGAAACAGACTGAAGATGTTATCCTGAAATTGTGCGTGTCAAACAGGCTCACAGCTGCGTTCAGGGAGGTAGAGTACTCCAACGACTGGTCATCCACTGAAGCTGCTTGACAGCTCAGGAAAAGTGTACCCAGAGCTAATAAATGGACTCTTCACAACACAGAGGTGGAGGTGGATTCTACAGTGAGAAAAACCAGAGCAGCAACACTTAACCAACACTCTTATGGAAACAAAAGAAGGCCAAAAAGACTGAGGTTGCTCAATTACGGAGCTTCAATAAAAGAGGATCTCCCACAAGAAAAAAAAATAAAAAGGCTGCTTTAACACAAGAGAAGAGTGAGCTGGACAGAGATGGTTGCCCAGCTCTCCCTGTGGCACTAAAATGATAAAGCCAGTTAAGTCAAAGTGTCATTTTGGGACACACGACAGCAGAAATGGGTCACTTTCACAGGGAAAGGCAGATCTGCAGGATGAATAAATATGAGCATAGTGGCACTGATACCTTTATAAATGATGCTTAGTCATTTGAATATTTCCATCTAAATGACCATCAATCAGACAACCTATAGACCACAAGGGGAGGATGTCTTTTTAATTACTGCCAGCCACCGAAGTGCACTGACTGTGAACTGCATCACAGCACATCTATAGGCCCCAGGCTGCCAACTGGTATGCACAGTGTGCTGCTGCCTTGCTGCATGCAGTGCACCATCCACATTACATGGAGAGACGCTGCATAGCTGGTATGAAAGGGGTCAACAGAGTTATGAGCCTCTCTCCAGATCAGCATTAAAAATCCATCAAATGGCAGTGCAGACTCAGATTGAATCCCAGACAGACATAGAGGAACAAGTCATGTCCCCTGACAGCCAGTGTGAGATGTGCCCTGCCCTCATTAGTGCAGTGAGGAGAAGCTACCTGTGGCCTGTCACACATCTTTGTCAGCCCATCAGCCAACCTGTGGTGGCCTGCACCCCAACAGGAGAGAGCAGCCCGGGCCACAGGTTATCTGCTGCTGCTGCAGTGCATCCCGGAGCTCTGCGGTGTCAAAATATCCCCGTGTCTCTGTCTGCACTGGCTTGCCACCGAAATGTGGTGTCGATAGCAGCACGCCATGTAAGCTGACCGGAACTAGCGTGAACTTGAAAGTGAGATAAAGCGATACCCCCCCCCCCAAAAAAAACTTGTGCTGTTTCTTTAAAAAGAAAAGACCCGACAACTTAGCAGCAGAAACTTTCTCCAAACACAGGCCTACTCAGGACATATGAGCCTCCCGTGTCCTGACATGACGAGGTGGGTTGAGGGTTTGCGAAGTGATTAGTGATGGGGCAGCTAGACCCGGGCTAATGTGGCCTGGTGGAGCCCCTTCTCCTCCTTTATGCGCCTCTTTCCCCCAGTCTCTCTCCACCCCCCTCTCCCTCTCTCTCGACGCCATCTGTTTGTGGCATGAGAGAATGTGGAAGTAAAAAAAGAAAAGACGACATTTTGACTGTAGTTGCTGACCTACATCGACCATTTGTAACGAGAATAGCGTAACGACAGCGCCAAAAGACGCCCGTGCTTAACGCAGGAGCCGTAAAATCGCCATGCATGGCGCGCATACATTTTCAGTGCTGGTCAGGAGGAATTTAATAAGTTACGGTTGAAACACTCCTCCTCCTCCTCCTCCTCCTCCTCTCCTGCCTCACCGCCGGGCCGCCGGACAAGTCAACGCTGCGTAAACATTTCCTCACCATCGCTAAAAGGAGAGAGACAGAAAACAGCAACTCACCTGATTCCAAAATCGGTTTATGGTGGCGACGTGATTGTGGTTTATTTTAATGTGGGAAAACAGTTACAACGGAGGGTCCCCGTTGTGTGGAGCAGGAAGGAGGGAAGGGAAGGCAGGAGAGAGGGGCTGACGTGAATGAATAAACAACTGAGCTCCTCCTCAACGCCACAAGTAAAGGCGGTATGAGGCTCACTCACTTAGAGACAAACCATCACTGTTAAACAGCCTCTCTGTGCGCGATCAAACAACCAATCCTGATTATTTCAGCAGCCTTTACAACATCACACTGCGATTTATTAAACATTTCAGCAACCACACGTTCATGTTCACAGAAAAAGATGGGTTTATTTCCCATCATCCCAATTAAAAATAAATAATTGTTGTTGTTTTTCTGTCATATTCACCAACAAAAACATTGTTCTGAATGAATTGTTGTTTTTTTCTTTAACTGTGATTGCAACTGTAGGCTATGGCACCAACAAAATCCACCAGGTGGCGCTGTGTGTGCATCCCAGTGACACAACTGAGATTGGGCTGAAAGTGAATTCTGAATCAGTGTTTCGCGATAAAATCTGTACCGACTCAGGGTGAGCAGAGAGAAACTGAAACTCCTAAACTATGGTGTCAATTGTCCAAACACCCACACTGTAAAATGCGACTTTTCACCTTTGTTATTCTAACATACTAGTCTATGTCAACATGACACAAGATCACTGAAGTTGTCATATCATGTTATTAGAAGTTGGCATCTTCTCAATTACTAAATATATTTCAAACTGTAATTAACACGTCAACTTGACAGTCAGCTTAGCCCCTCCTAGTTGTTTAGTAAAGCTACAGCTTTCAAGTTGCCTGGATTGTAACCAAACAGGTGCTCCATGAGTTACAAGGGAATGCAGTAGATACACTCTCTGGAAAAAAAAAAGAAAGAAAGTTGCCACCCAGATTTGACCAAGCAAATAGGTACAAGCCTCCTATTGAATAATTACTGCATGGGCAATTATCATCTTCCAGCTGGCACCAAGTCATGCTGGCAATGAGTAATGTCTTATTTCTTTAACAAACGTGGAGAAAGACACAACCTGTGGTCGTTGAAAAGATGTTAATCTGCTCAAATCACTGGCATGCATCAAGCAGAGAAAATATCTAAAGATATTGCAGAAATTACTACAGCTGGACTACAGCAGATAAAAACTGTGTAATTGCTATTCATTCATGCTATTGTTTTGATTAATATTTAAAACCAACCAATTTTATTTGTATAGCCCCTAGAAAACAGCTGAAAACAAATTGCTGAACAGGGAGCGAAAGAAAAACAGATACACATTAAAATGTATTACAACCAATTAAAAGCTAATGAATTAAGAACAAATCAGAAAATTCAAAGGAGCTAAGTCTGGCTGATGATAAAATCCAAGATGGATTTTAGTGGAGTTTATTTTTCAAGTTTGAAACTGCTGTACAAGTTAACATTGTGAGAGAAGTTTAGACTTCTGACACTAGAGGGCAAAAGCACTCCACTTAACATAAGTGACTGAAGCAGTTTCAGTGATTAAGTGATGAATGTCTCATATCATCAAGATTCCTCCATTAATTGACTTTGTTAATGCTGGAATAACTTCGTCATTGTCACTTTTTATAGCAGCCTAGAGAAAAATAACAGCAGATACAATACAATTCTGTTTTCCTCTGAGGCAATGGAAATGCACTCATTAAAAAAAAAAAAAGAATGCAATGTAAAGGACTGATGCAGATGTTTTATTTCCAGTAATCAGAAAATGATTAAGGATCTGAATAAATGTCAAGAATACAGCTGTGCTCTCAGTGCCGTGTTTCAGTCTCACATTATTCCCCTGCTGCCTGTAATTATCCAGAGTTATTGACGGATTATGCTCCTCTGCTTGGAGATGCTGTTGTGCCCTTATCACAGGTCCATCAATACAACTGTGCCATGAATTTAAATGTCTTAAGGTTTGCAGCTTTGAACTTAGGTTTAAACTCTGTCAGCAAAGAGAGATGAATTTTATTTCTGTTTTGTGTAAAAACACTGCGCACATTGTCTGAGGGAAAGTCCGCTTTGGTCCCACAGGTACAGAGCAGCACTGGAGCACACAGAAGACAGTGTGGGAAGCTCACTGGGTTAAAAGTCAGTCCATCAGTCTTTGCTTTTTTCCAAGAATGTTATTCTTGTTTTTTAGGAGCAAATCAAGTGCTGTTCACATGATATTTGCATCTGCAGCAAAGACATACTACAACAAACATCCTCCCTTCTTTTCAATGCCAACATGTTAATATTCCAGTCATGCACTGTTGGTTCATCATGATGCGCCAGCGCGATAATTTGACTGCATGCTTTTTCGCATTGCAGAAATGAGTGCAGAGGAGTCTTTGAAAACGGCTTATAAATGTTTTTCCTGTGGGTGGTTGATTTAACAGTAAGTTCCATCTCTTCCTCCTCCCTCTCCTCCTCCTCCTCCTCCTCTTCCTCGCCTACCTCCTCTCTGCCCTGCCTGTCTAGACTGTGATTACCATCTGCTTCATCACTCTGGACGCTGCACTGTTTACTGTGCTCTCTCTTCCTCTCTCTTTAAAACCAACAGTCACAAACACAGTATAACAAGATACTAAAGCAGATTATTTTCAGTCCTGTTGGCCAATAGTTTCAAAGAAGATCCAAGATTATCCCTTAGTGAAACGTAGAAGTTGTTGTTGGTCCTGTAAATGCAGTTTGTATGTAAAGTGTGCAAAAGCGTTTGTCTGATTTATTTCCCAAGATGAGAAACATGCTGCTCAATGATTAATCTAAAACAGATATTCTCTCTGAGGGAAATTGCATCAGAGACCAGATTTACCATGTGCTTCTTGTTATGTCCGCAGCTGGCTGAGATTTGGTTCATGATTCAGTATCATTTTCATCCCCAACTACACATGATTGAGCCAAAGATGAAGTAATCTGCACGCCAATTATGTAACAAGTTACTGACAGTGGATTCAGCACAGAGTTTGTGACACAGAATAACAAGAATCACGGGCAGGCGTATGCAGCGTACCTGGAATATACTGAGAGGTTTGTTTTCATGGTTGATGAGTGTTATGAGGCTCAAACTCTCCTCGAGGTCATTAATACTGTAGCAGCTTGGTTTGTCTTTTAATTACATAACAGATCAGAGACTTGATTCACATTTAGCTTTGGGAGCTTCAATATCCATCAGCCTTTTCTTTTTTAGGTTTTAGGACATGCTGGGAAAACAGCTTATATAGAAGAAAAGTTCAATACATTGTCCTTTACTCCTTAAGAAATGTGTGTTCTCCAGAGTCCGACTCCCGACTTTAATGCAAGCTGTTGAATATGTGCTTGGCTTTTGTGTTTTAACTAACAGTTGATGTATTTTATCCAACAAAACTGCAAAAGATAAGCAATTTTACGGTGCTTGGCAAATTCACAAGACTACCACCTTATGTAAAGTGTTTGACATAACTGCCCAAAAATAACATTGTACAGATGACAACTAAAGACTTTTCATGTTTCTGGGATGGTTAATCCACCAGAATGTGTCTGTTCTCTCATTGTAATTAAGAGTATAACCATTGATCCATAAATCCCTCAAATGTGTTGTGAAGCACACTACTATTTTTTTGACCGACAAATAACAGTTATTTACTTATGATCCTGAACAGAAAAACATGGTTTAGTGGTTGTATGTTGTATTTTTAACACATTTTTTCAAGAATTACAGGTTTCTGGCTCTAATTTGGGAATAAAATACGAACTCAGTTTGAATTTTCATCCACAAATTTCTCTCCTGACATCTGCCAATATATGTCACCTCTTTATTGAATGTGACCACTAGTCTCTATCAAACATGTTCCAGCAACTGGATGATGCTCGAGTAAACATTAAAATTTGAGAAACATCTTTCAGCTTTTGAGCAGCCCACAGCTGGATTACTGTACAGCAAACACTAAAATGATGTTCACTTACCAACTTAGGACAGTTTTGAAACCTAAGAAGGAACCACTTCATAATGTTTGTAACTGTTTTTAAAACTATGTTCTTTTTTAAATTAAAAAAAAAAAATGCATTTTCTTTTTTTCTTTCTCTTTGCCTTTATTTATTGTACTGCAATTATTGTTTTTTTATGTACTCTCAATGTCACTTTAAATGAGAGCGTTCTTTCAATGGCATCCTAAGATTAAATAAAGGTTGAATGAATGAAACACCTCTCTCCTCTGAAATAATGAAGTCTTTTTTCTCTGATATTAAGTATAATATCCCCTCTTTAAGGTTTTATTTTAACAGAGGATCTCAGTGCGGTCTAGGTCACTGTTTTATAATGTACGAAGTCTTACTGCTGAAATTTTACATCTATTCATTTTACACATAATTGGAGTTTTGAGGTTAATTTGTATCCCATGTAATGACTTTATTCTATTCAGTTCACCTTGAGGACAGCTCTTATCAAGCTCATGATAAGTCAAATTTAATTACCCACAAAGAGACATAAGAAGGAGAGAGCCTAATATGTTCATTTTGGCCTTCGAGTGAATTTAAAGTTGAGGCTGCCTTGTGTTTGTGATTCATTCAAGCCAGTGTAGTACTCTGTTTTCACATTCACTTGACAGCTTGTTTTTATTGGGGTGTAACTGTATTACCTCATTCGTCCTTTGACGAGCTCGCTCCAGGCTTTCAGAGCTTTCCAGAGATGTTCAGGCAGGGCGTGTTGGGGCAACTGAAGTTCACATGCTCAAATTCAAACCAAATCCCTGGAGAATGCACACGCTGTTGCATAAGAGCATCTTTCAAAGAAAAATCCTCTGTTGTCATTAAGCATTACAAAACAGAAAGCATTTCACTGTGTTTTTAGACCATTCTACAGAGGATTTCTACTCAAGTCGCGAACAGGAAATCAGTAAAAATCTTTACTCTGTTTCTCCACATTTCCCGCTGTGACAAGAGGATGAATGCATTCCAGGGGACTGAAGGAAAAACATGTGAACTATGACAGGTGTGTGCATACCACAGGGAGGCCAAAGTGCCCCAAGAATCCCACTCCAGTGAAATATTTAAATATAGAAGAGGTCATTCCCGCCCCGGTTATAGACCAAGAGTTAACCCTGGGGCAACCCACAGCCCATGGGACCAAGGTCCTTTGCCTATTTTAGGATATACATATCAGTTTGGTTTGTTCAGGAGTGTGTACAGTGTATGAAGCTGACAGACAGAGTGTCTGCAGACAGACAAGGAGAAGAGGGACACATCTTTACCCACCAATACAGATTTAGGGCCATGGTGGAGGAGGTCTCTTCGTGCCCTCTTGTACGTCTTATGCATATTTTTTTATTGAACAAAGAAAGGCTTCAGAAAAAAAGATAAAATTCAATTATTTTTTTTCTCTTGAGACACTCTGTCACAAAAAAAGACCAACACTTGAGGAAAAGTACATCTCAACAGCCTTTCAAACACTTGATTTGATTATTCAAGTGCCTGCAGTGTTGGCGTTTGATTCTTCAACTGAGCCTTAAAATTGTTATATAATTCAGCAGGTAAGACAAAGCACATGTTTCACATCATGTCTGAGCCTTTGGGTCCTCTGAAAAAGTAAAGGCTTTAAGGATGTTGATGCTGCCTTTTTACATTGTTGGGTTTTCAATAAACACTCATACGTGAAACATGTACATTCTCATTTTCTTAAACGGTTCTTCATCCCAATTGATTTTCTACCTGCTTGGAATTTAAAAAGCATATCTGGCATACAACACATTGTATAACTCAAGTGGTGGCTGTATTACTCTCAGTGGGAAATGTAGTCAAGCTGTATGGTATCTGATAATATCAAGCAGTCTTCATTTCTTTAGCACTGATTCATGGAGTGCTATACAAATGAAGTTCTATCCCAATAAGAGTGCAGTGACCTCTGTGATATTGTTTACAAAGACCAAAAGATAAAATAAGTTAAGATTGTTATTTTTCTTTATTCAAGAAAACTGTCCTCTAACAGGCGGAAACCTCGAGCAGAACCAAACTCATGATGAACAGTCTTCTCATGTGACTGTGTTGGGCTTGTAAGGAGGAAAGATGAAAAGTGACAAACAACAGTTTGCACAGATTCATGGCTACACTCTTTGAGGGTTTGGTGCACCACTCTTTACCTTTCAGTCGTTGCAGGATTTGCTGAAATAAAGACACAAACTGAAGAAGTGACACACAATTCACTTGTTGGTCCATCTACTTTCAGACAAATTTTGGTTTTACTTCACTGTAAAATGCAAGTTTGCACATTTGTTCTTCTGGCACATTAGTCTCAGTTAACACAACCAAAGATTACTGAAGTAATTGTGATAACACTTAATTATTAGTTAGCATCATCTCAACTCCAAAGTATATTTCAACTTGAAAACCTTTATCCAAATACATAAGTCATGTATGTCAACTTGTCAGTCACCTTAGCCCCTCCAAGCTGTTTAGTAAAGCTACAGCTTTCAAGTTCGACCCAGAATGCAGTGGGTAAAAAAGTTAGACAGTGGCACAGGCTGTCTGAACTCCATGGTTTACAAAACTGAGGAGTTAAATTGAGATGAAATAGAGTGGTTGTTTCAAAAAACTACCTGAAGAAGTTAAGTAAGAAAACAAGTCTAAACGAATCAAACTAAGACAAGTGTTGTCAGACAAAATATTAAATCAGAATAACTTGTGTTGGTGCCAGGACAGCAAAATTCATTTTTGTCCTTTTAAGGCAGCCCTTAACATCATATTTTTATGTTGAAACAACATGTTACGTTTAACAGTGCTGAAATTCAGGCATTTTCTTCATGTTTAACACTAATTTCTAAGTGTGAGTATTCTTCCGTATAGGTTCCAGTAACTCCAACAGTTAAAACATAATCTGAATGGTAATCCTCAAAATTTCAGTCCTGTTGGAGTTGGCTCTCATGGTTTCTGTGGCAGCATCAAAGCGTTTTAATACTTTGATAGATGATTCTGGATACCTCTTACTAGTCTTGTCTTGTCATGTCGCCTTTCACAATAAACCCTCGCCTCTCTTTCATTTCTTACATTTGCTCTGGCAGTCACTTAACACAGCTCTGACACTGTGCAAACAGAATACACAGTGAGGCTGTTATTACATTGGATTACAATCGTGTTATTTCTTGTGAGTGCTCCTCGCCTTTGAGGGCAGCTTAAAACCAGCAAAGGAGCAACAACATTACTACAGCAGTATGCAAAGAATCAGTGCAAACAGAGGAAAAGACTCAGTTAAACACTCTGAGTTCAGGGCAAGCTTTGGGAAAATAAGTTTCAGCAGTTACTAGTATTTTGCATTGGATTTATTATTGTTGGTGCAGTTATCACAGAGCAGCAGTGTGCTGCTGCCCATGAAGTGTTTTCCTTCATACATGTTGGGAATGTTTTCATGTCTGTGAAGGATATCCGCATGGCATGGTGTTGTTAGTGACTCTGACCCATTAAGTTTCCTTGAAAACCTCACATTTAATCAGCACCAGCAGACCTTCATTGTTCTGGTGCCACTTTTCTCCTTTCTGAGCCTGCAGGCAATTTCCTCTTGTTTTCCTTTTTTAACACATGCACAAAACCTTCCAAAAATTGTGTCAATTCCATTTTTAAACTCACAGCTCATTATCAAACAAACTTTATGGATATGAACTGATAAAATTTCACAGTTATAGCATTCGCTTTTGATAAATCAACTCAAGTTGAGCCTTTGAACAGGTTTGTCCGACTTAGTTCAGACAGTAAACACACAATTGATCACCAGTTTATGATGCACAACAAAAGAAAATAGCAATTAAAAAAATGAAAAGCCTTTTTTTGTTATTCCATACAGACAGATCGTATTTAATAAAACGCCAGCATCAGGTCATATAGTATAGATTTGTGAATGAAGGCACCAGGGGCAACACAAAGTGAGTGTATTGGACGACAGCCAACCAAAATAAAACACTGGCAACAGAGTAGAAATCTGCAGGAACAGAGAAAGGTCCTCAGGTTCAGTGCTGGGAGGCTGCAGGCTGAGTGAAGTGAGTGAGTGTCTGACTACAGCAGCAGTTTGTGCTCTCACTGTGGATGGGGAGAAGAACTCACCTCCTCTCTCATCCATTTGGGAGTCTTTGAAAACCTTTCTTCTAATGAACTGCAGCTTTTCAAGATTAGACAAATTGGCTCTGGATTAATTGACCATTAAAGGCTGTGTGTGGGAGTTTGTGTTATAAACACTCAGGGAAAAACAATGATTGAGATATCTGCAAGAAATCAGGTGTAATATGAAGAGAAGTGTGGCTCACAAAATTCTGATTTCTGTACAAAAATGAATGGACTGCATCTCCTTTCGTCCAAACGGTTCCTTACAGCTCTGTGTCTTTTAAGGCTCTTGAAAACGGTGTATACTCAGTTTGTAGAGAGACATTTATTAGGGATTGTTACAAAGCCATCGTCCAACTCTCACATGTGGGACCTGTATCAAACATAAATGATGCCACCTCTGATAGGTGAGCAAAGCCTATGAAACTTGGCAGGAAGTGCTACCGAGGCATTATGCCACAACCATCACCAATATAAACATACAACTTTGCCAAGTTTTGTGGCTGTAGGAGTATTATGAGAACCTTGAAAAGCATTCTGTCACCAGTGACCCTGAGCAGGATGAGGGCTAGAGGATGAATGAATGACTGAAAAGCACTTTCTATTTCATGGCTATCAAACACTGATAAGAGTCTGATGCCAACAACAAAGTGTTGCTGACGGGTGAATCAGAGGGAGTACTATTTTAACAGTATAAATCAGTCCTCAGTAATTTAAGCCACTTTGCTTATGTCTTGAGTTGCCCCCTGTTATTCAGCAGGATTTATCATGATCAGGTGTTTATGCACATTTGAATGTCGACAGGGTGAGCAGGACTTAGGACCACACTGAGGGAGAAAGGTCCTTTCTCCCCCTGAAAAGAGAGGTTTGCACCAAAGCCCTGTTAGCACGGTATTGACGGGGTCATCAACTACATTTGTCCAAGCAAGCCACAAGGGGTAATTTGCACTATTTTAGGTTTTATATTTTTGAGGCTGTCAAGCTGTCCATCACCGTCAGATGCATAATTACAGGTTGTGAGAACACCGGCAGGAAAAAGATCTTCTGAGTATTAAAGAAATTAGGTGAGCTAAAGCACAGCTTTGATGAACAATAGACTGATAAGTATTGTAAGCCTATTATACTATTGTAGTCTTGGGGGAAGGATGGAAAGCTCTGGTGTGCCAGATTTGTTACAAATCTAAGAGATACAAAACCAAAGTTACAGATGGCAAAACTTTTGATAATCCAGGTGCACAAAAAGGTAATCAGATTAGGCAGAGTTACAGACACACATTTGGTGAAAGGCAAAGTTAAAAAAAAAAAAGGCAGGTCAAACATGACAAGAATGTGGCTATGAAAAATTACTGGAACAAAGGTACGACGAACTGGCAACCAGACAACGAGACACATAAAGTTAAATACAAGAGGTAATGGGGGTACAGTGAGGTAAACAGGTGGGGAGAAACAATCAGGGAGTATGTGCAATCTGATGGGAGCAGAACGAATAGGAGTGATCTGAAACAGAGACATGGGTTAGTGAAGTCAAAACAAAACAGACAAGACATGAACCATGAATGTGCAAAATAAAGAAAACTTGACAAACGACACACACAACTCTGAAAGTGAGCAGCTCATGTAGACAAGCAAACTTATTCCTCTGGTAGAAAAAACACTTTGGTGCAGTTACTGGTGTGGACCTGGCTTTTGTGCAGAGCTTTAGTACAAAGTTGTTATTTAGTGCATAGGATGATATAAGCTGAGCACCTGTTCAGGGTCTTTTCCTTGCTCCTAAAAAAAGACACACGGGGACTCTGTGTGTTTGATGTAAACACTCTGCCAGGGGGGAAATCCACCTACCTCTGTCCATCTGAGTTATTGAAGATTTCTTTGCGTCCTTCTGGACTTTTTCAACACAAAGGCCAAGTCTTATGAACAAAAAATGAGTCTCAACATGCAACTACACTTTTAACGAATTGAGGTGATAACTAGAGCGAACAGACTCATTCTGAGGTTTCATTTACAGACATCAATAACCATATATGATGTGAGAGGCACAAATGACAGAAATATTGTGAAGGATATTTTCCTTATGAGAACCACTGTAACAGATGGCCCCACCTAACGTTACAAATAGAGTAAAATGTTCAAATGTCTTTGAGCTTTTTGTGATGCTTGATATGATTTTCAATCTAATTATTTTATTGAAAGATGATAAAGTCAAAATAGAAACCGATTTTGGGCTTTACAGTCACAAAGTATCATAGTGAAAAATTAACAAGGCTGCAGAGTTGGGGATGATTACAGAAGTGAGTAATCACATTTTTCTTTCTTAAACATTGTGATAGCTTCTACAAAAAACTGGATGAAAAAAAGGAAACACAATTCGTAGAGGCATTGTCTCAGAAGCCCTATAAAGTCAATAACACAGGGCGATATTTGTTAGTTGTGTTTGTGGATTGTCCAGAGCAACTCAGAGATTGATTTAGAAAGATATGGCACTATTAAGTTTCTCAATTTTCTGCAGAAAATAAGACAAAAAGAAAAAAACCCATTGTTATCTTTTTGTTGTTCCAGGGTAGCAGCAGGTCAGGGGACATCTGAAAATCTCAGCAAACAAGGAAAAGATCCCTGCATAAATAACAATTGTTTTCCTGCTGTATTTTATTGCTTCATCAGTAGGAGGAGAAAAGACTCTGCTGCAGGAGAGGTAAGTGTCACTGAGGCTACATCCAGCACATGGCTAAAAATATGAGACGGGGCTTTAGCCTGACTGAATACAGCTGCACTTCATACTCAGGAGATCCCAAGTCTCTGACAGAACTTGCATAATCTGTTGATGCTGTTATTCAACTGTTCATGAGGAAAAATAAGGGTCTTTAGAAAGCTGTATCTCGAGTTTGTGCAAACACCTTGTCTCAGTTCTCAGTGTGTTGTCACTTTATTTCTATAATTTCAACTTTCACAGATTTAGCTTTTTTGTTATAATGTTATAGAGAAAAAGCACTCCATGCTGAACTAAAAAGGAAAAGCATTAACCTCTGCAGCTCACATCAGCAAAATGCACATCAATTTAAGTCTTTAAAGCTTGACCCTTATCACTGACTCATGTGTCACTGAGACACTTTCCAGTGTGACACTGCCACACATGCTTTTATGTATCAATTAAATCCCGTCAGTCAAAGGTGACCGCGTATCTCCAGGGTCAGAGGATGAGCCTGGGATGATGCTTCAGCACATCCTGTTAGCAGCAGTGAC
Source organism: Thalassoma bifasciatum (assembly GCA_008086565.1). NCBI lineage: Eukaryota > Metazoa > Chordata > Actinopteri > Labriformes > Labridae > Thalassoma > Thalassoma bifasciatum. Next base: position 673,102 of record RPOG01000018.1, read on the forward strand.
TCACTTCAGCTCTGAAAGAACCATTGTGTTCATTAAAGACGAGCAAAATGTCCCTGTGGCCTCGTTGGTCACATCCTCCTGACTTTATTCTTCTCCCCCTCTCCCAAAGGTGCGCTAAAGCATTTTAATCTACCACTTCAATCTCACTCTCAGTTTTGGATGTGAGAGTTTGTCAGGTTAAAGATTCAAATGGCACATCAGCTTAAAATTGATTTCTACTATGCCACAAGAGATCTCTTAACTGTGTGTTTGTTTGTGTTTTTAGATTTGAATACAGACTTGTGAAACTTTATCTTAAAAAATGTATTATTTTTCAACAAAAACGTGTTTATGTCCTGTTCAAAATGTGACTGTTATATTTGAAGAAGGTTTCCTCGAGATTTTTTTTAACCTTCTTTCTTTTTGCTGTAATTTACCAGGAAACACCGGCCAGCAATCATTCATTCTGTTTTGTGCCTGTGGGCTTTTAGTTAAACAACTCCCACAAACACTCTGAACTAACTTTGTTCACCTGCTCTACTGCCTTGCTATAAATCCTTTTAGTTATTTTATGTCTTGAATGAGCCCCCGGAAAGTGCTTTCTGTTCTTACCTAAAGTGTGTCATGAAAAAGGATTCACAATAACGGTAACTATTTAATCGACAAGTTGTTCTGCTGCCATGTAGTTAAGGGACCATGGGGCATTTATTAATACTGAGTCTGCCACTTAATCCAACTATTTTTTTAAAGACTATCACCCAAACTCTCACTGCAGCGTCAGTGTATGTGTTTATCACTTAACTTTGCCATTTGAAAACCCATGGATTTATGCACAAACATGTTGTTCTGAGATCAGCTGTTCATGTCTGTAGGTTTCAAAGTAAAAAAAACAAAACAAAAAAAAAAAAAACTTGACTAATAATGAGTTGCTCTGACAGCACCTCTGATGTACCATTTACAGCTGACACATGCAGACATGTTTATGAATCACAGTTTACCGAGGAAGAATGAGACTCAATGGACCAAAGAAACTTCTATGAGCTCACCAGAGACCATGGGAATCAGAAACTTCCTGTTGGTGCAGGTGTGTGATACACAAGCTAATGAATACAAACTGTGAAAAATTAGTGGTTTCACAAGTACACACTCACCAGCATGAGTCGACAGTCAAACAAGTTTATGATCGGCTTTTTCCAGCATTCAGGAGTAACACCAATAAACTAAAAAAGTCAAAGTGTTTCTTTGGAAGTGTTAGGGCTCTAATTGTTTGTTTTATTTTTATCGATTCTTTTCTATTCTTTTTGTTCTTTTCTTTCTTCTTTTTTTGTCTTCTTTTGTACAGTGGCACAGCCCATTGTCCGTATGATACGTTTGTTTCATGAAAATACACTGTGATTAGTGATAGGCAGATTGAACTGGATTATCAATATATTGATACCAACATTGGCACAATATTAATCAATACTCCCGTTATAAGATTGACACTTAAAATTATTAGCATATTGCTGATACCCTAAACATTTTTTTGTTTCTGTAATGGTAAATCTACCTACAAGGTGTTTGATCAAAATGATACATTTAATTCTGGAATATAATAATTGTTGATATGAAACATTCAAATTTTTAAAACAAAGCAGAGAAAATTAAAGCATATGATTAATTTCTGGCTAAAAAATAGTTAATTAATTTCACTCATGAACAGAAACATTAGTTTCAGTGGTTGTGTGTTATTCTTGATTTATTTACTTTTTTTACAATGTAAAAAGTATCAATAACGGTATTGAGATCAGCAATAATGGACCCATATTTATCACTACACACCACTAACTGCTGAAGCTGCTGAAGGGGAAAAAACTGAGGTGAGAAACTCTGCAGCATTTACTTTTTCAACCAAGTTATTGTACATTAAGAGCCTAAAATTATAACTGTATTAACTAGGATGTAAAAAAAAAAATCAATACATTTACAACAAGGGCTTTAGTGACATAACATGAGGAATTTTGACGTCAGAAGAGACTGTAACAATCAGGAGTTGACTGAAAACCTTGAGTTCAATGCTACAACAAGAAAACGGAGCGCAACAAACCAACTATAAAGGCTGCATTTGCACACCTTTATGTCTGCATTCAGAGAGGACTTTTAGTTCATCTTACTGCTCATACGTCGGGCAAAAGCAACCCTTGGGACATCGAGAAACGTCTCCGTGCTCTGGACCAACAGTCTGTGTCGAATCCACAGGGAAATAAAACTCAAATGTACAATTTTGTTTCAAGCAAGTCCTTTAGAGTTATTAACTACTTTGTGTTTCTGTTTAACATATGGGAAACTTACTCATCAAAGGCCTTTGAAGTGCCATCTGTGGCATCTTTTGGCTGCACAGCAACAAACCTCTGACCAATAACGCTGCAAACTGGATGGTGAACTCTGCAGAATATTAAGTGAGGAGTCCAGAAAAAATGAATTTCTTAAAGCATTACCTTCATACAGCCCTCTTGTGTGTCCTTTGCCAAAAATGAAAGCCATTTGTAATGATGAAACATTAGGGCTTTGTTTTAAGTTCAGTGAGAAAATCTGTTTTCCCCTGAACCATCAGAGGATTGACACAACTTTGGGTTTTCAGGAATAATTGATAAGACTGACGCTCCAGGAAATGACGTTTGTTTCTTGGAAATTATTTTTTATTCCTAATTCCCTCGTCATAAATTGCGTCATATCCTTCATTTACCCTCAGGGCTGACAGGATTTATGTGATGGGCTTAACTGGGCTGGACAACTATGACTCTTCTTTTTCACCACCAGGTTGAAGCTCCTGATGTCAGAGCATGTTTGTTGTCTACTCCCTCCTTATGTCTCTCTCCCTCTCTCTGTCTTTTTTTTCAGATGTGTCAGTCCATCAATGATTGATACCCCCCTCCCCCACCTCCCCCCAGGACTTGACTCATCTTTCACCTGCAGCCTGCCTCACAGCTGTTCACTGAGCTAAGTACAGGCCCACATGTCCTCACAGCTCTGCAGAACACAATATAAGCTCGTCAGAGATGATGTGGTTTAAGGAGAGTCCAAAGGCTGATGTATCACGTCTCTGTCTCTGAATCATCTCAAATACAGCGTTTCTCTCCCTTGTGAGTTTCTCCCTCTGCGCGTTAGTTTTTCCCTGATAAACTCTGAGCAAATCCAGTAGTGACAAATCAGCCCATATGCTCAGTTTGCCTCCTTTTTAACACTTTTGTATGAGATCTCATGCTATTATTCAATCTGTGTCCCACCCTTTATTACCATTCCCAGGAGCACAAGGAATAAAAAGCCACTTTTCAGCTGCAGAGGCTGTAATTTCATGTTGTCAGAGCCCATTGTGTTGCAGAAGCTGCATCTGTTCATGTCTTGTATTGTCTATTGATGGTGTGGGAGCGGCAGGAGGCTCAGCGGGCACAATTACGCTGCCGCACAAACCAGCAAAACTGCTTTTCCCTTCACATAGATCAGCATTTTCCGGAAGCCAAAGGTGAGGAAAGGCTGAAATAAACATGTTTATCCTCTTCAGCTGCAGACCTTAAAGATTTATCCTCACACTCAGCTCTACAGTAACATATTCATGCAAATAAGATGAGCAGGTCACATACTCTCAGCATCCGCTTTGCCGGGGTATCAGCTCTGTTTGTTTGGCCTTGGATTTTGGTTTGGGGCCCAGATTATGCTTGCAGAAAGTTAAAAACCAAAATCTTTGCTTTGAAGAGACAGAGCAGCCCGGTTGGCAGATGTCTGCAGAGACTTTTGAGGGGTAGCGTAGTCTTTTAAAATCATCGAGCATATTGACAGCATGTATTTTGTATTTCTATTTCACACAATGCCCAGAGCCAAGCTTTTTAACAAAGCACAAATTATGTTTTGATGTTTTTTTCTACAGTGGTAGAAGTCCACCCACTGCCCTTGCACATCAAAGTTTGTTTTGTTTACAGGTCGCTCAACTACATTTCTTCAAAAAATGAAAAATAAAAATAAAAAAAGAATAAAACCATATTTTGATAGATTACCCTAAATGATGTCATCTGATTTTACATTACTTTGTCTTAAGAATAAAACACTGTACTTATAACAAGACTCTGACAGCGGTGTACGGTGGCCAATAGGTTCCAGATGATTTGTAAAAGCCACAACACAAATGTAAACAGAACAACACATATACAAAAGCCACAAAACAACAGAAGTTAAGAGTTCAACTTTTTGCGGTTTCCTCATGGACTGTTATTTCAACAGACTTGTCCATGCAACAGAAACAGAAAAAGCTTTTCTTATCAGACTATAGTTAAAACAGAAAACTTTGGTGGACTTATTCCCCGCTTTCTTTATTTGACAATGAGGTCAAACAATATAATAAAAGTATTCCACATTGAACTAATATGAAGGTCATTATGATTTTTGTGCTTTTTAATGTATTTGAAATAAGTGGCACCAAATAAAATCTTGACAAGGGCGTTACCCAGGGTAGGGCCGGCTCTGCTGAAGAGGGCGTTAAGTTCTGTGTTTTTTCAAGGGGGATTTAAACACCCTTATATGTTGTACATATGGCACATTAGATTACCTGAGAAAAAGACTTGTTAATTCAAGATTTAGTCCTGATTTTAACCAGCCAAGAGAGTAGTTAGGTGTATTTCAGCACACAGGAAGGCTTCTGGTGCATATTTTTTCAGTCCTAATTTTTTTTATTCAATTCAATCCTTTAAAAGCTTTATTTGCTGTTACTAGCATTACAGACACATAAATCTCTGACCTAACCCTTGAGCTGCATTGTGGTAGAAGGTAGAAGGTGTGTTGATAGCTGACGACTGGTCCCAGGTGGTTCCTGAAGACAGTGCTGTGAATACAGTGTGACATCACTTTATACTCATGAGTACAAACCATCACAAAGACTGTGTAGTGAAATCAAGTGGAAAACTGAAATAAACAATTCTGTCACTCAAACTAACACAAAACAAAGCCATAAAACACATTGCTGGCTGTTACACAATGGAAATATACAACACCAATGTTTGATGACTCATTTCTCCACAGCAGTTGATATGAAAGAGGACAACAACGCCTTGGTTGTTTATTCCAGCTTTTTAAAGTGGCTTTCTTCTCCGTCTGGAAAATTACGAAGATTCAAACACTTGAAAGTCAAAAACCTTCATGACAGAATCATGTTTCCAAGACAATAACATGAAAACAACAATTGAATCAGCTTAACTGGAACTAGAGGACAAACACAACAAACACTATACATCAGCAATATGTAGAAATAGATTCATTCTCTGGATCTTCAGTTTTGACAAGGGGCCTCCTTAAAATACAGATTCAATCATATTCAGTGAAAGGAAAAAGGCTCTGACTGCTGAGCTCAGTTACTGGAGGATAAAGAAATTCATGGTGTCCCACTTCAGTTTGCTATCTGGCTACTGCTTGTCCAAGTTGATGTTTCTATCGCTAAACTCAGCTGTATGGAAAAGAAAAATGAGAGAAGGATGTCGAGGTGAAGTGTACCAGTGGTTTACTTTTTTATACAATCATTAGTGCATGATTAAGTAATAAAACACTAATGAATTACTTTTGAATTGCTGAAAAGTAAACATGCATGCTGTCCTGCGTAGAGCTTTACCATACAGTTGATTTGAATTGATGTTTGTGAAATAAAATTTTAAAGTAGAAGTTTTAGCGGACTGAAGCATCATTCCTCCTCTGCCAAATATATAACTGCAGCAATTATATTCTTTCCTCATCCAGACAAGTTCTGACAGTTCAAGGAGGAAAGGAGCCAAACCAAAATAATTTGCCCAGATAGATGCTGACAGATGTTTTAATTATTGCATCAAATCAGTACAAAGATCCTGAGAAATTCAGTTTGTTACAAACCACAAAAACAGTTGCAGTTGTCAGCTGACAAGAAGCTGAGATAATTTAATACAGAAATACTTCATAACCTTGCTGTAAAGTCAGAGGATGTTTGAAACAGTAACACCACGGCTGAAGGAAGCCAGAGTTAGTTCTTGTGTAGCCATGAGGAAGTTGACCTCATCACCATGAGAACCATCAGATGGCTGACATCCTGGGTAACCTATCAACAGCTCTAATGGCTTCTCCTTCACATCTAAAACAGTTTCCTCTCCCCCTGGTCAGTGTGTGTGCCTCCTGTTTAGAGTGACAGCAGAATAAATTTCTGTATTCACTTCTGGACTGGACCTTGTATAAAACACCAGGGGCGTCTGCCTCAGGCTCCCCTTGACGTCACATCAATTACAATTCGACCATCAATGGCCGGGTCCTTCCCTGCAGTGCTCTGAATAGATGCCGGCCTCTGCCCGACAAGTCCTTTTGGTTCTTGGGCCTTTAATACTCTTTACTTTGGCTATTCCTAATGTGGCTGGACTGACTTTAGAGCACTGTTCTGACATACACAGCCAAATAACAGTGCAACGATAATGAGGATTTCCTCTCTAATTGGCTGTTTGATTTACTGAGTATGGTCTCTGTGGTAGTGGGTGAACAGGTTGGCATGTCTTAAATTTGTAAATTTACCATAAACACAATTATTTTCTTCTGAGATCACACTCTATTAACCTGTTAAAAAATATTATGCTGCTGCGCTCCAAGTTTCAAATTTCACTTTAGATAAGAATCTGACAATCTGGCATCATATCTTCTTGCAGCTAAAAAAGATAATGGATGGTAAAATCTGAGAGCAAACTGAGTAATGGACCTAATGAAGAAGCACAAAACAAAAATCATTCTTGACAACTGTCATTGGGATCCCATAGCTCATCAGTCAATAAAACTATTATGTGGTTAAAAAGGAATGGCATAAATAGAAACACACTGCCTGGAAAAAAAAAGTTGGCACCTGTATTTAACCAAGCAGATAGGTACAAGCTTCTTATTGGATAATTACGGCATCCTTATCAAATGACTGGCCAACTAAATAATTCCTTTCGTGGGCTTTCTCCATAAAACTCATGTAGACTGGATGGGCAAACTCCCTCTGTCCAAGAAGAAAATCTACATTACTCCACAGTGTCTTTAGTCGTCAAGCAAACGGTAACAAACATTGACAGTCTCAGTAATTCACAGCCTACTTTCCCTCCAAAGATGCTGAGCTTGGGTGTTTCATACTTTTGACACTATTTGTCCTCATTCAAGTAAAACCTTTTGTCAGCCTTTTCCCATTTTCCTGATGTCCCCTATATCATCAGTCTTGTGGATGACTGGCTGCCAAGCTGATTAATTTGCTGGCAGGCTGCTTTGTACTCTTACTGTGCTGGTGTGACTGACTTACTGAACGGCTGGCTGAGGTACAGACTGAATTATTCACTAACTGTACAATTAGTCAGCCATTTTACAGAATGACCACTTAGGAGGGGTGACTGGCTTGTTTGCAGCCTGACTCTCATTAGTAGTTTTCACTGATAACTTTTAAAGCTGCAACTGAGTCACTAGGTAAGATACTATTCTACTCTTTAAATTGTGTTTTTATCAGTTAAAGCCATAACCCAAAATGACTGTTTCTTTGCGAGGGCAGTGTTGACTTCTTTGTCTATCATTAGTTGACAACAAAACAAAAATAGGATAACACAAACTCTTCCTGATTGTTGTGTTTTATTTTCATGGGCTTATTACTGAGGGATTTGACTAAAATGTTTAACTTTACAATAGGTGACAATAAAAGGTTTCACTTGTTCATTCAACGACTACACTGCAAAAACTTAAACCTAAGCATGCCATTATGCCTTATTTTTTATTTTTTATTGTGATTTTTTTAACTTGACAAGAGTCACATTCATCACACAAGTCGAAAAAAATGTCTTATTTTAAGTAATTTTTAAATAAAAATTATGTCTGATTGGTTGCAACAAGTCAAAGAAAATCAGCCAATGAAGGACAAAAAAGTTTCTTGTCTGAAGACATCTATCTAATTTCAAGAAACTTGACAAGCAATTACTTTCTTCCCTATTAGCTGTTTTTTTTAACTTGTTCCAAGAAATTCTGGCACCATTTTTGCCTTTTAATACCTTGAAATAAGACATGCTTCTGGACCTGTCAGTTGTATGTGGTTCTTATCAATTAAAGTAAGAAATTTTTTTTTACTGAAAGTAAGACCCAAACAGTTGCTTTTTTTCAGTTTTTGCACTGTACAGCTTTCTGGGCTAAAGGCAGTCATGTAGATAACATTATGCAAGGATCAGATGTCAGAGTCCCATAAAAGGTTTGGGTTAACTCTCAGTTTTGAAGCTTTCATGCAACAACACCCAATAGATCTCAGTTCTTGTGAAAGATCTGTCGGACTGATGGAAGCAGATGAAAGGGGCAGAAGTGGGAATCTCATGAAGTTTGTACATCTGTCATTGTTTGTGTCTATTATTGAGCAACTATCTCCCATGAAGACTTGAGTGATTTGTAGCTTTCGTTGCCACTATCAACAAAAACAAGTTGTTACAGAAGACCTTTCCGTCTGTCACCCTGGGTGGTCGAAGTCAAGGATCTGTGCAAGAAAATCTCCTTATTTGTCGCCTCAGTCCCTCAGTTGTGAAACAGGGTGAAGTGAGTTTTCCTGTCTTTCTTCTTCGTCCTTCAAGAATTGAACATTAGAGCATTGCTTTTGCATCTCACTGTATTGGTATTACTTACAACTATTTGCATATTGAAACTGTAGACAGCATAAAATGATGGATGAGATGACAGCTCCCAAAAGTGAAGTAAAACACTAAAGAGTTCCTCCTGCAGACTGGCTGTTGTAAAGGCCTCTGCTTTTAAATCTGACACAAATCAAACAGGAAAATTATGATGAACCCCGAACACTTTTGTTCCTGCCCATTTATTTTTCAGGGTTTTTTCTTTTTCTGAAGGGTATAGACTCAGGTGATTCTAAAGAGAGGACATGACTTAAAGATTGACAGCTCCATAGACAAAGGAGTCCTGCTGTAAAAATATTTTTGCTTATTAGCTGCTCAGTTGGTTGGAGGCTCGAAAAATTATCAGTATGACTTAAAGTTTGGGAGCGGAGATGCTTAATATTGACTTTTCTGCTGTCTTTTCTTGCCCCCTGTCCCCTGGTGAAGCAAAGCATGGGCTCCAGTATCTGCTGCTGGTGGACTGTCATGGCAAACAGACTTGTTGCCGCTGTGTATAGAAGCAGCGCCACACCTGTCTCACTAGCTAAAAACATCTTCAGCTGAGGGTGAATATTTCTCTTCAGAATCTGAGTCAGATGTTACTTCATGAAGTACTTTGTTAACTGTGACGTCCTGCTAAAATTCACTTTCTAGTTCTGTGTAATATTCCTATAGTCTCCTCGACCAGGGGGTGCTCTCCCTATAAAGTCCAAACTTTGTACAGAAACATGCCCACAAATTTTGCTCAGATTGAAGTTACAGATGCCTGTAAGTATTAACTACATGAGGCATCATGTTTGCAGCTATGGTTTGCTAAATTCAACAATGTTGCTTGTTGCAATTTTGTGACTTTGGCGCCTAAAGAGTTAATTAACACCGAGAGCAGGTTGGCTTCCAGTCACAGTCTCTAGTTTTTAATTGTTCCTCTGAAGGTATGAAGGATGAACTTCAGGTTGCACTTACCGCTCTCATCTTTTCTCCCTAGAGCCCCAAGTGGCCCTTGACCAGTGAGTCTATTAAACAGGAAGATCTTGTTAAGAACAGGACAAGTTGTTCTGCCAAAAGAGAGACAAGCCCCCCACCCCCCACACACACACACACAAAGGAAAAAAGATTTTCTTGAAGAGAAAAAAATGAGGCAATTAAAGCTGATAAGTTACAGCTAAGAGACAAAGTGATAACCGTTTTATTGACACTTCAATTAAATTAATGGAGACAGAGCCTGGGAATCTGGGCACTAGACTCTTGACAACAAAAAAACTGTCTGTACTGTCAGCTTTACCTCTCTTTTGTATTGTGAGCATTTAGACAGTGTTGTGTTGAAAATCTGTCACATATTTAGAGGTGTGAACAATTGTGCTGCAGAGACAGTCTTGGTATTTTTCAGAAACAACAGCCAAACAACTGTCGAGCAGCGTATTAACAGATCAGCAAAAAGAGGAAAACATAGTGAGCACACCTCCTTGAAGTTAACGCTGATCATGCAACTTATACACATGCACTACTTAACCACACATATTTTAGCACAAAAGACTTCAGTCACTTGCTTGATGATGTTGTCATGAGTCAAGGTGTAGAAAGCAGCATGAGAGCATGAGAACTCAGGTGAACAAGTTATTTCATTATATACAATAGAAGGCATGTCCATATGTATGTACTGGGTTGGACCACTTTTTTGAATTCAGGGCTTCCTTCATTTTTTATGGCACAGATTAAAAAAGCTGCACAGAACTTTTTCTCCATATTGACATGACAGCATCAATGTATTCTGCAGTTCTTGGCTGAACATCCATGATGACAATATTTTTTCCCACCACATCTAAAAGGTGCTGTAATAGATTAAGATCTGACCATCTGAGTACACTGAACTCATAGTCATGTTCAAGAAACCAGTCTGGGATCATCTGAGCTATGTGACATGGAGTATTATCCTTCTGTAAGTATCACACAGAAGATGGATACAATGGAGATGGAAGATGAATAAAGTGATGGTCAAATATGATACTCAGGTAGGCTGTGGACTTTAAACCATGCACAGTTTGTACTGAGGGACCCAAAGTCTGCCAGGAAAAATATTCCCCTCATCATTACACCTGCAGCCTGAACCAGTGACACAAGGTGGGATTGATCCAAGCTTTCATGCTGTTTCCATCAAATTCTGACCCTACCATCTAATTGACAATCTTTTAATTTACTCAGAAAGACATGATTTTTAAAAAAATACTGCATCATTTTCAGATTGGACTACTTGTCCTGAGCTTCAGTTGAAGAGATAAGACGAAAATGTGGGGATTATAAACACACAGACATAGCCTAATGTCAGTGCTCAACATAATTGATACTAATTGTTGATAAATGACACTGCACATCATTGTTCTCCTTTTGGGCTGCGTCTCTCAAGGATTGGATTGCACTTCTTTGGCATGCCACATAAGGGTACCAAGCCTTTAAGGCATTTGACCTTTAAACAAGTCGATTAGTTTCATACAGTTTCAGACGGAGAAATTTGCTCCTGCTCGTGATCGTGCAAGTGTCTCACTGAGGAGAGAAGACAAGGACAAGCATGGACCGTTTTCTCTGCTCAACCTTAGTGAGTCCTTCTTCAGCTGCTCAGGGGCAAAAACAGAAGTCCCCTCTGTGTCGCCACTGAGAAAAAGAGCGAGCGAGGGAGAGAGGCCTGGCCGTAGGGTTACCAAGGCAACAGGGAACAGTGCAGGCATGGTGGTGAGAGAAGAGGGGGTCTGAGCTGATAGGGATAAATGCAGACGCCAGGGGACACCTTTGTGCATTAAGATACTCTACACTCTCCTCTGAAGGGGGAAAAGAGAATATTTGTGTTTGTTTGGTTTTTTCAGCCAAACTGAATTAAACTATAAATAGTGCTGGTTAGGCTGTGTCTGAAATTGAAGAGCTCAATATCAGTGATAGTACCTTGCAGGCAGACATGGAGCATTTTCCGGCTTACAGACCAGGGTGAATGGGTTCTTTGATCTATTTCCCGTGTCTGCTTTCTTAAAGGCACGGTCCCTGCTGCAATGAAAAATGAACATATTTGAAAAGTCTGTGTAGTTTGCAAAGAACAGAAATATATCCTACTAGATTTGACGCCCTCACAAACTGTAGTTTCATTGCTTCACCCTGATGATTTTGCACAAAACCAACTGATGAGTATAATTTCTGACTGACCATCTGGAGGACTGAGCTTTTGACAAGGAAATAGGTCCTGTCCATAAATCTCTGACATCGATAGTCCTTTTAGATGGTTTCCAAAAGTTTTCTGACCACATTATCTTTAGTCAGGCCTTCAAAGCTGATGCATTTGAATCCCCCTTGTAGAATATTGGTTTAAGATTTACTTTTTTGTAATCACACTCTTAAAATGGCCTTGACATCATCCCCATTCATCCTAGCAATGATAGTTCCACATCAGTGATATTACTATTTCTGTTCATGCAGTTTTTTTTTGTCTTTTTGCCTGTGTGAAGATGTATTCACCTATAGCTAGCAGCTTATTAATGGCTTTCATTTTCTGTCAAAGTAACAACAAAATGATGTTCTCTTACTCGTAAATGATTCCCAGTGTCAACTTCAAAGAAAGAAAATTTATTCAATACTTTAACATTGATACTGTATCACAACATGTAATCAGAAATATTTTTTCGAAATTGTTTTGATATAAAGTCAGATAAGTCATTTTAGTTTGTGTTAACTTTTCAGATGTTTGGTTTGAAATGGACATGTATATATCAATAGTTCACCCATTTCAAAGGTGAGTAACCGTTCATCACACAGAAAAGCAAATTGTTACTCTTCAACCATTTACAGTTAAACGCTGACAACGGCAATTTCTTTCCCAGTGCCAGATTTAAGTTTGGCCATAGATAATTTATTTTTTCAGTTGTGGGATTGAACATCAGTGGTGGGTTTGATTATGCAATGAGACAACAGCAGAGTTACCATTTAGTTCTGCATTAACAGCTTGAGGAACATGCACAGTGCAGCTAATGTTGCATACTAGAGCATATTTCTTACTATGACTTGAATGAGGCATTTTGTAATTTAACATTTGGTAATAAACAGCAATACATTATTTTGAATGAAAGGCCCCTTCCTGAAGTTGCTAAAGTTTTTGTGTTGTGGTTTTATGCATGTTCACTTTTTTGTGGCATCTCAGGGAGAATTCACACTGAACAGAGCCCTTGTTGAATGAATTAGTTTCATCTGTGTTTCACTTGCTACACCAGTGTTTCCAGTTCAATAACCATCACAGTTATGAACCACTTGAATGATGTACTGCTCAGATGTGTTATTGATGAACAGTCACAGCAATCATTTTCCTGCATATACATATTAAATCAGAGTTAAACAATGTGGCAGCTTCAGATCAATAGTTTGTAGAACATTGAGGGGGACATTGTGTGCACATGTAAAACTGTTTAATCATAGTTTGTAGTTTGGACTGCCACTCTCATGTCAGCAGTCTTAATGAGTGCTTGGCTTCCAGAGCCTGGGAACCCAGGCGCCATGTTGACTTAAGATATGGACTCTTCCCAAAGGGGCATGCTTTTGTTTTTATTAGACCGAGGAGATACAGCTGCTTTGGAATGTAAACAAAACAAACGGGCAGAATGGGCACGATATGAGCATTGAGCAGAAAGCAGTTTTCCCTTTCATTTTCAAAGATCAGAAACTAAAATACAAAAAATATTTTCAGAGGACTTGCCAAACTGAACAGTTGTGAATCCTGCTTTTTTTGATCTGATATGCTAACAAGAATCCTAATACACTCGGATCAATACAGATTTTACATCCTTTTGCATCATGATCCAGTTGTTGAATCCACGCAGCATGAGACAAGAACGACCTTTATACCTCATCTATGGTCTTGGAGTGAGGTACATCAACCTATTCAGAAGAACTCAGCAACCTGACACCAAATGTTGATGTAAAAAAAAAACGCTATTTTTTTAAAATCATGTATTTTCCCAACATTAGTGTGAACTAATATGCGAGGCTTCTTGTCACCACTCACTTTACACTTAACATTTCTACTAATGTGGAAGTAAAACAAGGTCATCTTGAATCAGCAAGTACGATGTACCTGAGTTTTTTAATCTCATCACTCTCAGGTTATGATATTATCTACTCCATGTCTAAGCTGCTTTATCTGTCACCTTGTTCTTTCAAGCGTTTACCTCATGTGCCATCTTCAGTTTTGTAGATTTTGGTATGCTGACAGTAAACTGTTGTGAGACCATCGGTTGGAATTTACTTCCTCTGGAAATGCCCCAACTGCATTACTTGGCAATTGCTTTGAAGTGAGTTGAATTGAAGCACTGATCTCTGACAGCCCACCTAACAGAAGATGAATGAAGCATTTCCTGTCAAGATTACTCACATGGGAGATGAGAGAATATACACAAAAAAGAGGCTATTCTTTAGACGGATAAGGATTATGGTCAGAAATTGCATTAACTTTAAGCAGAAGCACGAATCATTATGTGCTTGTGTTTGTTTGTTTGTAAAGGCACCTAGAGTCTCATACAGCGATATTGGCAGGAGAAGCTTTGGTGGCAGCACTTCTAAAAGCCCTTGATACAGCAAACATGCCAGAAATATTATAAATAGAGTACATCATCAATCACTTACTCAACTGACTAGAAGCTTTTTGTGTCCCCACTGAGATTTTCCCCTCCGTGCTTTGAGGTATCATAGCAGAATAAGTGTTGCATTAATCCATGTCACTGCGCCTCACTTTTTATCTTTCAAACAAAAACCTGCTGAAACTCCTGCAGAATCACACATAATGAACCCGTCTTTGGTCAGAAATTTGAGAAGGTCTGGATACAGTTTCAAATTGGGAAACGTTGTAGTGAAACTATTGTGCTCCAGCAGCCATGCCACAAACAGAGAATTTCACATAGAGGCAAGATTAATCATTAACCAGCAAACAATAAGCATTCATGACACTACTGACCTTTGAGGAGGCAGAGAGCCAGAGCAAAGTCAAATTTAAGGGAGCCATTTTATCTTAGTAGCTGCTGTTGTATTATTTATTGGATCTTCTCTTTCATGTGAAAATTTGTTCAAAATACACAACAAGGGTCTTCTTAATAGTTATAGGGCAAGGAAAAAATATAATTGGACCAAACTAAGGGGATCTATTTTCCTGTAAGCAACTGAATTGACCTTATGAATTTACTTAGTTAACTTTGGGAGCTTTTTTTTCCACTCCTCAAAGAACTCTTTTAAGTAAAACCATCAGCAGTAGACTGTCAGGGGAGAATAAACAGAGCAGTAATGAGAAAAAGAGACATATACCATGTTAACTTTTGGGACATGGTTTTTATCCAGTCCAACCTCTGACATAACAGCTAGCTATAGAATATAGACTGTATAATATATGGACATAGTGCCATGACGTCCCCCATCTGTTCCTGAACAGAGTAATAAAACCTTTTGTTGGTGAGGTCATATTGGAGATATTGACCGTCGGGTTAGCTGTGCCTCTGATTGGACAAATTTGTGATCTTTATATCCTCTGATCTGCTGAGGTAGGAAAAAACATTCACCCCCATACAATGTGTACCAGTAGTGAAATTAACGATTCACATCCAAACTGTTTTCCAAACCAGATTATAAATAATTTTTGAATGCCCTAAAAGTGGCTCTGTGTGTATGTGGTTTACAGTGGTTAAAAATCTTCCATTTGAACCAACTGATAATGTTTTGAGATACCTAATTTTTCATATATAACTCAACTTAAAGCTTTGAGTTCTACATATTAAGAAATCTGAAAATAAAACCATAAACAGGATTTGAACCTCTGACTATGACTGTACCACTGAGCTACATCCTCCCACCTATGTGAATCCCACAAACTAATCAACTCATTATCAGTTGTGCAACTGTAAAAGTAGAGTTTCAAAATGACACACAAAAATACTCTCCTTTATGGTGATATAATCTTCACAGAACAGGTGTGAAAATGAAAATGTAGATGAACATTTTTTTGTTTACTGAACCCAAAAATCCTTTTCAGGCCAACAATTTTCAGTTTTAATCTTTACAGTGAAGGGACCACCAATGAACTGCAACATTGCAACTTCTTTATGGGCCCCATTTCTTTTAAATTGGATGTTCTCCTTCATTACAGAAGTTAACCAACCTTGCAAGTAGCAGCTCAATGAACCATTTCATGTGACCTATACGCAGCATGTTACTAGTACTAACAACAAGGTGCCTTAAAATGAATATAATGTTAATCAAGTAAGGGTCAACGAAATCAATTTTTTCTGATGTTCATGAACTCAGGTGCAAAGGGTTTCTAAACAGCAACAAAAATGTGGAAATATTATTATGACAGTCACAGACGTCAGCAAAGGTGGACGCATAGACTGTTTAAGGAGACAGACGTGAAGTGAGGAAGAGGAGAAGTGAAGCTAAAACATTAAGAGCTCCCCTACAGACTGACTGCAGTTAACATCATAAATCAAATACATGCCAAATACATTTTTCTCATAAATAGTTTTTGCCAAAGACAGAGTAATCATGCTAGCTTTTGTGCAAGTGTTTGTATGAATGAATCTGTTTGCATCAGTTTATATTTAATTAGTTATTTGGTGATAAAATAGAAGGGATGTCCTGTTTGACAGCTGGGTTGGGAGCAGTGACAAAAAGGGGTTCATAATGAAAAAAAAAATGCTTATGCGACACCAAATGACCACATCTTGCTTTTGCAATGTGGTGTAGAACAAGTAAGAAAACATGAAAATTAACACAAGGATCCTTTGTTTTTCCAAAACCATGAGTGTCTGCTCCAGACTAACTCTACAAGATACCTCCCTGTTGAGCGGCCTGGATAGAGGAAAAGGGTATCTGCCAATTAACAGTTGTTTGGTTGAGGTAAAAGGGGGGAAAGAGGTGTGGGATCAATCCTGTGGCTGTATGAAACAAAATGCTTCTGCACAGTCCTTGGCTCCAAAATATGACTCCAGTGCGATATATCAACATCCACTGTGCTCAAATTTTTGCTTCACTTTTTTCAACTGAAGTAGATAGGGGCATGTTTTCCTGGTAGTTATGATAGTCACTGGATGGGGGCCATAGAGCATTGCTCCCATTGGCTGTATATGAAGAATGTTTTATGAATTTTTTTTTTTTTCTGTAAAGTTTTATAGTTTTTTATCACTTAACAAACACACAAGCTCTAAAATTGTTGGCCCAAGTGGCTGATCAATGTAAATTGCGACTGTACTTTGGTGTTTAAGCAGAAGTGTTACCAGGATTTAAAAAGTTGTCTGCAGGAATATCGTGTGCTCTACTTTTAGTATCAAACCATGAGCTAATGGGGCCCATTAAATGGCAGGAAATGACAAAAGATAGATGAAGCCTTTTGAATTAGAATGCATCACAACACATGATACGTCAAACAAAGCCTGGAGGGCTAAACAAAGACATAACTTATGAAAATTAATGAAGAGAGCTGGTTGAAAAGCCTTGCTTATCTGCATGTTTCTGCCACCTGCATCCCTCCTATCTCGTTTTCTGCCTGTCTGGTGCCAGATTGGTACAGGCAGAGCAGGGGTGCAAAGATGACCCTGAGCTGTCATTGTTTTCCTACTAACGTCTTCTCTTCCTTATATCTAACTCCCTCTTTGGTCCTCTCTCTGAATGGCAGGCAGCACAGAGACAGGTGATTTCTATTGTGAGGGGCTAGAAAAAAAAGTGTTGTTTTTTTTTTCCTTCTTTTTTTCTATCTAGAGATGTTCTGTGTCAAAGGCAGCAGAAAGTGTTTGGAATCACTCACCTGAAATGTCAGTGACTTTGTAACAGGGTGTCTTTCAGAGCTTTTTTAAAGTGACAGGGGAGCCATTAGCCTGCAGCTCTGAGAGAGTGTCCTGTGGTGGGAAGGGGCGGGACTGAGATTTCTTTTTTTCCCTTTTTTTCTTTTAAATGTCCATCTGCAGCAAACTGTAAATGTGTATGACATCAGTGTTAGAGGAAAAGGGATGGGGCATCTGTATTGATTTGAACATGGGACACTTGGATATAGCAGAGGGCGGCTTTGGCACATGATCTATAAAAGATGATTAATTCGTATACCTGCTTTGAAATAGCTGTTGATTATATGTACACTACACACACACACACACACACACACACACACAGGTGCAGGCTGCATGACGACAATGCACTGTATGCAGCAGGGACACAATCTTTAGTCATCCTGTGGTCTGCAGCAGAGGGAGAATATTCAGTGTTTGTGATGCAGACACAAACACAAACACAAGGACACACACACCATCATGCACACATCTTCCCCCTCCCATAGCCCACCTCCCTGCAAACCTGCCGTTCTCTAGTCCATGATGTAATGCTATCAGACCCCTCCTCTGCTGTCTCTCACACACTCCTCTCTCTCCTTCTCCTCATTCGATTGGTGGCTCCCGCCTGCATCTGCTGGATCAGCTCTGACTCCTTTCACACACATACACACACACACACACACACACATGCATGCACTCACAGACACACACACACACACTCACTCACACTTCCACGCTCCCTCTCACACACTCCTCTTACACATACACTACCAGGGGGATTCCTCCGCCCGCCACTGCAGCCTCTGCCTGCTCCACCTGGCTCCTCTCTGTCTTCTGTCTTCTCTGCCGTAGGGGGAGAAAAGCACGCGGTGGTGAGTCCCTCTTTTTTTCTCTCATGACAGCAGGCGATTGTGGTCCACGATGAGACAAAAGGATGAAAAGATACGCTGGTGTCTCCTGCAGACAGTGCCGGACAAACACCGGGTGGCATTGCTGCCATCCACTGCAGCCAGGGAGGAGGAGGAGGAGGTTGAGGAGGAGGAGGAGGAGGAGGAGGAGAGGCTTGCTGCTGAGTTTGTGCTTGGAGTAATGAAGTGGTGTGTGTGGTTGCTCAGCTACGACAGATACCGGTCATCTGGACTCTGGGTGTCATGGCAATAGATTGTGTTCATTTCAGGTTTTGGCTCATTGTGCATCTGTGTCCGAGTAAGATGCTGATGGGAGCTGCACGTGTGTGTGTGAGAGAGAGAGACGTATGAATGTTTGCATGCTGGGTTTATGGATCTTAAACATGCTCCAGGGTGCAGTGTGTGATCTAGTTTCCTCATGTGTCAATCACAGGAGAAAAGCTGAATTGCTTGAATGTGAAACAAATCTGCTTCTGGATCTTTGTGATGGTTTAGTTTGACTTCTTCCAGGTGGACAGGGAGGATTTATTGGTGACCATAAAGCACTGACAGTCTCATTATGTACGTATGGATTGTTTCTGTTATGTTAGTGAGGGGAAAAAAGGGTGTGTGCATATGCTGTGAACTCCTTCGCTTGTGACATTTGGACACTTGCATTGCTCTCCCTCCCTCTCTCTCTCTCTCCCTCTCTCTCCCTCTCTCTGCTCCATTATGTACACTGGGCTCTTTCACTGAGCAGCTCAATGACATTGAGTCTAATCGGAAAAGTAATTCTATTATTGCCTCAGCTTTTGGCTGCTAAATGACACTTAAATGATAATGGAAGCGAGGAATGAAGTCACTGGTGCATTTTTCTCACTGGGTTGAGGATGACCAAATTGCATTTAGCTCAGCAATCCACTGCAAGCTAACCTTTTACATCCAGTGTGTTGAAATGTTAATATTTAATAATGGCTGGTCTACTCCACATGTGGACACCCTCATGACTAATTTATCCCTCTATTTTTTTTTCCATTTTTATCCTTCATATAGCTGACAAAAAGCCAGACATGATTCACTTCTCTTCCTGTAAAAATAAAAGCCTTTAATTACTGCATTTGCAAACATTTACATCATTAATCTTCAAATACCATGCTTATCTAGAATGAAGTGTACTCAATCAAAAAGCTCCAGCTCACTAAGTAATCCGTATATTTTTGACATTTAGTAATCTGCATTTTGTTCTCCAATTAACTGAGAACTAAATAAGATTTTCTGTGCTTCTCAGATGACTCATTATTATCATTAATTGCAGCTTTAACTACACAAAAAGGAAGAAACCGGCAAAGATATTTTAGAAATCAGCTGGCCGTGTTCAAATGATCTGCCCTCCCTAACGGAACAGCGTGTGCAAATATGTTGGTGGGTTTTTAAATCAATGTTTAGCGCATGAAACAGCTCTTCCTCCAGGCTGTTAGCTCTGAAACGCTCTCTGTAGGAATAAATGGAAAGTAATTAGGATGCTGGTCCAACAGCAAAACAACAGGCAACGAGGAAGTGCAGTGCAGCTCCCATTGGCTGTCAGAGCATTACAGGGGGTTAGTTTGTGGTCACAATGAGATAGTTTATTGATTGTTTAAATCCTGTAACAACCCTCTCCCCCCAAGACCTTTAAAAATTAAGACCAGGAGTTAATTTTGCTCTAATCCCCTGCTATTTATGCAGCAGGCAGGAAATCTAAAACTGAACATGCTTCCAAAGGCGGTTTTTCTGTCAATGGATCATCTGCTGATGGTGTTTTCTTCATAAAATTATGACTTAAGCGTTTCCTGTACGGTGAAGATGAGGATGCAGAACTTATGCTATTGGTACATAAGCTGTACTACAATTTCACGCTGCCTCATCTGTTTATTTTGGATCGTACCCTCACTGGCTGTACTGACGTCAAACCAATCATCTGGAGGAAATATAAATATTTGAACTCACTCAAGGCAGAAAAGTGAAAAACTTGAAGTAAAAAGGTCAATTCGATCAATATTTCATCAACTTCTGCCTGGTGTATAACTGATTTGTGCCCTGAATGCAGCACAGAGAAAGATTCATATGCCTTTCACCTTCAACATAGTCATGGTTTTATTGTACTGTGTATGTTTGTGAGTGTTTTTGTGCTCTTTGGTCTATATACAGGCTTCTACGTGAGTGCTGTCAGCTGTTATTTTCCCTCTTTTAATCAAAGATTCAAAGTGTTTGATTTTTTTTCCACTCCCTCTGAACAGAGACACCACAAAGTATTTCTTAGTATAAAATATTTGATGATGTGGGGAAAAACCAGACCCAGGATTGCTGCTCTGCTTCTTCCTTCCTGAAAACACCAAAGTGTTCACCACTGGAAAAAAAAACAACAACCATTTTTCTGGTATCCAAATGTGTGGAGTCTAATTTATAACTAAATGACTAAATCAATGTGTTAAGACTGCAAAACTCAGGCAGGGATATGGCTCAAAGTGTGAGGAGATTTGACAGATGCTGAGCACAGACAAAGTTTGAGAACAATGAGGCCGATCTGGGAGTAGCGAAAGTTGCAATTCTTTGGATGGAAGTGATTTGAATTAACAGAACAGCACATAAACATACAGCATACAGCATTGTACAAATGTCAATTGGAATTTTTTTTTAGAGCTGTCATATTTAGGAAGTTGGATGGTATTTTTACAATCCTCTAACTCTGCTTTACTCAAATATTTAATTAAAAGTTATTTAATTCTAGTGCTGATACCAGTCATCAAACATGATCCCGTTGTAGTCAAATATGGTCATTTGTGGTTCGAAACAGGATGAACAGTAATCCACTGTTTTCTCGTACTGATGAGGATCTAAGAAATAACTTTTATTTTATCTATTTTCTTTACCCTTATCTTAAGAGATACAAACTGAGACATCACACAAGTTCTCCATTCCTCTAAATCTGAACTGTCTTCTTTCTGGTCTCAATTTCACTTCAACATGACAAACTTTATTGTTTTCAGTGTAAGAGTACAATGACAGGACTTAACACTTATATTACAGTGGTTCTGGTGCAAACTGAGTTCTGCAGATGACCCACACTATGTGAGAAAAAATGAAATGTAAAGCAGCCAATGCAGACAGTTTAAAAATTACAGTTTCTTTTGTGTCCATTAGAGGCAGGCTACTACAGCGCCTGAAGTCAATAACAATTATGAAGAAAAAAATGTTTTTATAGCAAAAATAAACAGACCAACAGCCTGGTGCAAAAACAATGCCTGTCTGAATAGCTCATGTCTCTATTTTCACACCCTGTTCAGGGGGGAATTATTTTATAACTCTCTGGTTTGGAAATAATAATATAAGAGTTGTAAGTTTAGCATGACTCCACCTCTGTGACTCATGCTAGGTTAACCTAAAGTTAGGCTGAGTCAAATTTTCCAAAATTGCAACCACCACCAATAGGATTCAAGACTCATCTTTAGACGGGTAGGGTGACATCAGTGAGACCCTGTTTATGTAATGAGCCGCCTCTGATTTAAAACCCAGCAGCAGTCAGTGTCCACTAATAGTTGCTAGCAGTACGGCTAACTTGGAGCTGTTGCTAACTGAGGAGCAAGAACTCATTCAGTTTTCAGTGTTTTTCTTTCTCTGTTTTTCCAAATTCATCACTCGAATATTTGGAGGTACTTCGTTATTAACACAGCTTATTTCTCTCATTCGACCCCATTCACAGTATGTGTCAGTGTGTGAGCATTTTTAAAGACTATTGCATTTATCTTTAATTTGCTGCACATTTCTCATCAAAACAATCCTTCTTATCATTGCAGACCAGAGACTCACTGTACCAAAGAGACAAACAAACCATTAGACCTGTGGAAAAAAAACAACAACAACAACAAACAAACATTATTTCTTACATTAACAGACACAATTCATCTATTGTCATGTTTGCCAGGAAATTCACTGAAATCATAAATTCATTAATTCATTCCCATAGCCTTCAGGCTTTCCTCACAGCCCTCCCCCTCCCGCTGTGCAGCTGTGCAGGACCTTCACCTCTGCCCCCCTGCTGCAGCATCAACAGCCTCCTCTAGACCAGAGGGAAAGAGCCAGACAAAGAAAATCTATGTACAAGGCAAACATACACTCACAAAATGAAGTCTCCATTTTAACCACATTATTCCATGTTATCTATCTCAAGTTCTCAATGGAAAAGTGGCTTCAATTAATGTGGAGTAATGTGAAAACATCCTGTAGGATTGGCTTTAATGTCGTTTTCAACCCTCCCCCCTGTGTGGTTTCACAGAAGGTGTCAGAGAGCAGTTATGGTTCATATTAGTTATGGGAGATTAAAAAAAGGCATTTAAGTAGTTCAGTTGGATCAAGTGTGTGCTGCCTCTTGTTTTATTCTAGTTTCTTTTTCAATTAATCTTTTCCTACATGTCAGACTCTGTTTCACTTATCTTTAAATGAACTTCACTGATCAGTCTCCAGATATGCTCATATAAGCTAAAACCAAAGGATGGGCAGCCTAAATTCTGTTTTCTAGGTTTCTTATTTTCACAAAAATCCCAACAAACATAAAACCCATAAGAAAGAGCACAAAGATGATTTATGATGAGTTATGTCGACAGGTTAGACGATAAACCCTCAAAGATTAAAATGAGTCAAGGGACCAAAAGAAAAACCTTAAAAACCTACTCAGGAATGATTGAACATGTCAGGAATGAAAGCAAGAGCCAATTAAAGATGATGACATGATTTGTGTCCCCTGTTTAATTATTTTCCTTGTCACTTTAAATAGAGGCCTGCTCCTGACATGTGTGTTAATCAGAAAGTGTGAGAGAGCAAAAGAGACAGAGACAAAGAGGGAGAGCTGTGAGACTGCAGAAAAGGTTGGAAGTGATAAAAACACGTTTAGCCACCCTCTCTTGTCTCTGATATGGACATGAGCTGCTGCCTGCAGGGATGGTTGTGATTTATTTCTCTGTCTCACTGGTGCTGTTTGGTCACACTGTCTGTTAATGGACACAGGTGCTGTCCTTCCTCTCAAGGGGATGGTTCAACCAAATTAGGCAAGGGAAAGCATACTGTCTTATTTCCATCTAGTGGTAATTAGCCATGCAATTAGCGTTTGTTTTGTTTATTTACTCACATTTGAGGGGATTTCAGCCTTTACCTTAATATAGAGGTGAAATAGATTGAGATTTTTGCTGCTCAAGGCTTGTAAATATTACAATATTAAGTAAGGTCTGTAAAATATCTATTACACTAAGCTTTTGTTTGGTTAGGTTTTCTACATTATCAATCTGTAAATCAGTTGAGCAGCTCAATACTTTGGTCCATATTGATGTATTATAGTATATAATGGTTTTGCCACTGTTTTGCTTGTGGCTACTCTGGAAGGTTGACAAGGGTGACCATTTTTTTATAAACCCAAAAGGAGGAACCCCCACCCCCAGCCTCTTGGAGATACCGTAAAAATACCCAAAGATTTTCATAGAGGAAAAAATAGCTTCCTAACCTTTACATATATTTAAAACACTCCTTTCCCGTTTAAAGTGTACATTTTTTAATGATACAAACTAAGATAATGTATTGAAACCCATTTCTGCTAATTAGAAATATAAAAATTAAAAACTGGCTTTGTTGACTTTCTCTTGATTCTGACAATTAATCTCAAAATGTGACTTTATATCTCATAATTTTGACTTTTTATCACAAAATTTGAAACCTGCCAATTATTCTCAACACTAGTCAAAACCACAGTGAAAAGAGGGGTACTACTGTATATTTACAGTTCTTTTGTAAAAATGCATTTTCACTTCAGCATTTTCTTTCGAAGAGTCCAGGCAGTCAAGCAAACCCGGACCTTTGGAGGACTTTTATAAAATCCTCCTGGACATAATTTTACTAAGTCTGGGGACATGTCTGGGCAAAAGAGGATGTTTGGTCACCCTAAAGTTAATGTCATTCATAATTTTGTTGGAACTATGTATCAACAGTATGATCAATTCTTCAATAAATTGATGTGGTCTTAGCAACTCTACACCTCAGCAGCTCTGATGAATCAACAGTTTTAATAGGACAGCAACAATTCATGAATGATGTAAGATAATGGTTTCTCATGTGCATTTGACTTTCTGAGAAATACAATTGTTGTCGTTCATATCTTCTTCAGAGACATTTGGTCCTGTCAGTTACGAAACTGTGCTGAGACAAATGGTCACAGTTAGGAGCACAAGCAGTTTGATTTAAAGTTATCAAAACAGCAAGTCACCCCTTACTATGATATGTGACCAACTTGTCAAAACAAGTGGAGTCAGGTAGATTTACAGAGAAGGAAAATAGGACACCATCAGACCAGAAAGTGCTGTGTCACTTGAATAGTCATGAATCATCGGTGTGGAGAGACACCGTCTCCTGTGTGCAGAGAGAGAGAGAGACTGAGGAAGATGCGGGGACATTTCAGGGACTGCCAGAGCGGGACAAGGTGAGGACATGGGGATGAGTCAGAGTGCTGATGGGTCGGCTGGAGGCACCTGCACCAGGCTGCTCTGACATCATCATTACCTGCAGGAGAAGCACGCCATATTCTGAGAGTTTGACCTTGTTACTTGTCAACAACTTTGGTCAACAGCTTCTGTTGCAAAAACCATTTGTAGTATAACTTACGTCGACAAAACAGCCTCTACTAAGATTATGAAAAGCCAAAATGTTCATAGTTTGTACACAGGTAAAATGTCCCCCTGATTGAATCTTTGACCACACTAACATTTGTATTGGTCCTGTTTATGGTCCACACAGCAACTGGTGTTACATTAGACAAATTTTACTACTGTCTAATACTTGTTCTTTTATACACTTCTTTCACTTCTTTTTAAAAGCCTAAATATTTTGAATCTAGGTGGTTTTCAGACAATAATAAATTGGATTATGGATTTCATGGCTCGTGCTTTTTCCCTCTTTAACTCTCCATTCAGAGGATATTACTGCATACAACAGCAACAAATTCGAATGCAACGGGTGGATTATACCCAGACTACAAACATAAACATAGTATTGTGTTTCTTATGAATATGTTCAGTGCTCACATGCAGTTATTTGTTTCTAAGGATCGTTTATGACCCAAACCTTTCAAATACATTGCCTGGTCAAAAATAAAGTCGCTACCTGGATTTAAACAAACAAATGGTGACAAGCTCCTATTGGATAATAATTGCACGGGCAATTATCTTTCAGTTGGCAACAAGTTATTTAACTCCAGCTGATGCAATAAGTAACTTTTCATTTCTTAAGCAACCATGGTGAAAGACATCCTTTGGTCGTGGAAAAGATTAAATGAAATGAAAAATGCTTTATTGATCACATAAAGGAAAATACAAATGTTAGTCTGTTTAAGAAGGGTCAAAGCATTGGCACGCATAATGCAGAGAAAAAATCTAAGGAGATTGCAGAAAAAATTGGGTTAAGAAATGTACAATGCATTATTAAAACCATCGTCTTTCAGGAGGAAATGTGGTCAGAAAAAGATCCTGACTGATTGTGACCGGCGATCACTTAAACTTTTGGCCAAATCAAATTGAAGAAAAACAACAGTAGAACTCAGGAGCATGTTTCATAGTCATCAGTCCTAGTGCCTACTGTACAAGCCTGTGGGGGTGGGACTATTATCTGGGGTTGCTTATCTAAGCTTATCTAAACAATGCCACAGCAAATGTGTGTTGTAAACAAAGCTATAGGCTGTCCAGCAAAATATTCTAGTGTGTGACCTTTATGTTTCCAAGTTTTTTTTGACCAGGCAGTGTATATCATCTTTGGATTATTAATGGCTGTAATATTTACTTCAATTTTTTTTCAAGTTCTCATCATTTTGCTTATTACCCAACAAAAATAATAAGCAAAGTCCATGGTCAAGCAAGTTAAGAGTTAGTTCAAACCTCTCTGGTATCAGAGAAAGAAAGTCTGTATCTGTCTTACTGACAGAAGCACAGCTGTACTGTGGGCTTTAAGCTTGTTTGGAGTATAACATCACTTGATGTTTGAGCAAGTCACCAAATCTGGTGTTGTGCATTACTGAAAGACTCTGTCATATACTTAACCCCAATAAAAGCTCCACGGGTGGTGTGACCTCGATGTGAATAGCTGCTGGATGCTTCGAGGTGGATCCCTGTCCCATGACAAAGGGACATTATTTAGTAGCAGCAGCAGATGAGGAGTGATCGGGTCAACAGCTAAGTCTTTGTTGAACGTGACCTCAAGGATTTTGAAAAGCCCTTTTTAATCATATTTTTTTTCCCCACAAGCTCAAATTGATTTCTTGAGAGCACAAATTACTCAAAGTAAACACTCTGATGCCCATTAAAGGGGGCTACTTAATGTTATCAAAGTGCTCCATAAAAGTCTCTTCAGACAGAGTCTCTTTAGCTTGATGCATTTCTATATATTTGCATAATAATATCACAGTAAAGCAAGCGGGAAAGTGACAAAGATAATTCAGCAAACTTTTTAAAAAATCCCTACAGCTGTCTGCCCCTCTAACCTTCTCCTGCAAGTCTGAGTTTCCCATTAATTGGTTGATTCTAATCTTATCAAAAATAATCCACAATCAAATTTGAGGGATTAGAGAAAAAGAGCATCAAAAAGTGACAGAAAAAATACAAAGAGAACTCAAATGGGAGACAGAGGCATTATTTTAAACCCATTTGCCACTTTTTGTTCCTGTTGTGTGAGTCTTTCTGTGTGTTTGCGGAAGTTGGTTTAGCTGTACCACAGTCACGCAAAACCACTCAGAGACTGACAACATTTCCAAAAGTGTCTGCATCTGTCAGGATGCAGCCTGCAGCACAGCTTGGCTAATGTCACCGCTTTTCTCGTTGTTAACAGTCACAGTATCTGACAAATTCTCACATCACAGCATGTCACTATAAGCAAAGGTGCTGTTGACTAATTGTTGATGATATCCTCTCTCCTGTGGGTGCAAAGAACAGCTTCATATTGTGCACAACAACTTGATTCATGCCAAGAAAATAAAGGAATAACTTTGATATGATGTCCTGAGCAGAGCAGAAGGTCCAGCCATGCTGTCCGTTGTTTTCAGCTCAAGAGAAAAACCAGAGGGCTAAAATCTATGGTTCTTTTATACTCTTTTCTGTGGCCAAAAATGAGATTACATGAATGGCTGAGTCTGGTTGTATTGAGGTCTTTGCCTTTGCACATAATCCCCTGTAATTCTCTTTGTGGTGGACGCTCTCAGTTGTCAGTCAATGTTTGCATGCTGCAGGGAAGCCATAAGAAAAGAGATTGCTGGGGAGCAAACTTTTCCAGAGTTAAGAAATCTGTCCAAAAACCTGAGAGATTATACTGTCGGATTTGGAGCATCACATCCATCCTATCGAGCACCTAATGGATTGTTTTGCGCAATCTACCTAATTTTATTCTTTTTTTTTTCTTTTTTTTTAAAATCCTGTTTCATGCTTTTATTTTGGTAAGGCACCATATGTGACTAAGCACGGCGCTTACTTGAAACATGTTTTGGGAGTGTGAAACAACTTGGCAGGCTTAGAAAAAGAAAGAAAAAAAACAAGTGGAGGTAGTTTCCACATAATTTTGGTCTCACTGGAAAATATAAAAAAAAATTGTTGTTGAATTGCTTCTAAAATACGTGCAGTCAACCAAACCTGCTTTTGTTTGGGTCAGAAATACTCGGAACTTTAGGCTACTGTCCGTCTCCACAGTAAAGTGGAAGAAAAAACTAGACACGTGAATAGTAAAGTGAGAGGGTATGTCTCTGCAGGCTTTGTAAAGAAAAGATTTCTTGAGGAAATGAGTGGCACATGTGTGTCGCAGACTCTTCTCCCTCCTTCAGTCTGTGGTTGTTTCCATGGTTGTACCGGCGAGCTCGTGCTGTGGGCGGAGCCAAAGTTTACGGTGCTGAAACGTTGGTTCAGCCCTCAGTCAGTCAGTCAGCGTGGAGTGGAGGAGGCTCGTCTTTAGACACAGCAAGGGTTGACTACACTTCACGGACACACTAACGGAGTCTGTTTATAAAGAGGTCGAAACGCACATTACGGATCTTGAACGGTGTAACGGTCTTTTGTCCACGCGACGTTGGAAACCGGAGCGTTAACGGCTGTTTTTTCTCCTCGGTCGCAGCTCGAGGACGGTAAGGTCTTCTTCTTTATATGTCTGCGCTGTGTCCTTACGTTTTCAGGTTAAACACCTTTTTAACGGGGGAAACTCGAGGGTGTATGACTTTATTTTGCCGGAGAAATGTTAAAAAACTCCAATTAGAGTGAAACTTTGCAGGTTTTAAACGTTTTTCTGCCTTTTTGTCGACATTCAACAGACTTTAAATATGTGTAGTTTTCGTTTCTCAGCACCTTCAATCTGTGTCATCAGTTTTGTAACCTGCACGTCTTCTCTCATTCAAGCCCCTCTGAAAATAATTCAAAGTAACATCCAGTTTTTTGTAAGCAGATTTTGCTGATAAATCCTGGATGTGCTTGGTGAGGGCCTCCTGCAAAGTGGCTGCTTGGTCCTGAGTAAAATCCCTAATCATCATAAATCCGAATAAAGACGACAGATGAAGCTCCAGCTTTGTAGCACTGCTGTAAAAGCAGACATGTAGGTGAGGAGACAGCCTCATGGACTGCTCTGCATTATGTCTTCCCATGTGGGTAAACAGCTGCTCTTCACATTTAGCTTAAAAGAAATACAAACAAGAATCACTCCTGTTGCACAGACTGTTGAATTTTTCCCTGAAGCACAATGTGGAGCATTAAGGAATTGATTCTTTCAAATGTAACACACTTTTAATGACACCCTGCTTGTTTCTGTGATACCCTCCCATAGCTCTTATCTCTTTGTAGTAGAAGGTGTTGACATTCCTTCAATGTTGATCTGCATTTCTGTGAAAGAAACAGTGTGAGAACTGGGAATTGTCATCCTTTGTATCCTTTTTACATCCAAACAGGAAGTGGTTTTAAAGTTTGTGCCTCATGGGGTGATGGATCAAATCTGGAGGCTGTGATGCGTGTGAGTTCAGCATTGAGATAGTGCTGATATGCTTCGTTGAAATCTGACTGTATATGACCGCCAGAGCAGTCTGTCTCCCCTCTGGGCCTCTGCTCCTCCTCTGCTGTGTGATACTATATCAGTATCTCTAATAACACTGATAGTCTCACACTGTAAACAAAGCTGCAGAGAGCCTGGCTTTTGAAGCACTCGTAAAGTATTTTGCCTCCTTCTCCCTGTCTTTTTTTCTAAAACACACACACGCACAGACCCCCACCCACACAATCAAACACTCAAAACAAACACAGAGACTCCACCCTGCCCTCCACCCACTGTAACAACTTCAGAGGAATGGTCAGCATGTGGAGAGGTTGTGGTGAAGAGTTAGTTGTGAAGTGAAAAACAGGGAGGAAGAATGCTACAGAGATGTCCCCACAGCAGAGTCCAGAGGGACGGTAAGTGCTCAGCACAGGCTGATGGGAACTTGCGTGTTCAGGATCCCACTGCAGCAGCCTCTTGTACTGGGCTGAGATGTGGGAAAACAGTTATTCATTGGGCTGCAGCCAGAATGCACCCAGGATGACGGAGCAGGCATGAAGCCAGCCGCGCCACCTTTTCATCAGCTGAGCTGAGTTAGTGCAGATCTGTTCAGGAAGGTCTTGTTGCTGTAATGTGTAAAAATCCCGAGCATGTTTTGTTTTCTCTGTCGGGAGTAGGGAAAACATTTGGCACGGGAGGTGAGACGGTTTCAGGAATTCTCATAGCATTATAGCAACCTAAACTGTGAAAAGTCACACCTCGTTTTTACACATGGGCGATAAGGTTTGATGGTAAGCATTTGCATTCACTGAAACCTAGCTGCAGCCACGTTTGCTGTCTCTGCTGTGTCTGCACTGAGCTTTGTTTACCACTTGCAGGGCTATTCATATTCATATGTATGACCTGCAGGTCCTGTATAAAGACTGGCCAAGCCCTGTTGGGGTTTAGACAGAGGGCCAAAGAAGGGCTCTGAATGCAGGTGACGCCCCTGTGGGGCTGTGCAGATGAACCGGTACTTTCTAGCCTGTCTTGTTTCTGGATTTTTATCCAAACTGGCATTACTTCCCCTCAGAAATCTGCTTTTGATAGCAAAAACATGTGTTCCACTTGTGTCTGACCCATTTATAACAGACAGATCCTGACTGTGTACAAGGTACAGGAGCTGAGTTTATAGCTGTAAGTTTATACAAATCAGTAATGAAATACAGATTTACATCAATGCTGATGGAAAAAATGTGCAGTAATTATTATGTTTGCAAATACATCTGCCTATTTTACAGCACGTAGGGCCAACTTTCATTCCTTGGGTTTAGTTTCTGTTTTGATTACACAGAAAAGAAGACATGATGGGTCTTTTCTGTACTTTAAGTCTTTGATTTTTGTCACCTGTCCATCATGAAAAACATCCCCCAGTTTAGACAGTGTCATGTTTTATGCCTAACATGGAGCAAAGAATGAAAAATGGGGAGAGCCAGAGTTTCAGACTCAGGCTCTAATATATTGAAGTTTTGATATTTCTGTAATATTACTGGAAATCTTATTGTTGTTATGAGAAATGGGTGTTCCCAATCCTCCAACAAGAATCAACAGACCCTTGTTTAACCTGCAAATCCAGGTTAGTTGAGATTCAAATGACTCATTAAGGTTTATTATGGAGGCAGGTTTAGACTGCGTCACTGTGTCCCATCTGACAAGTGTTTTAAATTCCCCCAGAGATAAGTCTCAATCTCCACTAGGGTGAGGTTGGAGCTAAGAAAGCTGTCTTCGGATGGAAAACATATTATGTAATGTCTCTCTCCAGAGAGAAATCAATGTCCTCCCCATTCTTTTCCTCGTGTTTAGAAAGAATTGTGGGGAAAAGGATAAACTGTGACTGGAATGAAAGAGAACATCTCTGTGCCTGGAGCCTTTCTTTTTCTTCACTAACCACTGATAACTTTGCTAAATGTTTCCGGAGTAATGTGTGATACAGTTACTGTGATTCAGTCTGTAGTTTTAGGATTCATGTGGCACATTGCAAATAAGAGACGTCACTTTTGTGCAGAAAAAAGAGCTTGTACTCCTAGTGCAGGTAAAAGTGTTATCAGGCAGAGAAAAGGTGTCCTGCATTGCATAGAAAAGAATATTTTTCTTCTGCAGGATAAACCTTGTTAGTTTTCCATCTTCTTATTCACTGACTGCCTGAGTGCTGTGGTGACAATGGCAAATATAGGGCTGGTATGATTCATGGATCTGCATCAATATATGATCAATAACATTTTAAACTTATGCTTTTATTTGAAAGTCTCCTTGTGCACTTGGTTGTTGCAGTGTTCGCCATGCCAAGAGTCACAACACTGCTAGCGTTGATGGTTAGTAGCCAAGAGAGAGACAATTAAGTCCATCACTTCTCCCTCTGGAATAAATCAGTGGTATGGGAGTATTTCATGTTCTGGGGAAAAGACGGATCAGAAGACAGAGCAAAAACCCAGTATTGGTCTCTATACTCACATTAGCACACTCGAAGATACTACTGCAGGCTCAACTCAGACTTACATTTTCCCTCGAAAGCTAGACAGCAACCCAAACATTGCTGCGCAGTTAAAACTGAAAACTGCAGCACCTCAAAGTGAGACACAAGACTTTGTTCACTTTGTTCAAGAATGATTTTCATGTGGATATCTTGAACATTTGCAATGACAAATATATCAATACTGTGTTTATTTTTGTCCTTCATGTAAAGAGAAACTGATTGTGGTAAACAGGTTCCTGTTGTGCTATGATTTCAACTGCAGGTGTCCAAATTGAATCAAGTTGAAATCATTTTGTGGCAGACTGAGATATCTGCAAACAATTAATCATTGTTCTGAGAATCAATATTATGATGAAATCAGGGATTTACACACTTAGTCAACAGGTGATTTCATGTCATGTCGTAGCTCCACTCTCGTGTGGGTTGAAGTTTGCTTCAGCAGAAAGTGTTAACAAGGAAGCCAAAGGGGAGGCTTCTTTTCAATTAAGTCTGACTTATTCTATTCTTTAAGAAACCTCCTGAAAGAGAAGATCAAAACACTGCATACAGGCATGGCAGCCTGCTTTAGCTTAGTTCACTGTTTTATTTAGCACAAAAAAGTCTGCTGTTTAACAGAAATGAAGACACAGACTGTCAGCAGTTTTCTGACACAAATTATCTCCAAATTATAACTGTATACATAAATGATGATACTACTTTTGGTCTGTCTCATGTATCAGCTGTTATCATCAGGTCTGTTCCAGGTGTGACCACACTGTTGACTTTGCACTTACTGTCTCGGTGTCAGTTGCTTTCGGAGACAAAGACAGAGCACCTGACGGTAAACAAAGACGAGGTGCTTCTCTTTAGAGTTAACGTGTTTGCTGAGAGTAAACAACCAACAGGGAGTAGGCGGCGAACCAGACAAACGACTCAGACGTACTGTGTCATGTTTCCACTTGGGGTGAGTAATATGAACAGTTTTGTGGTCGAGGCTTGTCATTACCTTCGCTGACGTACACCTGCACACTCTGCAGTGATTGCAGCGTTGGTCTGACAAGGTGAAGCAGGGGCCAGAGGCAGAATATCGTCATCTGATATGCTCTTAAATCCTATTGCCCTGCCTGTCAAATCGTGTAAAGAAATGAGTCCTCACAGTGGTTTAACTGCAGGGATTAATAGTGCCCCCCTTGCTCCATGTTTAAGTCATGAGATGAGTGGTCCACTATGGACGGCCAAGTCTGTGAGTTTGATGGCGTAATTAGCAGATGAACTGTGATGCTAACACAGCGTGCTCTAGACCTCACAAAGACCTCTATTGTGTGATTACATGACTGCAGATCTTTGACTTTCCTTTGTCACGCCACAGAGTTTGTTCACAGACTTGACTGACATCATCATCATCATCAGCCTGAGAAAGAACAACATGTTGACCTGACTTGTCGTTGTTTGCACCTCGATAGCAAAAAATTCCGCTTTACATCTTGGACCAGACTGAAGAGAACTGAAAATAGGTTTCCCTCTCTGCTTCAGTGTAGGGAAAATCCTTGAAATGCGGCATTAGGACTGCACAATATCGGGAAAAATTGATGTTGCTGTACTTTTGCTTTCTGCTATATATTACAATACATTTTTTAAGTTTCCTGCTTCACTCCGTTCAGCTGAATTTTCCCTGACTCACCCTGAACTGATGCTAACAGACTCTCATCTAATGGCTTCTTTCATTTTCTGTCTCTATGAACACGTAATGTTTGCAAAGAATCTCAATCATGTTGATATCCTACTAACAATTATTGATATTGATCTATAATTTTCTTGCAAGTTATTCCTCTCACATCAGGTCAGACTTGCAGTATGAATTTGCTTCGCTGATGATGAGGATTTCCTGATTGGTCATCACTCCCTATAAATCAAAACATCATCAGTGTAAAAGTCTGTTGAGCTTTCCATCCTAGAAGTAGAAAACAAACAAGAGCCTCTTGAAAAAAGTTTTCCAGCGTGTTTGTGTTTATCACTTTTAGATTTAGGGAAATATTCCCCTGTAGGTTGCCACAGTTTCAGTAACAGTGCTGTGTAAAGAAGTGGAAAATCAGGCCTCATTCGCTCTCCGTTCTGTGACTGACACTTGCAGCTCATTATTGACGCCTTGCAAGTTTTTCATAAGAAGCGATCTCCCACTGTTCTCCGTCGTGCTCGAATAATTTGAGGCAAGGGCAACTCTGTATCAGAGGGAATAAGGTGACCCCAACTCTCCTCTCAGCACTTATCTCCTCTGCCAGTTCTGCTTCACTCATTCGTTTGAAATGATAATTGCTTCTTCCTGCGTGGCAAAGCCGAGCAGTGTGTGCAAAAGAGATATAAAAGAGAGTTTGAATATTCCTCAGAGTCTATTCAAGTGAAGGATCACACTCAAAGGGATGTGGCACCATGCTGTTTAGTGTCCACTGTGTGTACATATCATGATGGGATGAATGCAGCTTCAAGACAAATACAACTGCTAACTTAAAGGTATTACTTTTGTTACATTTAATGCCCATCAGTTCATTTTAATGAATAGAGGAGCTTTTAACTTGGAGACACAGACAGTGCTTCATCATAGGAATAGTGAAAAAACTTCTTCAATTATTAATGAAAGCTGTCTGGTAGTTTAGGGTCATGCAAAGCCAGTGAGGTAAGAGGGATAATGGTCAGTGAGTAGATTTGTCGAAGCTACATACAAGCAAGATTTTATCCTTCAAAACATGATTTATTGATCTTGTTCAGACTGATATGGTTTCACTTAGACTTCCTAAAACTATGATTTGAGAGGCATCCTCTGCAATGATCTGTTCATCATAACAACAGCGTCTCATAGAGCTCACTAATATTATTAAAGTGGTGCATTGTTGTCTTATAATGCGAGAATGTTCCATGAAGTTTGATCACTTCAAGTTTGTCTTTTCCTCTCTGCTTACAAAAGCCAAATGTTGATGCTCTTTCTAGAAACTGACCAATTAAAAACAAAAAACTACTTTCTTATAATGCTTACAGAGATATTCAGGTGAACTCTGTTGACTCTTTGTCTTTATTTTGGCTTTGCTCACTCAGAGTTAACAAGTTTTGTGCTTCAGTTTCAACATATGTTATGTTGTTGCCCTTGATCCAAATGCAGACAAACAGATTGTGCTCACTGTCTCGCACTAAAATAGAACATTTGGAGTATTGTAGAGCACAACATGCCATCACTGAGTGCTTTCTAGTTTTCCAAGTAGGGTGAGTCATTTAGAGGTTATGGGTAGAGGCTGTTTTGTGATCCAAATTTGCCTAATAGTTTCCTGCAAAGTCTGACGTCTCTTGAGTAAAATACCAATTTATCACACACAATTTTCTTGTTATTTTGCTGATTCAAAGTCATCTCTCTGTGTGTTGGAATGCATCAGGGACGCACAGCAGGATGTATTACAGCCTGTCATCAATACAAAGAGGATTCTGTGAATTATTAATAATACATGCAGGAAATGTCAGTATCCCACTATTATCACTCTGGGATCACACATGTGAATCAATAATTCAGTGAAGGCTGTTGGTTTCATTTCTCAGAGACTTTCAGGTTCCTGTAAGATGAACTGAAGATGGCAGATAATGTTTTGTCCAGGAAACAACACCACCTGTTGTCAGAGAGGACAGACTCAGACTCTCTACTGAGAAAATGGGAAATTCTTTGTTTATAAAAAGTAAAAAGCCTAAAGATTTGTGGTACTTGTTTACATTAAATGATAGATTTATTGTGGTTACATGTGCCTCTTATATTGTTGAAACAGACACTGCCCATGGCTCCTTGGTTCATGTCCCTCTCTCCTCATTTCCTGTCTCTCTTAAGCTGCCCTGTCCAGTAAAACCCACAAATGCCCCAAAATAACTTTAAAACAATAAACTTTATCTTAAAATCTATACAGTAGTTTTTGAGACAACTGGCAGGAAAACGTAAAACCAACATGAGACATGAAACATCTATTCATGGTGAAAACCTTGAACTTTTCCCCTTTTATCATACTAATTAAAATGATCATGCAAAGTGTGGGACTGAGCACTGTGATGGAGATTAAACATCACCACTTCATTCAGGCTTCATAGAAATTAGCGGATCTTGAAAAAAGTCAGTATTTTTCTGGCATCTTAACAAAAATTGTCTCTTTGACTTCACGTCTGCCCCAAGGCCTCAGGATCCTGAGGATTCAGAGGGAAGCTGTCTGGTATTATACTCCTAATAAGTGCTGTGTGCAAAGAGGTTTTCAGTTTTACTACTTGTTAAAGTCTCTTCTTTTCTGTTTTACCACAAAGAACTCTCGGTGTATTGGAGTCAAATGAAAATCAGGTTACCCATGGGATGGATTGGATGGATGAAAAAAGCTGTATTACACTTCCAAGTCTGTGTGTTTTAGTTTTCGTTTCCTATTGATTCTTTAAGTTCTGTTGACATTAAAAAAGACTTTATTTAAAATATTTACATTTAATCAACATTTCATTTCCTGCTCTGTGAGAATTTCCTTTAAGACTCCCAAACAAAACCTTATCTAGTTAGAAAGATGTTTTTGTAAGCTTGTTATGAGTTATGAGAGGTTGCCCATATTAATATCTACTGAAAGGCCCATTTGGGAGGAAATCCGAGAGATTTGTCTCTGGTAGAAGTATTATCCGTAATCTACTGTGTATCCCAAAGAAAGCAATGACCAGTGTGTGCACCCAACATTTTACAGTTGCAGTTTATTTTTAACCCAGTTGTGATTTATTTAAGAGTCTGTTTTCTTGGTCTGCCCGGCTCATTGAAGGAGAGGAAATGTGGTACCCTGGGTTCACACAAAGTACAGCACACTGTAACTCCACAGACAGACTGGAAATAGAAGTACTCAGACATAGTAGAGGCATGCTGCACTTAGGAGATACAAAAAGTTGTTCGACAAAGTACCTGTTTGATTTAAATATACATGATCAGATTTATTAAACCATAGTATGGAACTTTCTACAATTGTCTTCTCTATCAAACAAAAAAATATGGTTGAATCCAAATGTTGAAGGAGGGATGGGTGCATTAATTCTTTATCAGTTTAGTCTCGTGTATAATATGGATATGGTGTCAATCATGGCCAGAGTTCCATTTGCATTTGGTCCCCAGCTTTCGTCGTACAATAAATTGATTATGGTCTTGAAATTACTCATTTTCTTAATTACTTGTACATAAATTTTCTGTCAAGCACACAAACAAAAGCTATATATCTAACAACATCTCACAATACTAAACTCGGACTGTGTGAAGACTAACTGTATCAAGTGAAAGCTCTGAACTTTCTGCAGAAACTCAAAAACTCACAGCTGTAACCTTAAATAAATGTATCTATCACGTTGTGACAATGTGCTTCATGAGCATCCAGAATTCAAAAACACATCAGAGGACAGCAGACTAGACCGACAGAATCAGATCAAATCAATGAAGTGGTGCAGACAAGGCAAAAATTGAGGAATGAAAATTGCTGAGAATACAAGATGAGAAATACTTGGGGTTAATGGTAGGGTCTGCAGGAATTATACAAAAATCAAAATGTCAACTTTTACAGGAATAATCCTGCTCACTTGTCGTCTATGGGCCTCCATTCACGTGTGTCAGTGTCTGTGTCTGCCTCAACCCCCTCCTCTGCCTGTATGTTGATGTTTAGGTTGACTCTGGATGTTTCTGGGCAGAGAGTAGTCATGGTGACCAGCCAATCACAGCACACCCAGTGCGCAAGTGACTTTGCGTGTTGATGATAGTGAGTAAGAGAGCTTTGAGTGGTCTTTATTGCAGCTGTAACACAGAGAAAAAACGATTGCAGGATCATTACCTTGTTTATCTGCAGGAAGTCAGGTGTATGGCTCTTTAAGTCTCTCCCACATAGGAACATAATGCTGCAGAGGCTCGCTGGTCTGGTGAGTGTGTTCAAAAAGCTATGGTCGGAGGCGGGAGGTGTGCGCTGCTGCTGGCACTGAGCCACGGAGGAGATGTCCAGTTTGGATGTTGGGGTTTGAAATAGTAATTGGAATTCCTGCAGACCCTACCTTTAAAAAAGTGTTGTTCAAGATACTCCTCAGCATCAAGAAAAGCAGTCCTGATAAAATTCAGATCCTTAGCCAGCCATAATAAAATCTTGACTTTTTTTCCCCATGTTACCCCAATGGAGAGCCTCTTCTTTTTTTCTTTTCTTTTTTACACAGAAGCAGAATTAGCTGATGTTAACACAGCACATAACTACAGAAAACTGACCACTTATCATTTGTACCATCACAAATAGAGCATTCCTTTTTTTGCTTTTACAGTTTATAAATATGCCAGTAATAGCTGCTGGTCATTTCACAAAATCAAATGTGGCCCCTTTAAAAAAAAATTCCAAACATCATGTTTATGTGTATAATGCAACTTAGCTGCCAGTGTTACAGTTACAGAGTTCAGCCATGACGGTGAAAGTAATAATGTTTGGGTGAGGTACGGAAAGTAGCGTGTGAATTTCAGAGTTATTTGTTCTCAGGGTGGTGGCTTATATCTGTTCAGAACATAGAGCACAGAGGAAAATATACATTAAATCATTGCTCAACACTTCTGTCTGACCTCTACATGTCGGATGTGAATGGCCGGTCTATAGAAGTGAGCTTAGCTAAATCTTTCAGGAATAAGTCTCCCATTGATAATTACTTTAATGCCTTCGATGTTTCGTTTTGAGAATGGAAGACGTTTAATTTTCATTGTAGTAAAAACTGAGTACAGATGGTTTTATAAATGTAAAAATGAGCATAAAAAAGCATACAGTGTTTATTCTGTCAGCAGCACTTTCAGAGACTTTCTGCAACATGCTGGCTAGCTTAGCACGTGGGCCGAAGCAATAGGGAAGCTGTTAGCCCCTAGAAGAGGATTGTGGGTGAACTGAAATGTTGTAACCCAGCCAGGTTGTAAAGTCCTTTGATAAACCCACATGTGAAGCAGCTGAGTTTGTTTGTGAAGAGTGGCTTCATTTAGCAGCAAAGGCAAAGCTAGCTATTGATGATAAGCACAGTTAGATATGTCAGAGAAATGGGTTTGTTGGCGTAAGGAGTTTTATAAAGCTAGATTAAGTTAAGCTGAGTAATGAAAGTGATACAGCTTGTAATTAACTTTTAATTACTTTTAATTACATTTTAAGAGATGTGGCCAAGGCTGCTATAAATAAGTCATAAGCCAATAAATCCATTACAATTAAGAACAAGAGCTATTACTTTGGAGCAAGTGAGTCGACTGAGAGATCATTAAGCTTTAATTTCTAGAATTATATTTCATACAAAAAGGTAACGACTTGACAGTTATTTTCATTTAATTTATCTGATTCTCCTTCATATTATAAAGAAGCAAAAGAAGACAACTGTTCATATTCAGGGGGAATGTTTTACCTTCCTCTTCATTCTTGGACGACTTAAAAGTGAACAAGCGCTGCCCACTCAGCTAAGCAGACTGCTATATGTGAGATTTATAATGACAGACACAGCAGGCAGTCTCTGCCTTGTCAGTCACCTACTGAGGCCTTTTCTGCACCGCATAATGGCTCCATAAATCTTCCTGAATTAAAAAATCTGCACCAAAGAGGCCATGTTATATTAGAGTGGACGTTTGAAGCAAAATGTCCTCACAGACAAAGATATTTGACTTTTAAAATGCTAAACTTTTACTGATTCTTTTGATGGGAACAGTTTGTGGTCTAGTTTGAGTTGCAGTCTTTCAAAGTCACCCTTAAACCTGGCAAAAACTGAACCACTTAAGTTTCAAATTTGATTGCAGCAGCCCAATTAAATGCAAATGCTCTTATAGCTCTCTTTCACTTGGACTCAGATGTACTCATGATACTGTTAATGGCTTGGACGGCGGCCTAATCTTGCCTCATGTCGAGCTCTGTGATAGAGCTTTCATCACAGGGTCCTGCCCGGCAGCTGATTATCTTTATAAGTGCCTCAGTCTGTGCCAGAGAGTCAATAAGAGACAAGTGACTTTGCAGGGATGAAATATTAGGAGCTGGTCGTTTATATAGAGTTGGCAAAACTGTTCGCTTTGAGCTCTTCCTCTTTCGGTGAACTTGCCATGACCTGACTGTGTGTATCCCCCAATAAGTCTGTCACACCCTTTCTCCCTTTCAGCAGATGCAGGTATTAATGGGCAGCCTCTCGGAAAGTTTGAAAGGTTAATGAATCTGTAGCCTGGAGCAATATGGCACCAGATTCACCCTCCAGACATACAGGGAGCAGCAGACCTTCCCCTAGATGAGCAGATGGGTCCTTTAGCACAGAGCATAGCGGGTTGTCCGTACTGTTATAGACACAGCTGAATAGAGCGATAATCCTGTAAGTCCAATAACCATTTCTTCTAATAAGATAACTTTCTTTGCTTGAGTACTAGCTGTCAAATGTGATTAAATGCTTATTAATTTTCAGTACTTTTCCCTCAGATCCATGCTCCATGGTTCTTCAGAATGGATTAGGACATTAATGCTTGAGTACATGATTTTGTGACGTGGATTTTCCAAGCCAAAGAAAACAAGACAGCAAGACAAAACATCAGTTTGCTTGCCCTCGATTCACCTTTAAAGCCCCAGCACGTTCGCACTCTGGGTGTTGATCATCCATCCTGTCCTCCTCAGGTTTCTGAACTCTTAACGTTTTAGGCTTCATATCACTGACACACCCTTTGGATTTTCTATTGTTACATTTTGTGAGCAGGTGCCTGAGAGAAATGTTTGTGTATGAAAGTCTGCAATGAGTGAATTATGAAGTCATTATGAAGTTATGAAGTCTGGATTTCTTTATAATTTTCAAAGAAGATGGGAAAATCTTTTGAAAAGATCATAGCTATGTCAATTTGAACCAAATCAATGAGCCCATAATGTGTCTGTAATTCAATTATCACCTCTTATCTGGTGACCATTTTTAACTTTCTTCCAACACCCTGTGGCCACTCTGGGACCTCTAAACTGATTTTTTTTAATTAACAACATTTCCAGGCAGCAGAAGGTCAATGCAAGAGTGTGTTTCAACTGTGTTCCCTTACACAATTAGCCGAAATGTTTCCTAATTTATCAAAGTGCTGGGAAACCCTCCCAACAGCATCTCTCTCTTTCTTTTCATTAAAGTTTAAAGAGCTAAAGTTGCATGAGGATTTGCCCTGGGAACATGAAGACCTGGGGTGTGCGGCTCACGCTGAGCTGCCATGGCTGTTGTTGATGCAGTCCCAGCAGGAATGAGAGGGTCCAGCCAGGGAGGAGGGAGGTGTGAGGGGATCACAGACGGATGTTCCAGCTTTTAGTGATCGAGCAGGCTTCAGTACAGCAGCAGCAGCAGGAGGAGGCTGGTAGTGAAGCAGTGAATGACACGGACATATTGGTCTGCTGGTCTGGACCCAGGGGACAGAAAAGAGACAAGTCTTGGCAGGTAGCAGGAGGACGGGGTTGTAAAAGCTGTTTATTCTGAGCCTATTGTATGTTCAGGCTGATCAGAAGTTTAAAATTGTGTCACTCAGCAGGAAACTGTCTCTGAAGAAGACCGTGGAGCACCAGCTGACCTCCTGCTCGTCTTGTGCTGTTGTTGAATTTATTAGCTACCGTAAATATTTAAGAGAGGTCTCCAAGGAGTTGTTGCAGTGACGCCAGCTCTCAGCCAGAGACGCCAGTGTTTACTTTCTAAACGTCATAACCTTTGTAGGGGCCCAGCTCAAGGGGAGACATGTGGAGCTGTCAGAAAACAAGGAGTCATGAGCTGTGATCAATCACAGGAAGAGGCTTCACTCTGCCTGCTGATGTCTCTGCTCTTCTCAGAGTTAGTTGTGAAATCCAAAGAGTCAAGAAACTGTTTGTCTTCTTGTTTGAGTTTTCAGAGACTTGCCTAATATCCTACTTTGCAGCTGCTTCATCTGTATGTTTTGTTCTTTTCGTCACGCTGGCGCTAGGAATGTTTTAGTGGGTTGACCATTTTTGTAAACCCTGAAAGAAATTCCTAATGCGTAACGATGAACTTGACATTCACATGTGGTATCACTTTGAATAACTCCAGTGATTCACTTTTCACCAGGAACTGTCACCAGGACATGTTTATCGTCAGAAACTTGAAGTTCCCATGAAGTTTATTCAGCAGGAGGCTAAACAGACTAAATTGTTTTACCAATGTTTCTTTATGATATACCAAAGAAACAACACTTGTGGGTTTCAAAATTGAAACAAACTGATTTTTTTCCTCACAGGATCTCTAAGTTATTGACTAAATGCAAGAAAACATTACAACCTCTCCTTTTATTAAGTGCAAGTTAACATGCAGACATTCTACACAAAGATGGTTAAAACCACAACATCAACACTTGTCAAATGGTTAATATCATTGCATGTTGACGATTGTTTTTACAACAATTATAGTAGTGGGTGAGGTAGAGGATTATAAAGTGTATGCAGTGTCTGGTGGGGGGTCGGCAGCAGGTGTGGGTGAGCAGGGGAGTGATAAAAGCATAGATCAGGGTTTTGGCATAATAAGAAACTATCTTTTGTAGAAAGATTATTCTGTATCTTGGTTGCTGGTTTTATAATGGGGGAGACCAACAACAAAGCTGTGTATTGGTCACAAGCATCCCTCTTATGAATGCTATGTGCTAATGTATCTCTGTATCTAACTGATGGATAAACAAACAGCTGTCTGTTTGTCATACTGATAAAAAAGCTCAGTGTCAGTGTTATGTGGTTACAGCTTCTCTCTTCAGCTCAAGAGTGATGAAGAAATGTGTCACTGCTTTCCCAAGAACAGAAACACAGCCCAGTTTCCCTGAACCATAGAGCTGTG
This sequence comes from Thalassoma bifasciatum, assembly GCA_008086565.1. Taxonomy (NCBI): domain Eukaryota; kingdom Metazoa; phylum Chordata; class Actinopteri; order Labriformes; family Labridae; genus Thalassoma; species Thalassoma bifasciatum. Next base: position 715,829 of record RPOG01000018.1, read on the forward strand.
AAACTTATGCTGAAGCAGATTGAAGTTTTGCGTAATTCAAATGACTTCCAGGAAAGCTTGACCACCTACTAAACAAAATCTCACCATACATATATCCACATAACAAGCACCTTATCTGCACAGTCACATCCAAAGCAATAAAAGTCAGAGAGCAGATGTGTTCATTTTGCTCTTCGAGACAAATTACAGAGCTGTCTTGGGAGCTGAAGTCCTTTTATGCGTTTCCCCACATAGCCTCCAAATTAGAGCCTAGCTGCCATGTTATCTTCATGGAGATCTCCCCCTGATTTTTGATGACAGCATAATTAAACACTGGGATTTAAAACAAAAATCCTACATGTGTTTTATCTTGCAGACAACTTTTCTGGCTGCAGTGCAAATTGGACGTTCACAGAGACTTAAAAGTTTGTTCAACCCTGGAAGCTGCCACACAGTCTGTGTGCTGGTGTCAGTTGGCTGGTGGTTTGAATGATCTGTCGGCTCAGTTTTTCTTTGGCTGTGTGAGCACACAGTGGAAGCAAAAATATTTGTTTTTGTCATGAAGGCTTGAGCTAAAGCCATGTGTGAGCTCAGTCGAAGTCTCAGGACAGAGGGATGAGGCGGGTGAGGTTTGTAGCTGCCAGAAGAGTTAAACTCCACAACTCTTCAATTCTTTATTTTGGTTTGCATGTAAAATTCTCTCCATCTTCCCAAGTGAATCACAACCAAAAGTATCAGCTCTTTACGCCTTTGTAGTAGTTGAATAAGAAGTCAGAAGCCGGATGTGGATCTGATATTCCAGCGTGTTTCATCTTTCCTAAAACATGTTCTTTGATCAAACATTAAAAAACAACTTCTCGCTCTTCTTTCCACAGGTCCTAAAGGACTTTACCAAATGGCTACTGGTCAGAGCTTAGTGCTGAGCCTTCAAAGAGCACTATGAGGAGATGACAACAAGCAGCCTTTAATCCAGGAAGGATTCTTCTCCTCCGCACTTAGAGTCTGCTAACCGTGTGTAAGGACCTCTGGGAGTACAAGAATCAAGTCAAGGACGTGTCCACTCCCCACAGCCTGCAGAAGGATGGGAGTGAGAAAATAAAAGCTCAGCAGAATCAAGAGGAGCTTAATGAAGTCCAAGGAATCTTAAAACAAACATTGTATAGTTGTGTATGTCTGCGTGAGAGGATCAGGCAACCATGTGGACGCTGGCTGCATCTGTCCACTGTCTCCTCGCTGCTGCGCTGCTATTAACTCGCTGTCCGCAGTCACTGACAGCCAGTGAAGATGACGTCACACCACGCATCAGTTTCCCTTACAGTAAGTCCACATAATGATTACTTGACACACACGATTTTATTGTCTGTACACCTGTAACATAAGAAGTCAAAGTCACCACATAACTGCAGTATTATACAAAACAAGCAGCAGTTTGTGATAGTTTGTGTAGCTGCAGGATATCCATTGTGATATTTGCTCCCAATCAGGTCAGGCCTCGTATGCAACTATGTCAGAGTGTACACTAAAGCAAAATCCAGGATCTTTTATTTCAAAATTTACTCATATTGTTTGAATGATCACTTTACCTCTCTGAAAGTAATAACTGGGGACAGGGCAGAGCTTAATGATCAGACTGTAATTCACATCATAACATCTATTTCTGTTGTTATCAAAGCCAACAAACAAAACAACAAACTATGGTGCAACAAGAGCAGAAAGCCTCCAGGCCTCAATGCCTGCACAACAAGCCCCAGTCCTCATGAATATATGCAATCATTTCAAGGTTTGTTCCTTGTTTGTTTCCCATTTCAAGATCAGAAGACGATTTGTTCCAGTTTCATTGTTTATGGGTTGTTTTTTTTTCATTTTGAGCCTTGACAAGACAGCGTTGTGAAGTATGTTGTCATGTGATTTCTCTGCATGTTATTCATTGAAAACAAATACAAAGCAGCAATTTGAGACTGTGTGAGTACTCAGCAGTACATCTCAACAGGCTTCAACCTTAAAAACCACCTCACATCTTCCCTCTTTTTTCCCTCCTCTGGTAACTTCGCTGATTGAATGTGGGACCTTTTTGCACCCAACTTCCTCATTGTATGTAACTACTCCACCCGCACTGCAGCACTGGTCTTATTATAGTAACTGTAGATTTAGTTTTGCTGATGCAACAACTGCATTTTCCTTCTTGCTGATTAGCTCTCCGCCTTTCAGTAATTGATTCATCAACAGAGCGCATGAAAAAACAAGGAAAAGAGAAATAAGGTGACTGCTTGGGTGTGACTCAGGGTAATTGAAGTGTTGCTTATAACTTCTTTTTTTTTCAAATCTTTTCATGCAACTGTTTGAAAGAACAGATTTGCATTGATAATAAGCTGAATCTTAAATGGTTTCTTAGTTTTTACCCCAAACCTAGTCTCTCTTGTGCAACATTACCAGCAAAGGCAAATATGCCGATTAAGCAGCACCCAAAGTATAGCCTTAAAAGTACAGAGGGTGTGCTGTCTCCTGTAAACACTACCTGTCTGTCACTGAAGCTCCTAAAAACAACAATCTGATGCTTGTTTTCCTCACTCTTTGGCCAACTCAGCGAGGTGTGACGTTGTAATTGACATGCACCATCTCAAACTGGCATCACTTAAACCAAATAACCGCCTTTTTCAAACTGTAGCCATTTAACTTGTTTCTCAAAAAACTAAATGGATTAAATGGACCCAAGGTTGGCTCCCAGCAACAGAGTGTTTTCAGAACCGCTGATGTGTCTTGTTCTTTCCTCCACTTCATTTAACTCCTCTCATCATTCATAATCTTAATTTCATGGTTTACAACACCAACAGGTAGTAATTATGATTCTTTCAATCGGAGAGCATTAGCATCACTGCAAGATAATGCACTTTTGAGCTGATGACAGAACACAGTTTACCAAATCCTATTTAAATGTCACTGACACTGATTGTTACCCACTTATAGAGCAAGCTGCTTTGCATAAGCAGGGTCTGCAGCATCACTGACATGCTAAACATTTCGTACACAAATTAGCCTCAATTCAGCCGGTGCCATTGATAGGGGACATGTAAAGCAGGTGCCCAAACATTCTGGTTTGTAAAGTCCGTGAGAAAAGGGGGACCTGGGCTGTTTCCTCGGGTGAGGACCCTTGCCTCAACACAACCATTTCCTGGAAAGCTGTCCCTCTCTTTTTTTTGTTCTCTTACCTCTCCTCTCTACCACCCACTCCTTCCTCCTCTCCTAATGAGCAGGCCAGTCTCTCACGTTGTGAGTGGTCTCTGCAGTAAAGGGGCTTGTCTGGTTTTCATTATTGGTTTTGTGCTGAGGGATAGCACAAAGGATCATGTGACTTCGAGGCCTTTTATACCACAACGGTTTTAGGATGAAACTGAAAGTATTTTCGCGTTTCTGATTCTTGTTTTTATTTAATTTTTCTGAAACGCCATGGCCACAGTTGGCGTGTAAATCTGGAGATTTCAGTGGAAACCCCGTCGTCAAGGCCATGCACAAACCAGACAACAACAACAACAACAACAACAACAACAACAACAGTAACGATGGCAGACTACTATACTGTGCTTGTGCTGCTGAATCCACTGACTGACTTTCAACAAAATGTGCATCTGCAATCAATGTAGAATCGTTCAATATATATACGCCAGATGATCAGCTCACCTCTACTGCAGCCTCCAAACCATTGTCATGTATATAGCTCCTAGTTTAATTTCCCCAGTATCCCCAACTACAGCTGTAACAGACTTCTCAAGAAATTCTGTCATGTTTCTAGGATGAGCTGAGACATGTTCCCCAACTGTGGAGGAGAATAAATTCAAGCTCTCCATTTAATAGGACAAACTAATAAAGGGCTGATAAGACTAACTGGAAACCACATGACTTTTAAAAAAAAAACCATCTGGCACTGCTTCATCAACAGTTGCCTCTTGCATGTAACTCTCTCCTTGTTGTAATTCTGGTTCCACTTGAAGCAGTACTTTTTTTCAGCCTTGCTGCCAAGAGTTAGATGTGATGATTCATACCATGTTGTTGAATAAAATTTACAGCTTATTTTGGCATTCAGGCAAGCACAAGGTGTAAACAGCAAGCATATTTTTAGAAAAACTGCCTTTGTTGCCTTTCTTGTGCCATGCAAGACACTTTTTGTGTTCTCTATCTCAATACTAAGCTAGCCAGCAGTTGACTCTAGACGTTTTATTGAAGGAATGGATAGATGCAAGAAGTCTTGATTTTCATATGTTTTTGTGGGACGAAGGGGTTTTCCCCCAAATGTGTTAAATCCTATATTTATTTATTTTGCTACAGAACACAACTTATTTTTGATCAGGCAATCAACACAGCTTTCTTAAAGGGAACCCCAACTGTAAGGACAAATAGGCATGAATATGCTTAAATGTTTGTCTCAAACTAGAATTTGTTGTTTAAAGACATAACGAATTGGTTTTTCTTTAAAAAAAATACAGTGTAAAACACAGTTTCTATCCTTCGGGCGCAGCCATTGTTTTACTGCCGCAATGCATTCTGGGTTGATGACGTACATTGGTGCTGAGCATCTGGATTTCGCCGTTTACTCACTACTAGTCGCCATAAGTCACTAGGTTTCAGGAGGGAAAAAAACATAGTAATGCCACATTGCGCTGCTTTTGGGTGCACTTTTTAGTCAAAAGGAAACAAGGAGACTGATGTTAGTCTGCACAGCTTCCTAAAAGACAAGAAAAGAAGGAAGTTGTGGGAAATCGCTTGTGGGCGTAAACAACTTCCGATGGACCCGCGGCTATGTTCTCGCCACTTCCCCCTAGAAGCATTTGATGCATTTAGCCGGCCCATGCTGATGAAAGAGCTGACAGGTGTAGGTAATTATAAACGGAGACTAAAGCCAAATGCTGTGCCTACTATTTTTGAACACAAACCCACAAAACTTCCCAGGGTGATATCAAGACTGCTCTTGCAATGGTGGATACTCTTCGCCGGGACCTAGTGACAGAAAAGCGTCTATTTTCTGAGAAGGTGTCCCAGGACAAAGACACCATCAAGTCTCTGAAAGCAGAAAAAGAGTCCCTCCAACAGAAGATGGCAGAGGACAAAGACAAACACCAGGAGGAAATTCAAGGAGCATGGAAGAGGATAGAAAACCTTTCGTCTGACCTGGCTCAATACTGACAAGGTATCCAAGGAACACTCTATCATCATGAGCTTAAAGGTTGAAAAAAAGGCTCTCCAGTCACACATCAGAGAGGAGAACAGCCGGCGCCAGATGGAGAGTCAAAAAAATGAAAAGATTATGGAGAACCTCATATGTGAGATTCAAAAACAAAACCAACTTATGACTGACCAAGTGTCCCACAACAACTCTGTTGTCATGTCCTTTAAGGCGGAGCAGGAAGCACATCAGCAGAAGATGGCAGAGGAGATGGCTGTCCTTCAGCAGAGTGCTGTTCAGAGAGAGCAGCAGTTGTTGAAGGAGCTGGAGAAGATGACCATGATGAGATCGTGGAACATTTCAGAGCTCTTCTTCTGGAGGAGAAGGAGAAAGCCAACATCCTGGAAGAAGAGGTGGAGAGGTTTAAATCGGCACACCAGAAGTTATTTCAAAAGTATAAATCTGAAGTCCTCACCATTAAAAAAGAGACTTAGAGTCAGCAGCGTCAGGCTGAGGAGAAAACCCACTGACAGCCTGACAGAAAACCATCAGCTCATCAACAAACTGAGGGCTGGGCAGGACACCACTCAACATCACACCCAAGCCACGGAGCACCACCTTTCAAACAGCAGATATTTTCTATTCCCATTGCATGGCTGTACAAAATATCTGCTGTTTCGAAGGTTTGGTCGCCAACATGAGGTCAGAAACATCATTGAAGGGGGTCATTATGGTGCGGTGGTTAGCACTGTCACCTGACAGGAGGTACCTGCTGATCAAACGGGACTTTTCTGTTGGAGTTTGTATGTTCTCCTCATGCCTTGTGGGTTTTTCCCCAGGTTGTTCTGGTTCTTCCCACACTTAAAAAAACCTTCAGATTAGGCCTTTACTTCACCAAAAATGAATAAAAAATAAAGCAAACAAATAAGTGTCAGTCAAATGTTCCCATTGTGGGATAGAGGGTTACTGTACAACTAGAGCATTTCAATCCACTGCGTTTTTATTCCTTTTGCCCTAATATGGAAAACATGAGACTACAGTGCAACTTACCTTCTGACCCCCAAACAGCTGTTGAATCAAATTAATGAATCCCCTGTAAAAAAAAGTGAATTTAATCAAACTTAAGAAAAAAAAAAAAAAAACAGGCAAGTCATACCCTCTAACTCTCTTCATTATGTTTGTGTTTTTGGATGCATGTGTGTTTGTTTACTGCTGCAGCCTGGCTAGTATATGTCAAACAAAAGAACAGAGCAGCATTGTTTTTAACTCACATTACTGATAGACTGTTGGGCATACTTTGCTTTTTTGGTTTGTTGTAGTTACCAGGCACCACAACAAACTGGATATTAACAATACCCAAAAAGGTTTTTAAGGGTCTGTTCTGTATAATTGTAATGATTTAAGCTGCCAAATGAAAATGTCATCTTAAAAGCAAAGCAAAGCATGACGTCAGTGTTTCAACTGAAAACTCTGGCTTCCTATTTTGCATGGCAACAGTGTCTGCGGCATTTCAAAAAGATTCCACTCTTTTCAAAAGGTTCTGTTTCATGTCAGCTAAAATGCTGTTTCCATGTAAATTGTGAGGCTGAAACACAAAATACCTTTACATCTAATCCTAAAATTGTTGTAATGCATTACTTTGAAAAAATATTGTAGATACAAAATCCAAAAATTTAATGAATGATTGATACAAACTAAAAGCTTTTATTGTCAGAAAATAAACCTGCAAAAAATGATGCATTACAAAAAGCAAACCTATTCTGATAATGTTTAATTTTCACGAGGGTATATGCATAGTGACCTGCCTTTTTATGTTAAACCAGAGAGAAGAGAGGATAATTCAGGAAAACTTACACGATTGTAAGCCAGTTTCCTCACAGAAATGTATCTGATTAGTCTTAATAGCCAATGTTTAATGAGCCACATTTGTTTGTAATGAACTAAATATCAAACTGGGACACATACAGATCAGGGGGGAGCATTTTCTGTCTTGGTACTTTCTCCTGAAGCTGCTCATAGGAAAGCAGAATAAATTCCCCTTTAAGCCAAGCTGTGGGGATGTTGTGAATACTCAGCAACAGTGTCCTGTCATTTACATTTGGTTTATGTTTGCTAAAAATTGTTCTCTTTCTCTCATGCATAATAATCCTGTGACCTTGGCCTTATGGGGATCGTAGTACAGAAACGCAGGAAGGGGAGCAGAGGGGGGTCAGGCCACATACTCATGACATGCTCGGATGACCACCTAAAACCCAGAAAGGACACGCCTACTGATCCTGAAAAGAAAAGCAGTCTGTGGCTTCCAGCAGAGGTGGCACTCACAAGTGTCTGCTTATAACGCCACAACTGCAGCAACAATGGAGCATAATTACAGCACATCAACTCCGTCTGTTTCAGACCTTTTAATGGCTTTGTCACTTGCACGCTCCAGGGAATGTACAGAAAAGTTCAGTCTCTGCAGATTTCTATCAGGAACATTTGATTTGAAGAAAATGGCAGGCAGCAAGAAATAATGTCGTAGCTGTTAATGAAGAGAGACAGAGAGGAATGCGAGGTTAAAGAGAGTCATTAGGTGTTTGGTTGGTTTGCTGAGAGGATTTTTTTTTTTTCCAGAACAAAAAATTATGTTTGCCTCAAAACTGACATCTTAGAGAGGAGCATATAGTTTCACAGCAACTGATGCTCAGAAAATAACACTGATTTACTAAACTATTGAGCTCAGCTATTCCAAACATTATCACGCTTTATGAATTATATTTTTCTTTTTGCATTACTCTTGGCACCCTTCATATTTATGTTACACAACAGAAGATTAAATTCTGAACAAGGGCTGTAAAAATTGCAAAGTTATCTAATTGCAAGTATTTTTCTCCATGTTGCAATTGCGATTATTTTTAGGTACCTAATAATTTGTGTTGTAGAAACTCTTTGCACAAACGGGGACATCTCAAAAATTGACCCCAAATTTAGTGTCCATACCAATACTCTGTTTGTTTTTGCCCATTTTAGTCTCTTTTCATTCTTTTTTTGCTTATTTTGGACCATTGTTGCTACTTTCTGACCAATTTTTGACAAATATTCCAATTTTCACTACTCGTCACCCATTTTTTGCTGCTTTGTGACCATTTTTACCACCTTAAACTTATTGTTAAAGCTACTTATTGCTTTTTCTGCCACTTTTCACCACTGAGATTGTTTCTCTTGCAAAGGAAGTTTTTAACCATTTGGCTCTTTGGTTGAGCAGGGTTAAGTTACACTGGTGTGGAGCATAAAACAACTTGTGCGAAAAAAATTATCTGGTATTCTGACACATTTGAGGTTAAAAGAATGATGCACCGTCTGGGATCAGAATATTGCAGCAAGCCACATGGCGATTCAATCTAATTTGCAATTAATTGCCCAGACACAATCTTTTCTTTTTAGTTCTGCCACACTGGAGCATTTTCAAATAGGAAAAATAATATCAGACTTGTGCACATTTATACTTACTCCTATTATAGGCTGCTGGGATTGCTATCAATCTGAAAAACAGCTTCATTTTAAGCCATGGAAACGCATCCATATCTGTAGGAACCACGATACATTTTTACCCCTTTAGCTGTGTAACTATGTCAGGAACCAGCCTGTGGAATAAAAAGGAACAGCTGTTAATAGTAACAAGCTCAGAATAAGCTTTCCCTTCATTGCCACTTTTTCATTCTGAAAGAGTTTATTTATTTATTTTTTGTGGGTAACTAATGCAGATTTGATATGGTGGCAATTTTTTACTTTCTCTACAGCACTATTTTCAGTTCAGTAACCGTGCAGCTAAAGCGTCTCAGAATCTGAAAAAAGGCTCTCTGTTAATCTTTCTATACCCTTAAAAACATGCTCCAAAATCACTCACTCATTTTTATCTTCAAAGGAGCTCAGGAAACTTTACATTTCAAGCAGAGCTCATCTCATCAAAACATCTGAAGTATCTTTTAATGCAAGTCAAAGCTTTGCTGATTGAGATCCAGTTTGTTAATCCACTCCACATGCTTTTTATTCCCACATGTGGGTGTACGGTATGTTAAAGATGGTGAACTCTAGACCATGTGAGGCCTGACTGTTTATGAAATGCAGTAAGTGGGAATTGCTATCTATAGAAACATTATTTATTCTCATGATTTGAAATACACTGGTTTCTTTTATATTTGACTTGATCAGCAGCATATCTAATGAGCATGCAGGTGAAGCACTCAGAGCTTCATGAGAGGAAGTGCCGCCCCAATCAGTGTCAGTGACACCTGTGAGCTGAAGTCTGCATTTGTTTATTTTTAAGACCTCTAAGGGTAAAGGTGCTCCCTTCATGAGGCAAAAAATGGAGACTAATGCAGCTTATTTAGTCACGTAAGTGTGTGTGTAGCAAGAAAAGCCATTAGCAAGAGGCATAAAACCAACATGCTTCACCACTTTACATCCTCGGTTACTCTGTGGTTAATGAGTAGAGAGCAAGAGGCTCAAATGTGACTCAGAGTCCTGCACTTCTCATCAAGTGCCTCTCAAAAGATTCACACACACGCACACACACACACATACACACACACACACAGGTCAGAGCATTGTGTCTGCGTGCTATAGTATCACTCAGCAACCTTCAACACATGCCGGTACAAAGTGAGAGCACTTAGTACACTGCTCCGGCTCCACTGCTGCCCTTAAAATAGACAAGTTTTCATGCTAGAAATGGCAGGGGAGAGGATTCAAACTGTTCTTTGGGATTTCTTCTGGAGCAAAAACCACTGATAAATCTGTGTGCGGGCAAACTGGCTTTGAATGTTCGCGCTGCCAAATTAAATGACACATCCCCCCACCAGTCCACTTGTCTGAGCTTCAAAAAATGAGCCGTTTCCTCTTGGTTCAAATTTAAAGACGTTCTGTGCAAGTTACATGTCACTAATAGAGCCATGTCGGCGCAAACCTACTTGATAAAAATATTTTGTTTCCTGTGGCTGCTTCACAATAACATAAATATATTTTGCTGAAACTGTCAGCATCTTTATAAACAACAAGTCTCCATCCTGCTTTTATCAAGGACAACTAGTGTCTTGAGCCGTAATTACAGAATGTAAACAAACACAATAGCTTTTAAAGGAAAGAAGTGGTGTCTGCTTGCCTGAAAATGTCAAGGATTATGAGTATAATCCTATTAACACATGTTGTAGCGACTTTTTTAATAAGTAGGGTGTAAAACAAGCTCAGAAAAAGCTTTGCCCTCAAACAAAAACAGTGAGATAAAAACAGAGAAAGAAAGATAAATTGAAATCAGTGATTAAAATATAGATACAGAGATGGAGAGACATGTATACATGATGAAATTGTTGCATCAAGAGGCACTGCACCATTTAACGCTAAAGAAAACCATGAAACTTACAGCTGAAAACTTGTGACTATAGCATTCCTAAGACTGATTTGAGGTTCCAGTTGTGATTCAGGTTTAGTTATTTTCATTTCTATAATACGGTTGTTATCCTGCCCAGAAAACATGCCACTCTTCTTAGTTGTAGTTTAGTTCTGGTGAAATCTTTGGGATGGGTATTGGGAACCGGTTCCTGTTAAGAATCATTAAGAAATAGCTCAATCCATCAGCATCATTGGCCTTTATGCTTCACAATTTCCTTGTTCATTATTTACACATCAGAGAGGCTGAACCTTACGTTGACTATTCTGCTCCATCTCAGCTCAGCTTAGCAGATAAATGACAGTTTACCAGGAAAACTCTGATTTGGGATTTTCCACTAGAAGTTTTACTTTGGAATCTGTAAAACTGAACTCTTCAAGAAAAACATTTAATTAATCTTGTCACAAGAGTTTCACATTCAGTGCATTCAACATGTAACACATCTCCTAATGCACCACAGACAGTAAAAAGTGCTAGCTCGATGCGAACATATAGCAGGAAAATTGTGTTAACATGCTTATGATTAGCATACATCAATATAACTTTGGTTTTAAAACAGAATTTCAACTTTAACCACTGAAACATATCACAAAGACTTTTTGTGAACAATAGATAAAACTGAAAATTGTAAAAAGACTAACAGATAAATGTTTTCCAAACAGGAAGTGCAGGCTCATGGCTGACTTCAGCATAACTACGGCAAGCTCAAGTCTCCAAACAACTAAAAGCATTGCTAGTTGGCCTACTTTAGTTAATAGCATAAAACAAAACAATACATCGGTGTCACCTGATGTACGATATTTACTTGTTAACGTTTAGAGATGTCTAAATCCATGAACCAATTTCATATTTTTTCACTTATAAACTCAATTAAATGTTATTGACACAGAAAACCTGTTTTTTTGTATATAGAAAATTCACAGGAGGAATGGCTAAGGAAATTGATAAAGAACCAAATCGATGAGCAGGGTCAGTAAGGGCATCGGTATCAGTAAAAGCATATCAATACTCATCCCTACAATTGGTTGCCAGCCTGCCCAGAAAGCACTTCATTTTTCTAAGTTCTGGTGGAGCTTTTGCGTACCACAATCCGGTGACATGTACTTTGTCTTGCTCTTGGAGGCACTGGGTATGAGGTGGATTGAGAGAAATGTGTTGAAGAGGCACCCGACACATGACAAGCACAGACACGTCTGTTTTGAATTGGGTATGTGTGTGTGTGAGGAAATAACACCAACTATGTGTCCCTGCCTCTCTGTGTTTGAATAACTCGCTCAAATTCCACAGAGTGTCTCTCTCTGTCTCTCCGAGCTAATATACAGGATTTCGAAAGCTTTCAGCCGTGATAGACCACTGCGCTCCATCGCTCTGTTGCTCTGAGTGCTGGTTGGGTGCGTGCCAACGCAGAGTGCATCAGGATGACACCTAAGAGCCAATAATTACAGAGCCGAGCATCATGTGTATGTCAGCCTCTTGTTCTCTGCTTTTGGATGAATGCAGCGTTCGGTGCGCTGACCTCATCCTCAGTATATGTGCGTCTGGAAGATGTTTTCGTCCTCACGGGGTAAAAGGTTTGTTTTTCAGCATTTTGAGCATGTTCACCGCGCTCAACTCATAAACAATCACAGAAAATATTCAGTCATTTTGGGTTATTTTCTGTTGTTGCCCTGATTCTGAGCCTGCACGTGTAATCATGTGGCACCATTTACACCTTTTTACTGCATAATCCTCTCACACACACAACAAACACTGGACTTAAATGCTGTCAGGCTCTGGTTATTATCTGCAAGGTGCAGCTGTTCCTCAGTATGATGTGTGTGTTTGTTTGTGTGAGTGTGTGTATGTACTGTCTCCCTCTCGCACACACATGAAAATGAGGATAACACACATCACATAGGAGGGAAAAAATTGCAGCAGAGGCACACAATGATTTGCAGTGACTCCTAACAGAACAGCACATTTGTGAGACGCACAGATACTGCAGAAGTCACACTCTGTCTGATACAGATTCAGTGCCTTCGGTTGTTATTTACAGCTGAGAGAAGTGTGATGTGAACAAGCAGAATGTAGTCATGTGGTCAGTGTCGTCACTGGAGTCTGAGTAAAATGTTTGTGTAAAAACTGGACAAAATATTCGTAGTCATTCTTCAAATTTCCCTCAGACTGGTCTGTGTTTTTATCAGAGGTGCTTGTCCTCATACAGTGCAGACAAACAGAGTTTCTGCTCTGATTTGGCTGACACACTACAGCAGCAAAAAAATAGAACTGTGTTTGGATGCCAGCAGTCAGCAGCCAATGAACAACCAGCACTTTGCCCAAATAATATGAGAAGCAGAGAGAGATGACCTTGCAGTGACTTCTTTGGGCTTCTGTCAGGAAGCTGTAACGCTGCTTTGAGCTTCATGGTCAAATCAAGTCAAACAGACAGCCTTGAAGCTGAGCGCTGTTGTGTAGCCCTGCCTGGCAAAAAGAAGAGGTCCCTTTTTTTCTGTTTGTGTCTTGCATGTACGATAGCAGAGCCCACTGTGAGATTAATATCAGCTTTGCTCCCCTCTGCTCTCTTCTGGGCTTTCTCTGCCCAGGCTGCAAGTGAACCCTTTTGTCCCCATTGCCCCCTCGCCTTGTGACTTGGCTCATGCTGCTTTAGTAAATCTGGGCCATGTTTACAGTCCGGGCTTTTAGGAGCCTCTTGGCAAGCGTATACCTACCGAGCAGTCGATCAATGGCCCCGCCCTCAGAGTACTATTAAACCTTAGAAAAATAGGTTGATCCTGCCCTGTTTGCTCTGAAATATGATGCCTGCCAAAGTGCTGGCATGGGTTTTATTACTCAGCCAGACTGTGTCTGTAAACTGGCACCCTGTGAGGATATCTTAGTTACCTGATGGTGAGGCAGCACGCGCTGCTTCAATGTGACTGAAGACTCTCAGAGAAAGGCCATTAATTTCACTCTGGTGTTTTGACACAGGTCACACAGGTGTTCAAGTTCAGTCAAAGCATCTTCATGGTCTTTTTGAGCTGACATACAAAAACATCTCTGGATAATAATAAGCTCTGATTGAAACCAGAGCAAAAATAATCTCATTGTGATTTATTGTGCCATTAGTTATAGGTTCTCCATCTGATGTGTTGATACCGTTTGTTTTTGTGAAGTTTTTGTGAAATTCTCGAAAATCAGAATATCATGGGAAAGTTAAATATTTTTGGTCGCTCATTTCATAAAGTGAAAACAAATATAATGTATGCTCATTATACATTGAGTGAATCATTTCAACCCTTAATTTCTTGAAATGTTGACGACTGGCTCACAGATAATGAAATCCCTAAATTAAATTATTGCTGTTTCTGCCAATTGTCACCACTTGCATTGTTGCTCTTGTGAAGATAATTTTCAACAATTTGGCTCTTTGAGTAGAGTTGAGAAACTGGAGTAGAGCAAAAAACATCTGCTGCAAAGAAACTTATCTGTTTTCTGCCACATTTGAGGTTAAGGAAATATCACAATGTCTGTGATCAGAATATTGCAGCAGGTCATATTTTGATTAAATCTGCTTGGCTATTAATTTAGGAGCCCTAATTTAAACTAAATGCATGATGCACTGTTGTTATACAGTGGGATCAGCATGTAAAAACCAAAGTGGAGAATCTAAAGATGTTGGTTCTCCCTCTACGAGTGCTTCATGTAGGTATAGAAGTTTGTAGCTGCTTGCTGCGTATGCACAGAGTAACTCTGCTTCTTTCACTACAAAGCAAACATATCTGAGATCACAGAGCAGCTGCTCTCTGAAACCCTCAGTGGTCTGGTTTTGATCCAGCCATCTTTACCTCAAATTAAAGGAAATGCTGGTGAAATTAAGTTTTTGCTCTCATTTCTTCCCTGGGATGTGACTTTGTGCTTGCAAAGAAACACTTTCCCTTTAAATGGTCCTACACTGAGTCTTTCAGATGGAGACTGTCATTAAGTGATCCATCCTTTGAACGTTGCCTCTGCACTCCAGTCTGTTTGACTAAATACTTACACAGCCTGTAGCTTTCCATAACCTCAGAGAATAGAAGCCAATAAATAAAGCCTGACTTTCAGGGATAAAATTTAAAGAACCTGTGCCACTTTCTAATTCAGCATCAGCAATAAAGCAGAGACATTGATGGTATGTGTGATGTGATGAGCATTAGAAGAAGTTAAAGTCCAGCCTGGTGACAGGCAGCTGATTAAACAGGCCAGTGATGAATGAACCTGGAGCCTGGCTGTGAAATGTCCTGCAGATGCCCGACATTCTGCAGTCAGCATGTCAAAACCCACAGCTGATCTGCTGCAATGGAAAGTGCATGGAAGAGCCAACATCTGTGGATGAAAGAAAAAAGAGAAGAAGTGTTGAGTTTCTGCAGCTTGACACAGCTCTGACGTTTGTTACAGCTTGACCTGCACATATCAGAAATCCATCTCACAGGGCTTTCATAACAGTTTTCCCCTGTCTGCATGTTTCTTCATAGGTCAACATCTTAATCCAATCGTCCTGGTTACCGCAACTCCCCCTCAGTACCCCGACCTCAGCCCCTCCCACACACTTACACACACACACACACACACACACACACACACACAGCCTTCTGCTAAGTAGCTCTCTGAGTTAAACTTTCTTCAGTTTGCTCTCCTCTGCTCGTTAGTTTGTCGTCTGTCTACGAGGACGTCTCTGTGATTCATGTCAGAGACGTTTAATATGCCGAGGAAAGGTTGTTTTTGGTTCCAGTGGATGGAGAAAACTCAGGGGAGCTGTGACAGTGAAGCAATGATACGTCCCCCTGTTGGGAGAGGAGCTATCGCTCCGTTGTCTGCCAGCTGCAGGGTCCATCGGGACTCAATGTAGCTCACTTTATGAGCATTTAGGACGTTTTTAACAGACTGCTTTTACTTCAAAATAAACCACGTTTTCTTCCTCTAAAAAGGAGTTTTCTCCCTGAGTTAGATGACCTAAGCATGACAATAGGAAGTCTTTTTTATCTTTTTTTTCAAACCTATCCCCTCCCTTGGTTTTAATGACAGGCCCCTCTCTTCATTGACTCCAGATGTCAAAACGTTTTGAACAGAGCGAGCTCTGTTGAACTGGAAAGAGCCTAAGATTTGATTTTTGGACAAGATCTGGCTTGCGCAGCTGGCTCTCCCTCCCATAAGAGGAAGACAATCATCTGCCAAAGCGCCTCGAGTGTTAGTTGAACCATTTGTTTGTGAGCACATTGAAAAGTTTAAGTCGCGGGTTGTAAACATTTATTGCTGTTTACTGCCTCCATTTGCATCACGGTCCAGTGAACCACCTGGAGTGCTGAAGATAAACCAACTGCTCGTGTCTTTTTTTTTTCCCTCTGCCATCAGTAGAGTCTAAATTTGAATTCATTTAGCTGGTTATACATGGGGAGAGGGCTGTAAATGGTTTAACTGCAGCAAATATTATTGTTGACGACTCCCGATACAAGCCGGTAATCTTATTTGGACAAGCAAATAGAGTGTGTGACCCCTAGCATTTTTGGCTTGGGGAGGACATGGAGTGTGTTTAATATGTTTGGAATGAGAGGAAATAGATAAACATTCACAAAGATGGAGAAAATCTGCAGAGGATGCAAAGTATGTAAGCAGAGGATGGACAAATATTTGATTGCACATATCCCATGTCTTTGATGACCTCGAGAAGATAGTTTATGCTGTCACAGAGGATCACATGTTGTTCAGTCCCAAATGAGATGTTAAAAAAGTGTCTATTGAATCTGTACTTCATAAAAAAAACCATTTGATTCTGCAGGCGGGGGACTGAAGCGAGGGGAAAAAGTAACTCATTTGACTTACGGCTCTCTCCTAAAGAGATCCTTTTGAAGAGGGTTGGCCAGCAGCGAAATGAAGGAGATTTGGATTGGTGTTGAGCTGAAGAGGCTTTTACCCTGATGCCAACATGGAGAGCAAAGAGCCAACCAGCACAGGAAAGTGTGGACGTAGCTCTCTGGCACATGTGTGACATGTTTTCACAGAGCTACAGTGTCGGGTGCCACCAGAGAGAGGATAAACAGAGCGGAGAATCAAAGGATACAGAAATGACAACCTGCTCGATGACGGTTTTTCCCTCTTTGTTTGAATTGATTTCACTAAAACTCACTGCTGTTTGTTACGCTGCAGGTGAAGTAATGGGATGTTTGACCACCTGTTCTCGCTGTGAAGCCCTGTCAGACAAAAACAGATCTCCTCGGAGTACTAAAGTGATGAAACATTCTGTAGGGCTGTGGTATCTTGTGTTGATATTACACTGCAACCTCCAGGGCTAAAAATAAAGCAAATGTGGGGAGTGCAGAAGAAACTTGGCTAAATTTGACAAATTAATCACAACTTTTTTATTTTATTTTTGGAGTTAGATGACACGAATACAGCAGCACACAGCAATGTTACACTGCAAAAACTGAGTTTGATACTCCAACTCAGGAAAAATGTCTTATTTCAAGATATTTAAAGACAAAAATGAATTCTCAAATGCTTGTAAAAAGTAAAAAAAAAAATCTGCCAATGGGGTAAAGAAAAATTTGCTTATCAGGTTTCTTTAAATTAGAATAGTGTCTTGGTAGTTGGTACAAGAAACTTTTTTTTCTTGCCCCATTGGCAGTTTTTTTACTTGTGACAATTTAAAAATTATTTTTCTCTTAAAATAACATGAAACGACATATTTCTGTACTCCTCTGGTAAATATGGCTCATATTAAAACTTAAAAAGATATTTTTATTCAAAATAAGACAAAAACACTTGCTAAGATGTCATTCTTTTGCAGTGTATAATTATGCGATAAAGATTGGGATCCCTTTGAAGCCCTTAAACATTCCCAACATGCATTTATTAAAAATACAGTTTGATTTATTAATCATTCATCATTCTGCCCCTGCTGCAGAAGGCAAAAACTTTCCTAACAGCTTGGCAGAATTGCGAGTACTGTAATTGAGGACATTTTTGTGTGCTTGTGAGCACTTCTATGTGTGTTCTTGTGCTTCCATTATCAGGATAATGCTCTGTACCAGTCTGCTCCTCTCTTTTCTCTCCTCTTAGAAGACAATAATCTCCAGAGTGTTTTTTTCTCTTGGTCTTTTTCCCAGATGCAAAGGAAAGGTCAGCCAAGAGATTCTCTGTGAACGGCGTCTTCAATTACACCTCTCTGCTGCTCAGCCAGGAGGATGACATGCTGTATGTTGGAGCCCGAGAGGAGCTGTTTGCTCTCAGCCTATCAGACATCAGCAAGACCAAGCTGCAGAAAAACGTGAGTTAGTGACAAACATGGATTATCAGAGGTGAAGAAAATGAAAGTGAGGGTGGGCTGCATGCAAATTTGAAGCCCTAAATGCCTGAATATGAACATGTCACTAGTTTACGCCACGTGTTATCTGAGGTGATTCATGTTTATTCACCTGACATTGTCCTCTGTGTTCATTTTGATATTGAAGAAACACCCTCAGAAAAATCAGCATGGTTTCCTGTACTCTGCATCACTTATTCAGGGTTTTTCTTTTTCATCTTCAGCTGACGTGGGGCACTCCTGCTGGAAAGAGAGAGGAATGCAGCTTCAAAGGGAAGAACCTGGAGGTGAGCGGCATCTTTCGCTGCAGCACAATAATGAAAATACCTCAGGAAAACAGTTCTGTAAAGACAAGATGGAAAGGATGAGCTTTACTTGTGCAGGGTGTTTGTTCTTTCCTTGCAGTTCTCTCTGAATCGTTTCACTTCTGTTTTGAGAAGATAAACTGGATGCTGTGTTGACAAACCTTTCCACTTCTTCCAAATAGATTCATCAAGTGTGCAGGCTCGACAGGGAATTGCTCCTTTTTGTGTGTGTGTGTGTGTGTGTGTGTGTGTGTGTGTGTGTGTGCACGGCTGCTGCTGCTTCTTTCTCCGTCTATTTCTGTGTTGTCATGCCAGCTGTTGTATCCCTAGGTGACAAACCTTGGTACTCTTTGTACTGCGTAGCACAGCCATGCCAGTGCATTACAGAGAAGCTGAGAGATGCTGCGAGGTTTTCCCCACAGCATTTTCATGTTTCTAACAATTTGTATCGAACCCTTTCTGGAGTATTTGACTGACACAGTGGGTTAAGGATTTCTCAAGGAAAGCATGTGCAGTTGTGAGACTGTTCTTTGAATTTCTCTCTGCGATTTGTTCCCCATCCAGACTGATTGCTTCAATTACATCAAAATCCTTCTGCGGCTGAACAGCACTCATCTCTATGTGTGTGGCACATACGCCTTCAGCCCTATTTGTGCCTACATTGTGAGTATTAAGTTCCCTCTCTAACCTCAAAAAGTTGATTTTTTCTCTATCTGTCAGATGAAACCCTTGACTTTCACTTTGCTCCACTTCTTTTGCGAACGCAGCTTTGAATTTTTCAGCATTTCTCCCGTGTTCTTAGAGAATCAAGCTGTTTTATCCACCATGTCAGTATTGGATCTGTAGTTATCCAGGCGTAACCAAATGCTGCTGAGGCACTTTAGCCAGACAAGTCAACAGGGGGTACACAAGCTGTGTGGTTTCCAGCGAGAGGGAAGCACAATATCTGTTGCGGAGGAGTAAATCTGGAGCGTTGGTAACCGGGATGACATTGATTTTGGTGATGGGGGGGTAGTCAAGCTTGGTGACAGCTCGGCTCTCAAAGCAGGGTATTAAAGTCTGTCCTTTGACGTCAGTGAGGAAGAAATTAACTGGAAATCTCAGACTGACGATGACCTTGTTGGACTTGAGGTCGTGAACTGGGATTCCAGGCAACTCTGAGCCTCTGGATGAAAACTCGTCATGATGATGGAGCCCAGATCCAGAGTGCGTGTGTCTGTGTCTGTTTATCTTATGTGTCATTCAGGGAATTCCTGCAGTGCAGATGCTCTAAGAGATGCATGATACGAACGTTGATAAATGTTTTGTTTTTTTAGCTGTCCTCAAAACAGTCTCCAAGGATTTTACACGCAGTAACACACTAAAGCCAAGAAGATCCAGTAAACAATCGTGTGACAGACATGAAACAAAACAAGGCCTGAGTGTAACAATAACTCATCACAATAGGGCATGGGAAGATCTTCCGAGCGGAGGCACTTTGAACCGTCACGATAGATTTAATTTGGTTGTAAATGGAACAAGTTATTTCTGATGCGAGGAATTGTCCACGTCATTACAAGTGAGTGGGATAAAGTCCCCCATGGTGCTCTGTGCCAAGACACTGTCAGCTGAGCTTAAATTAACGGTAATCACTGAAGATTCACAAATCATATGTGTTGAAAAGTAAAAGTGGTGCAACTACAAATCACCTCAGTCCAAACCCTCTGAATCTAGAGCAGTTTCTGGTTGTTTCTTGCTTCTGTCACATTTTTACTCACTGTGATCTCATTTTTCTCTACTAAGAGAAGGATGTAACTCCATTATGTCTTCATTCAGTGTGGAAAAAAATAAAAGCTATAAATCATTAGAAGACAAGAAAAAGAGGAATTGGTTTTCTCTTATTTTGTCCTTTTAAAAATAAGGGATTAGTTTATACAACACATGTTCAGGAACCCTCAAGCCCAAGGAATGCAGAAAAAATATTGGTGGTAAGGTTTCTTAAAGGAACTGCAGATTTGATGTTTGGGATTTTTTCCTCACTGTGGTCTCATTTTTCCACTGTAATATAAAATCCTGCACCTCTGTGGGTTCAGGACAACCGTGGCTAAAAACAAATGTAACCCACCAATGTCTCCTGTGCAGTATAACAAAGTCAACTTGCAATGGCTATTACAGTATTATTACAAGCTGTTTTCTCTTTATAAACTACTTAAAGTCACTATTGTTACAAATATTTACACAGGTTCAAAGGCATCGTGTCTATCTGCAAAGTAGTTTCTGTCAATAATGAGACACTGAGTGCTGAGCGGCTCTGAGCAGAAATTTTATGCCTGCAGCACAAAACCATGGGAAGCAAAATTAAAAGGATTTTTGAAGCGTGATTACAGTGTGTATGTCGATCATTAACAGCTTGCTGAGATCAGTAAGGAGCGTAGAATTATTTTTTTATTTACAGAATTTAGCTGAAAGAAATTATTAATTTTCTGCCAAATCTCCAAGAAGGTTTGAGAACCAAAGCTATGTTGATGAAAGTCTTAGTTTAGACATGCTACTATTATCATGTGTGATACATTCAGGTACCCACAGAAACTTGAAAATCTAAGGATTGACCATTTTTTTTCAGTTTTTGGTTTGGTTTAACTGTTTGCAAATGCCAATCTTTCAGAAACAAGTGTTTTTTTTGTCCCTGCAGGCAGATTTTGGATTCAGAGGGTCAATGTGTATCTGCAAGCCATATTGTATAAGTTTATGTCATTTGTTACAAAAAGCTAAAATACTACACATTTGCTGGCTTTTGCCTTGAAAATGTGCCTTTGCCGTATCTTTTCGTTTTTAGTGCTGCAGTGTTTGTTTCTGTCATTTTTATTTTCCTCACTATAGAAATAATATTTTTCCATTACTTACCAGGCAGAAGCACTGCACATACTAAATGATCACGTAGCGTGTATCAGTTTGCAGTAGATAAGTGGAGAGAAAAAGAGCTTGAGATTGCTGGGCTCACTCTTTACTGTAAGTAGACTTTAATTGGACTGTGCCTGAGGGACATGTGCTCTGTGTGTCTCTAGAACACGTCAACGTTCACGCTGGAGAGAGATGAAGTGGGCGAGGTCGTGATGGAGGACGGACGCAGCCGCTGCCCCTTTAATCCAGAATACAAATCCACAGCCATCATTGTCGGTATGAAGTGACACAACAATGTTTTTTTGTTCCCGTCAGGTCACATTAAACATTTATCATGAGAATAATGTTCTGTGTGTGGCTTCTCTCTGGAGTGACTGTGATGCAAACTGCCACTTTGATTTAGTAATGAGCCGTGAATCGCCTGCCGATGTCGTCTGTCTGTGTCTGTCCTTCTGATAAACAGCCGGACACCAGCAGATTCTGTTTGTGTTTAACTTCTGTAACAAGCAATTAGGGAATAATTGAGCTGGATTTAAGTGGAAGAAATGATTTGTCTAAATAGACTCTCTGACTGCTCTCAGTTCACTCCACACTACTTCAGACTTAATCTACCTCAGCACCTCATCTCTTTACATGTTCATATGTTTGACTGGTATCAAATCAGGCTCTTCATTTTACATCTCGTTGTCTCTCCTCTTTATTCCTCCAGATGGTGAATTGTACACTGGAACTGTCAGCAATTTCCAAGGGAACGAGCCAGTTATTTATAAGAGTTTGGGTCAGGGAACGGCTCTGAAGACAGAGAACTCTTTAAAGTGGCTGCAAGGTAAACTCCAATTCAACCCAGACAGTAAACTATGTTTTCCCCCCACACATCTTCCATTATGTACCCAACAGAGCAGATAAGCTGGGAAAAGTAGAGATCATTAGTTGCAAATGCATGCAGACTGAGAGCAATGACAAGCCGTATCAGCCATAGCACATGCACTTCAAAACCATCACACACACACACACACACACACACACTTTCCTGTGTAAACTCTCCTCTGATGGCACAAAAGTGATAAAAAGGTCTGAAAAATAGTTCCCTTGTGTATACGATAAAGGTTTAACATCTCTCTCTAAACATACTTTCTCTGTGTTTTTCCTATTTTTAACAGATCCAGTCTTTGTGGGCTCAGCTTACATCGAGGAAAGTCAGCCAATAGGAAACCCCGTGGGAGACGATGACAAGATTTACTTCTTTTTCAGCGAGGCGGGGAAAGAATTTGACTTCTTTGACAACACCATTGTGTCGAGGATTGCTCGCGTGTGTAAGGTAAGACACCTGGGGTCGAGCTGAGGTTTTCTATGAGACATTAATGCAGAAACATAAGGGAAACAGCGGTGTTCAGCCTTCTTCTCCTTAGTCCTGAAACAATTACCTCAAAAGGAGGCGGGATGCTGCCAAGTCACAGCACGTTTGGTAACATTTAGCTGTACCAGTGCATGCAATGGAAACTTGTCACTGGTGCTTTAAAGCTGTCACCATTTGATGGTGTTTAACATGTTTTCAACAGATTTGGTTTCCCCGTGCCTGAATCATCATCGTCCTCCTTCTCCTCACCACGCTGCCCTCCCTCCTTTTTTCCTCTGCAATGTCATCTCCCTTTCTCCTTCCATCTCCCTCACAATGTCAGCTGCACCAGTCCGTCCCTCCAGCTCTTTGCCTTCCTCCACCAGCGCTTTGAGCTTTACAGGCTTTATTAGTATTCAAGGGGGCTTCACAGCGATATGAAATGCTTTTTTCCACTCTACACTATGGCCTGCTTTTGTTGCAGGCAAACTGTAGCAACTGCAGAATTTACTCACGTCATTTCATCCACTGACGTCATACCCCTCCCCTTCCTCTCTGAGAGTTTAGTTTGGTCCCTGAAAACCAACAGCAGACTTTGTCTCTTTTCACCTGTCATCAGATCAATTAAGGGGCTATAAAGCCGCATGATGTACACACACACTCAGCATCCTCCCTGACTGTTGCTCTTGTTCATGGAGGCATTAATGTGAATAATCGTGGGGACAGCATGTAATCTTAAGTGACAGCTTAATGACTTGGTCCTGCTAGTCTCTGCCATTCGGTGCTGCGACACCTCTGTAAGTCGGCGGAGCACCTTCTGGGTTCTATATATGGAAATCATTGACAGAAAGGCCCCAGACTGTGGCAACTCACTGCAGATGAACTGTGCAATAGAGACAGAAGAATGGCTTTCTCTGCTCTATAAAGCGCTTTTATTTCAGAGGAATGCAGCAGCCCTCGTTCTCCACGCTGCTTTCTTTTCAGAGTCTGTGGCAGTGCAGCAGCGATGCAGGTGCTTTATTCTCCAGTGTGCCAGGTCAAAGCCTGAGAGCATTTACAAATAAGTGTGTCAAGGTGACACATTGGAATTTATCCCACTGTTCAGTTTTTAAAGCACGACTACTTTACATGGACGTTAAATTTTGGTTCATGACTCTCTAGACGATGTTTATTCAATGAAATCTCAAACACAAACTTTTATTTCTAAATGAAAGCACTTTAGCTGCCCTCTTCACACCAGCATGAAATATTTGCTTTCTGCATTTCATTTATGATGAAAAATAGTGAGCAGAATGTGGCCACGAAAAGATGTGATCTTTTTTCTTTCCTACATTCCAGTCCCGCTTTATTCTGCGATTGTTTTCAAGTTCCCCATCTCATCTGTTGTTGGTAATGATTGCTATATTGAAGAGGGGAATATATTTGTATTATTCTCATTTAATAAGGACAAACGTGTATATGAGTGGGAAAAGTATGAGCTGACAGAAGCTCATATTTACAGTACTTTTGAATATATTAACAGCTGCCACTGAATTACTTTACTTCAAAAGAAAACTTGCCAAATTCTCAGCTCAGTGTGTTTGGTTGAAAATATACTTCTTTGAAATTAAGTTTTTTTTAATTTTGGGGGTTTACATGCAGCACACATCAGAAACAATGACTTCCTAAAAAGTGAACATTCCCCTGTTTGTAAAAATTATACCAGTTTGTTCACATCAGCCTGACTTCGAAGTCAAACGTAGAGTGAGATTTTGATGCATTTTGTGGAAATCAAGCTCACTTTGAAATCCCTCTAATATCCTCCATCAGCTATGAGTCTCTTTTTCTGCCGCTGATGGTTTTCCAGCATGCACCTGTCCAGCTCCTAGTTCCTCTACTTCACTTTAACACACTATTGTCCCCCCCTGTGGAATCAGATTTGTATAACATCAGCGTGAGTGCAGAAAAAAAAGCACTGGTTTGTCACTAAAGAGTAGTCTAAAATGTCACAGAGAAACCGTTGCCTGAAATTCTGCAGCTTGAAATCACTTCTTTTTGCACATATTTCCTTTTGTTTCAAAAAAGAATAAACTTGAGCACACAACCTGTGCAGTCACTGAGCAGAAAGTGCTGATCAGAGTTGGGTAACACAGAGGTATGAAGGCCCCTCCCTGTGAGCGGCCTCAGTATCAGCGTAACACACTGACAGAAAGCAAGAACTCCCTTTTCTCCCTTTTCTCCCTGTGCACCAGACCAAGGCCAGATACGTGTGAATGTGGTTTTTTTATTATTTGAAATACTTTGAATGCTAATCTTGGCAGACTCTTTTGACTTACAAAGATGACATATCTCACTGCAAACAACACAAATCAAAGGCTTGTCATTGTTTTCATGGTGTTGCAACTACTGTTTTACTTGAACTTGCCAAATAAATCTGCTTCCGAGTTGTTTCTTTTCCCCCTTTTTCCCAACTGTCCCCCTCCCTTCTTCCACTCCTTCCTTTGTTTATTCAGGTGTGCACACTGAAGGACCAAGGAAAGCAGGAAGATTATAAACACTGCGTGGCACAAATTTTTTGAAATTATCTTCTGTCCTCAAAGGAATCTGAAAGACAAAGTTCTGACAGAATAGTAGTGTAACACAACAAGGAAATGAGAATATTTTGTGGAGTGCAACTATCGTGGGGAGTGGTCGATGTGATTGAAAGTTCAAGCTGCGCAGCAGAGCACAGCAACAACAACGTGGACAGCTGAGGGAGCAGGAATGTTGGCTCCTCATTATGTGGACACGCTACCACCACAGCCTAGTAATTGGCTTCCAGGTCAGGCATCAGTCCCACGAGGGCTCACCTCTCCGTTGAGCCACATGATTGTTTGTGTGTGAGCTCACGCAGAGGAGGTTGTGCATTTTATTGTCTCTCCTGGTGCCGTGATGTAGGAGTCGTTCGGGGTTTTGGAGGCCTTGTTGTTGATGGAGGAGTTTGGATGTGAAGCATGAGAGCTGTCTTGAGATTGGGCGAGACTCGTTGTTTTTTTGGTCAAGTTCTTCCTCCTTCTGCTCCTCCTGTGTTTTTCAGCTTGTGAGCTGTTTTTAAGGAGTGTCTTTTGGTTTGTTTACCAGCCCTTTGATAATTGCTAGTCATGGTGAAGTTGACAGATAACTGTTTATGTGAGCATTTCCAGACGGCTCCAAACGAGTGAAAGCCTCTTCCCTATCTTAGAAAAGTGAGGTCCAAATTGCTGTTGTTGACTTCAAAAGCTATAATTAATAACCCACCATTGTTTGTTTTTTCATTTCCCCATCTCCTCTTCTTCAAGGAGCAACTGACATCATTTTTCCCCGTTTCGTCCTTTCATGTGGGCTTTTTTATCTTCCACATGTTATTGTCAAAACATCCTTTTTAAATTCTGCAAAGATGAAAACAAACAAGGACTAAATCACTTGGAATAAATCAGAACAATACAATACTGGATGGTTGTGTTTTTTCTTCTTCTTTGTTTTTCTCACAAAATATCAGGTGATTGTTTTGGTGTCATTGGTGCCCTCTATAGCAGACGGGAGGGACTGTAGCTTTGACACATGCTCAACATCAATCTGTCAGCTCATAATTGCAACATATTTCAAGTCTCCATCCACTCTGAACCACTCGCTTCTCTCATGTATATGTGAGCTTCTCTGAGAAACATACAATGTGACACGTGTACCATTCTCAGATATTAAAGATTCTCTCTGCCTGATTTGTCTTTGCAGCCTGATCTAGTGACATAGCATCTTTCTTTCAATGTCAGTTTTGGTTTGATTTGCAACATCAATCATAATAAAGCCTCCAGCACTTTAACCTCTTCAGAGATGCTGTTAACAGGACGCTGTGATGTGCCCCTAAAACAAAACCTGTTTAAGTAAAGGTTAAATAAGACACAGTCTCCCTTGTTGACATGATTTGATAATTGTGGTCTGTTTGCAGGGGGATAAAGGTGGTGAGCGGGTGCTGCAGAAAAAATGGACCACCTTCCTGAAGGCCCAGCTGCTGTGTTCCCTCCCCGACGACGGCTTCCCCTTCAACATCATCCAGGACATGTTCGTCCTGAAGCCTATGGGAGACAGCTGGGAGAGCACCGTCTTCTACGGTGTCTTCACCTCCCAATGGTAAGACACAAATGAAAGGGTTTGTTTTGATCTCATCACAAGCATTTTATTTATTCTCATTGGTGGCATAGTTACAGTTGATGTTTTTGCACAAACACACAGACACTTGAATCTACAAAGCTCTCACACATCATCTTGAGCCAGTTTTTGTTTAATATCTGCGCTCAAACTTGGCAAGAAGCGTTTTGTTACTTGGCTGCTCTGAATTCAGAGCAGCTGTAATGAGCTTAAACACTAACACAAGCTCATGCAACCTCAATGGCTAATTAATGTATCAACAAAATAAAGGATTTAATATGGAAATCATTCAAGCGCCTACTGTTCAACTGTTCTCCAGTGAGGAGTTGCTGCTCCAGTTTCATGAATAAAACAAAGGAACTGCTGAACAACTTGAATGTGTAGAAAATGTTTATAAAACCAGAATACTTTTGAAAAAATCTTTAAATGATTCAGTTTTACTCTGAACTCAACTGTAATGGCAAAAATACAGAATGGAAAGCATTTCCTTCGTTGATGTTTTATTAGGTATAAAGGAGCTTCGGGCAGCTCAGCAGTGTGCGCGTTCACCATGGCACAGGTGGAAAGAGCCTTCAGCGGGCGCTACAGAGAGGTCAACAGAGAGACGCAGCAGTGGTACACCTACAACCACCCGGTGCCAGAGCCACGGCCCGGAGCGGTGAGTGAATCATACTCTGCGTACTGTGATAAACACAACATTTCAGTGTTCTGGTTCAACCTTTGCATTCTTCCAGTTTGCGTCTATCAAATACACTATTTGTTATCCCACTTGAAAACAGTGTTTCAATCTGAAACAAATTGAGCATGTTTTGAATTTTCTGGCTGCTCAACAAAAGAGTCTGATAAGAACAAGATATTAATCCTTTGATTTTCTTTGCACAGTGTATGACAAGCTACTGATTCATGCTTCATCATGAATGTTCTGCCTAAATTTTCAAAAGTCTCTACTACTCACATCAAGTATCTTTAAGTAGAGGATCATAGAGCTGGGATCCAAAAGACACAGGGTTGTGAGTTGCCTCCTGAAAACTAAAATTTAAATATACTGGAAAACTTTGTCAGTTCTCATACAAATTGTACAGAAAATAGGTTAATGTTTCAAGACCATGTAAATAAAAATGTGCCATCAATTTTCCAGTACTTTTCTATGTCACATGACCCCCGAGGTGATTGCAACAGAAAATTGAAAACATCAGTTGCTTCGAGTCAATTCCAAGCAGCCATGTATGATAATTTTCTGCAGACATGTTTCAAATTAAACCAGTGTGACACTCACAGATGCACATAGTGCAACATTGAATGTCCTTCTCCTGCAACATATTAGACGTGATGATTACCTGTATATTGCTTCTAGGTTTTCTAAAAGACTGTTAAATAATGTGGTTGACTCACCAGTCTCACTCTGAGGATCTCAGGCTGGAAAGTTATGGAGCCTCTGCCTTAAAAAACAAAGTTTAAACCACTTTTGTAATTTAATCTGCACTGATTTTATCATTAAATAAATATAACTGGAAACTCCTCAAAGGTGAAGCCAGGTTAGGAACCCCAAATGCTGTCGATCCCCATATGTTTGTGTTTCCATGACAACCTGAACCGAGTTTCATTTTGCATTTCTGATGTTCTCCCACACAGTGTGTGACCAACCATGCCAGACAAATGGGGATCCAGTCGTCCCTGCACATGCCTGATAAAGTTCTCAACTTTGTCAAGGACCATTTCCTGATGGACAGCGTGATCCGCAGCGCACCCTTACTGCTGAAACGCAGTGTGCGCTACACACAGATCGCCGTGCACAAGATTGAAGGCATGGAGAGAGCATATGATGTGCTCTTTATTGGAACAGGTACAATTTGTTATTCATCAAAAGCAAATTTCTGGGTATTTCAACCATTTTATAAGTAAAGCTGCAGAAAGGAAAAGAAAACCAGATCCATGTGTTGAATTTGAGCTGTTTAAACAGCAGAAGTTGCCTCAATCCCCACAGACTTTCCTCTGCCAGTAATTAAAGCCCCTGCCTCTCTTCCACTTTTCCTCCCAGATGATGGAAAGCTCCATAAAGCCATCAATGCCAATGATAAGATGCACATCATCGAGGAGATGGTTCTGTTTCCTGAGCCTCAGCCGGTGCAGCACATTGAACTTGATCCTCAGAGGGTAAATAGCACTCTGTCATCCTAATGGTTATTGTTTCGCTGTGTTTGTCAGTTTCTGCCTAATGTGTCCTCATGTTTGCTCATTACAAACTGGGACTCTTTCTCAAGTGATAAAAATGTGAAAGAGCGTGATTTACCAGAGCTCACAAACTGTCTACAGACATTTTCTTTCAGCGGTGGCCATTCCACTGAGTTTTCCTGTAAGTTATAGCTCTGTCTGGAACTGATTTTATTATCCTCTCTGGCATTTTACCCAGAGCTAAATTTCATTACCTTTCTCTCTTTATTACATAATGGTCTCCCCCAGGCAAAGGCAGCTGAACAGCAATCTTATCTATGATTATGTAATGCTTATATAGTCCAGGATATGTTTTGTGAGTATATTCTTAGCTCCAAATAGGGATATTAAAGACAGACATGATGTCTGCTTAATATACTGTAGATACAAAAGTCTAAATATAGACTGCACTGTTGGGAAAACACAAATGTGCTGTAAGTCAACGTAAATGTCACATTCATGTTAAAATACTGTTTATAGTGCTGCTTTAAATAAAGATAACAATGTCTGAAAATGAATAATGAATGATGATGAAGAGAGATCAGTGTTGCAGCCTGGTCACCGTGCATTTGGACAAAGTTGACTTTAGTTGGCAACAGCTGCCCTAAGTTAGTCCTCTGTTTAGGTTGGTTTATTACCTTTATCTTAAAGTGTATTAAAGTTTCCTCTCTCCTACAGGGTCTGCTGTTTGTGTCGTCTAACTCCGGCCTGGTGGAGGTTCCTGTGGCGAACTGCTCCAACTACCTGAGCTGTGGAGAGTGTGTGCTGTCCAGAGACCCTTACTGCGCCTGGACTGGGCGGCTGTGTCGTGATGTCAGAATGGCTCCACCTGACAGGTGAGAGATCTCATACTTAAAAGCATTTACGTATCACATAAAATGTTTTCAAATGAGGAATTTTTTATTCTTGTATCTCCCTGAACATATATTTGTTTCCAAAGACATCCTACAATCTAGTGATTCATAAGTTTTCAAAGTTAAAAAAAAAATACAATATTAGTATCTAAAGTCTATCAGGACAATTTTTCTTCCAGGGACCTTTTATCTTATTGCAGTGATCATGTTTTTGTGAGATGCTGTCCTTCCTTCTTTAAGTTGATGATATTGTTAAAAGAGTTTGGATGCTACATTGTTCTGTTTTGTTTTTAAAGATTGTTATGAATATAAAAGTCTTGTTTTCTCAATTGAAGAAGTTGATTATGGATCAGTTAATTATACGGTATATCTGTATGTCTCCTCTTGATCATTTTGAAGTAACTCCAAGCTGTAAAGTCTTTTAATTTCTTAACACAATCAAAAACAGGAACACAGCTGGGTTTAGCGGTCACATCATCTTCCATTATTTCACTTTACTGTGCTGCGCTGTAAACATGCACCCAAACAAACACCAATATGTCTCATCGCCGTGTGACAGAAAAGTCGTTTTTCAAAGACGACTGTTCTCGAAGTCATGCTGATTAAGTTGTTGTCTGGTTTGAAATGAAAGGCTTGAAAGCAGAAATTAGTGCCTCCGTACAAGGTGCCTCTCATTACATCTGCTGACCCACACCCTGTTGTTTTTCTTGTTTTCCTCTCAGTCACTGGCAGCAGGATGTGGAGGAGGCAGATACATCAGCCATTTGTAACCGGACGTTTCCAAGCACCATAACGGCCAGACCAGTGTCCACTCGTGAGTGTGATTTCTCTCTGAAAAGACATTTTTATTTCCATGTTTATGTATCAAGCTGTCAGAGAAGAAGCTTATACACATGTAGAAATGATATTTGGTAATTTTATGTAGCATGTGTGCACTCCAAATCCAAAACATGTACCCACATAGATTACAAACTGTTAGAGAACACAACACAACAAAGCAGCAACCTCGAATCTAAAATTATGAGGTTTTTGCAAAATTGATAAAAACTGCTTTTCTTTGAGCATCAACTTCAGTCTGGCTGCAAAAACACCAGAAAACAAAACACACACCTATTCGAAAAAGAGATATTCACAAAAATCAAAGTGTTGCAGCCCGGCTCTGTAACAGTTTTGAGTATGATAACCTTATCTTTACATTAGCACATACTGCAGGGGGGATTACGCTTTAAAAAAGTAGGACTACTTCTTTTACTTACTGTAATTTCTGGACTTTTGGGCACATCTGAGTATAAGCGGCAACCTCTAAATTTAAAAGGAAAAGAAAAATTTGAACGTACATCGACTGCACTCGTCTACAAGCCGCAGGTGTCCACATTGTAACATGGAATATTTACACAAAAAGATGTCACACAAAGTTGTTTTTTTTTTTTACTTTTAATTGAATTAATGATTTTTTTTTTAAATGGTGCCTGTAGCACTGCTGGTTACACAGTAGCTCCACTTTGCACGTGAGCCTTGCTCTGTCATTGTGGACCAGGACCAACAACAGTAACAATAGTGAACTACCATTTCATGCTGCTGAATCTACTGACTACCTTTCAAGAAAAAGTGTATCTATTGCACCATTTCTGGAATCAGTGAAGAAGCATTCAATGTATACACCAGCTCTTTTCGTGTATACAGCTCGAACAGTTATGTTGCCTGGCATGCATACTACAGCGTTTTTAGTTCCTCAACATTTCCGTGTAAAAACAGATTGTTTCCACTGCACTTTTGGGTTAAACATTGTTGTGTAAACGGGGCCTGAATGTATTAGCGTCATGAAGCTTGTTAGCCCATAAAAATCCATAAATAAGCTGCAAAATTGCTGAAGCCACAGGGTTCAAAGCTTGTGAAAAAAGTAGCAGTTTGTAGTCTGGAAATTACTGTAATTTTTTAAAAGATTTGTCCCATTTGTCATGTTTTGAAAGGCCGTGTCAGTTTTTAAAAACAAATATTCTGTTTTTTTGTAGGTGGCTCTCGTTGCAAGCTGATAACAATCCCGGCCAGCACGTTCAGAGTGCTGCCCTGTAAGCTGCGCTCTAACCTGGCTCAGAGGAGGTGGCGCTACAGCGACAGTGCCAGTCAGTTCCTCTACGCCACCCCTGAGGGGAACCTGGTGGTCGTGGCGCAGGCTGATGGGGTGGAGACCTACGAGTGCTGGTCTGAGGAGGAGGGTTTCCACCAGCTGTTGGCCAACTACTGTGTGAAAGCCGAGCCTCGGCAAGAAAGCACCACTCTGATCGGTCACTCTCGCACGCCGCACATTGAGCGAGAGGAGACCATCATCCTGCCCGGCGAGTCTCGGAGTTCGGAGCAGGTCAACACCAAGACGTACTGGAACGAGCTGATCGTGGTGTGCGCTCTGCTGGCGTTCTCCCTCGTGGTGTTCTCCTTGTTTGTTATCTACAGAAACAGAGATCACATGAAGTCCATGTTGAAGCACAACGAGTGCCCAAACATGCAGCAGAAGAAGCCGAGGATTGTGGGAAAACCTGCAGAGAGCTTACCCTTGAATGGTAACACCATCCCCGTTTCTACGTCCGATCACAAGGGCTACCAGACGCTAAACGACAACTACATCTGCAGCACACCCACCCACGAGTCGTCGCCGGACAACAGCAAGAGCTTCTCTGAGGCGTCTGACCGGCGACCCCTCAACCTGAAGGAGAGCCACGTAGAATACTCACCCACGTGCCCGCGGCCCAGAGTGAGGCTCGGCTCTGAGATCAAGGACTCTATCGTATGAGAGCACAACGTACACGACAAAAAAAAAGATGCCACCCTGTATCTCTATGAAGATGCAGGCCACAGAGTGAAGGAGAGGAAACCCGACATCCTTCTACATCACAGCACACCTTTTATTTTAGTCATCTTTGTCCTGTGATCAGCGTGGAGGTCATTTCATTTAATCATTTCCACTCCAAAAGCCAGAGGATGGTCTGGTTTACTGCTTAAGGCAGAAAGAGGACGCAGCGTGAGATACTCCAGTTTCAACCAGGATCTGGAGCCGTGGCAGCTGCTGAGAAAGATCCTCACACTTACCGTCTCTGTTGGAGTTATTTTTGTAGACCACTAATGTGCAGGGCTGGGCAGTGCAGGGACAAAGATAATACATGTGTCAGTGTTTATCAAGACTCCCTTTAGATTTTCAAGATTCAACATCTCTTGCACGTCATATCGTTTTTGTTTGGGATAACAAAAACAGCAGAGGATAAATCATTCATACTGCTTCATCACTGAGCCCGATGTCACTCTCATGCTTTGCAGAAGATGGCTGCTACTCCATCACTTCTGTTATCGTTCACACGACAAAGAAGCTACAGCTCCACGACCACCAAGATTTCAGGTTTAGAGTAATATAATAAATACCCTTCATTGTGAAACACACGTCATGGAAGAAAGTCAGAAGAGCATTTGTTCTGGATAAATGTCCTGACTGAAAGATGAAGGTGGAAACAGTACACCGCTCTGACAGATTGAGGACTGCGTCTCTGAGGAAGATGATCGCTAAATGTGGTCACAAACAAAGCTCTAGAGGCCTGGAGACGAACGTTTACCTCCTGAATGTACGTCGTAGTTTAAAGAGAGCTTGTTTCATTCACACCACCACACCACTGAGGATTTAGGACACCTCGAGGACATCTTGGCTCACCTGAGAAAGCCCTTCTGTCCTCCACTGACCTGAAGGGACCGTGATGGGCTCAGAAACAGACACAGGTGTCCTGGAGACCGAGTGGACATCTCTGTTGTGTTACTCAACAGACAACGTCCACTTCTCCGTGTTCAGGGCAGCACCAGAATCATCATGTGCACTGTGCCAAAAAAATACAAAATAACTTGATTGTCTTACTCAAATGCAATAGTGCCATCAAGTCATAACCACTCCAGTGTTTTGTGTTTGCATTGATCACTGTTAAAGAGCACATGGTGATGGAGCCAGGGAGGGGTTTCTCTAAAAGTATACCTGCACTGATGATAAACAAATATAAAGTGCAAAAAAAGGAGTTTCTCGAAGACTGTTATCTCATAATGAACGTTTTTAGGATTGTGTTGAGCGACGTAATTGACTTTCATATTGATTCTGAACTGGGGCCAAAGGATGTGGCATGAAGATTACTTCATAAAAATCTCATCTTGGGCTTACGAAGTCAGAAAATGTCAGAAAATGTTTTATCTGCTGCCTTTAAAAGAGTTATCTGCACTTTTGAGGACAGTACAAAGTTTTGGGGTATTAAAAGCTGAAGAGCCCTCAGAAAATGAAAGAAACATAAAATATTTGTCACTGTAGTTGAGGAATAACACCTGGCTGCCTCTTGTGCCGACTGATGCGACACTAAATCGTGATACAGTTGCACAGAAAAGCCAAATAGCTCAGTACAACCCCCACCAGGTTACATGTCTTACATTCATGGCATTCACCAAACTCAGTTATCGAGGTGACGTTAATGTGAAAGCACAAGTAATCAGGGTCTTGAATACTTACAGGTTTGCACATGTCAGAAAAAAAATGGAGTTTCTTCAAAGAAATGCAACTACTGAGAGACAGAAGGTGTGGCTGCTTTGAAGCAATCAGTTCTAACAGGGACCAGTGCAGCCATGACAAACACTCTCACACCCACTCCTCTTAGACTTTTGAGACTTAACAAGCAGAACTTTCCAAAGATGCAGGAAGCTGA
The DNA here is from genome assembly GCA_008086565.1 of Thalassoma bifasciatum. Lineage (NCBI taxonomy): Eukaryota > Metazoa > Chordata > Actinopteri > Labriformes > Labridae > Thalassoma > Thalassoma bifasciatum. The sequence goes on from RPOG01000018.1 coordinate 750,150, forward strand.
CAGTGCTGTGTAAATCTAAATAAGAAGCATTTGCACAGCACAAGGGAGGATACGGCACCACATGTCTTAGAATACATCACCAATCCACTGTATCGATTAAGTAAACCTACAGTATATATATATTCAAGTGTCATACAGAGTAAACATTTTCTATTTCAAACACTGAGCAGATGACAAATTGAAATGTTTCTGCTACAAGTTGACAAAGTAATTGCACAGCATACTGCGCAACAGTGGTCAGTGTTTCAGTTTTTCCTTTTGTTTTTGTTGTGTATATAAAGTATCTGTGCTTAATATTGAGTGTTTTAAGGGACCTTGTGCAAGATGTGTTGTAGAGATAGTCTTGAAACTAGAGAGTGAACACTGCTGATATTTTGTTTTTTAGTGCTTTACTGCCTATTTCAGCATACATTTCAACTCTGGCACTGAGGAGTGCACATTTCTCCAGCTGGTTGTCAAACAAGCATGTCAAAGTAGGAGGAGCTCTGGTTTATGTTCATGAAGAAGAAAATCAAGATCCTGCGACTAACACCTTCTCTGAGAGTCCGACACTTTTTATCCTGATTTTATAGATGTTAACGCTCCTGTGAGGAATCGGATTTGTGTCACTTTTGGTGACCACCATGGAAAAAGCAGTCTTTGCTGATTTTGTCCTCTACATTTATAATTATTGTTTTTTGATCATGACCTGTAAAATCATAGTTTTGCCTTGGAACATGAGAAAAAAAGGCTGCTTGACACAGACCCTCACCAATAACACTGGGGAACAATTTGAAAAGTTCTTTTTTGAGTTTGATTTTTATGCTGACATAAACTAAAATAGGCATGCTGGTTCCAAAATTGCAGTCAGGTTTTTTTCTAGCATGTCAGAATTCTACAAATTGAATTTTAAGCTGTGGAGAAAAAACTTGACGTGGCAGAAAGAAGTGACTACAATTTTGAAATCAGCATGACAATTCTAGTTTTAATCAGCATAAAAATCTAACTTAACTGAAATTTTTAAAACTTATTCCCCATTGTTTTTTAAGAAAACTGAGATCCCTTAGTTTAAAAACTTGACGTGACAGAGAAAAACTGAGATCAGTTTTGGATTCTGCACCCAAGAATTAGTGAAAAACAGCGGTTAGACCTAACTCAACAAAAATCGTGTCCCCCAGTGTAATCTGACACTGAAAGTAGCTGCGTGGAAATAGTTGCTCTTACATTTAGTGGTCTTGTTTGCTTTTCTCTGTCCCTGAAGAATAATTAGTTGGTTTAAGACTTTGTAACCAGCTAAAAAAAAATTTGGAGGAGCTTTAGATATGAAGTTAATACCAGTCACAGGAGGCTTGGTATCACTTGGCTTTGTCCAACGTTACAACTGCAACTTGTCTCCTTCTTGCAGTTTAAAAAAATGATATAAAAACGTTCTCAATAATTTTCCCAAAGGTCTACTTATTGAATACCATTTGATTAGGTTCAATCAGAGACTGATCCAAAACAAACTGTCAAAATGAGACAAAGTGAAGGATGCAAAAAGCTTTGGTGCCAAGCGTTGTTTACCCGAAACCCAAAGTATCTTTCTGTTGACTCAATGTCCTGCTTTGAGATGCTTGAGACAACCTCACAACATGTTTTTCCAAATGCCTTCAGATGTCAAGTTGCTCTGCCTTTAGCCATGTGCCACATCCTACATTACCCAGCAGTGACCTCGCCAACAGAAACATGGTGGATGGCGTGATTGTAGCCCCTCGTGGGCACACTTAACTCCACAACACAACACGGGTCGACAGTAGATTTACAGATCCATACAAGCCGCTATAAACTTTACCTGCAAACAGTAACACTGGGAGCTGCTCAAAATCTTGTTACTTTCTGCAGTTTTAGCTTGTGCCAGAGGTGAAACATGGAAAACATCTGTATGAACATATTTCAAAGATACTAACCATCTCTAACAGAGAAGATACAGATAAAATCATATTTGACCTTAATAGTTAATAATGCCAAAAAGCTAGATACTGTGTGATAAATGCATATTTAATAACACCATGCTCTTCTAATAACGTGACCACCATAGCAGTGATTGATGCTTCATTTTGAGTGGCTCCTCAGTAATGCAACATACTGTACTGGACATGAATGTAGCCGACAACTATATCATATTTTCTAGAACATCTACTGCAGTCTATTTTCCTAAAACGGCTTAAGTAGGCGATACACGGCGACACCTTTTCAGGATTTGTTAAACTGTCATAGTACAAAGAAACAGCACAGTAGAAGTAAGTAGTGATCTGTGCTGCTCGTTGTAATCCTACAGTAAAACGCCAGCACTGCTCCGAATCGTCCACATGGAGACACAGAGACAGCTTTGCCTCAGCGTAACGAACACCATCAGCTTAGATGACTGAATAATATTAGACAAATGTGGTCTTGCCTGCATGATTTTTTTGATTTTGTTGTGTAAAAATAACATTGTGACCTGTATTTTTTGTATCATTGAGATTGTGACTGTTGTTTTTATTATATTGTACATAAAAAGCACTTTATTTTAATTTTTTAAGATAAATGAATAAAATACATGTTTTGACACATGCATGTGTACGTCCATTTTTTGTTGTTTATTGACAAGTTTAACCCTCTTATGTGTTATTATGAAAACCTGTTCCTTGAGTTTTAACATTTTCTTATGGCCTGACAAAAGTGATTTTTTTCCTAATCTTTTTTTCAGGAAGTTACACCAATATCCACTCCAGAGTATCACATACTCTTGAGCATTCAACCTGAAATAGTATGAAATTGATCTAAAAATGAATTAAATTTTATTTTTTTCTTTGGTTAAGTAACTTCTTGTTATGCTTTGCAAAACATCTTAACACATTTTAGCGTTGTATATTTTAAAGCTTTCTAATCCTCTGATGCCAGTTTGTGACTTACCTTTTGAAAAATCAAATATCTAAAAAAAAAAAAAAAAGAAACTTTTTAATGCCCGAAGAAAACAAAAACACCTAATTAAAAAATCTTGACACAGGATGATACACAGTTTCACCATAGAAATCTCTATAATTAAGAGAAAATGACTTTTAAATGACTGTACACTGCACTGACCACTACACACCAGTTTCAATCATGTTTGATTCACTAAAGAAAATTATCGCACACTTTATAGATGAAAAGTTACAAAATTACCTCATTTATAGGACATTTTCAAATGAAAGGGCATTGCATAGGCATTTGGCAAACAAAACATTATTCATGAAGTAGCTGTATTTTTATACAAATATGTGAATATGTGTAAAAGACATATTGTTTTTCATAGATACCAGTGTCTCTTGAAGTGATGTGATCCAGCTTGAAAAATGTATAATTATACAAACATCAACTTAGTTATGTGAATCAATTATATAAACAAAAAATGTTTAATTACATGTACATTTAAATCATGATTCACAGAAAGCCCCATGAAAATATCAGTGACTCATCAAACTGTGTGTGTGTGTTTTCTTTCCTCTTGGCTGTGGCTGATCTTCATCAGCTTCTTCATTCAGACTTCACTCACTCAGATTAAAGCGGCTGGAAACCAGCTGACTCGAACCCTCCAATCATTTTCAGGCAGGGTCACAGAATAGTCAACCTTTACATGATTTATTTTGTTTGCACGCTGGTCATGGAGACACAGCTCCAGAGGGCAGCCCTGTCATAAACGTCAGCTTTGTGAATCAATATATCCAGTTAATTTTGGATGTTGTGTGTAGCTGCCAGCTGCTGTTAAATGCTGCTTACTGAAAAGGGAGGGATAGAGGATGACACAGGGACTCTGAACTGCTGCTCTGTTTGATCATCGTACAGAACAGGTTAAAACCGGTTTATATTCAGTCTGTCTGATTTGATTTAGCCATGTCACAGCTGAATATAAAGGAGCAGGTTGTGATAAAACAGGTTTCTTAACCAGTTCTTTTGAAGCCCATTTTTTCACAATGGGTCCAATGAGATCAACAGTTCTTTTATAGATTTATCTCTTTGTTTGGTTTTACCTGTTGACCACAGCAGCTGCAAAGCTTGAGTCTTCACACACTTTCGCCCAGTATGTCAAGAACAGGATACCTCTACGACTTTGTTTTTTCATTTCTTTGTTTGTTTTCTTGCTTTAATTTAAATGTCACATTTATTTACATTTCTTTTGTGTCAAACTAGAAAACAACTTCACCCATTTCAGTCATTTAGGAAATTCAAATGTTTTTGTGACAACGCTGAGACTACGTCCTCGTTTTATAAAGCTTATTTGTTGAGCTAAGACAGAGTCAGAAACGTTCAGAGTTGCTCTTGTGAAACAGTGAAACAGCACACAGGATTATTTTGTCTTTATGATACTGTAGTGTGAGCAGTCACTGTAGGTATGATAAGAAATGACAAGAGGAGTGGAGTGAATAAATGTCACTTGTTTAGGTTTATACACAAACACAAATCTGATGCCACTCATGTCTAAGTCAGTGCTCCAGGTGAACCCTCCCGTCTAAAAAGTCTGAACACACTCCTCATCAGAGTGTATTAGAGAAACTCCTTTCATTTATTCATTTATGATGATAGGCATGTCCAGACTGATTCAGGTCAGTTTTATGTGGAGCCTCAGACTTAAACCCAGCGTGCTGCAGGAAACTCTGCTGGGATGGGTCAGTGTACGTGAATAAATCTCTCCTTATTGATGTCCTAACGCCCCTGCTGAGACACAGATCAGCTGCCAGCAGGAGTAACAGGCTTCTTCCCTCACAGACCTCCTGTGTGTGTGTGTCTTATAGCCGTCCTGGTCACAAGGTCAGTCAGTTGTGATGAAGACCTGTGATCAAGCATCTTTCTGCAGAGTGACTCAGGGTTTATAAAACTAAGACACGTCTCTGTTTGTGGCCTTTATGCTGCACTTTACACTCATGTCCATCTCTGTCCGTCTTCCTGTTTCTCCAAATCATCCTTAATCTCAAAGTCCTCTCTCTTTTCACTGCTCTGTGACAGATTCAATTTACTTTCAACACCAGCCGCTCATCTGCTGCCACCGCCCATTTGATGAAGAGCAAAGACGGTAATTTGCTATTCATTATTAACAAATCACTGTGCTGTGAAAAGTGCCTTTTGTTTGCCTCAGCCTTGAAAACAATTACAGTCAGCATGCGTCTCAGCTGTGATTGCATTGCATATTTCATGGCAACGCTTCGTTGATGGTGTAATTGAAAAGCAGATTTAGTTTTTCACAGTCAATGAAAGAAGCTGCAGCTCTTTTGAATCAGTTCAACGCAGCTCTCAAGGTCACACACCATTTCATGTCTTTTCAAACTTAATTGTTGATGATTTTAAATGGATGGTTCATCTCATAATAACACAAAACATATCACAATAAAAAAGGGTCATCCAGAAATATCATCCACAAGTCTAGTATCTAACAACTGAGTTAGTTTGGTTCAAACTTCAAGTTAGAACATCAGTTTGTTGGCATGCTGAAATTAAATGAAGCAGATGAAGGAGTTAAATATTTGAGATGTGTGACCAGACATCCTCCTTTACCCGAACATGTCCTCCACTGTGGTGGTAGAATTATGACAGAAGTGTCATGAGATTTTATAAAATTCCCAAAACTGTCTGGGTTTTCCTCAGTTTGTTCTACAAATCATAAATATTTATAATAAAGTGCTACACTGGCATTTTTCTGAGGCACCAACCTGTCAAGATGTTGAGCGTAAGCAAAGGCATGGCCTGCACTGCTAAAATTTAGAGATAAGTCAAAGTTATGGGATGAAAAGTCAAAATTTTTAGATAAACAAAATTCAAAATTCTGAGATTATTGAATAAAAAAAAATTGAGATATAAATTCAAGTTGTAAGTTAATTAAGTCAAAAAAATTTTAGATGAAAAGTCATTTTTATGTAATGGTAGATTTTTGAAACAAAGTCAAACTTATAAGAAAATAAGTCACAATTTTTTGATAAGGCAAATTTTTGAGATTCAAAGTTTTTTATTTATTTATTTATTTTGCTCTTTATTTCATAAATTTGACTGTTATCCCCAAATTTTGACTGAACGTGGGTTGAAAAAAATATTTCATCACAGCCAGATTTCATCTATATATTTATAACTGGCAGAAATGGGCTTCTTTGTTGACGTTGTAGAAAATTTTCACCTCAAACAGAATATGAGTGTTTTGATTAAATGAATGGGTTTAGAGACAACTTCGTCATCTTTGATTATCTCTTTTTTTTTCTTTCTTATCAGTATTTCCCAGATGCTGAGTAGAGGTTCCTCTTTTGGGGTTTTTTGAATATGGTCACCCTGTGTTTGAGGACATTGGAAATGTTGGATTGTCGTTTCTACCCTGGTATTTGTGTAGTAAGTGTAAAGCCAATACAAACTGTGGAGCAGCCTTGCTAAGACAAGTTTTGGTCAGTGATTGAAAATAAGGCAACACTGAAACAAGTCTCACTACCAGCACATCTAAAGCAAACCAAACCAATTAGCTGTAGAAACTTCCACTTCCTGTTTCACTGCAGGACTATGTTATGAACTTTACTTACTTTGTCAGGATCATTAATTTCCTACGAGTCAAGTTTCTCAAGGGCTAAGAAATGAAAAGTACTTTTTTTTCTGGTGAGGAAACTTCTCTCTCTCATAAAATGATCCTTTGTGAAGCCAAACTGGATGTAAAAGCTCAAAAATATACCTATGATGAAACTAAGAAATATGCTAAATCTTGGCTCTTTGCTTCATTTTCTCTGTGTAAAATCATTTACAGCTTTTCTGTGAACAAAAAGACTGAAATTTCCAAATTGCCGTCATGTTGAGCATTCATGCATGCCAGGGTCAAGAGATTCAAGATCATTAAAAAAGAACGGAGGCAGAGGAACAATCGAGGCAGCGTTCAGTAACTGTGTTTTTTTACTGACAGTATTTTAGATCAAAGTAGAATAAAAAAGAAGGTGAAGGCTTTTTAAAGGGTAAAAGATTAAAAAGATGGCATACCAACCTGAAAAATTAACTCACTTTTGGAAAAGAAAATCCTCCCATTTTCAGTTTGATGTCAGCAGTGTTTTCAGTGTTTTTAGTGTTTATTTCTGTTATTTTATTTTTTAAAATTGCATTATTTATTATTGTATTTCTTACTGTTTTCTTTCCTTTTTCCTTTTTCTTGATTTTCGTTTGCCATGTTTGAAATAAATAAATAAATAAATTCAATAAAAGCAGCCAGGTCAGGCTCACATTTAAGGTTCTGTTTTATTACATTTTAACAGTTCTGTTCATCAGTACCTGGGGACTGACGAGACTAATTGCTGTAAATTCAAACGTGAAATGTTTTCCCATTTGTTGCTCAATGGAAAATATCAAAAGCTTGACACTTTAAGGTCTCATTTCTGTGTTTTTGTGTCATGGAGCCTCGAAATGTGCAACAACTGACAAACTGGGACAGTTCAACAACCACAACACTCCTGCTGCTGCTGAACCATGTTGTTACAGCCACAGCAGATTTTAATTCAAAAACAGTTTCAGTGGTTGCATTACTGGTCTGTTGTGTGCATTAATGTTTTCACATGCTGACTTTTAATTGTGTGCTGATATTTAAGTTCTCCTTATCTATCACAAGTGGAGATCCAGAAAAGGTCAAGTCTTTTTAAATATTTTTCAGGTCACCTTCAAAACGGAGAGATAATTTTCCAACTGCATTTTGTTAGTTTCATCATTTGATGCTTTGTCATTTGATTTTTTCCCAGTGGAAAACAGGTATAAATTAAGCCGAGAGCTGACTGAGTGCTTCGCTCTCTGAAACATGAGCAGTACCTGTCTGTGTCTGTTTTTATCAACCGCATGATGAGCATGATAATCGCTCACTTCTTCAAAGGAAAGTCTTGCATACACCATCTGTCAGTGTGGAGTTATGCTGCATCAAGCTTGAACATTTTTAACTCTTGTTGCAGAGATATATCAAGTCAGGAATTTGATAAATACGGTGATTAAAAAAATTAGGATATATTGTTATTTCAACAGCTAGCTGTATATGAAGATTGTGTCCTTACAGAAACTACCAAGTACTCTCACATTAAGGCGGCTTTATTTTGTTTATAGAGCACATGAACTCCAAATCAATTGTTGCATCGTTTTACTGACCTTTGAGTTTAAGGAGGTTAAATCTCTGGGCCACGGACGTGCTACAAAGCAGCTCTAAAGCATAGAGTATTTCTGAAGTGCACCTGTATAAATAAGGTTGACTTCACTTTGATTAAAGAGTAAAAGTCATCTTTGATGCTGAAGATTCTGAAGACAAAATTGACATATGTTTAGCCGAGCAGATACAGTACATTAATGTAAACTCTCCCTCTAATTTGTGCTTTTACACTGGACCACAAAACTACATTTACCCAGCCCCTCACTATCTCCACAAATTCAGCAGAGAAGCCATAAAGAGATGAAGCCTCCACTCTGAATTCGATTAGATGAGCTGACTGCATCTTTTCTTTGCGTTCTGTGTCTCCTATTACCACTGAGCTCCTCTCTTCTCCTCTGTTTAAAGAAAACTTGCCAGAACCCACAGCCGGTCTGTTGAGCCTTATGCTTGAATTTAAGTGAGATCTGCCCAAAGCTGGGAGCAGAGTAACATGGATGATAGTGGATATGGTTTGGATTTTCTCAATTTTAGGCATCTTGCTGATTCTGCATTTGTTCCTCATCACTATTCAGCTCTTTGGCTGCCTCTCCTGTTATCCTCCTGTTATCTGAGACGGGAACAAAGCTACACTGGTGAGTTAATTATACGCCCTGAAATCTGAGAACTGGGGCTACAAACTCACTGGATTTCAGATTTTATTGACTATAAACAGGCTCAAATGTGCACTTGCTTTGCCACTGTTGATAGTCAGAAATTTGCACTAAGAGCCAATATTAGAGAACCATTGCCATTTAAGGGCAGTGTTTGCCTCATGAGTAACTAATCTCCTGTTTATCGAAAGCCACTTTTTTCGCACCCAAAATAAAGCAGATGAATATTTTACTTCCACACTGTTCATTCTTCTACGTAGCATAAACAAAGAAAACATTTTACACACATCATCCTTAAATGTCTACTTCATAGTGCAGACGGATGAAAAGCTCATTTATGATACTTTCAGATCTGTTTCAGATATAACTTTGTGTGTGCTGCCATCTAGTGGTCAGACTGTAACTGCAGTATCTCTCCATCCTCTGGCACATTTTCATTACCATAAATTTGGCAGACTCCAGTGTTACACAACACACACAGACCACAGATGTATCCTTTCCTTATTTACAAATTATGTGGGTGGGCTGTTATATCTAGTGTTATCTATGAACAATAGGACTCCTATACACAAATACTCTGCTACTAATGTTCATTTGTAAAAAAAAAAAAAAAAAAAATTCAGAATGCATTTGGATGGGACTTTGACTAGAGAGAAGAGATACCAACCGAAAGTACAACAATATTTAGTTGTACTTGTTCACAATTTACATTCAGTGATCTCATGCTCTTATTTTTCAACAGTTTCTTCTCAAGAAATCATTGCCGACTTTGACAGGCGGGTAAATGTTCAAATTAGTCTCCTCTCTCTGCAGTACAATAATCTTTCAGTAATGATGTTATTTATTCAGCACTTTTTGATGCAGGTAATAAAGTATTTCACAGTGGTCAACAAAACTGGTAAAAATGCGAAGCAACAAACTGAACAAAAACCAATAAGAAAGGGGAAAACAGTAAAATAAATCTGTAAAAAGATTTACAAAATTGAATGAGATTCTTTGATTTCATCTCATTCAATTTTGAACAGAATCAAAGAATCTGTGTTTTGTGTAATACAAGTCTTAACTAGCAAATTAAGTTAAAAAACAAAAAGACTGTGCAGCTCTTATCTCCTCTGGCAGGCACTTCTTTGATCAATTGTAAAAAAAAAAAAAAAAAACAACAAATGCAATGTAATTAAAAACTTTGGTAACTAGGGGGTACACATCAAATGAGATGTCTCATCAACTGCTCTCATGATACATTTATTAAACTGCAAGGGGACTTTAAGGACACACTGTACTACAATTCAAGTTAAAAGCCTAAGTCTCAAAGTACTGCACTTTCTGTCATAACAAATTGCATCAGAATGTGATAATGTTAGAAAAATGTTTTAAGATGAAACTACAAATAGAGCTTTTGTGAAAAATATGAAAAATAAAAAGTGTTATACGGACACATCCAGAATGACTCAGACAAGCATGAACTAAAAAGATACACTTTATTTGAAACCAGCAGGGGACATTTTTGTACAAAAATACACAACTGTTACACAGATGTTTGTGTCAAGAATTGTTCATCTCTCTTCTGCTGCTGCTTACACCACTGACGCTCCTCTGCATGCAGCACCAACGTGGGACAACCGCTAACTTGCTCAGACATAGTTTTACCAAGTAAAATAACAAATCCAACAAGCAATGTCATTTGCCAAAGGGAAGAATGTAGGATCCCAGATTCTTGAGTCTGGACAAAAATGACAGATCCAATCTCATAAATATCTGGAAGAATGCTGCACATGGGATGTTTTCGAAACACTGGGCTGAATGAGTCTCGGATATCATTCTTCACTTGGACGCAGCCGGAGTGCTTCCCTTCCCTCCGTCTGCCTTTTTCTGCTTTTGTTGCATGATCTCAGCATCTCTGGGGGAGATTAGACAAAAAAAGAAGCAGGGACAGAGTTAAGTTATAAAACATCTGCAAAGTTAAAGTTCATGTGTACAAATGGTATGCCTCTTTTTTCAAGCACGGTCATTTTTTTTGTAAAGTGATGAAAATGTTCTTTGTGTGCCACACAGGAAATGTTAAAGCTTTCTAGTGTGCTAATAAACACCGAGTTCAAGTTTTCTGTTCCTTCTCAAATGTATAAACCTAAAGCTGAAGTTTGTGTGCATAACCATCTTGCAAACTGTTGCGTACCTTTGCTTGCGAGCAGCAGCAGACAGCCCATCATCGCTCCTCTTCCCTTTCCCCTGTTCATTCTGCTTCTTAGCAGCCTTCTGGCGTGCAAGCTCACGTTGGTTTCCTCCTGAATGTCATACAACAAAACAAACTATTAGAGCATGTGAGGATCCAGTGAGCAACACTAAAGGCATGCGAGCTACACCCACAAACACAAGAGAAACAGCTCTGTTAAATTATTCTGTAAATACAGAGCTAAACAAAGACCAGGAAGTAACAGAAGCTTTGACGCAGTTTGATGCTCTTTTACCTGTACGCCTGGAAACAGACAGTGTTTACATGTTTAAGTACAATAAATAACAGTGTTGCAGATCATGGCAGCAGCCGACGTGGCAGAGCGGCGCTCAACAGCCACAACAACAGCACAAAACCACGGTCTTCAATCATTAGACGGAGACGCGTTAATCAAAACAACAAAGGCAGGGATAAGTAAAATGACAGCCGTTACGAGTATGAATTGCGATTTCACAAATTTTTAACTACAGACGGTGATAATTGTCTGCTATCCAGGCATTTGTACTGAGCACAGGCTGCGGCTAACAGCTGGGCAACAACACTGGCCTATTGCTGTTGGCTAATGTGCTAAACGTTTACTGTGACCCACATTTATTATTTCACTTGTCAAATTCCTGTAGCAGCTCTATTACACGCAACTGAAATGGCTGAGAAAAGTATCAACTCGGATGAAGGTAGAAGAGTGTTTGCAAGACACAAAAACATTATGTAGGTTGGGCGACTCCAGGAATTAGACGGAACCCGATGTCGTCGCTAGCGAATACGGAAATTCGTCCCGTAAAAACCGACCAATGTAAGCGCGTGAACGCTTCACAGCTGCAGAAATACCCACTGGTCATTGTAGTAATCGTCGCTTCTCTCGTCCAAATGTGCTCAGCCGCGGGGCCGTGGGTTCCCCTCTCGTCTCTCCAGTCGCCGCTTCTGCTCTCGAGACGCCTCACTGTGGCTCACAGGTATACGCGAGACTTCCGCGCGAGACCCAGAACATTCCGTCAATCCCATGAACTGCGCATGCGCCAAATAATTAGCAGATTCAGAATTAATCATACCTAACATTTTAATTTAAAAAAAAAAATCAACTACATAAAGTCCGTTACAAGGTATTGTAACATTAATTTTGAGCACAAATCACAATATTTTACTCTGAATCTTAAAATATAAAATAAGTTGAATTATTGTAACGGAGAGAGCTGGTATGTTCAGGTTGGTCCTGAACCTGAAAAGGTGATTCACACCTGGAACCAAAAGAAGCTGGTTCCACCTCGAGAACCATGACGTCATCGACGGGCGTGTTGTATATTGTATTGATAAAAAGAGCAGGTCCTTCAGGGAGTTGAGGAAAATGGAGAAGAAGATAGAGGATCGAGTCAAAAACTTTATTGTTATCTCGTTCAGAAAATTCTATTTGTTAGAGACATGTTTGTTTTTCTGTTGTTCTTGTTTACATTTACACCAATTAGGACATAAAAGTTTTGAGTTTTAAAGCAGACATTTGCTGGCTGTTTTTATTGTGATTGTTTTGAAAAAAGGCATTGAAAAAGCATGTTGATATTAAAACACTTTCCCAAAAAACAATTAGATGGCACTTCTCTCGCAGTTGTTTTTTTTAAAAGCAGTGCACATTTACTAAAACAGCTGGATGTAGATTGAGTGGAAATAAAAGTTATGTATTCATGTTTTTAATTGGACAAGAGTTAAAACTACATAAATACCAACTCTGCTATTATGCCAATGCGTTGTTTATTTTTGCTTGCGTAGCAGATTAACGCTCTCCCTCTTTCATTTTCCTTAAATTGGTTTGAACATGGGTTGGTTCACCTGAAGGCACTGAGGTTCTGAGATTCCAGAACCAGAACTGCTCTGACGTGTCACTTCTCTGGGACAGCTTCAGGAAATAGACCAATGTGTCTGCTTTTACAAGCAAAACCAAAAGCAGTTAATGCAGCGACCTTGTTTGGAAGAAGGTGACCAGGATCACTGGAAAAATTGGTACAGCTATAAACAGAAAATTGACTTACAAAAAAAGGAACACAAATTTCATATTCCTTTTTTTAATTTGTTATAAGGGTATACATTTTAAATGCATTTTATATTATTATATATCATATTCTTTAAAGTTTACTGCCTCACTCTGTTCATCTGAATCCTCCCTGAAATGGTATTAACAGACTCTCAGACAAAGTTGAACACACAAATCAGGAGGCTGCTGCCTTTACCAGAAAGTGTTAAATATAGCACCTTTTTGATACTAACTATGAGCAAACTATCAGATTGAATGTGGTTTATCAGGTCAGGTCACCGCTCCCTCTCTCTAATTCACTCAACCACTCACACTGCACATCACTCTGCCTGACCCTGATAACAACAGGTGAGATGACAAAGCAGGTGCTCAAACTGTGTGAGTTGTTGAATGTAATGTGGTGAAACATATAAGTGGATGCTCATTTAGACCTATTAGTAATGTGATTGGGCGTGGACAGGCCACATAGACTTCACTGAAAGGCTCAAATATTGATATAGCAATATATTATTTACCTTCGGATATGAATATTGCACATCATATTGCAATGACGATACTAAAACTGTATATTGTGCAGCCCTCATGTTAATATGATGAAACTAAACAGTAGCGCATACATATGGCCTTTAGTCAGAGTAAACTGACATGTCTATCAGCACCGGTTCATGGGTACACTGACAAAATCAACAATAAAGGTGATAAACACACTGTGAAGACATTTAATGATTTATATAAACAAACTTCTACATCAGTCCTTTCCTATCTTGACCTTAAAAATTTCTCAGACTAACCCCCATAATGTTTGATTTGACTAGACTATTTAAATATATTAAATTTCATCTTTAAGCGGATGGTATTCTTTGTGTGTTGCAAATTTACTTATTTTAAAAAACGCTCTATTCAATCTTAAAAGCTGTACAAAAAAAGCACATCCAGCAGAGGGAACTATGTTCTCATCTTTAGTTTGCCCTTTGCTCGTGAAAAGTGATTATGGGCTAAGAGTTGTACTTAAAACAGCCAGCAGGTGGCAGACTTTGTTTGCATAATTAGACCTCATAGCTGTTACCACACTACTGAGACCCAGTCAGGTATTTTAACAGGAAAGCCACTGATGGATTCAACAGGAGGCTTTTAGAGTAACCTAATACAACAGATTAATTATTTTAAAAAATACATAAGTGGTGCATCAGACCAAGTCATATAATGCACACAGTATAATCAACAACAGTAAGTGGTTTTAGTTCTTAAATGTCTTAAATAGTTTGAACATTTTATAACAACCACAGGATTTAATTTACCAGTCTGATATAAAAAACACTAAACAAAAAAAACCCTGATTCTTCAGATGACAAGGGATTACCGCCCAGCTATGGTTTGAAGTGCAAAATGGAATCTATTTAATGTCAATTTAGAGTTTTATTTCTGTTTTCAGCAATGAGAACCACATCATGTTTTCCTTGTAGATGTGGAGGAGTGATTTTATTGACTGTCTCGCTGTTATTTAAGCTAAATAAATGAGTCATGTCTGCCCCAAACTGAACTCCTACCCACACACTACAACTGTTAATCTAATAAGACAACTTAGTGCTTGACCTGTGTGTGTGTGTGTGTGTGTGTGTGTGTGTGTGTGTGTGTGTGTGTGTGTATGTGTGTGTGTGTGCGCGCGCGCGCCACATGCACTAGACCTGACATAAAAGTGAGGACAGCTTCAGAAGAATTTGAGAAAATCATACTTCATAAAAATCAACTGTCACATTGCCAAAATAACAAGGACTTTACAATCTACATACTTTGTGGAGGTAGAAATCTTGAAATATGAGAGCAGCAGCAGCAGAAGAAGTGAGCGTGTTGGAGCAGAATAAAGACAGGGCTGGGTTTCTTGCCGAAAGACAAATACAGTATTTTAAGGACATATAATTACTGTTTGAATACAATGAGCCATCAAACTACAGCTGTGATTGTCTCGCTAACAGTCTATTTGGGTAAAGAGTAAGCTCTTTATGGTATTTAATTATATGCCCTAAATTTGCTTTGCTCTGCTGCACTCCATGAGCATTTTTGACCAATGTTAGGCAAAAATAATACTTAAACAGATAAAAGTAAAGCGCTTTTGTCAAGTTATGTCATCAAAGTGAACAAAAATATTTATTTCTGTGTAAGTTTCACCAAAGGGAACCAATGCTGTGTGCTTTTGTCCCACCAAGCACCTAGAAAAGCAACAACAAAGTAAACATTTTGGTAGTCTTAATAAGTTAGAAAGTTTCGTAAAAGCACAAAAAAACTGTGAAAATTGACATTCAGCCTGATACTAGATTTTTGCACATTTTTTACATATATTTTACACATTTCATTCACTGAGACCATTTTCCCCTGTTGAACAAGGTGTAAGGAGATAGGACAGACAGAAGTGAGACTCTGCAATGGCCAAAATGAAATGTTACCGTACCAAGGATGGAGGCAGAGGACATTGTAAATAAAAGAATGATAAGAATGAAAAGAATATCCAAAACAAAAATCAATTTCAAGACATTTCCATTGGTATGGAGCGTGTGTAAATAAGGCTCTGGTTATTTGATACCCATTAACATTTAATAATGTAGCAGATACAATACAATTAATTTCTAAACCAAATGCAGCTAAGTATGTATTTCTGTGTATCCTAATAGAAAACATGGGTATCACATTAATGCACGAGTAGCTTCAGGCCTTGTTAGTTTATGCCTGTTGCGTGCCGCACTTTGAGGACTTTACCAGTGTGTAGAACAGCATGTCAAACACTGTGGTCAGTTTATTGGGCTGGTGGCGACACGGGACAGCCCAGGATGTCTGCCTCTGATTTGTTTTCCTCACAGCTGCTTTCAGTCCTGCTTCAAGTGAACTATTTTTGTCTCCAGGCGCAATTATCACCACCTGGCAATTTTGACAATGTTGACTGCTTCTGCGTCCACAAACCTTCATGTGTAAATGTTGTCCTTGTGTGACTGCAGCCACAGCCAACACCTTTCATGTCACATCTTTAGTTTGATTTCACTGAGACAGAAAGGAAAGAATCTGTTTTTCTTTAATTTCATACTCAAGTTGACGAGGGAACGTTGGACAAACAGTGAGAGTCCCTGCCCTCTCATTGCCTCTAAGCATTTTTCCATATTGAATACTTGTTGCCAGACAGCTTTCACGCAGTCACCTGAAGGTAAACAGTTAGATTTTGACCTACAGCTTGAATCATTGGGGTTGTTAAATAAATTTCTGATAAAATGTGTCACGTTTCTCATCAACAAAAATGTTTGAAACTAGTGGAATATTTAAGTTCCTTATTGCCCAAAATCTCTACTGTACTATGTTTGTTTGGGTTGTAGAGATTGTCAGTAATGTGTGTTTACTGAAAGATGGAGTGCATATGGTAAGGTGGAAGAACAAGATAACTACCATAAATTTCGTCAACACTCACCACCACAATCTTCATGCAGAGGCTCCACTGCTATCTGTTTATAGCAGTGTTTACTAGATCATGAAGTGGTGAGCGTGATGATGTGTAGCAGTATAAACTTGGTGTGACAAGCCTGACATATGGTGCATTCCTCTTTGTCTCATTTCACCGCTGTCATCCATCACACTGCCACAGTCCTGCCTGCTGTCACCAGTGATTGATGGGACTCGCTGATTCCATCCTCTACGCTGCCTTAATGTCCCTCGTGTTTGAGCTAATTTTGACTTGAGTCTATGAAATTATTATGTTACACATGCTGTACTGCATGCTGCCCATCATGTATTTTCTTCTCATTCCTTGAATAACTTGAAAAACCCATCGGGATATGTTTATAGGAATGTAGAGTGAAAACTTCTTGTTTTTTGTTTAATGTCACTGTTTTGATATAAATCTGTAATTTGTGTTGGTTTGAGCTGTTAACTGTGCTTCAAACAAACTTGTGATTTTTAAAATGTTTGAACCTTTTGTGATCTTATTTTAATGATCAGTGTTTTTTTTATTTCATTTTAATCTGTTTCTTGTCTGGTTGCAAATTTCTGCAACTGTGACAGCTTATGATACAAAATATCATTACCTAGAGAGCAATAATCTAACAATTGTAAATATTTAGCATTTTATGTCATGTCATATGACACCATGTCATAGAGTTAATGCTGTAACAGGGACACATCACAGCATTGTGGTGTGAGAAGCGTTTTTTCTGTGCCCAGCATTTCTTGAGTGCTACTTTAAGTCTTTATTAAGGTCTTAAAACTTAGAAAGAAAGTTTTCTCTATGTTAAGACAAAAATGTACCAAACTTCTTTGAGTTTTAGAGTAATCCCAAATAAATGTTGTTGGGGTTTTTTTTTTGTCCAGAAAATAAAACAAAGTACAGCTCTCTGAGTATCATCCTCTTTATTATGAAACACAGTGATTCATTTCACCTGTGCTTTTGTCCTCCTCAGCTCTGAACATAAAGCTTTCAACAATAAAAACACAGAGCATTGTAGAAAAACAGTATGAAAATGGGCTAATGTGTCACATTGTTGGGAAAGTAGGACATACCTGTATGGTGTCAGCTTCTCTTATAAAATGAGGGATGTTCTTCATAATATAGAGACTGGCTTTTTCCGGATGCACAGGTCGAGGTGAATAGTTCACTGATGGTGAGGAAGTTTGTCTAAAAACTTGTGCATTTGAGGAATGCTGTGATATTACTTTAAATTTGGAGCAGAGAAATTTTGGGAGAAAGTTTGTTTTACAGGTTGAAATGTGGAGGAGAAATGTATTTTCACCCTGGTTTCACTTAAAAGGTGTTTTTGAATGATCTAATGTTTCACCTTTTGTTTTAGGTTTGTCCACTGTGCCTGAAGGAAACCACTTGATCAAAAGTTATCTGGGGACAAATGAAGGCATATGAGTGTTGAGCTAAAATCTTCTGGAGTGCAGATGTTGCACCTGTTGACCTCCTGCATGGAAACTCAAAGAACAATCCAGCAAGGGTGAAGACTGGGGGGGTTTAAATATTTTTTCGCCTTTTGAAAGCACAGAGACAGATTTATTGATTTTATGATTCATACGAGTCAAGGCAGGTGAGAGACATTTAGGGACGTACTTTATAAAACACCCTGCAAAAGAAATAGTCTTGCATACGTCATCACAGGTTAAAGATAAAGGTTGTTGCAGGGTTTTGAAGTTTTTGTTGATTTCACCCAGTACTAGCGGAGATTGTATTTCATGGCAGAAAACCTAAACTCTCTTGCTTTTAACAGTGAAATGTAATAATAATAATCAAGCTGACCATTCACTGCAGAAAAAGTTAAAGAGTTTGAAGTGGTTTAAAGTGTCTTAATGGTTGTCCTCACTACAATTGCAGGATTATAAAACTACAATACTGAAGTTGTCAGTCTTGTTTGTCATCATGATCATCCTCGTAGATCTCATTTCCACTTGTGCTCTTTTGGTGCCAGTGTCAGTGCTAAGTTGGCTCTTTTTCCTGTTCTTCTTATAGGAACTGGTTTGGTTGGAGCCAAGCTGGAGCCACGTCATTGCTTCACCACAAAACCTCTCTACGTCACCGCATTCATTTTTTTCATTTGGGTTGGCGACTGCGATCACTGGGGGTGGGGGTAACACTGTTTACAGTGTTGCTATCTTTATAAAATGGCCCTGGAAGTGCTTTAAAATATAAGAGATTTATTTCTACGTTTCTTGTAGTGGTTTGCTCGTCAATGTCTGTATGTGTTTGTGTGCATCGGGGCGTAACTCTGCAGTGCGTGATACAGAGAGCAGGGGAGAGATATGAACACAAGGCAGAAATGATCCCGTCATGTAAATAAGATTAACAACAAAAATCTTTTAGGTCTGTTAAATAAAAGATAAGGTATAGACTTGATCCATGAAAGAAGTAATACATTGCTGCATTCAATTTCAACAACATTTCAAGTTTTGAATGAGGAAACGCCGACAAAATGATGAACAACCCGCTCAGCAGCTTCTCTTACAGAAGTGGCTGTTTGCCACAGCTGATTGTCGGTCACGTAACCTTGCCCTCCGCCCCTGAGTAGTCGGTGCTTTAACTTGGCGCAGCAAAGAGTTAGTGCCTGCCAAGAACCATATTTTGCTTTGTCAGAGGAAACACAAAGAACTAGGTCAGGCACTGGCCTGAAATTAGCACTGGCACCATTTACCAAATGCTTTGACTAAAGGTGCTTTACAACTGCAGGACTATGGGACTTATGTCAGTTTGGACAGCAGGAACTAAGGTCTACGTTTAATTCCAGGATAGTTAATCTCCCTCTGAAAAATCCCCTGTTCAAGGGGTGGCTCTCTTCAAAGGTTCAGGAGTTTTGGGGGCCAGGGTCTGCAGGCTGAACATTTCTGACTGTTGGTGGAGTACCAGAAGTATTTTTTTTTTAACTTGCCATCCACAGTTATCTTAGACATAATTGTAGCTCACTTGATTTAATGAGTCCCCAACATTTGTGCTAATTTCAGCAGGACAGCACGATCTGAAACCAATTTAAGACCCTTTATCCTGATGTCAAATGCACAGAGAACCTAAAAATGTCATTGGTTCCTCAGGAAAGTTCCTGCAATGAAAAAGACACTCAAAATACTTTTCCAAATGACACTTGGTACAGAGGCATTTGCAACACAACAGTTGTACTTTTTAAATGCACACATTCAAACACTGTCTCCTGATTTTTTTTTTGGCCTGATTGAGACCACTTGTAGCCTGTAACAGAATGACGCAGTGTGATAAGTTAACAATAAGCATTTATGGTTTTGTTTAGCCCGTGCTGCCAGTGAGCTGTGTAAAAAACACGCCTCTGTCTCTTTATAATAATGAAATGATATCATGACTTAGACCATGTGTTTTGAAATGGTTGCCAACGTAACAGCCATTTCTAAGCAAAAGTATGATATAAGAGGGGGTGCAGATAACAGCGGATGGTGTGTGTGATCGTACCAAGTGTCTATGACAAGTCTGACAGGTTTTAGAAATGGTATAATTACACCATAGCTACAGCGAGCGCAGACAGTCATTTACATTCTCTGGTGTCTACATGTCATTCACATCCCCTTCAATTCTACAAACACATTTTCTCACATCATCTGCATACCATTTTCCATACTCTCTGTCTCATCGTCCTCCTGACGTACATGAGCTCATCACTGTCTCCAGGTTGACTCATCTTTGAATGGCTCCAGCGACAGACGATGTGACTGTCGGCTCCCCTCTCTGCATGTAAAGTACAGAGAATTATTCCATCTCTGTGAAAGCTGGAGGATGTGCAGTGCTGTCTCACTGAAGACGCTCTGTATGCATGAGGTGTTACCCACTCCGCCGAGCTCATTCGCGAGTCCTTCACAACAAATATTTTAATGGTCTCACCAGAACTCAGCTTGTGCTGTGAAACACATGATGGGTTTAAGGAGAAATCAGGACACCTGTCTGATGGCAGATAATATTCATCTTTGAGCTAAACCAAAAAGCTTTATGATGCTTTACAGAGCTCTGAAAGAATCATTTTCATGTTGTTAAAGATCTCGGTCCACTGCGCTGAATAGTTGAATTTACAGCATCATACGTGCAGTTAGTCATGAATACAGAGAAATACAGATTATTAAAGCAACTACCCAACCGTATGTTTTTCGCAACTCTGGGATTATATTTGTGATTATTAATTAATCTTATTTAGTTTCAGCCAGATCTCTCACATCTTCTTATGTTTCTCCAAATGTTTTCCCCATGTTTACCACACAAGCTCCAGAAAGAGTTTTCTATCAAACATAAGAAGTTACTGCATCTGGAAATTGAAATAGAAAGCTCTCTGTTTACAATATTAAATCCTAAATCAAGATTGGCTTTGTCTTTTTGAGCAGTGTCAACAGGCTGGAAGCTTCTACAATGTTAAATGTAACTTATTGTTTCAACGTAAAATATGATGCAAAGGACTGCCTTAAACTTTTATGACAGGTTAAAAAGAAAAACATTGTTCCAGCATCAACCAACACAAGTTTTCTAGATTGAATGACATGTCTTGTGTCAATCTTTGTCCTAGTTTGGTTCATTTAAACTTGTTAGTTAACTTAACGTCTCTAAGAAGTTTTGAGTGAAACTTGAAAGCTGCAGCTTTACTAAACAGCTGGGTGGGACTTATGTGATTGTCAAGTTGACATGCATGACTGATTTAATTTAACATAGATTTTCAAGTTGAAATACATTTTGTATTTGAGACTATAATAACAAATAGGTGTGATCGCAACAACTTCAATGACCTTTAGTCGTGTTGATATAGAATCAAATACAAGAATAACAAATGTGCAAAATCACATTTACGTTGTACACTCTATAATAAGGGACATTGTTTCTTTCGAACAGATTTAAATTTACAGATTCTGTGCATTTCCCTTTTCAAAGTCAAAAACTACGTTCAGAGAAGACTTGATCATGTATCATGAATTTAGTTGACCAACTACACTGAGAAATACTTTTTTATAAATGTTACATGAAAATGAAAAACCATGTCATTTCTGATGGGCAAACATGTCTCATCCCTTCATGAGATCGGTCACAAAAAAGGAAAAATACACTTAGACTGGCAAAAGTGACAAAAAAGTGATGGCTTTTTTTATTGAGATTCTTTTCACTCAAACGATACTGACACTCATACCACATGAAACCTTGCTGTATTATCTTTCCTTCGTCCTTCGGGAGGATTTTTTATGGGGAGCGAAAAGATATAAGCTGGTACAGGAAGAGAAGGGAAGAGGATGTTGATCTCGGCAAAGGCCACTCTGATCTGCACACTCCCTGTGGGTCGCAGATCAAACTTAAAATATATGTTTTAGACATATTTATGGGCCTAAAAAGCAGTAGATACCAAATGGCTAAAAAGATATCAGTCAGAAAATAGATTAAATGTTTTACTGATCTTCTTTCCATAAAGTATAAATAAAACGTGAGCTCGCACCATTCCCAGTGAGATTGACACTAAAAGTAGCCTCCCATAAGTGGGAGTCTCCTCCATGACAACCAGTCTTTAGCAGGCCTCAATTAGCTGAGTGGTAAGACACAGGGGAACCCCTCACCCATCTTCAGACGGGGCTCCAGAGACTCAGCAGAGGGGACTGTGAACAGCAGACTGTCTCAGCACAGCACAAACCACTGACGCTGGTCCAAGGTGTAACAAATATCCACAGTGCTTTATCCCTCAGGGGACGGGTGGAGAAAAATATTATGAAGGGCGGATTTAGACGCAGCCTGCACCTTTAGTCTCGCTCCTGCTCCCAGGGCACTTCAGCTGTAAAAGTCAGTATTAGATAATGACGGGCAGTTAACACAGTCAGCCTTTTAGGGGTCATTAAAGGATTATTGTGACATTTTTAGCTATGAACATTTTTTATTGGCAGATTATAGACATGACAGAGCAGCTGTAACAGCACTTAACATACAAAAACAACTTAGTTTCAGCCGCTCATTTAAACAAGACGCTAAACAGGCACCTCAATATTCAGGCTGTCGGACATTCAATGTAGAGAGGTTGTTATTGAGATTCTTTTTTATTTTCAAAAAGGCACCACACACTAAAATCATGGCTAAAGCCCTTTTTGTAACTAAGGTGAATCATTGGAGTGTGAAATTTCCCAGTGAATGTGTCAGTTTTATAGCAGTGTTGTTGTATTCAAGAACAGTCTCTAGACCACATACTGAAGGTTTTGGTTTTTATGACTCAAGGGCGTTTTAATTTGGTCTTGGACTGGCTGGACTCTGGATTTTTCGTCAAGAGCAGTTGAGACTAAAACTGATCTGATGTTCTTCAGCTTCTTTAATTTAATTATTAATTTTCAGCTTACAGATTGTCCTGCTCCCTTGAAAATCTTTTTGAGTGCCTTATGTGTCAGACACCTGCAAAAATTCACAAATCAATTGATCTTATTCCAGTCAGAAATGCCTCTGAACACTTACTTTAGGCCTCATTTACCTGATGAATAAACACCTTATAATCAGATACTTAAAATAATTCTAGACTCATCAGTGGTTTTAAATTAAAAAAGGAATTATTTTTGCAAGAATTAAGTTGAACAAATTTGTTGAGAGTTGCATGTCGTGCTTTGAAAAATTTGCTGACACCTTGTTTTTGTCTGTCAAACATATTGAAAAAAAAACAAGGTTAAAGAGATTTGGTTTTTTGGTTTTGGTTTTGGTTTTGGTCTTGACTCACAAAAGTCTTGGTCTTGTCTTGGTCTCGGATGGTGTGGTCTTCAGTTCAACACTAGTTTAAAGCAAGTGATTTCTCTCACCTGACACTGACTGACCGACAATTTATACTCAAAATATCAAGATATTAACTCAGCTTATCCAGCTTCGTATAAAAATTCATCAGACAACATTTTTTCTCCTTGTGTTGCTCACTCCTCGTCCTCCGAGTGCCGAGCAGCTGTGGCACTATAAAGGAACCTGCCCTGAATAAGATGACATCTGTGGCCTGAGTGAGTCATCAAGACCCCGCCCCATCATCACCATCCTCTTTTCTCCAAAAGCCAAAGATGAAGCAATTCAAATCATGCAGCTAAAACAGGCATAAGAAGAGGAGTATTAAACTTAAAGACATGACTCTGAGCAGCTCTTTGAAAGCGTCTCACTCTTTGACTTTCAAGTGTGATTACCTGGTCGAGGTTCAAAATACGACTCTTGACAAGACGACGACTTTAATCAAGCTTCAAAGGGAACAGCTTCATGCAGTGGCACACACAAACACAACACTCGAGGAGGAAAATGGATCTGATTTTTCTTCAGGGGGAAATAACAGAGATCCAGCATGAGAGGCTTTGATCTAAGGTTTGTGTATTGACAGCTCAGCCACAATGTCAAGTGTTACACAGTGACCAACAGAAAAACACTGCAAAAACTCAACATCTTACTACGTAAATTCTTCTTATTTCTTGTCAGAACATCTCATCACAGTTAATTCACAACACAGTTAACTTAAAGGGAAAAATTCCAGTTGGATGTTGGAGCTTGTTTCAGGCTGGATCATTTTAAGTGAAGCAGTTTTAAAGATATCTTGATTGAGGCCATTTCTTAGTTGAAACAAGCTTTCATCACTTGTTATAAGGTTTTGAAGCTGCATCAAAACCTCATCTTGTTTCAAGAAAAAGACTGAGCTTGGATTAAGAAAAAGTGTTTTATTTAGACCTGCAACTAATTATAAGCTTATTATGAGACACAAAAATTTTCCATGCAAGAAAAATGACTAAAATGAGTTTTCCCAGCTATTTTCAAGGTCTCTTGTCCAGTTTTGCTTCAATTTAGTGTCTTATTTCAAGATATCTTACCAAGAGAATTTGCACTTCTTCCATTGGCAGATTTTTTGCTCCTCATAGGTAAATATGTCTTGTATCACTTTTTTTAAACTAATTTTTGGAGTGGCTTTTTTCCCTATGTATCATTATGGAACTAGAATTTACTTAATATATGTATATGTTTCAATATATTGAGGAAAGATGTCCCATATTTTTAACTGTATCAAGAAAAGTGCGCTTGTCACTGGTGAGAAAATATATATTTGAAAATATTTCTGAATTCATTGAGGTTAAATATTTTTTACTTTTTTTGGAAATTCTTGACAAGACAAATTTTCTTGTTCAGTTGGTAGATACTTTTGCTTAATTTTAGTAAAATATTCCAAATTTCGGCAAGTTTTTTTCCTGTTTTTGAAGGATGGCTTTTTGCAGTGTAACAGTCTGAATCCACATTAAGATCAACATCAAGAGAAACTCTGTCCAAGTATAGGTTTATATCCCCAATCAGTCAACAAAATAATTCCTTAATCTCAGTTCTACCACTGTTACATTCATCTGATATTGTATGTACTAACTACTTTGTATGAAGATCACACTTGTGTAGAGGTATGAAATTCCTATCTGTCTCAGTTTTTAATGCTCCATTTTAAGTTTGAGCATATTACACAGCATGGAATAACAATTGAGGATGCAGCTATGGCCAGTGATTGGGTCAAAATGAGACAAGTTCATTTTAGACAATTAAACCCTGAAATGGAAAATTTGCCTCTGTTTGGATTCATCCACTTCAGTGTGAAAGTCTGTTCAATGCATCAGCCTCCTGTTTCAAAGGCGCAGCCTCTTTCTGCTTCCCTGAACGCCTCGGTTGCCTGCTGTCTGACGTTTATTGGACCACTCTGTCACTGTGTAACCAGCTGGTTATGGAAAATCTTCTCCTGCTACCGAGTGCCCAATCCTGTGGTAGGCGCCTTTCATTGTACTCTGTTTGAGTGTGCAGTGACGGGGAGCTTGTTATTCCAGACCAGACTGATATTTCAATCAGAAATTGTCCAATTATGCCAATTATGCTGTAAAAACACAGACATAAGCCATCCCGCCTTTTGCTGTAAGCAAAGTGTGGTTGGTTTTCATGGCTGGAGCATTTGCACAAAACTGTTTGAAGACAGGGATGGGAACAGAAAAGTCTTTCCGTCTGTCTCTTCTCTGTGTAGGGCGAGAGATGGGTAGACACTTTAATATTTGATTTATTTTCATGGCTACAGTTCAAAATCAAACAAAGACTTCTTTGCAATCAAAGCGGTTGACTTGGTGGAGGCACAAAAGCTCTGCAGAGCACTGATGATGTTTTCCAGCTTGAGGAGGCACAGAGCAGGTTTTGTTTGACTGCTGTCTCTTTTCATGCGTGGAATGATCAGTCACACCTGCACAGCCACTGCAAAAGTGGCTGTAAAGGGCCTGTGATCTCAATAAAACACCAAACACCTGGGTCTGCTTAGCAACGAGTGGATACATGCATGTGTGTAAGTGAAAGACACACTCACACACACACACACACACACACACACATAAATGCAGACAGAGAAACATTGTCAGCAGGACTGAAAAGCTGGATCCTGATTGTGTTCCTTTGTGAGAAAGTTTTCACCCACCTTTACTTTGAAGATAGAGAAAACAAAAGTGCTAATCTCACATGTGATCATAATTCACAGACCTGCTGAGTAAGCTTTCTTCTCTGTAGTTATAGCTGACTGTGAACACATCCTGATGTTCTTTATTGTTGTTCCTCACATTTGAGAAGAAATGAGGTTTTGTTTGAGCTCAGCTACGGTACTTTTCAGCTAATACACTCATCAGGAACATTGTTTTGATAGTATTTAATGTTGTCTAACTCTTCAATGGGGTTTTTGGTTTGACGAAGGTTTCCGAAAAATACTGCTTTGTGAGTATAACTGTAGTCTTTGTCCTTTCTCCAAATTAAACACAAATGAAAAACTAGTTTACTAAAATTTCAAAAAGTCAAGGATCAATCTTAAGTTTGTATAATTAGCACTTTGAAACTTTGTATACCTTTATTTTCCTTCGACTCTTACTATTGTTTATTTTTCATATTATAAAGCTCAAACCTGCTGTTGACATCATGTGACATTTCTGAAGTATTTCAACAAATCTCAGACTTTTATTCTTAAACAACAAGCACTAATCAGTTTCATTACAGCTTCTATTTTGGGGCAGAAAGAGATGGAGGAGTCTTGCTGTTTTCCTGCCAGCCTGCCTCACAAGTAACACACAGCCTTGAAATTCTTTCCCATTTGAAACACAGATCCTTGAGACTCTCTCTTTTTCTTAGTCTGCAACAATGTTGGAATCTCAGCCTTTTTTCCGCTTTGTTGTAGGCTTTAGTGTCATGCACATGGTGAAATAGACTTCAAAAGAATAATTAATTAAGTACTTTTTACATTGACGTTTCACAAAAGGTTCGACTCAGTAAAGTCTGGTTTGAACTTCTATTTTGAACTTTTGTTTTGAATCTGCATCATAGTAAATGTTATAGATTTGTGTGGCCCTGTGCATACACTGGAGCCTATAATCATCATATTCATGAACTTGCACCATTTATGGCACAGTCACCATTATTCCTTGCTCACACTTATTCAGAGTTATTAAACTATGTCCCTTTCTGTCTTTTCTTCTGGGCAAAAATCGTTCAACTGCTGCTTAACATTTATAAACTCATTAGTTATATGATCACATTCAGTGGCTGTAGTGCCTACGACAGCTGTTCCTCTGAAGCCTTGTTTTGAAGCCTATCACCGACAGTTGTAATGGAAAAGCTGACTCAGCTTAATTTTCAGTCGACCCAGGCACAAAGGTGGAGTTGAGGTGAGTTATGACCCTCCGTGCTAACAGCTACAGCCTCAGAGTTATTGCATCTGTAGCTTTATTCATGAGAAAATTCCAAACTCAAAATCTTCTAATTGTTTCTCATACCAGTCTGTAAACATGTTTGTTTGTTTGTTTGTTTGTTTTTTACAGATTGGCTTTTTCAACACTTAAGAAATTGCAGTATTTGACATGTCTGCATCTTCCTACTTTCTCACAGCCAGAGGTTGCCACAAGGTCTTGAGACAACATTTTTCTTTCATTAGACGACACATCCTTGTAAATTGGAACCTTATTTTTACTTATATTGCCAATAAGCATTGCAGTTAATTTCTGATTAAGTACCAAATAAATACATGGATGCACAGATCATGTGAATAAGAGTTCCACTGCAGGACACAAACAAAAACTTGAGGCATTGAAAGATATTAGGATGACTCCTCATTTTACATTTGTGTCTTGCTTTTGTTAAATTCATCCCATTTTTCATTAATTACTACATGATAGTGAAAACACTTTGGGACACTTGTCATTCAGGGAGTGAATGTTTCAAGGATGTGTTTTCATTCATTTCCAATGAAATGTTAAATGTTTAAAGGTAGTGTTTCCATTCATTTCCAAAAATCATAAAGAGTCTTAATGCCACGTTAAGTGACACCGACCATGTCATAACACTATAATGCAATTACAATTTTTTTCATCAGTGAGTTTTTTATCATGTACTTGACACTACTTAAAATGAGGAGACATAGAAACAACACCACTTCATACCTGGTGCAGGTGTCCTGGGAGTCATTGATCTGAAGTGTGAAACATCACTCCCAGGGGGTCGGGGTGCATTAGCGGTTTCCTATGTAGCAGATGGCAAATTCTAGACAATGAGTGGATGAGACAGACGAGCCAGGTAAAGCAGGGGGAGGGGATGGAAAGAGTTAATCCCACGGTGCTTGGTTATTGGAGGAACCCCTTCAAACCTGGGTATGAACCACAGGGTGGGAGATGGACTGTTTCCTCAACATCTACACAGTTTGACCCTGGAGATGACTTTTAGTCTTAATTGTGTATATTCTTCTTAAAGTTGTTGTTTATTGTATTACAGGAGCTCACAGTGGTAGAGGTGCATGATGTAAAGATTCGCCCCCACCTGTTGTCTGTTGACCTCTAATAACCCCGCCCCCCTAACAGCATGTACTTTCATTCAGGGAGTGGCTTAGCAATTCATCCAAATAGGCTTACATGTCAGACTCATCTGCTTTGCCAGCCTCCTCTTGTGTGCTTTCTCTCCGTTATGCAAACTCTTAAGATGCTTAGTTCTTCTGTCTTTCAGCCTAATTGTTTGCACTGCTCCAAGACAAGTAAATCCATCACGTGCATTTTCCCAACAGGTGAAAAACCTAAGGAGGCTTCTATGTTAATGTTAGTTGCCTCTGAGTGTTGGCCTGCAACTATTAAGACCACACAATGTTGGACAGATTGTCAAAAATGACAATAACTAAGCCCATTAACTCCTCAGGATAAGCATCTTTTCTTTCAAAGACTATTTTAGAACTGACCTACATTTTGATTCCACTTTGGTTTTTCTTTTTTCTTTTTTCACCTTTCATGGCTCGATTTCAAAGGGGAAAACACATTTTGATTAAAGAAAAACTTTGCATGTCTTTGTTTTGTTTTCATATTTACATTATTTCAATCTATTGCAAACATCAACCCCTCAAAATTTACATCTCAGTATCAAATCTGGGCATCTTGTTTGCAAACCTGAGAGACGTATGCTGGTACAAGTGAAGCAGCGTGAGTGTGATTAAAACTCTCAGTTGCCTGTCACCTGTTTTCCTCACCTTTCCTTTCTCTGATCAGCTTACCAGATCAAATTAACACAAAGGGACATTAGCTGTCTCGATATAAAAAGAAAACTTTCATCTGATCTTGTATCACAACACTTACTGTTATACAGGTTTATTATTCAATGAGAGTATTAATGATGGACTCTAGTGCTCTTCTTTATTTTGGTGACAGCAACTTTGTAAGGGATGGTGCACTAATACAATAAGGCAGGGCCAAAATAGCTGGTTGACTTAACTTAAACACAGGTTTAATTCACCAATAAAATAGATAAGACCCCTCAAGTCTGTAAAGTCATTAGCAGAAAATACTCTTTTACTATTTGAAGTGGATATTCATGAAAAGTTTTATGACTCATGTAGTAGTGTTTGTTACATTTATACCATTCTCTCTTTACTCTGCAAAGCTTATCAAACAACAATTTTTTTTAAGTGTGAAAAAAAAAACATTATAAAGCTTGTTTGAGGAAAAACACATTTTGCATTTGTTCTGATATCTTAGTTTGACTGGCAGTAAAAATTTCAAGATTTGAGGGCCTTGATGTGATGTTCTGCAGCTCATCACCAGGGGGAGCTCTAAAGTTACAGCTTCAATCTTGGAGGGTTGTTGTACCTTCAATGTTTTTATGCAGTCCACAGGTGAGACCCACACACTCCTTTCGATTATTATAAAACAGAGCGTGAGAGGAAACAAGAAGCTGATATTCATGTGAAGAAAGAATTCAAAACTGTTAAATCAAGCAGTAAAAATAAATAATTAAATATTAATTTTTCTCATCACACGCAGAGAAAAATATCTAAAAGTTATCCAAAAAAAACTTAGTCTTCTGCTTTTTATGGAAGCCCATTTCCATTTGCAGTCAAATAAAGAGAAAATCTGGATTTGTCAAGAATTTTTTTGTCCATATAAGTAATGATTCTGAGATTAAAGCAGAGGATTTGATTTTTTGATCTCCACGCTTTGACCATTTTTCTCATAATTTTGTCTGTATTACATCTTAATTTGACTAATCTCAGAAAATTTGTCTTTTTTTCCTCATAATTTCATTCTTTTATAATCTCAAGATTGTAGGTGTATCATCTTAAGATTTCGACCTTTTTCCAACTAATTTTTACTTTCCCTCCTCAAATATTTGACTTCTATCTCAAAATTTCGACTTTATCTCAGAGAATTGCGTTGCTTTCTCAGAAGCTTTGTTTTTGTTGTCTCATGATAGTGAGTCTACTATCTTCAATTTTCAACTTCAACTTGTTTTGTCATCATTTTGACTTGATTATTTCTAAATGCTGTGTTTCACCTCATATATTTTGGCTGTTTCCTCAGAAATGTTACTTTGTATCTCAAAATTGTGAGTTATTATCACAGAATTATGACTTATTGTCTCAGACCTAACTTTGATCAACTGTGGTTGTGGACGAAGAAAAAAAAATTCCCAAAAATACCTAGTTTTCATTTTAACTTTTTGAACTGGGGCAAAAGTGGCGTCCACACCTTAACGTGCCACCGTTAATTGTAGTATTAATGAGTTTATTGGGCGGAGCCTCGTGCGGACCGTGCAGCCTCCTCTCACCCCTCGCGCTGTCACCGCCGTGGCCCCGCCCCCGCTGTGACGTATCAGGGAGAGTGCTGAGCTGAGGGGAGGAAAGCAGCTTTAATTGCAGACAGAGAGAAAAGCCTGCGATGGCTTCTCTCAGGCAGGAGCAGCAGTATGGACTCTCCTGTGGAAAAAATAACAAAAACAGCTCAAACTGGACGTTGTATCATGTCAAACTCACGGACACGGCTATCAGAGCGCTGGAGGCTTACCAAAACCTCAAGGTACATTTTCTTCTTCTACGTTTAGCGCGTGCGAAATTGTTTGGAGATGAATTGTCAAAGTTGTCGCGTGAGTCTGTTTTGTCATCTGTTCAGCTGTTGAATGTGATGCATTTTCACTTCTTATAGGCCATTTTTCTCAGCTTCATAAATATTAAGGCACAGTCTCTCTCTTGTGTAGTCAGTCATGTTAAAGTAAAACCAAATGAGAGTAGCTCAAACCAGTTCACCTTGACTGAATCAATTACATGTCTGCATACCATACGAGAAGTGAAGTCAGTAATTGTCGGGAAACAGGAGCCCATCAGCTGTTTGATGGGAAACCTTCCTCACACTTCAAAGCAGACCCGCCTGCTGTCTGCCAAGTTTTCTAATTGACATAGTAGGCTGGTTTGACTCATGATTAGTTTCTGCAGGGACCATTGAGGACAGGCAGGCATCTTTGATTGTGTAACTTTAACTCGGTATAAACACGTAACAGCATTGTTTACATGACAGATTTAGATCACAGCTACATGTGCAATTACACCTCAATTAAATTCTATTTTTCTCTTTCACAGGGATCTTTGCCAAGTGATCCATCAATTTGTTTCAAGGGGAACCAAGGGGTAAGTTTATTGTCTTTACTAGCTGAGTGTATACGAAGTGTGATCTTGCCACAAAGATGTCCTAAACAATAAACTATGCAGCTGCAAATGTCACAATAACTTTTAAACCAATTATCTGACAAGGAAGTGGCCAGCGAACTTAGTAATACTCATCCATATCACAGGCTTCATCTCAGTTAAATCACTCACTGAAAGATGGATGAAACTGTACAGTATAAAGTCAAACTGGAGTTTTGTTTTACAAAGTAACACATCACTGTGACATTTTAAGAAGCAAGAACATACCGGGAATAAGTTCCTGAACAGCCATAGACAAGCTTTTGTTCGTCACACACTCTGCTGTTGACTCACACGGCCCACCATCCTGCGGCTCAGAGGGGAGCTTATAGCGGCTCGTCTCCAGCAGATAGAAGGCATGCAGGTTACTGGGTCAGGCCGGTGACTGTGGAGAGGCTTTGTTAGGTCAGTGAGCGGCGCTGGGAAAAAGACAGGAGAGGAGGGAGGGAGGTGCACACTCAGTCAGAGGCAGCACAAGGTAGAGTTCAGAGGAGACGTGCTATTCTCGTTTTGGAATCACTAAAGATATGTGCAGATGTGTGTACATGTGTCTTTCATGTTCCCAAAGATACAAATACATCTGCCAGAGTCTTGTGCTCTTGAGCCACAGTCTGCGTGCAGCCTGAACTTGGTCTGTTTTGACTCGATTCGAGCAGCTGTGTCCTTGGGGAGTGCGTTACTGAAAACAATTTTTTTTCAACAATGAAAGTCACGAGCTGGAAAGTGTTGGTCTGACAAGTGTTTCTCAAGTGTTGACCTTATCTATTTTTAAGAATTATTTCCTCTTTCCTCCTGAAATTGAGGACAACAACATCCTTTTTCATTTTACTTCCTCACTATTAGTAGGAGTATTTTCCGCTCAGTTTCCAAACTGGCTGTATGTAAAAACTGTAAAGATATCAGAAACCTGTCTGACTGAGGACGACTTCTCTGCTCAGAGCCTGTAGTAAGAGGTCAGAGGTCAGTTTGCTTGCTGCTCTTTGAAAAAATTGTAAAAAAAAATCTATCTCTGTAGATTCGAACAGACCTCATAAGTTCGAGTGGGGTCCTGCCCATGGTTTGCACAATAAGCCTGTGTGTTAATGTGGCGATTGGCATTAATTTAAAAAAAAATGAAAATAGCTCAAAATTCCAGTTTACTACATTTTATTCTCAATATATAAACTTAGATATATAAAAGCTACATTTAACTCTTTGTACTGTAACACTTAAGTTGTTTCACAAATTTCTTCAACATGAAAACACTTGACTGAAATTAACCGCAACTGAACAAGTTGACAACTACACATTGTTTTTTCTAAATAGTGCATAAATTAATACCCTACCTATTTCATGCCCATGTCTGGTATTAAAAATCGTCTACTCCTGATGTGCAAAGAGTTGTTTCCAAATCAGGGCCCATACAAAAAATGCTTACCTCACAAATAGACATGTTTACAGTCTGATAGAAAAATGGCTTTGCTCATTTCTCAGTTCATAACAAGGGAGGGTACAGAGAATTTGTCTTGTTGCTGTTTCTCAGGAGGCCACAGACTCATCTCAACTCCACTTCTTTGCTAATTTCAAGATTATAAGTCAGTTAGTTGGAGTCTGCATTTCCACTATCGCCCCTAGTAATCTCTCTTCCACTCCGTCCATGACTAAATATGAGTTTTTCAAGATTAGCATCCATGCTTGTGAGATTTTGTTTGAGCCAGAGCTTCAAGCTGAAATGTTTTTGGAGGCCCCTGTCTATATAACTGAGTTTTTTTTACATGACACAGTGTCATCTTTACACGTGTGCTATCGTTGTAACGTCTGAGGGATTGCAGGGACTATCACACCCCTCCCTGTATTTTGCACCGTGAGATAACGTTATTAGCCAAAATGAATGTTTGGAGGTAATTACAGTGACCATAATACTGTTGATTACAGCATGAGGCACCATGACTTCTGTTTGCATTTGCTTTCCCCGTCTGCCTGACTCAGACAGTCATGAGTGTGTGTTTTCGTACGAGTGACTGAGTGCAGAACAGGCACACATTTTGCTGTGGTAATAGATAGGTAGATGAAATGAACTCTGCCCTGCTAATTTTGCTGTCCCACTTTTTTCCTTGTGTGTGTTTTTTCACTAAAAACCAGAGCTCACCTTGTTTGCTAAAGCGGTGTGCAAGCCTGACACACTGAATACATTTTTGGATGTTAAAGGCTGTGGAAGGTTGCTGTTTTTTGTGTATGTTTTTGCCTTGTCCTATGTGGCCAAAAAAGCATGATTTATTCATGTCTTTTTTCCTGTTCAGCCCCCTCTGCCCATTGTGCAGCAGTCTTTAGGACCAGGGAGGATCTCCTGAGGATCCTTTGGTCTGTTTTTATTAGTTTGCGTTGCCTGCTTATTTCGAGTGCTTGCTTTTTCTATCGATTTGTGAGCGTTTGTGTGTTGGATAGTTTTTCTCTCTGAGTGTGTTGAGTCTGCCCATGCAAAGGTCTCCCAGACTCCCCCTCTGCATGTGTTTCCTCCTCTGATTTGAATAACAATGAGCGGGGGAATGCAGGCTGTTTGTTGTCCCCCTCTTTGCATCAGCCAAAATGAAGTGAGTACAGTGGGTCCAGATGTGTTGGGGCCTGCCCTGAGGGTTTGTTTGCATCCCACACAACAGAGACTCCCCTGCTGTGAATCTAATGGAGTGAAGGCTGAGATGTACCACACTGAAAACATTGTTCATTAAAAGAACTGTTAGGACTTTCTGAGTGATCTTGAGAAGTCTGACTTCTGGATATATGCCTTATCGTAATCCAGAACTTGAAAATGAGATTATCAGCGGCAAAATAGGTTTTTTTTTCTTTTCAAAGTGCTATCCCTCCTGTTCAGAGGTCGAATCCTGGGTTGAGCAGAACCAGATTCATTTAGTTTTCAGTGATTTCTTAAGGGTTGCCTTGTCTGCACAGACCTTTGCCTGAAACTTCATGAAACTTCCAATTAATGCACTGAATCATGGCAATCTGTGTCTTTCCATCTTCATTATCTTCTAAATAAATTGTAACATCACTGCCGTGTTGCCTCACCCTGTTCAGATTCAGTTTCCCACTTTTCACACACACAATATACTGTTAGTAACTCAACCTAAACCTTTAGATGTGAAGAAGCAGACCAAAATGTTTCATCAAATAAATGAATGAGCTAAAACCCCCAAACACTTTCTTCACAAGACTGTGAGCATTTCAGTTTTTCTTAAAAAAAAAAAAAAAAAAAAGAGGAAATGTTAATATCAGAGTAAATGGGTGTTGCTTGGCTTTAGCAGCCAACCTTGAGTGGACACTTAAGGAACTGCGTTTTTTTACACTTAGCTTCGGCCTTGACTTCATTTTTCAATGCATGAGGTTGAAACTTGATAGAAGTTCTGGGATTGATATTGTAATTATTTTCAGAAAAGATGTTATCAGTGTCAGGGACTGTACAAGTTATGAATGCTGCTCTTTGTTAATGTATTTTTTCTCTCAGATCACAATCTGTGTTTATTACAAAAAGTAGATTCTTGGGGATTAAACTGTTTTATATGTTCATGGCTCAGTTTATGTTTAATATGTATTGTCACTTTTGCTTAAAAAACACAAGCTAAGGGGTTGTGCAAAAACATGATACCATATTTATTCAGTTTACATGTGTAAGACCAAGACAAGAAACCCACCCACATCCATCAACCACGTCACTATAAAAACTCTCCCTCCTTTGGGTGAAGCAGCATGGAGATATGGAGCACATCTTGGCTTGCTGAGGAACCTGTCCCATTGAATCCCCTCATGTGAAAGTCTGCACCATAAGCTAATGAGGCGTAAAAGGGCGTTTGTCCATACCCAGACACACACACACACACACACACACACTTGGGTTTGCATTGCTGTGAAAGATCCCACCTAGCTTGGGGGGAAGAGAAGGAGGGGCTTTTTGTTAGACACAGTGACCCACAATTTGTTGAAGTTGACAGTCTGGCCCTGCGGCACCTGCCTGAGACGTATCGTTTTTGGCACAGGAGGGGAAAATTTTGGGGGGATGCTTGTGGCACAGCATCCTTTCTGTCTTCATCCCCCTCTCGCCACCTTCTCCTCCTTCATTCTCAAACACTGGAGCTCACAGCTCTGGCAGCAGCTCTGTCCCTGTGTGAAATTGCAAATGAAAAGGAGTGGAAGGTGATTACAGGCTGGGGCTTGATTACATGCACTGTCTCCCACTCAAAGCAGCCACATTAATCACTCAGAGGCAGCATGTGGATCACAGCAAGAGGGAAGTCACAGTGTAGCTTCCAGCTCTGACTGATTGACTCTTGGTTCATAAACACAAAATAAACACCAAAATCTAAAGTTTTTCTCCTCACACGTCCCTCAGCCCCCTGTCTCTTGCTCCTCCACCCTCAGCCGCAGACACAGACACACATTGTGTTTTGTATCACTGTCCTCCTTTGTGGCATGGGGGGGCTCGCCTTAAATGGCATGTGTCAACTTGTGGCCCTGGGAACAATTTGGCTCTTTTGTTTGGGATGAAGTGAAGAGAAGTCATGTTTACCGAAGTGTGGTGAAGATGAGGGTGGTGTCTGGCTGTCTGTTTCTCTCTTGAGATGTTTGGCCGATAGAGCGACTTTCCTCCTCCTCCTCCTCTTCCTCACCCTCATGAGCAGCAGGAGTAAGAGGAGTTGAGCCCCTCTTTGCTCACGCTGGATTAACACACGCACACACAACCACAAACACACCCATACATACACAAAGTTTGCATTAGCACCCGGCTGGCCTCAGTGACTTGACCCCCTGCTGACAACAGCCAGCGGTGGTGGCGACAGGTTTCTCTCCCTCCCTCTCCTCCTGCACCTCCTCCCTCTCCTCCTATCAACCAGAAAGGGGGAAGCAGTGCCGTGGCATCCCACTCTGGAGCCGAGGAGGTCAGAACAAAAGCTGGCCTGTTTTCAGAAGGCCATTACTCAGGCTGCAGAGGATGTGGAAACAATAGGCTGCATGAGATCTACACCCAGACCTCACATGCAACCAACAGCTCGCAGGAAACATAAGCCCCGTGCTCCAACAGAAGTCTCTCACAGTTTTTGTTCCATCCACTTTATAGTTTGATTTAACTGGGGTAAAGGGACTCTCTCACCTTGTGTCTTCATTGTAGGGAGGATAGCTGATAGTAGACTGTGGTTGAGTAAGCTCTTTTTACACTTGCACAAAAAAGATAAATTTAACCTAATTTTAGGAGGAGCAGCATGTGTGAATGCAAATTATCAGCTCCACAGTAATAAGGCTGCTCATGTGGACTTGAGTTAGGTTGTTTTACATTGTGTAAATGTGCAGTAACATGGGAATAAAAGGAAACTTTGTGTCAAGTGTCTAAAAAATGTAAGTGGACACTTCTTTGAAAGGTAGATTGAAAGATTACAGTGGTGGTTTTCAGAAAATTGGAATCATAGCATTAACTTCAGTCTGCTGTTGTACCAAAAGTCAAAGAAAACATTCCCTGTGTGCAGCACAGACACAAACACAAACACAAACAGTTGATGCGTTGAATATAAAAGCATGCCACTGCCATCACTGTGTAGGTTACTACTATTTCAGGTCTTTAACAAGATGCTATTCAGCTCAAAAACCAAAGAGAGGCAGGGAACAACTCATCAAACATTCAACTGCTGCTGCTGCTGCTGCTGCTCTGATCTGTTACATAAGCTGGCGGGGTGAAAAGTTTAAATTTCATGCTACTTTTCCTATTTTCCAATTTGACAAATATAGAAAGATTATGAATAATTACATTGGAAGCCCAGGGGGATTTATGTGTGCTGATTTAAGTTGTGTGTAAATGGAGGGAGTGAGCTGATCATACTGATATACAGAGGTTGATTAAGTGACAGTGAACATTGCTTCAGGATTTCTCAGTCCATTTGACTCTGTAGATAGTGAACACTGATGAAGGTAAAGTTCTCACAGAATCAACAGGTTTCTTTGTGTGATTGTGTTTTTTTGACACCTGCAAACTTTGTTGGGACCATTCACAACTTCATGACTGACACAGCCCAGTGCTCTGAGACATGTCAGAAACATGCAATGTTAGTGAATCCGGGTTATGTCCTGCCAGTGCTCATCTACCAAGCAGTGCAAACGTAACCTGGCTCTTCATTTTACTGATAGACTCTCAGGTTCGAACAGAGCTCAGCAGTAAAACATTATCACAAACACCTTTGCTCGTGTTTTAGCCTATAGCCTGTGCTCTCTCTCTCTCTCTCTCCTGTTTAGCTTTCATCTGCTCCTGTGTCCATCTCGAGTGTCCACCATTACTACTAAATGAATAACAGAAATCTTTTTCGGCAGAGAAAAACACAGATCTCTCTTCTCACTGCTAAACTGTGTCAGCCAGCGTGGCGTCGCCATATAAAGCCTGTCATGATTCTGTGTCCGGTCTGACCCTGTTGGTTAGCTGGTAAATAGCATCTAGAAATAACATATTTTGGCTCTGAAAATCTCCTTGTAAGTTGAGAATTATGATCAGTCATATTTCTAAGATAAGAGACTTTTTCAAGACCACTCTTAAAGTCCTCACAGTCCCTTTAAATTCTGTGGCTGATAATGAACATTATGAAACTTGAAAGGCTTAGTCTTTCTCCATTGAAAAAAGTATTGTGAAGTTTGCAGAGGAAAAAACTCAAACAGATGGACACAGTTTGTGTTTGCCAAGAGTAATGCCTGCAAGAGAGATTGACGAGAACAAAGAAAAAAGAGGCAGACGGACAGACTGGTGTTATAAAGCTGGAAAGAACTGGGACAGGCTTGATATTTTCTGTTTACAAAGATGAAGCAAAATCATTGAATAGACAGAACCAGAGTGAGACTGTCGGAGCGGCTGTAATTAGAATAAGAGAAAGGGGGGAGGGGGAAACAGGCAGGCGGGTGGAGATGAGACCAGCTTGTCTGGGGGTGAAAATCCAAAATTAGGAGGCACAGGGGCCAGGGTTTGGGTTGAAGAATCAATTGTTTGTTAAAACACTTGTCAGATTCAGGCTCTGCAGGGTTTACTTTTGGCCTCTGAGGGTCAGTGAGCTTTACAGAGGTCACAGGTCAATACACAAGTCAAGGGCAACTTTTATTACATTAATTTTCTTGGCAGGGATTGATTCTAGTAGGTATATTTAAAATTCACTTTACACCTAGCTTTCTGATTGCTTCCTTTTTTCTCTCGGCTTTATTGAAGAGTGACAGAGATCAGAAGCCGCCCTTAGATTCTCTGAATATTTTACTTGAAAGGAAGACAATAAATATTTCATTATTCATGGTCAGTTAGATTCTTTTAGTGCTAAGTCCTTTTGTAAGAGCGCCTCTCAGGGTTTGAATTGCCATGTGTGTCTCTTAAGAGAAAGTGCCAGCCAGGCTTTTGGTGCGGCTGGGAACTAAAGTGCTTGTTGTAGTTTGTTCAGTGGGGGTGTAGAAGTCTGCCCGCAGAGGTCACACAAGCAGCCATCGTACCGGGTAAATGCCAACGAGGGCTCCTGGGTGCTGTGCATGAATGGGCATTTGAAACAGCAGGAGACCTGTGACGGCACACGGCACAATGGGATAAACACAGAGTCTGTGAAAGATAAATTGTTATCTTGGAGAGGGGTTAGAGGAAATTTGTTCTTTTGGTATTTTTAATGACTGCCATTAAAGAAACAACAACCCTGAGAAACAACAGTGGTTCAGATCACTTACTCATACTCCTCTGTCTTCCTGTTGTCCAAATACCTACCTGGAAACACTAACTGTGAAAGTTGGATTTAACTGCAAGAAGAATTTAAAACATCAGAAAGTCTTTCCACCATACATCTGGACTGTTTGTGTCTGTGTGTTCAGTGTCTGCCAGGTAGATGTGAATCTATCATATAAGAAACTCTTCCTCTTAGAGCTACAGTCAAACAGACTCTGACCTCAATCTCTGTCCTGCTCCTCTCATGGGAGGCTGTGCTGTTTTGTTGTGGGGATTACAGCTGCAAGTGTCCATTATCATAATTACTGGGGGGAAAAATGCCATGTGATGTCTTTAAACAGTTTATTTTGTCCCACCAATTGCACAAAGATGCATTTAAATCATGTAAACAAAAAAGATACCAAACTTTCACCATTTGGCTGCAACAGTAAGTGACTCATTTGTTTTCTTTTACCAAACTTCAGTAACCACAGCACTTACTTGGCACACAAACTAGCTAGCAGTGCTCACTGGGTAACACTGAAATACACTTGGGGTGGTGCTTATCAAAAATATAGGAACATTTGTGTGTGTTCACATGTGCTGGAGAGTATCAAGTGGCTGGTTGAAGATGTGCTTCATAAAGCAGAGGCTGAAACTACTGTGGCTGCATGCTCTGTATGTCTACAACAGGCCGTCACAATATATTGTTTCAGAATCGTCATCACAATATATGCATGCCCAATATTCATATCAGAATGTATTTTATATATTTTACAATATACTTTAGTCTTTCAGATAAGTTTGTGTAGCCTGTTTATACCCAATGACACTGCTGAAAGATTTAAATGAGCAGCCATTTATATATTTCACATTACATGCAACAGTTTGCACAGTTAGGGCACCTTCTCAGCGCTCTGTCATCTCACCTGCTGTTATTGACCAACAATTTTAGCTTATGTGAGGATTTGATGATCCAACCCACAGTTTTTTGTTTTGTTTTTTGCATCATGCAGCGCTGACCTCCAGCTGTTTCTCTGGTTTCACAGTAACTCAGAGTTTCACCATTAGAGGAGGATTATTACCTGAACAGGTCTCTAGGTGCAAGGTGGTTAAAACTGGAGAGCTTGGAAACACACTGGGACATTTGTGAATTTGTAGCACCATCTTGCTTTTTCCCATTAGCTGTGTGGAGAATCAAGCTTTAAACAACAGCTAATGAGTATGACTGAGCGGTCCTTTAGTATGTGCTGTATGTTGTGAAATGTTAACATAAACTGTCTAATGTTGAGATGTAATCTCTGGTTAGCACTCCAGAGCAATAACAACATGTGTTCTGACCCTTTCCTCATATAAACAATGAGGCATCCTGTGTTAGCTCACAAGATTCAGCATTACTATTCAGTGATAAAATATATTACCCTGGATGTGAAACATGAAGCACGTAAGCTGGTTTGTGTCTTTCTGTGCTATCAGAGCTCAGCTGTATGGTTTGTATGGATTCCAGCATTGAAAGCCAGCGTGTACAGACATGTGTGGCGGGCTGATAAGAGGAAAGGACCAACATCTGTGTTGCTTTGTTGAGCACTTGCGTCAATTCATCTGAAGTGGTGTTTAAAGTCTAAGAATCAAGCTTTCTGTTGAATGTTGGCTGTGCAGCTCTCACTTTATGGAGATTCAGTTCACAGCCTGTTAGAGTATTTGTTGTTTTCAAGTTATGTTGACATGATAAAATCTTTAAAATGGGATTCAAAGAGAGCACGGTTAAACATGATAAGGAGACATCCAGTTTTTCTGGTTTTCCACTCCAAGTGAAGTTTAACATTTTAGGATTGGCATACAGGCTTACATGAGGAAACCACCTCATTCATGCTTTAGACATTGTACTGTTTTATAACATCACATTAGTTGAAAATATATTTTATAATTCAAGTCTATGTCGAACAGTTTTTGATTTTTTGATTTCTCCACTTTTCAACATCTTTACAGTGTGTACATGTTGTGTAATAAAGGAAATGAAGTTCTGCAAAAGTGCAGTAATTCAGAAAAGTAGTTGATGAAACTGGTTGCACATTCAAACACATACATACAGGTGGATAATCTGAGAATCAACTTGTAGTCTGAGTGTGAAAGCATGTGGGTGCTCAGCAGAAGAAATCCCTTGTGATAACTCATCGCCTGAAGCGAGTACCTACCCCTCGAAAAAAAGATGGCGAGCTGCCCTCAGCTCGAAGACGGGGATTGCTGTGGAACGACTGACCTCTCCATCGCAGTTTGGAGCCAGTGAAGAATACTTGTGATGACACAGTGGATCACCTCTGCATGGGGACTTTTTACTCTGAGTTTTTACTGAGATACCAAAAAAGCTCAGGGCTTTCTTGGAGGAGTCTCTCTGAGTATCTGTTTCTCTGTCTCTCAGAGACTTTGTAGTGCTGCAAATTTCCCACAAAGCTGAATGAAAATAGTAGAATCTTGCTCTCAAAAACATGCAATTACATCTTTTTTAGTGGTCAAATCAGCATTTATCTGATCCTCATT
This sequence comes from Thalassoma bifasciatum, assembly GCA_008086565.1. Taxonomy (NCBI): domain Eukaryota; kingdom Metazoa; phylum Chordata; class Actinopteri; order Labriformes; family Labridae; genus Thalassoma; species Thalassoma bifasciatum. Next base: position 791,858 of record RPOG01000018.1, read on the forward strand.
TTTTCTAATCTGTTATTATATGTCTGTGTGTGTGTGTGTGTGTGTGTGTGTGTGTGTGTGTGTGTGTGTGTGTGTGTGTGTGTGTGTGTGTGTGTGTGTGTGTGTGTGTTCTTTGGTGCATTTGTCTGCCCTGGAGGTTGCAGCCTTGGCTCTGTTGCGCTCCACTGAGTCTGCCAGGAGATCTCAGGGACGCCTCAGTGGAGCGAACTCTTAAAAACACTGTTTACCCAAGGAGATTTATTTAAAGTCACGGATTGGCACAGAGTCTCTCTCCAGATCTTTGTGTGTGTTTTTTTATGTGTGTGTGTGTGTGTGTGTGTGTGTGTTATGGTATTCACACATGCTAATCATCAAAACTGTGTGAAATCAAACTGTGAGCAGTGGATTTGCGTCATTGTCCCCCCGAAATCCTTCAAAGGCTTCCATAACTTCAAAATGTCTCTCCATTTCTGTTTATCTGCACAGCCCATCCATCGCAAACTCAGCACTCTGCAGCCAGACAGCTGCACTGAATGTTCTCACACGAGTTCTTATTATCGCACAGATAGGTTTGTAACCCCAGTGACGCTCATGTCATGCATGAAAATTCTTCCCTGGCCCCTGGAGGAAGATTCACATATGCGTCATCTGGATTTAATACACTTCTTTTGACCTGTGGGGAGCATAAATCAGATATTATACATCCATACTTCTCTAAAAATAAGGCGACATCATTTGTTTTTACGATGTCATGTTTTGATGACTCTCTATCTCTGGAAGTCATTTGATTTTTGACTGTATTCAAGGTGGCGAAACCAGCAAAGTAAAGTGTCGATGGATATACATTTGTGCTCCTGTAAAGTTAGAGGAAGAAAACACTTCATGCTGTAATAAATCTATGAGAAAGTTTTTTTTTTGGTTTAAAGACATTCCTCCTCTCTTACAATTGTTGCAATAAAATGTGATCTCGGCACACCATATGCTGTGTTTAAAAAGGAACCATATCCTGAGTGACGTCATTGTCCAAAGATAAAATGTAGCTACAAACAGGGGTTTTCAGACTTTAAGCATTATTTGATGGTGAAGTACTTTCAGTCTCTTTTTTTTACTACATCTCTAACAGTCTGTTCTTTGTGGTGGATTGTGAAACCCCTTTTAAAATTTATGTTGATGACAAAAACTTGTTGTTGAGTTGGATGTCTCTGTATTCTTGGCTACAACTCATTTGGCAACATCAGATTTTGATTTTAAAACTCTGCTGAGTAGATAATTGCTTTCCCTCATTGTTAGATGACAGTTTAAAAGACACATAACTCAAAATATGTTTGAGAAACACTGAAAAGGATTAAACTGGCTGGCACCAGGTCTGTGAAATTATGAAACCATTCTTTTGTGATGTGTGTAAAAACTTTGTACCTGGCAAATGAGCAGCAGCATCTTAACGTGTGGCTGAGTATAACTTCATTGGACTGTTTGTGTCGTGGTCATCTGTCTGCATGTTTTTAGTGAAATATGGCTGTCCTACTTTTCTCCACAGTACATCAAGATCCCAGCTCCCACACCAGAGTCACCTTCTGCTATTCGTGTTTTCTCCTTCTACTTATCGAGCGACAGCAAAGATCAACCTCAAGCCAGTTTTGACTGCATCCATCAGTATGTTTTAAGGTAAGAGTTACTCGGGCTGAACGATTTTGATCAATAATCTAATTGTGATTACTTTTCTCTATATTGCAGTTGTGGTGTGTTGTGTGATTATTTTTAGGTTCCCCATCATCATGTGTTTTTCATATCATTTTATGGTTTATTGAAGGGGAAGATTTTTTAATTTGTGATTCTCAATTTGAATGAGAAAAACATGCACAAGGGAGATGAGTAGGATTTTTGTTTTAAAAATTCCACAAAAGAAACTCTGTTTGCAGAAGACATCTCTAAAATTAGAATATCATGAAAAAGTTAAATATTTTTGGTCACTTATTTCAGAAAGTGAAGCCCAGGTATTGTATAGACTCATTGAACTATGTGTAGAGTGAATTATCTCAAGCCATTATTTCTTGAAATGTTGTGATCTAAGTTAAGAAATCAACCAACTCTTTAAATGTAACATCATAATAAATGTAGGTAATTGAATTGAAGGTGAAATGCTTGACTTGGAGTAAAAAAAAAGTATTTTGGATACATGTATTGTATACTTCTGAGACCTTAAATTCAGTGTCTCAGAAAATTAGAATATTGTATTGAAGGAGGGATATGTTCAACAGAAATGTCAGACCTTGGAAAAGTTTTGCTACTTTTTAACCATTTTCCAAGTTTCTCCCAATTTTCACCCATTTTTGCTGCTTTCTGACCATTTTTGCCTCCTTTAACTTATTTTCAATGTAACTACTTGCTGTTTTGTCTCTTTTCACCACTTAGATTGTTTCTCTTGCAAAGGTATTACTAATAATTTAACCCTTTGGTTGAAGGTTTGAGTTTAGGGGTTGAGCATTAAAAATCTACTGCAAAAAAATGTATCCGACATTCTGACACATTTGAGGTTAAAGAAATATTACACTGTCTACGATTAGAGTATTGCAGCAGATCATATTATGATTTCGTCTAATTTGCAAGTAACTGCCTTAAGAAGTACACAAGTTGAAACCTGCTGTGTGATCATGTCTTACAGTTTCTCACTGATCTTGTCACAAACTGATGAAAAATGACTCGACAGATTATCAACAGCCTTTCATAAATATTTACAGAAGAAGTTGCTCATGTGACCTGAGATGATCTTTTTTGTCATGTAAGGTTGAAGTCGTGCAGTCCTTTGTTTGGCCTCAGTCACACGTCTCTAAGGGTTTCGTAAGGACACAGTTAGCTCGCTGTTTACTGTATTCAGGATGAGGCCATCATGATTGCCTTTGACACATACACTTATATATACCTCACATCACATATATTTCTAGGCTGGCCCTATCATTACTGCGATGCCTTGTTTATATGTGAGTGTATATGCTTGGAAACAGAGGATTATACTCTTTTTCTGCCTCCTGCTGCCAAATGGCTCGATGTGGTCTGAACTTGCTCTGGCTCCTGTCAGCTGCTCCAGCCAAAAGAAACAGCACATTAGAAAAAGGAGAGTGAGAGCCAGCACTCTTTGTACCCACATTAGTTTAAAATATTGAGGATAATGTGGAGAAATGCTCCCAGGTTATGTTTGTGATTATGACAAAGGTGACTTGTCATCACTGTAAACCCTTGATGTATTTTTAGCTCCAGGTTCAGGTATTTAACTTTTTTTTTTTACTTTTGTCCAAGATGATCCTTGTTTAGTAAGTATGCTGGCTGGAGCCAAGCTAATCCTGCTGCTTTTCCACAGGCTCTATCCTGCTTTGAACCAGGATATCTGGCTCTCTCACATGGAGCTATATCAAGCCTGTGACATAACATACAGTAACTATAGACCTGTCTTAGCCAGATTCTACCACAAAGCCACTTTACGCTGCATGGACTCAGAGTTGGTATTCCGCTCTGGGTTAGCTTATGGCACTTTAGATTAACAGCATTGACTACACAGCCCGCAGAAAGACTAGAAAGACCCACGGTTCATCGGGTCTGTGTTTGTGTTTTGCAGTGACGGCCGCGAGCAGCTGGAAGGTCAAGGTATCATCCAGGACAAGATCACAGTGTGCGCCACCGACGACTCGTACCAGATGACCCGAGAGAGGATGTCTCAGGTGGAGAAGGACAGCTGGAGCCGCTCCGCCATCGAGATCAAGCCTGGCTCTACTCTTCCAAGTAAGAAGTAACAAGTAACAAAAACAGAGGATGATTTGTGTGTGGATATCAACTTAGTCCAACAGCTTTCAGCTTGATAGGAGATGAAGAAACTTGGTCAAAATAGATTAAAAACTGGCCTCATATTTTGAATTCAACAGGCCGTTTTCTTTCCTTTGCCACAGTTTTTCTTGTGTTTTAAATGACCCTTTTGATCATGCTTGCCAAACAGCATACTGTTCATATGAGTAGAGAAATTGCCTGGCGAGCTACCTTTATTTCCCCTTTACCCTGTTTTTTCTTTGCCAACCTTTGCTGTGGTTACGCAATAATGTTTCTTGGCCCCCTGTGCGAGAGCTGCAGCTCCAGGGAGGCTGAAACTCTGGGAGGTTTGACAAATTTAGACTGTGCGGATTGTGTAACATCAGGTCTTTAGGTGAAGATGACTCAGAAATGTATACGCCCTCAGGGAAACATTTAATAACTTCTCTCGACGTCCCTCTTTCAGGCTCAGGTGGAACACAGTGCATATTATCTGACATGCCATAACCAATAGAGAGCACACCTCACACTCCACACAGCCCATACTCTAATCCTTACATAAGTCTGTGTGTTTTTATTATGATTAACAGCTGTTAGGAAACTAATGATACAGTGCTGAGGTGTTATCACTTGGCAGGACATACTTTTGTGGTTGAAAGAAAAGCCTTCTTTTCCTGTCCCTCTCCCCCTCACTGACCTTAAAAGCACAGATTAACCTGTAATGGGATTAGCACAGAGAGATAGCTTTCACTGCTCCCATCTGTCTGCAGCAGAGATGTAAGCAATGATCAATGGGCTGTTTACATCTGAAGACAAATGGCTGCTGGCCAGTATGTGCATGTGATTTAGCTGTAAAGGTTAAAACGAGGTATTCCAATAAATGTTTCTCCAATACTCAAGTGATTTTCTAGAAAGAGCAGCTGAGAAAAAGAGAGAGGGTGCAGGTCGAATAGGTGGAGTCAGGACCACTGTTTGCTGTTTTTGTTGATGCTTTAATGACACATTTGACTGAGTTCATGAAACTTTTTCCCTCCCCTCAATTGGTCCCAGAGGACTTAATTTATTACAAGTGCTGGTTTCTTTACACTGTTTCCTTTCATATCCATTTTGTTTCCAGGTAAATGTGTCAAATTCAACAAAAGACCGGCTCCTCTGTCCTCTGTATCAGACAGTAGCTTCTATAAGTCATACACCAACAACCGCAGGAACAGTGCCGTGACCACGCCGACCCAGAAGCCCTTGAGAGAGCGGATCATCCACCTGCTGGCTCTAAAACCTTACAGGAAACCGGAGCTGCTGCTGTGGTTGGAGAGAGAAAGAGCCAGCCCAAAGGACAAGGCCGAGCTGAGCGCCATACTGGAGGAGGTAAAAAAGGAGGTGTTTGTACCCTCTGAATCCCCAGACTGGGCATTTTACTCACTGTGGTCTCATTTGCAGAGGCATCATATTAATCTAAAAGCAGTTTTTGTCAGTAATGAGACTGAGTGCTGAGCAGAAATTTTACACCTGCAAGACAAAACCATGGGAAACAACATTCAAATGATTTCTGAAGCCTGATTACAGGGGGTATGTTCATCATTTAGGGCTTGTTGAAAGCAGTAAGAAGCATAGAAATATTTTTTTGAATAGAACTTAGCTGAAGGAAACATTTTGTTTTCTTGAAATTTTCAAAGAAGACATGAGAATCAATACTAAGTCAATGAAATTCTCGTGTCCTCTCCAGTCTGTTTAGACCTGTTGCATCACTTGTGATACATTCAGGTACCCACAGAAACTCGAGAATCTATCGATTGCGCCAGATTTTTCAGCTTTTGGATTGGACAAATTGAGTTGTAAATGCCTGTCATTCACAAATAAGTGTTTTTAGCTTCCGTCTGTATGGTATTGGATTTAGGGGGTTAAAACAACTGCACGCTCACAACCTCACAAACACACAACCATGTAAAACAAACAAAGAACAAACTAAATTTCTGGTCTGGTTTTTCTTCTTTTGCGTCTCTGTGTACATTTGAGTAATTAGCTAAATGATCTTTGTTAGATTTGTCATCTCCAGTCGGTGCATGTTTACTTTTTAAATCCCCTCGTGCTGGTTGATGTTTGTTTATGTTGTATGAGTCTTTGCATATGTATAACTGGACAGATAGTATAATTGTCTCTGCACAGGTTGTATTTGTAAAGAGGTTGTTGTCCTCTCAGAAAACACAAACAGAGGGGGTTAGATAGAAGTCTGTGACTTTTAGATAGACACAGAATCATAGGAAGGTTTTTTTCTTCTTCTCAGGAATGTGGTCACGACACTTCCTCCAGGCTGTGACAGTGTTTATATCTGACTCACTCATTATTAATACAGTTTTATCGTGAAGTTACCTGAGTGTTATTTCCACATAGAACCTGCAATTATACTGAGTGTTCAGTGGATAAAATCATAAAATTAAGACTTAAGGGATTTTATAGTCTCATCAAGTGGTTTATTGTGTTTAAGGTGGCAAAGGTGAACCCCAGAGACAGTAGCTACTTGCTGAGAGACGACTTTTACAGACACGTCCAGAAAGACTGGCCTGGCTACAGCGAGGAGGAGAGACAGCAGATCATCAGGCTCTTGGCCAGGTGGGTCAGACAGGAACTAAACCAGGATACAGTTAAAACAAGCTGATCATTAAATCTACCTCTGTTATTCTGTAAGGTGAACATGTTAAATAGTTTTGTTAAAAACGTTGAACAAGGCTACTTACTTGTCACTCTGGAGTGATGTATTTCTCACAGCTTTGGGCAAGTAGTGGCTCCAGTTGTTATCTCCCACCTTCTTCCCCTCTCACTCTTCCTTTCACACACTTTGCGGTTGTTAATCAACTCACAGAGACACAGCATGCCCATACTTGCTACACTAAGAATCTGTTTCATATTTATGCCCAACTTCATTAAATCTCCTATACGTCCACATAACTTTGCACTGATGCCTCTGGAAGCATTAGAAATGAAAGGTTTCTAATTCACACATTTGTATTCTTTTTGGGCCTGCTTTTTCTCTTTGTTAAACAGAAAGATGCAGCCGCACATCAGCCACCAATCGAGGAATTCTCAATCAAATTCATCAGTTTTGAAGACTTCAGAGGAAACGGCGCTAAATCAAAGCACAGCCAAAACTTCTGCATTGGTAAAAAGGCTCACTGACTTTTATTTGACTTTTAAAATGAAACGGACTAAACCTTTTTAGCTTTTGTTTATTATGTTGAAATGTGAGTTGTCGTTAAGTTCCACTTCCTTTAATTTTTACACAATGACTACAATGCATAAACTTAATATCACTGCATGTTTTTCGGGATAAAAACAATTTTCTCTGTTGCTCTTTTACCAGAAACGTCCAGTGCCTTTTGACTCAATTGAGAAGCTCACTACTAAGAGACAAAGACTTGTGGACCAAAGGTTGCAACAGCAGCCCTCCGTAAATGAACTTCTGGCCAATAAAGGACACAACAATACAACTCTTACCCTCAACCCCAGTTTCCACACAAAGACTGAGTTTCAACACACGAGTAACCATACTGGTGGTTTCTCAGGGGGCCAGAACGGCTTTCCTCTAATGCACAAACTGTCTAGTCCGTCTGATGCACCTGTTTCGCAGAGCAAAGAGCAGGAACCCAAAGTAAGCAGCCAACAGCCTCCACAAAGTGATTGCACTCACCAGCAGCTCTCCAACAGCCAGCACAAGAAGAAGAAATCGAAAAAGCACAAAGGCAAAGAGAGGGAGAGGTTAAAAGATGATAAAGGACAATGGATGGAGAGGAGTCCTGATCTCAAGCAGGACCTGAACAAACTGGACAGTAAGACTCTTTTGTGACTTTTATTCACATCATCAAAGATTTCAGGATAAGCTTTTGAGAGGCAGTATGAGAAATGTCATTCATCACTTTTTGGACCCCTTTTTTGTTAAATTACACTGTCCAGCTTAGTCAAATCTCCAAAACACTCTCCTATGAGTAACCAAACGCACTTACAATTGGAACCATTGTATGTGAGATCTCACAATAAGCAGATCACTTATGTATTAATACAGTGTTATCTCATTAGTGAGTGTGTGTTTGCTCTCTGAACTTATCTCTCATGAGTCCTGAGTATGTTATGTGGTTGATTGACTCAACAACAGCCCAAGCAGAGCGTTTGGTCTCTGAGCTGACATGTCTCCTGATACCCGCAAGCTCGTAACGTGTCTGTACAGAGGAACACACTCACACTTACACACTCACAACAAGTTTTGCTAAACAGAAACACATAGCTTAACACACAGACAATGGCAAAGTGTCATGTCTGAACTGGCTCAACCTGAACTAATGTGATTTTCTTTATCTGTTATTTTTTTGTTTTGTCAGATCCTGACATCACAAAGACTGTTGAATCCGAAGAGAAGCCCGATTATGTGACGTGAGTGAAAACAACATGCTTTGAAATCTTTTTGTGTTTTCTGTCCTATGTGGTTTTGCTGGTAGAGCACATTGGACAATATTGAGTGTATTTGACCTGTGAAATATGTGTTTGACAGAAACCCAGCTTGAACTTCATTTTAGCAGTTAAATTCTAGTTTTGACCACTTTTCAATTTATGGCTGTTGTTTTATATGTGAGTGTTTCCTCTGAGGTAATCCTGAAAAGGGCCTGTAGCATAACATTCACAAGTATGGAGTATGTTAGAGTGTGGCCTGGTGCTGCCATCCAGTGGTACTACAGAAGAAGAGAACAAATACAATGGTCATCTTCAGAAAACTAACAGCAAGGTAATGTTTTGTGTCTCCATACAGTGCATATGGCCCAATAATGAGTTTGGAGCAGCGTCAGCGATACCAGGAGGATTTCTGTGCAGAATATGATGAATACAAAGACCTCCACTCCCGCATCGCCACCATCACTCACATGTTTGTTCAGCTGGGGTCCAAGATCAAAAGTTTATCACCTGGTACACAAGAATATAAGGTACACACTGAATATACGACCAGATCTGATCTGCTACACACTAGGCACACAGTACTTAACAGTGATGCTGTCATTATATGAACATATACTAACTGTATTGTAATATGGGTTTTAGATAATGGAAGACCAAATACTGGAAAAGTACAACAAGTATCGTAAGGTGAGTCACTCAACTGAAGCTTCTCAAGAGTCTTTGCTTTGTACTTCCTTTTACATTCAACATGTTTACAGAGCCACAGTTTATTCAAGCATACTGAGGGGGGAACTAGTGTGTAAGAATCCCTGCTTTTAAAAAGGCGTTGACATATATGTGACACCACAAAGAGATGTTTCAGTTTTTATTAAAGTTGATATAGCTGTGGGGACACCTAAAAATCAGTTGGTGTCAAACTGATGGTTTGGGAATTTAAGATATATTTTTAAATATTTTATATCATTGACCTCATAACTATTTTATTTCTCCTTTCCACAGAAGTTCCCAGGCTATCGGGAAGAGAAGAAACGCTGTGAATACCTCCATGAAAAACTGTCCTACATAAAACAGCTCATTGTGGACTTCGATGTCTGTCAGGCCTCGTCATAGCATTGGATCTCCCTCTTGCCGTCAAGTACATCAAGTAAAAGGATTTTAACTGAGAGTGATTAAAGAACAGACACTTTAACTGCTAGAATCATGGATTATGGTGAGGCACTGTTGATAAACCATATTTTAATCTGATTTTGATTTATAAGTCAAATTGTTGTGAGAAACCTCTTTTTTCAGAGATGTCTTGTTGACCTGAGAGCTCCAACAAAGAAACCAAAAAATGAAACTTGGGAAATCATCACTGCTCATCAGTGGACATTTTCTTTGTCAGTGTAAGCCATTTTGTAAAAAAAATTGTGTTAAATGTAGCAACCTTGCTTTTGATCTGTAAACACTTTACTCCAATATGCTCCAGGCGAGTTTACCCCCTTTTCCAAACAGAAATTTATAAATTTCCCAAAAGTAGCTGTAAAAAGGGGCATAATTTTCCATCTATTTTTCTTGGTGCAAATACATGAATGAAGTAGCCCTCAGCACAATAAAATATGCTACTCTTTCCACTCAGATCCAGATCGGGTTTTAAATGAACTGATGGATACGTTTTGAGATTTTCCTACTCACTGAAGTCAAAGTTTTTCTATTTTAAGGGTTCAAGAATGGTTCATTGATGTACTGTAATGTAAAGAAGTCACAGTACAGACAGTAAAAGACTTCAATTTCCCACATTTCAGAGCTGGGACTTATGGTCCAGACAGCAAAAATGTTTTAAGCATCTTTTTTAAAAGGATTCAAAGTCAAATGTCAGAGGGAAAAAAGTACACGTTTTAAGAAACTTCATGAGCTGCATGAACATTGACAGCTACTTGTTCATGACGGATAAAAAGGACCAATTAAAGGGACATTTCCTTCATTGGGTGAGCACATTGTCATTTAGGCAACACGTCTATAGTATTTAAAGAAACTGGAAAACAAGTGTCTTTCCCTCTCACTTATTGCTGTCATTAGTACCTGTTGTGTATTTATTTTAAGCCACATATCCATTTATCTGAATTATGTTCTCAGAAGTTTCAAATCTTGAGATCAAAGATTTTGGTAAAGAAAAAGCTGGGTGAACTGGATGAGTGGTTATTTATTTTCATTTTTTATGCTTGCCGTCCTAACACAGAGCTTGAAAGTATTTTGGTTGAAGCTGCTTAAATGAAATGTATAGCCCCCTCTGGATTCAACATTACATTACTACTTATTATGAATCTAAATTTTCACCGTATGGTGAGAAACACCAAAGCATACAGGTAAACAACATGCTCGTTCACGCTGTTGTGATTAGCTGTTTTTTTTTTTTTCATTTCTGACTTTGGCATGAACAGTGATTGTTTGAGTCAGCGGTATTTGGGAATATGCAGCCATATTGCTTTGAAAAGTGGACCCATAACAAATTAGCCTGCTTTGGCACAGTAGCCTGGAGGGTTCATGTCTCCTTGTTCATGGTTAATATTCTGTTACAAGACAATTCTTTTTGCACTATAGCCGTTCAGAGAGAGAGTGAGGGGAAAGTTGTTAAGACTTCTTTTGAACTGTTATTTTTCATCATAATTGCGTTGGATTTTTTTTTTAATTGAATGTTATAGTCAGTGATGGAATGCCTTAATCAGATTCTCTTTTTTAAGAAAGTCAAAAACCTCACACTGCCACTATCATCAGGGACTCATCATCCACACACACACACACACACACACGCACACTCTCTCTCTCTCTTGGTGTCTGCCTTACATTACAGCTGTCTGTTACATTTAAACCTCCTTCTGTTTCACTGTTTAACTAATGCCAACAGTGGCTTTTTCACACATACTTTCTGGAAGACATATTTATGTAGTTGAAAATTAAGTGCACAAGGTTTAACAGGCTATGGTGGTGTATCTCACTCATTGTTTGAGTTTGTAAACTTTCTGGTACCTAAAGTTATCATGAGGTTTGTCAGTAGGAATAACACTTTGTTATGGGCATGGAGCAGTTTGGTTGTCTTCACTTTATTGCTTAAGTTCAAGCACAAAAAAAATCCCTTGTCAAAATAATACATCATGTATGGGCAGTTGGGGGTTTTCATGAAAAGGTTTCTGAGGAGATTTATTAGTTTCAAGTTTTTGCTGTAAGACCTCATCAGTTGAGATGCTGATGAAATCACTGGTCTACAAGTTCTAACTTTACATGAAATATTTCAGGAAATGAATCTTATTTATCTCATTAAAGTCTTTATTACGTTTCATTTAAGCGTTCATAACATTTGTTGTGGATTTGCATCGAAGATTTACGACAGAACAGTACAGAAGGTGTTTTTAGCCTGCTGGGTGAAGCTTGGCCACAAAGTAGCCAGAAAAGAAAATGTTTTCTAAATGAACTGTATTAGTGTACATTATCTTTTCCTGTGCAAGGTTAAAAATAATAAAATATCAAAGTGTCTCTTGTCTTCATATTTTAATGTATTTCTCTATGACTTTTCAACAGTCGTGTCTCACTGAGCTTTAGCAGTTAGCGAGCTCACACCATAACGCAGTAACAGCGCTTGGATATATGAAGAGAAGCTGTGTAATGTGTGAAGCATTTACTGTAACATAAGCACTGCGTTATTTTGGCTCGACTGCGGTGTATTAGACATGAGAAAATGTGAATAATGACGCTTCAGGAATAAAGTTAAAGTTAAAGACCCAGTAGCAGGCAGGTGTCCACGGACGCTGTTGTCATGGCAACGCTGCCTAAAACGCCTGGCTACGTTTCAAGGCTGCTGTGTTGAGTGAGTGGCTTCATAAAATCAGCTCAACAAAGGTAAGACTGCGTTTTTGATCGGAAATTTTACTCAGTCTTCATTCCGAGGGTTATTTTGCAGCTACCCGTTGTTTGTTGAGACTTAGAGTTCTGTTCTCTCCTGTTTTACCTACTTTCAAACGAGTCGACGTCACAGCTAATGCGTTAGCACTAACAGTTACAATGCTGCTTCACTCAGGTTCATGTATTCAGATGATGACTGTGAGAAATCAAACAGTACAACACATAGATAGGGGATAAGATAGGGGAGACAGGGGACAGTTGCAACACCTTCCCATTCACTCTGACATGCTTCGGATTATAGAAAAACCAAAATTTAATTGAATAAACTTACATCTGTCAAAACCATATAAAAATGAGAAAGTGCATCCTTCACTATGCATTTTTATGTAAAAAGTTAGATGTTGCATTTGTTGAATTTCTAGAATCTATTCATTGAACACAAAAATAGTTTGGGAATATGAAAAATGTCAGAACAGGATTGACGTTAATTTTTGAAACAGTATTACATTTTATTCATAGATCTTAAAAAATAGTATTTTAGACACAAGCTACCAACTGTTTTAAATTTGACAGGCTGACATTAGGATAGTAAAAACATAATCACTGAGAAAAGATGTTGAACCCTGAAAGTGTATTGTGGGGCATGAAATTTGAAATACCAAACTACATACAAAGATATTGTATATTATTAGCATATAAAATATTATTATTATTAGATATTCGGTAGATATTAATTTTTGCCTTTTTTTTAAGCCAGCTCTGGTTGATGTGAATTAATGCAAAACGTTGTCCATCAGTTGAATGATCAGTGCAGATCTCAGCTCTTCCTCCAATACTTAATACATGTCTGAGTGTCGACTCCGCTGGGGACAGAAGTAAACTTTTTCAGTCTGTATGTCTAAAAACCCTCACTGATTTAAAAAAAAAAAAACACTTGCCGTCTTATCCACCTCTTATTCATACTTGAAACCTTCTTGTTTGTCTGCAAGTTAACCGTGTACAACAGAAAAAATACCCCAGACTCAGAAATGGAGGAAGCATGCGAAACAGGAACACCAAGTGAGGAAACACCTGCTCTGCAGCTGTCCAGTGCAGCACAGGTACAAATGGGCTGTTAGTGGTAAACTTTAATTGATACATGACAGAGGTGTTCATTGTCAAATTTTTGAGTACAGCTGTCAACACTCCCACTAAATTATTAATCATGCTAAATTAAGTCTGGTGTATTTATTAGGCCCATTAGTTATATTCAAAGGTTTCAGTGAGCACAAAGACTTCACACTTTTGAAATTGTTTTTCTTGTTTGGTATAAAAGGACTGTAGATGAGTTTATTTATCTTATCCTTGGCGCTGTGTCTTCCAGCTTCGACAGAACACAAACTGCCTGGCCTGCTCTGAAGACAGCCTGTACCTTTGTCTGGGTCACGCCCGGGGCTTGTCTGTGTGGTGTGCGTCCTCTCTCAGCCCCGTGGCAGAGTACCTGCAGGACACTCTGGAAATCACCAAGATTCAAATGACTAGAATGGCCGAAGACATCTATCTACTTGGCACTATAGATGATATGGGTACACATACACGCGTATGAATCGGCACACAAACGATTTTGAATCAGAGAAAAAAAATGTTTCAACTGAGAGACTGAGACTGATGAACAATGTAAAAAAACTATCTCTGGCCACTCAATTGTCCTCTTTCAGTACAGGTGTTGCCAGAGTGTTTGTCCATCACTGTGAAAGCATCCATCTCCTCAGTGTTATTAACATCATGGGAAGTATTATCAGTTTATTTTACTGGAACACAGCACATGTTGAGTTTGATCACAGATAATTTGTAAATATGGATAAGATACAAAGACTGGTGTAATTATTTAGGATCTAAAATGACACATTAACAAACCTTTTCACAACAGGAGGATGTGAATCAAAGGAGTGTTTGCTTGACTTTTGAACTGTCTCAAGGAGGAGTTTATGGAGCTGCATCAATGAGGTGTAAGTGGACACTTTACTGTGTGGGTTGTTTTGTTTGTTTTTCACACATTTTGTCAATTATACTGAAACTTAATACAGTATCCCATGAACTGTATACTCTTTTCCAGGCAATGGTGATGTTTGGCTGGAGGTTTATCACTTCCCTTTCGAGGCATGGCTGAAAGAGTTAGAGAGGGAACAATCACAAACAGAGGTATTGAACTGCCTTCAGCTGTGAGGCTGGTTTGAACAGGACAGGGAGCCATGTGCTGCTATCAGTGAAACATTTCTGACATTTAATCAAAGGCTTGAAGCTGCTCTAGAAAGTAAACATTTGCTTTTTGCTGAATTTGAGAAAGAATGTCCTGCTTTTTCTTTCTACTTGACAGGTTCTCCCAACCACTGCCATCGCCACTGTATCATAAAGTTACAATTTCAGATGTTGTGTAAGTTTGTTTTTTTTACTCCACAGGACCAAAACTCATCTGAAAATGTAGATGTAAAGTGGTCTCCAGTTACAGTCAAAAAAATTAGGCCACCAAAATCTCCAAAAGGTATGATTTATTCTTCCTGCATTTGTGTTTGAACCTGAAACTTAAAGTTCAGATTCGATTATTTTTCTGTTGTTTTGCAGGTTTGACACTGCAGGACCCTGATAAGGTTTTAAGGAAGGCTGACTTTCTCATGCACTGCTTGTCTCTGGATGTAGAGACCAGCAGATACCAACAAGAGGGATCAACTTTCAGAGTGGAGTCAGGAAAATCAAAGACAAATGTCAGGTAAAACAAAGTTCACATGATGCCAACAGTTGCTCTGTTGCATTTAGAAATGCTTTTTACTGACGTTTTATAATTGCTTTGAATATTTTAAGTCCATATAATATCACCCCTACGAATAAAATATAATAAAATACAATGAAGTGATTTTTATTTTCAGATCTTGCACCCACCACTTCCTCTTACCTTGTGGTCTGTTTCTTGCTGAGAATAAAACAGCACGAAGTCCAGGTATGTGATTGATAAAGAAAGGTACTTAAACTTCTGTTGCTAATGAATGACGTTCAACATTATTCTAGTTCTGTGTCAATTTTCATTTTGAGGGAAAAGTAAATTCTAGAAAAAAACCTGAAAACTAATTTCTGTTGTTTTAAGGCATACAGAAGTCTGCACTATTTCTCCTGAAGCTCTTTAATCTCTGGTTTCTCACAGCAGGATCGCCTCTTGCTGTCTGTGTGTGGTGGAGTGGCAGCCATAATCTCCTTCAGTACTCACTACAGAAGACCTCAAAGAATAAACCAGGTGGGGTTCTTTGTGTTTGCAAAGGTGAATCTGCCCAAAAGTGCGAGTTTAGATTTTTTTTGGCAATTGGCGTCTAAGTTTTCTGTTAAGACAAAATAGAAACTAGTAAGGTCATAGAATATTCCATTTGTTGTTGGTTATAGACTCACCTCTGACTGCAGCACATCAACTCAGCTGCTTTGGGCCTTCTGTGAAGAATTAAATCACATTGGCCCAGAAAGGGGCTGTTGAATCTCAACATTGACGTGAGGTTTCTTTTCCGTTGTAAAAAACTAATTTTGGACTGCATCACTTTTCTTCCTGATCCAGATACTGAACCCATGCCAGATCTGTTGTGGCCAAATGCAAAGGAAATCCTCTGTTCTGCTGTTAGTAAATGCAGCCGTTACGTAGCTGTTGGGCTGGAAGGTGCCATGGTGTGTGTTTGGGACCGGATGTCTGGTAAGAAAACCTTTCAGTGAGATGTCTCTCAAAGTACATCAAGTTTCTGGAGATAATTTTGTTGTGTTTTCTTTCCCCTCATTTTAGGTTCTGCACTGCCTATTGTCTTAGTTCCAGCAGCAGACAGGGTTTTCATTAAAGCACAGTTTGTAGATTATGGGCCTGACTGTGCTGACGATTTCTCTCTGTACATAACAGAAAAAGTTCATCTTTTGATGTTTTGTAAAAGTGGAGCAGTTCATAAAGTCTCAACAGGTCGAGGAACACAGTCCTTTGCAGCTCAACTTACTGAAAGGTTATCCAGGTTTATTTTTTCCATGTTTGATGTATACATATTTTTAATTAATTTTTATGTCTAGAGAAAAACAGTTTGACTATTTTCTCTACACAGGCCAGTGGACAGCAGGGATCTACCAGCTGCTATTGCATCTGTGCCATTCTTGAAGAGTTTGGTAAAAACAACAAATTTTACTGAATAACAGTTTAAAGCACTTTCTCCACTTTTCCATAAAACTCAGAATAAGGAGATTATTTATTGCCCTTCAGCTTCTGTCATCTTTGTCTTCATTTTCTGTCTTGAACTAGTGGCTTGTGATGCACAGAAACGGAAAAATATTCCTGCAAGATGTCATCAACCAAAATACTGTGTGCCTCCTCATTCCTCCTGCGTCTCACCTGATTACTCCCTGCAGCCCGGTTTACGCGCTGGGTGACACACAGCAAACCCTTTTTATACAAGGTTAACCCAAAGCTGGTTTCTTTTTTAACTGAAAAAAATGAGGGTTGAGAAAAGTATGATATTCAATAAGTTTCTACTATTATTGATATGAATTCAAAAATTCTAGACTCTTGTTAATAAAAGTTTTGCTGTCTTTCTCAGGTGACCCAGAGCCCAGCCTCAGTGCATCCTCTGAAGGAGGAAGCCAGAGTCAGCTTTTCACTTTCCATTTTGGACAGTGTAACATCACAAAGAAGTTTATCATTTCACTGCAAGATTCCCCACAGAAAGTTGCGAGCTGCGTAAACCTGGAGGAAAGCTGCAATTCATACCTTAGGCAAAGGTAGAGTGGAAGCTGTCTCTTTCTGCACAATCCCGTCTCATAGATTTTACCACAGGGAATCTGGGAGCTTTTCATATGGGCTGTTGAATGAAAAAGTTGATATTTCTTGACTTTTCATGTTTCCATGTTCAGATTGCTGTCTGTGGATGAAATGAACAAACCTGTAACTGATTCATGGAAAAGACTTGAGGAAACTGCAGCAACACTGAAATGCTACAGCCAGACAAAGAACAGCAGCAAGTTATTTTAATGTACAGAAGTGATAACTTTTTATAGTCAGTGTAAATCTTGTAGGAGTACTGTAATTACTGTAGATTTTCTCCTTGAAATCAACATTCATGTGTGAATTAATTTAATTCAACATTTCTTATGTAAAAAAAAATGAAAACCTACTTTCTCTTTGTCTCTTAGAAAAAGTAAAGGTCACCTGTGTTTCTACTTTTTGAGAGGATAACAGGTTGTAAATGTGTTTCCACTGTCAAAAGTAAACCATAATAACTTAGAAAATATATTAGACAATTGCCATTTTGTTCTCATTCAATAGATTTCTCACATTTACACATAACCTTACACCATGAACACAAAAAAGAAGAGATAAGAAATAATACTGACGAATAGGTTGGGATGTTTGTATCTCTGATGCTACAGGGCTTTTTCTGATGTGTATGTATTTAAAGACGAGTATCTCTAGCAGTCTATGACGCGGCTGTTTTCAGTCTCAGCATGTTAGGATTTTTGTTGCCTTTGGGATCTTTTAATGTTTCATTTCATATCTGCACTTTCAGTAGCTAAAAAAAGGACAGGGCGCAGTGAGTGTCCTTAAAGTGCCTGTTACAAACATTGAATATTTATGCTCTGTTTTACATTAGTCATAGAAAAAAAAACCCAGTCAGGGCTTGGACAGAGGAAAAATGAAGTTCAAATGGTCTAAGGCCACTCATGCAGTTTGATGCCATGGGTTTGACTTCTTGACTCAGTTGTCCTTAGATGTCACTCGGTATTAAGTAGAAATATTTAATGATGTTATACTTCAAAGGCATACTTTTAGTTTCAGTTTCAGTTTATTTCTAACAAAAAAAGTGAAAATAAACAAAAAACAAGTCAATTCAAGGGTATAAAATGCCATAATGGCTTACAAGTACTAAATAAGGCATTTAATAAGTCAGAAAAAGAAGCAGGAAGAAGCAATAGCTTTTCCAGTCCTACACACACTTTCTCTCCCTCCATATTAACCAAAATATGCTCCTATTTCCCTACTTTACAATATTTAAGGAAAGAAAGAATAAGTTTGAGAAGAAACTCCTTTGCAGCATTCATGGTCTTGAATTAATCTTCACATTTGTGTTGCATTAGGATCCCAACAATAAAATAAAAATATATTAAATGATTCAGGAGATTTTAATCAGAGAACAGAGAGCACATCATTTATCTACAACCAATCAGCAACAGGCTGTTTGGTTCATTTACAAAGCAGCTGCAAAGTTTGGCACAGACACATTTATCTGTATGAGTTTATTATTTTTCTGCCTTCACTAGCTGACTGAGCTGTCTTTATCTCTGTTAAATGAAACAATGTCGATTCAGATTTAATCATGTGTTTGCGAGCCTCATCTGAATTTCTAAAAAGCTTTGTCGGGGATGAAGCCAGGAGGCATGTCATCGAGAGGGTTGAGAGCCCAGGTGCTCTATTTAAAGAGCTTTACTCCAGTCACTGTCGAAATCTGCTTTTTTTTATTCTTCTGAAACATGCCAAATAACTTTTAATTTTTCTATCAGTTGTTGCACGTGAAAATGCAGGACAGTTAATCATAACCAATTTAGAGGCGAGACTCAGTTTAATTAAATGATAAAGGCTCTGAACCTTAACCAACACTGTCTTAGCCATAATTTGTCTTGAATAAAAGGAGAAAATTATGCCAGTTTTCTGTGTCAAGTGGTAGATATGGTTCTTTGTCTTTTGGTCCACGTCAATTTCACAATTCAAGGAGAAAAAAACTGCCTCTCTTCAGACTCTGAATCATCCCTGTATGACAGGAAACGTTTTTTTCTCAGGAATCCTTCAGTCTCATGCTGCAGACACTGAAATATAATGAGATGTACTCAAAAAGGAATTTGCATAGCTGCAAAACACAAAATTGCCTACATTTTCTCCTCCATATGGGTTTTGTTAGTTTTGATGAGTGTGAACCTTTCCACCTGATTACAACAAATTCACACAAACACTTCAAGTCATGGTGAACACGTTTAATTTAAGATGACCACAGGTTACAAAACACAGACTACAGAACATTTCCCTATGTACATAACCTTGTTATGGTGTGGTAATGTTACCAGTGTGTTGTCTTTTACCACTTTTTTATACTGACAAGGTTTGTATTGCATTTTTTTCATTTAAAATAAAGATTTATTCTATTCTACAGTTCTCCCTTCTCAAAGAAATGCTAAGTTCAGCATTTTCAACCATGTGAAGGTAGGACTTTTTATTTTATACTGATACAGGCTGCAATTAGTGAAATGTGCCATATTGACAGGCAACAATCAAGAAACACAATGACCAAGCACATCAGATAGTCATACAGTAAATAAACAGAGATAAATAACACAATGTATCATCATTAGTAGAGAGGGTGAGAGTCTCTTCACTCTCCTCACATGACGCTCTCATGGCTGGAATGGTTTGGATCTCTCTCTGCATCATTGTTCACTGTCAAAGAGCTGCTTTTCGGTGATGACGACTCTGTTTTGCTGTCGCTGAACCACACCAACCTTTCCTGACTGGCGGGACTCACTCTTTTCAGCGTAACAGAGTTAGCATTACAGGAGAAAGACTCAGTTATAACCGTGTTATTTTCCAGCTCTGATGCTTTATTGGTTTTGCAGTAATACCTCCGAAGCCCCTTTCTGAAGTGAATGGTGAAAAGGCCGTATATAATGGGGTCCAGGCAAGCATTGAACAGCCCGAAGATAAACAGGATGTGGGTCAGTGACTGGGACACCTTCCCTTCCAGGTCATCAGGAAAGAACCAATACCAGAGGCCCAGCAGGTAGTACGGAGTCCAGCAGATAATGAAAGACAAAACAATCACAATGCTCATTTTGAGAGTTTTCATCCGGGCTCTGGGGATGTTATTCTTTGACCGGCGCAGGTGTACTTCACTGGAGGGCACTGTAGGTGGGATAGATTAAGAAGACAATATCAGACTTTTAAAAACAATTAAAACAAAATTGTATATGTGCAAATATTAATCTTTTATTTTTTCAATAAGCAAAAAATGCATTTGACCACAAAGATTAGTGAACCCCCTGTTTTGTTCAGAAAAAAATTATATCTTACCTGAACAAGGCTAGGTCAATTGAAACCATCTTAAAACAATATTTTGTTGAATATTTGACACTGACTGGTCTATAACAACCAAGTTTTATTTCTTAACACAAAATTGTTTTCCAGGTACGACCTGATCCCACCTTCAAAATCAGTTAAAAAAAAATCAGCTTGCACATTTAACTTCTACCTGTTGACACTGTGTCAGAAATGTCTTTGCTGAGCATTCAAAACCTGTAAGCACCATGTAGGAAGTGATTTATTACAAGAGCATAACACTTTAGATGAGTGGTTCACTGCTGATATGTTACTAGCAAAGAGAAGCAGAGAGCAGGAAAGCAACTCTGAGGTTGGTTGAAGATATCAGATGCTCAGATTTCTGCCTGTAAAATTAATCTAAAGGAAGCAATTAGGACAGGGCCTCCCAGCAGTTTTTCTGCAATAATTTGGACTCACAGTTGTTTTTACCCAGTCTCTTTGAGATCTCACAGAAGATCCTGGTGTAACAGGTGATCATGATAACCAGTGGCAGCAGGAAAAGGCAGGAAAAAGTGAACATGTTGTAGGAGGTTTCATGCCAATGAGAGATAAAACTTCCTCGTGTGGTACACTGAGTGAAGTCCTCTGGGTGCACAATGGTCACATTGTGAAACAGGTATAACTGAAAGTTAAAGAGAGAAAATTATATATCCCACAATAATATATCACCTGTACATTTCTACTCAAAGGTACACAGAGGTGTGTATGTAAGCATTAATTATATTGTTTTGTATCAATGAATTGTGATTGCTGGGTCAGAGGGAGTGGTTTGGATGGTAGACGAATAGAAATAAATCACTTGTGATATTTGTCTAATGACCACAGAATATCTAATTACTTTCTTCAATGTTGACACCATGAGGATAACTACTGGCAGCCACAAACATCATGAAAAAAAAATTGTGGATGACATTATCTATCGACCAGTAACAGATAACGACTGTGTTTCTTAATGCATGAAATACTACCACCTTTTTGACAGTGTCTCATAAAACCCTGTTTCTGCTCTTGTCGGATGTAAATTAGAGCCGACCTTTGACCTTTGTCTGGAGCTCACCTGAGGGACTGACAGTAACACACTCATGCCCCACGCCACAGTCAGCATGACCCTGTTCCTGGTCCTGGCTTTATTGATAGCCAGTGGGTCCAGGATTGCTGCTTGCCGATCCAGACTGATCACTACGGTGACAAAGGCGCACGAGTACATGGCCTGCAGCTTGAGGAACATCAGCAGCCTGCAGGCGAAGTCTCCAGCCAGCCACTGGACTGTGATGTTCCACACGGCATCCACAGGCATGACGATAAAAGTGACCAGCAAATCAGCCACAGTCAGGTTGACGATAAGCACTCGGACATGAGATTTGCGTTTTTCATCAGCGTGTGCTGCCCACAGAACAGCCAGATTACAGAAGGCCGACATGCCACAGAGGATGCAGGTGATGACGACTCTGACTTTGGCCGCTGTGGTGAACTTGGGAAGCTGCAGGGCGCTGCTACCCGCTGTCCAATTAAACCATGGGGAGAAGTTGCAGCTGGTGTTGAGGTGGTGGTCTGTGGTCAGAGGATACATGGTGGCTGCAGAGTCACACAGAGAGGTGTTCATCTTTAGAAACGTTCATTCTGCTCATCCAACCTGAAGATCAGCTCTGAGAGGCAGAAAAAGAGGGATGAGTCAGACAGTTTCATCACACAGTTTTGAAAAGTCACTCAAACATCTCAAGAATTACTCTTGTAGAGGGGCTGTGTATACTATAAAGAGGGGAGAGAATAAACACACGATAAGACTTTTATGTAAATTTACAGTACAATCCCAACAGTAATGTACTGTATTTTGGTAGGACAGTATAATGCTGTAAAAAGCAGTGGATTCTGGGAATTTTCACACCTGCCTATGGCCCGAATGGCCAAATACTTCCACTTACAGTATTTTACTGTTTCTAGCTGAGGATGCAGTGCATTCCTGGCAAAACTGCTACCAGTAAAATACTGTAAATTTGGAGAAAAAAAATGTACAAGGTCCCTGTATGTCCACAGAGTAGATACTGTAAATATACAGCAGAGTAGTGGTGAAATTGCTGCCAATAAAATACTGTATTTTAACTTTTATACAGCAATATACCTTAAATTTAATTACAACAACTTAATGTCTTAATATATTTCATAGTAAGGAACTGTAAAATTACAGTAAATTACAGGCAGCGTTTTCTCCAGTAAATGCTGTAATTTTACACAAAAAAAGTTTTACAGTGTTCACATGGAAGCCTTGGTCACAGAAGAGTTCAATGAGGCGGAAAGATGAAGATGATGAACCTCCAGGACCAGTTTTCTTGGAGACATTTCCAGACCATGTTTTTTACTGTTTGCAACCACAATGGCAGGTTAGATAACACCAAACAGTTTGCAAAACAACAGCAGTCCTAGCCAGTGGTGGAAAGGGTATTGAAAATCTGTACTCAAGTACAAGTACTGTTACATATCTAAAATATTACTCAACCACAAGTAAAAGAACTGGTGTTAGAAAAAAACTCAAGTAAAAGCACAGGGTTATTTGTCAAAAAAACTACTCAGATAATTAGTTACTTTTAACCGGTGATGTCACTGTCACCTCTCCATATAGGGCTCTAAATTTTGTGTTTTACTTTAGCACTAATAAGATAGAAAACAAGTGTTTTTCGCTCATTTTAAATGGTTGTTGTTGTTAGGTTTTGTTTTGTTTTTTCACCCATGTGTCCTGGTTTTCATTGGCTTGTTTGTTATCAATTCACCTAAGTGGCTACAAAAATGCAGATAAAAGGTCTAGATATTGATGAAAATTGTCCTCAGTACTCAACTATGATTTTGAAAGTAATTAAGTAGATTACATGGCATAATGATTACTTAAGTACAAGTAAAAGTACAGACTTGAAAATATACTCATTAAAGTACAAGTACCCCCCCAAAAAAACTACTTAAATACAGAAATCTGAGTATTTGTAATTAATTACTTCCACCCCTGGTCCCAGCAAACAGTGATGCCCTATGCAGGGCGGTGCGCATTACTGTACCGTACTGAGTGCACGTGCACCTGTCCATCCCTCTATGATCCCCATTTACATTAAATTTAATGCTAAAAAAAAAATAATCAAGCTGAAATAAATATTGAGAGCAGGTGGATATAAGGCTGACAGTTCGGGTAAAAAGTGAAAATATAGAGAAAGGTATTTTTTGTTCCCATGATCCATCACTTTACCTTTACTCACTGACTTAAACCACATCAAAAGAAACATATCACCCTCCCTGTAACATCACAAGACAGTAAGCGTCGCGTGAGTTAAAACGGACTTACCGCCATGTGCCGTGTTGAGCTGCGTCTTGATTTTTACGCACGAGCTGGATCCAAAATATTTTACAGTCCCAAACGAGCAGACGCTTCCAGGCTGTTCGCGTCCGCTTCTTTTCAATATACGTGATGCCAAGAGTTCATCTAGGCATCTGGTAACTGCTCCTCCTCTACCCAGAGCGTTGTGTGCGCTTCAGCTGCTCCAATTTTATCCATGTACCAATCACAGCCGCGTAACATACACCCCCGGGGTGTGGCCTGACCCCCTGTCACCATAGCTGTTGATTGAGAAGACTTAAAACATGATCAAGAAAATGAAAATTTGTATTTGAAAGTGATTTAATTATGATGATTTGCAGACTGTAATTTGTAATTATGTAATCTGGGGAAAATCATTAAACAATTAAATAACTGTTAATCAGTGACACTACATTTTGTGTCCTTGCTGTAGAAATCCAGCACAGGCTGCTCCACTACAAAGAGCATTGTTCTTGAATGAGGACTTAGAAATCTGAGACCCAAGGGCTGCATGGGACAAAAGATCTTTTTAGCTATGAGAAAAATGTCTGCTCACAGAAACTGACCTTGTTAATGTTGAAGATTGTTAAAATGTGCAACCTGAAAAACTGAGATCTCCATAAATCTGTGCTAATCATCCAGCACTGAGCCAGGTCGGCAACAGAAGAAAACCTTTGTGGTCCAAATTTGGACCAGTCATTGTTTGAAGCTTCCAATTATTATTATTATTATCATTATTATTATTATTATTAATATTATTGTTATTATTATTATTATTATTATTATTATTATTATTATTATTATTATTATTATTATTATTATTATTATTGTTGTTGTTATTATTATTATTATATTTTTTTTTTATTACTGAAACAGTTATCCAACAAAAGTAATACCATCTTCATGATTCTTTCCTGATGTTGTCTGCTACATGTCGAAGTTGGGTTTCTTGAAAACATCAAAAGTCCTTTTGCTTTCTTTCTTTCTTGGAGAAGTGGGAAGTTTCATTCAATGTGTATTCTTCTGTGCCTAAGACTTTTGGCACACTACTGTAACTCATCATGCCTGGCTTCCTTGCACCAGAATTTACAGGCTCTAAAATGAGCCCAATGAAAAATGAAAATTAAATGATAGATCTTCATTCTTATGTAAATATATGGGCATCTATGCATCTTACAAGCATGCAAAGGCTTCACAGTAGTGACACCTTCCTTGTTTATTTACATTTACATTTACATTCCTCTGGCAGTGGCTTTTCCCTCTCCACCATCTTTTTTTCTCTAATGAAATAATTGCACTGATTTAGTCCATTTACCTGCTGTGATTATAAATGTTGACCTCTGTTTCCCTGGTGGTGTCTTGGCAGGCCACAGCATTGAGTAAAGGTGACAGAAGTTAATTGAATCATGCTGCATTGCTGCAACTTCATCACTCCATTTATTTTATATTCATATACCTTTCAGCAAGAGGTTATTAACAATCACTACTCCAAAGAGCTAGACACTTTCTCATCTATTTGAGTTAGCCATTCTTTGCTCACATTTGGAGAGGATATTGGGGCAGATAGTCTTACCTATAAATTCTCATTACATGGTTAAGGGTGTTAATGAAATCAGATCATGATAATCTATCAACAACGGACCACTCTGATGACCTATTTGGTTTGAAGAGGTGGACTGATCAATCCAAATGAGTTACTCCTGCTTTATGCTGGTGTGCACCGACAGTACAATGAAGCTCTGGCTGGAGCAGAGCGCTCATGAAATGCCTTTTTGTCTAATCCTGTGTATATCCGTTACTCAACAACTGAACCTTAAATTTATGTTTTATTCAAACATTCTGTCTGCTTTTACCATTTCTTTAACTTCCCGGGGGATAAATAGGAGGTTTATCATGTAGTTTGTGTCTCTGGAGGGCTCCAGTCTTTCCTCTGGAATGACTTTAATACTCAACATTACACACAGCTTTTTTACAATATAATCTATGCTATTGTTCAACCAAGTTGTATTTTGCAAACCACTTCTCAGTTAAATGTTTGTCTTCAGCACCAACAACTCCTGCTGAATATGAGTCAATGACACATAACAGGCCTAAATGTCTTTATGTGATAAAAAACAAATCAGTAAAGTTAATTTTTTTTTGTGTAATTAATTCATATATAGTAGATTTGTGGCTTTTTATAACTGGACTTTCCACTAAAGTTAATTACTTGACCTGAAATACACACAAAAAAAAACTGAGCATTTATCTTATTTGCCTGTAACTTGCATTTTCTGAGTTTCATGGTCATGTGATTAGTGTTGTGGCCCCTTGCTTTTGCAGTGTCCTTGAATGCATGCCGCAGAATCTGCTCTGAATCACTGAAAGTATTTAATTTCCTTGGTCATGATTTAAAAGGGATAATTTTCCTGATGTTAAGCACACAGCCAGGAAGGAAGAGAACATGCTGACCCAAAACATATCCTCGTTTGTCACTGTGCTCCACTGGATTGACTCATTACAAGCCCTTGCAGGGAAGACTTGACTGAGAATAATCTCAGTCCAGACTAAAATCAGGTTGTAAACCTGAAAAAAGAACAATCAGACTCTAACCTGCACATTAACTGGTGTAAAGGTTATAGCTTGGTTTGCATGGGGTTCATTTCTTAATGAGAAGTTTGGAAATTCAAAATAAAATGACCGCAAAGCATTACAGGTAATTTAAACCATTATTACTGTGTCCTGTGTGCTTAATGGGAATTTGGTCTGTCCTTGAGCCGGTATGTATCACATTTTAATCCGAATGAAATCCAGTCTTCAGAGGAAAGATGCTGATGTTGGTTGATTGGGTATCTCTGTCCTTGATGCTCACCAATTCAGGAAGTTGTAGGTAGAGAAGGTACTGTATGTGAAACTTCCTGTGACTTTATGACCATTTTTAAATCACAGCCAAACCCTCCCACCTTTCAGATATGTACTGTTGGGTTTAAATAATCAACTCAAATGAGCTATAAAAAAAAACAAAAAATTCACACTATTCGTTAATTTAAATTTCCTGTACATGCACTCTCCTACTGCTACAACTGACCGAACATTGCCATTGTTTCTCACCATAGTTTAACTTTCCTGATTAGTTTTAGTAGGTCTCAATTAATCTTGAATTTGAGTAAACACCAATATATTCATGATTTTTCTCCTTTTTCCACCAGCTGTGGGAGTTACAATGTCTTGTTCTCCTAAAAAAGGGTAAAAGCATTGTGCAGATTTCTCCTTGTTTCCTGAATAAGAATTAAAGCATGGTAAAGCTCCTGTGAAAGAAGGGTCACAGCTCCTGGAAATATAATGAGTAGTGGGTGAACAATAGCTGTAATCAAAGCAAAACCAGGGTGAAACTGAACCAGTTAAAAATACAATAGATCTTTCATTAATTCTGAAATGAAGAATTAGAGGACTTTTGATAAAGAGGTTGTATCTGAAACCTTGCCAAGCATTCTGCAACTTGAAGAACTTAGAGAACGTCCTGTCCAACCAATGAAAACTCTCATTTGACAGGTTTTTTGCAGAAAATTATAATAATGACATTAAAGGAAAATAGTGCCATTCATGCCATTTGAGCAACCTAGAGAGCAATGTTTCATTATTTTAATGAAAATTTCATTGAATAGGTGTGGACTTAAATAGTGACTGATTCAATATGATCTGTGGTGGAGTCTGCTGCCTGGAAGGAATTGACGTATCTCTCCTGTAACATGTGGCTCTAAAAGAAGTCCACCTGATGTTTGTGAAAGAAAGAAAAGAAGAGTGTGCATTTTAGAGAAATGTGCAAAGTTTTACATATAAATAGCAAAAGAACATAACATCTATGCATTAATCTTCTGACATTTGTGTTGTGACTGAAACATTTTCCGTTCAAAATGCATTACAAACAGCAGCACAGTCATCACTGGAAGCAAAAAGAAGTAGATGTGCACTTTAGATGCAAAAAGCCACATATGAGCCAAGTACTGATGTCAGGGTCGGGTTAGAAGATGCAGCTGTTGTGTTTATTTGAACTCCAGTGCCGTGGAGCTGGAGGGTAAAGCCACATGGTCATGTAGACATGCTCTGCTTTATCTGGTAAGCAGGGACCACATTTATGGTTGCATGAACCTTCGAAGAGTTGATGTTCCTTTTAATTACTTAGATGTATGAAAACTGCAAAAGACAAACTATACGTCCACTAATTCACCTGCAAATCAGATTGCAACCTGAGAGAAAATGTTGTTGTTGTTTTTAAACTTATGTATAAACAAAAAATAGTCATGATGGCAACCCATGTTAAAATAATGAATTTACAACTGCAGCTTTAACAAGATTACATCTATCCATTAAGTTAATGACCAAGCCTGGTGTACAAGGTATCATACATAGATCAAGGTAAAACACATCAAGCAGTTGGAGCAAAACCAAGGGCACAAAGGGCAGAATATGGGGTTTGCATTTAAGTGACCTTTCACTGACAAGAGTTGACACTTGATAAATCACAGAAACATAAAAACATATAAACAATCTGAGGGATATTTCATGACAAAGATTCTTACTGTAATTTGGTTTAACCTCACACTGAAAGCAATAAAGGTTTTAGGGGCATGAATAATCCATATAATGTATGTGTGTGTGTGGTAGAATTTCATCATAACAATAAGTAAACCAGGAACCTCTCAGTTCATCTGAGCATTTTAGTAGTCTAGAAAAATATATCTACAAAGAAATTAGAGCCAAAAAAAACATCACTCATTTGTTACGACTAGTCGAAATAAAATCCACTGCTATGACATGAACTGGACAAAAGCTGTTATAGTTTTAAAATATGTGATCAAATCAATGGCTGTTCCTGATCTTGAAAAGAAATATGTTTCCCCTTTGATCATTTTGGGCAGTGTTCAAAATTCACATTATTTTGTTCTGCAGTTTTTAAGACCTAATGAAAGAGCTTAAAATTAAGAGCAATCAAATAAGAAGACATACATATTGGCATACATGGTAATGAAACCAGCTCTGCGCAGTAAATTTCAGATGAAAAGATAGTGAGGAAAATAAACGATCCTTCTCCATCCCATGTGTCAAACTTTTTGGCCGATTTTTTTTTCCCTTATTATTCTCTGCGGTGAATTGATGTTTCCCACCGAAGCTTAACTTGTCCTTTGGAAAGTTTTACTTTGAAAGTGCGTAACCGGATGCTGCAGGTAGTCTGGCGCCCGTCTGCTCCTGCGTGAACGATCAAAATGTCTTATTACACCTTTGGCAAAAATATTCGAGAATCAAAGGCTTGGATCGCTCTGAGAAGACTGGATATGAACGGTTCGTAAGTCTTTAAAAGTTTGGTCCACTTTCCGCTGAGTGAGAAATTATTTATCAGGGTCTGATGTATGCAGGCGTTTGTTTCCATGGTAACTAGCCTCCGTAATATGTGTAGAAAAGCCCAGATGGAGATTGTTTTGTTCTTCTTTTCCTTCAGACCATGGTAAACTTCAGTTCAAGGATGCAATAATTTTATTTATTTATTTATTTATTTATTTATTTATTTATTTGTGAAATAAAGATAGGTAGGTGTAGCTTCATTAGACAACCATAAAAGGTCAGAGGGAGCAGCAGCTGTGTTTGATTGCTGAGTGTCGTTAGCTTCGTGTACATCACAGTCCATCTGACGTGTCTATCTTTGTGTGTAATGTCATATAATACGTATTAAATTTATACATACAACTTGAAATTAAAAAAACAAGGAGTATTTGTAAGTCATATTGTGAAACACTTTGAGTGCTATTTTTAAAGCAAGACATTATTATAGAAAAAAAAAGTTTTATTATTCATTTAAAACTAAGAGTTGTCAGTTAAACAAGTTAACGGACCCAAATTTATGAAAACTGGGGTCAGGACAGCCAAAGAAAATAACCAATTGTGAGTAATAATTTGTGTCCGTCTCATTTACTGGCAACCCAAAATTATCAATTTTACAAGTACTTTTACTCTAACATTGTGAAATTCACAATCAAACAACAGTACTTTTTATTTTAAACATCTAAATCAAGAATCTCTCTTCTTAAACTGTAAAGTTGATCATTTTTTTGTGTTTACTGCAGGTTTGAAGTTTCTACATCCCATAATTTAGATATTTGACAATTCTGGCCCTTGTGATGGTGGAAAATCCTTACCTTGTACATATTAATCATTGGAGAAACTTCTCTAGAGGATATTATCGTGAAAATATGCATCATTCAGCATAAATGAGCTCTAATTATGCGAAATTCTAAAACACATATTTTAGTGCCAGGGGAAATCAGAACATAGTATAGTAAGTATTTGCAAGGATACAATTATGAAGGCTTGAGTCATCGGCCTCAGCCTTAAGAAACACAAAAGACTGCATGTGACTGAGTGTTGGCAACTATTTTTGTTCTAAATCCTGACACAGATGACAGAGTGGTGGCTCTCCGGGAAGTATCTATTCCACCATCAGCTGAAGTCTCCTTGATCATTAAGGTGTGTAAGTCTACCTGCCTACCGACCCATTTATATCTTCTGTTTATTTTTCGATATGAAATTCTTTTGTGTTGTATTTCAGATGATCACCACCTCCTTTGGGCTAAACTCCTCTGATGTTATATTGAAGGTATTGGCAGTTCACTGCTATGAATACAGACTCGTTTTCAAGTGTTTTATCCACAGAATAACTGTAATTATATAATATAATACATGTTTGAAAAAGCATTGTTAACCCTATTTTTTTTTAGATGCGGAATCACTGTGGGTTTCTGATCCCTATGAACAACTCAATCCATGCTAACAGCAAGCACATGTAAGACTCCTCCACTGCACACAATGAGTCACACGGGTTAGGTTGATGCTCGATTTAACGAGCATGCACTTATGTTGATATGTATTTCTCTGATATGATTCTCTTTACATGGTGTTCTTCTGACCCTTGTTCTTATTTTATGGCAAGTGTCAAGCACTTTTAATTGCCTTTTTGCAGAAATGTTGATCATGCCTTACTTTCTCTTCATAATATAGGCCGTATGTGCTTGAGGTAGCCAAAGTCTTTCAGCACGGTAAGACAGGTTCTTCTTTTGTTGTTGTTGTCTCCGCACATGAACCTTAAGATTAGGATCTAAATAAGGGCCTTGACTGTGTATACAACATTAATTTATTCATCCATCCATCCATCCATCTATCCATTTTCTTCCGCAAATCCGTTCATTGATCTTTTTTATATGAGAGGTGGTTGTCATTCATTTGTCTATGGCAAAGCATCAGAAGAGGAGAAAAAAATGAACATGAAAAGTGTTTCTATATCAGTGTTTGAATGAATCATATTGACCTAAAAAAAAACTCTCAGGCTTGTTCATATTTTATGTAAATATCAAAATCAAAATAAAGACACCATGTACCAGTTAAAAAACTCTCAAAATATTATAATCATTGATGTATATGGCTGTGTTTATATAACATTCTGCTCTGTCTGCAGTCGTGCCAGAAATAGATTATGTGTGAAGTTTTCTGCAGAACTTTAATGACATTTCCTTAATATTGACCAAATCCCCAGTAGCCATCTCTTACTGGCAACTGTACTCAAGACTAGAAGTGAAAGCCTGAAGAAAGGCTTAAGTCCAGTCATTCACCTCTGTAATTTTCCTTTTCCCAGTGCATCCCAGACCCAGAAGCATTCCCATGACTGTACTGAGCAAGAGCATGAAGACCAGGCTCCAGACAATCGAACGGAGGGTAAGACAGTGTCACATTGAGTGAGACTGTAATAGTCCTATTTTTTACACTAACTCCCAAACACTGATGCTAATCCACAATAAAACCTCCAAAACCTGACAAACCTGTGTGAATGACAGAAAAATCTGACATATACTGTTGTCTAGATCTTGAATCCTTTTTAACACCACCCAGAGCCTGAAATGAATCCTTTATCTGTTTTTAGTTTTTCTTTTCTTTCTTTAAAGATTCAGAGACTGGAAGATCTTCTGCCTCAGATTAAACTCAGGCGCTCTGAAAAACTAAACCAGGTATTGATGTATTTGTTACAGACTTATCATGCATATGAATGTAACCCTGGACACAAAGATTGTGTGAAAATGTTACAACTTTGTCTGTAAAGAAACTATTGAAGCCCTGTAGTTTTATATTTTCAATATATTTGCATCTTTTCATCCACCTGATGATGTGGCTTCTCCTGACCTGTTACAGGAGATTGAATGTCTTAACCAAAAGTTGAGGTTTCTTCACAAGAGAATGCAGGTGAGTGATTCTGATCCGTCTGTTTAAAGTCATATTACAATAGATTGAATTAAAATATTGACAAAACTAAGCTAAGTCCAAATCAATGGCATGGAATTTGATTTAATGTTGTTGTATTTTGCTTCAAATCCAAAATTATCTAAGTAGTGTTAAGTTAAAGGTTGATGACATTAAATGTTTTCCTCGAAAGTCATACTTTTTCAACATTAATAATCAAGAAATCTAACGCTATCATTCTCCCTATATGTGTCTGTCCATGAACTCATTAGGCCCTTGAGCTGATGCTGTGACTTTTTCTCCGTCACAGCATAATGTGATGTCTCGGTGTCATGTTTAAACACTGTCCTGCTCTGATACAGGTGGCAGATTCTCTCTGCTGGAAAGGAGTGCTGACCAGAGCCCCTTTGTGGTGAACCAACATTTCCAGATATTTTCAGACACACAAACTGTCTTGAGAAAAGGGTCAAACTTAAAAGACTGTAGATTCATCATGGCACTGTGTGAGGAAAGAGTATGAGTCAATGTTTCGTAACTAGATTTATGTGTGCAAAAATGTTGTACAACATAGTTTGAAGATACACTGTGTTTAATCAGCATCAGACTGACTTTCTGAAATGTAGTACTTATGTGTGTATGTTGTGTTTGGTTTTTTTTTAAATATTTTTTGTGCTGTAGGCTGATAATTAACTGGATGATTATTTATAATACACTGCTAATTTTACTTACAAATAGGGAAATCTAGCCTGTTTCATTAAAAAATCAACAACTTCATAATACCTTGTTATTACATTCAGAAAAAAGTTGTACGCTTATTTCAATTGACTCTTCAGGCAGAAAAATGGCAGTTAAAGTTAAGTGTTTCAGGAACAAGTCCACAACAATAGCAAAAAGTGTTTGTGTTGTCATGTTTTATCAAGTAAGAATTATAAAAATTTATAAAAGAAGTGCAGAAGATTGTTTGTAATCAAACTTCTGAAAGTTAAAGACTAGATTGTTTTCGTACACATTTCAGACAAGTTTCTCCAGTTGAAATAAAATTTGGAACAGTGAGAAAATTTTTCTGTTGGGGGGTTCTCACCTCCTATTCCTAGTGAAAGGACTAAATCCAAAAAAAAATGAAAAAAAGAAAACTGTTTTCCCTACTATTGTGTCATTTAGTTGTAATAAAATGGGAAAGCTCTTGGATGTTTGTTTATTAAACCCTGAGAATGAAATCAAACATATTTCTTTGGTTGACAGGTATGATAGGTAGGTAGGTTCTGTGGGGACTGTGACTCGTAACTCGTGATGAAATGACATGTGTATTTGTTTTGAAAGATGAATGACGATCAACTTTGGGGTGGTGTTGCGATACAGACTCTGGCGTGCCATAAATTAATTTGGTCCAATCTGACCTGTCCAGTCCTGATCTGGGAGCTAAGAATAAGGATTAAGAAACAACCAATTTAAGCACAGAGAATCTCATTTTAAATTGAGGATTTTGATCAGGCATATATATCTAGATATGAGACTTATTCAAGATTACTTAGAAAGTCCTCACAGTCCCTTTAAAGCTGTTTGTCAAAAATGTATGGCAACCCATTTAAACCAGGTAAAAGATAAATTTTGCACTGTGTCTTTTTTCATTTATTAATTTTTTTAAAGACATACTAAACTGAAATTATGAGACACCAATTCAGTGTTATATGGAAGTAAGTTTCTACTGATAAAATAATAAAGAGGCATTTGCCCGAGCTTTAAAAAGAAAATTACTTACACAATAATTCCTAACCCTATTTATTAACTTTGTGTTTTAATTAAAAAAAAAAAAAAAGAAGATTCCTTGACGTGAAAGAGCCACAGCGGGTCAGCGTGTCATGTGTCAGGAGCCAATACAGGAAGTACCCAGCAGCTGATGATGGCAGCAGGCTGAACAATAACCATAAAGACACGAGCAGCACATCCAAACAGTGTCTCCGTGCCTCTAAGGAGACAATTCATGTTGGTGCCTACAGATATTGTCAGAAAACGAATGTTACCGAAATGGAAAGATCTCTCGGAATCGTCGTGTTTTCGGTCATTTTCTTGGTGTCGCAGGTGAGTTAGTGAAAACAGAAACTAAACCTGGTGAAGCATTAGCGGCTGACAGGCCTGAAAGCTCTGTGTTCTGTCCAAAACACGATAGAGAGAGTTACTTTACCCTGTCTTAACCTTTGTGTTCGTGTGTGGCCAACACACCGAGCTCACCTGAGCTTCAGAGGCTCCGTGTTTTTGTTAAACACCGATTTAAAGCTGCGTCTAACAAGCTAATCAGCGTTAGCTCAGATGGGAGGTTAGCCTGAACTGACGTCAATGTGTTTCACAATCCTGTGTTTGTCCCTTAGATACACTAAATTCATCATGAAGAAGTCTGTCCATCGAAGAAAAACATTTTCTAAAACTTTTAGTGACAAGAAGTCATGTACACTTTTTACGAGCGCAGTTAAACGATACATTGTCTCGGCATTAACTTGACTGCATTTTGAAAAAGAAGAATACCTCATAAAAAATATGAAGGGAAACAACCCTGCTGATGTGAGCAAGATGGCTTCAAAAATGAAGGTGAAGCTCTGGTAGTGATGAATAAACATTCATATCTCTGGAGTCACGAGAACAAAAATATCGTGTGTCGTGATATCTGGTGGTGTACTGAAGAAAAGAAAACACCATTAGTTTTTTTCAAAGGTGCGAAAGTAAGGCAGGAAATCCAAGCAAAGCTCTAACCCTTGAACTGCTGAATTGTTAAATTGTAAGATATTTTTGAGTATCAGTGAGTGGCATGAACAGCCTTCAGAAGCACTTAATCTATTGAAATAAAGTTGGTATCGGCACTCACTCATCCCAGATTATTATATCCCTTCAGTCAGAATAACTGTTTAGTGCTTCATGCATTTCTTGTTTCCTTGCATTTGCCTGTAAACTCAACGTTTGTGGGAACATGTGGACCACAATTACAGTTTACTTTTAATAGATGACGTTAATTTGTCGTTTTGTCAAAATGCACTTTTTTTTCTCAAACAGATAAACTGCCAAGAGGCAATCTTGCACATCTCAAATGAAAATACAGCAAGGGAATACTGTCTTGTGTATAATCACTCCTGGACTCCCCTGTCTCATAGCCTTGATGCTGCTGTAAGTTCCTCATTTTCATTTTTGCTCTGCTGTGACTTTTTGGTTTTAGCTTAGACAGTATTAGTAGGCCCAACTTTTCTTGTACAGAATCTGCTTCTCTATTTGATGTCTGATTTCTCTCTTATTTTTCAAAGTTATGACTGACAGACATTTTTAATCATCAAAATCTCCTTCCCTTTTTCAGGAGCAGTATTCACTGGTGAACCTGACCTTCACTTTGCTGTGTAATGCCTCAGGAGTTGATCCTGATGCGGTTATGGGCAAAGCGGTAGTCGTGAGGAGAGGGGACTGTGACTTCAGCCAGAAAGCTCTTGTTGCTCAGACTCTTGGTGCTAAAGCTTTGCTCATTGCCAGCAACACGACACTGGTATGATATATACTTAAACCAACATGTATGTTGTTAGTCACAATCACGTTGTCTCAGTTTGTCGTCATCAAAAGATTTGAATCAGCCTTTAAAGTGTCATCAGATACAGTTAAAGGCAGAAGTGATTCATAAACAAGGAAGTGAGACATGGGTAGTGATGGTGTGGGGATTTCCATCTCAGCATAAAGTTGATGGTTCATAATTAAACAAAATGACCAAATAAAGATACACTTTATTGTGTTTCTGTCCTGCATGTCTTGGAGTCATGTTTGCACTCTTCTGCCCTTCAGATCACTCCATCAGCCAATGACTCTGAGTACCCTAAAGTCCACATTCCCCTGGCTCTCATGAAATACCGGGACTTCCTGGAAGCCCAGCAGGTCTGATGGTGTTTTTCAATTTCTCCCTGACACTTCCTATTTTATTAAGGTGAATCATATGTTGAAGTTAGTACTGGGTGAAAACGTGTAAGTATTTGTCCTCAGGTATTTGGTGAAGGGATGCAGGTGAAGCTTTACGCCCCGCCGTACTCAAAGGTTGACCCAAGCATCGCTGTTATGCTCCTGATTTCCATCGCCACCATTGCTTTGGGTGGTTTCTGGAGTGGAGCGTGTGAGAAGTGAGTTATTACTGCTGCACACACCGAGATTTATCTGTTTCATTCTCTCATTCTTTTTTATTTGTTTGTCTTGTGGCAGGGAGCGTCTGAACAGTAGCTTTGCTGGAGGAGGAAGTGATGAAAACAAAGCAGACAGTGGAGAGCTTTTCCTGTATTCTCCTCTCAAAGTGGTTTTCTTTGTGGCCCTGATGTGTGTGATGCTGGTCCTTATGTATTTCTTTTACAGCATCCTCGGTGAGTGGGGCAAAAACAAACTCCTGTCATTTCTAAAGGAGGGATACTACTATTTATTTGCTGACTTCATCTTTGTTCTGTTCCCTCTCTAGTTTATGTCATTATTGCTATCTTCTGTCTGGCATCTGCCTCTGCACTGTTTAGCTGCCTCGATGCAGTGATGGACCTGATGGGCTGTGGCAAATTAAGGTACGAGCATCTCCCTCTTCAAAGAGGATTATTTACACACCAGCAGACATATGTCCATATTACTAAACAGAAGTTTTGCTCTAGTTTGGATAAGATTAAGAAAAGGT
The DNA here is from genome assembly GCA_008086565.1 of Thalassoma bifasciatum. Classification (NCBI taxonomy): domain Eukaryota; kingdom Metazoa; phylum Chordata; class Actinopteri; order Labriformes; family Labridae; genus Thalassoma; species Thalassoma bifasciatum. The sequence goes on from RPOG01000018.1 coordinate 828,338, forward strand.
AACTGTTATTTGATTCTGGCAGATAAAGTTTTTAGCACACAGGTACTATTTATGTTGAAAGAAGTAATCCAGCCAGAAAGATGTTACAATATAACCAGATGAACAGCCTTTATAGTAACTTTTTCCCGTCCAAGGCAAGGGAATGTGAATCCCAACTGTGCGTCTGTCTCTGAATTACACAGACTTTATCATTTTAAGCCTCCTCCTAACTAACTGCTTGTGTCTTTTTCAGCTTTTCTGTCCGAAACTGGACCTTCTCAGTGAGGTCTCTTATTTTGGCTGCTGTATGCATCAGCATAGCTGTGGTCTGGGGAGTCTACAGAAATGAAGACAGGTACCGTAATGGGACACAAACACAGGAAACACAAAACCATGTTCTGCCTCTCTGTTTTACCTCAAGAAGCATCTGTGCTGTAAGACAGGAAGCACTAATGTTATACAGTGATCTTGAAATCAACCAGTCAGTTTTGCCTTGTATTTTATTATGTATTTTGGGCAGATATTGAACCCAACTGGTTCAGAAAGAGGGTTTTTAATTTCATTTCTGTTGCCTTAGTATCAGTTAACATTGATTTATCATGCCTGTTAAAAACATTCAGCCTTCTCAGTGTGATTTCAGAATATTTCCTGATGCAACAGAGTTTTAAGAGAAGTTCACAGAAAGTCCAGTGATGTCAATAATAAAAGCATTCAAACAAAGCAAGGCCCAGACTGACTCTTATAGTAAAGCATCTTGAGATATAAAAAGTTTAGAAGGGAGTTTCTCTTGACGATTATGTCCGCAAACAAAAATCAAAACAATTTTCTGATAAGACCAATTTAGCTGATAAATTTCATATATTTGTGAACATGAGAACATACTAAGTTTGAGTTGGCGTGTATTTGTATATATTAGTCTACATTTATTGATGCTCAAGGCTCTGTGTAATTTCTACAAACAGGAAACTCATATTTCTTTGAAGTACAGAGTCCTCAAATAGAGCCAGATGTGGTTGTTGTTGGTTTTTTTTATTGATATGCATACTAAGGCTGAAGCACAAAGTGAAATATCCCTCTGTGTCCTTGTAGATGGATTTGGATCTTGCAGGATCTACTTGGCATTGCTTTTTGCCTTAATTTTATGAAGACCATTTCACTGTCCAACTTCAAGGTAACTCCTTTGAAAACCACACTCTCCTCTTTTATCCCACTAGCTTCATGCATCAGTATACTTTTTTGATGCGAGATAACAAGGAATACTTAGATATTTTAATGTCCATTATTTCATCTCCCATCATAATATTACAAATTTTACATTGATTAATTACCAGATTTCAGTGCCTTTGAACAAATGGGGCTTAAACTGCTAATTATGCTGCTGCTGGAATAAACTTTTTTGCTTTCCTCAAATAACCAGATCTGTGTGATTCTCCTGAGCCTCCTGCTGGTGTATGATGTCTTCTTTGTCTTTATCACACCCTTCTTCACCAAGGTATGATAATATTTATTCATTTAGTTTTTTCCATTTTTTTGTCATATCATGACAGGAGCAGTAAAGCGTTAAGCTGGACATCAGTTGATTGAAAAAGTTTTATATCTCTGTTACATTTTGGCATTGAGGGCTGAAACCTGATATAAACGCCTTATCTCTTTCTCTATCATTAGAATGGAGTTAGCATCATGGTTCAGGTTGCACTTGGCCCAGATGCTTCTGGAGAGAAGGTAAGTCCCTTCATACACTTTCGTTATTGAGGGGGAACTCCACTGAATTGTCTCCCAAGATGTTTTAAAATACTTACTTTTGTCAAATGACATATCCAGTGGAAAACCTCTCGCATGAATTATATTTATCATCTACAGGACAAAAGAGCAGCTTTTAGCACACAAACTGAAATTATTAAAACTAACGCTTATATCAGTCAAGGTCATAATCATTTTCGTTAAGTGAAGACTATAAGACACTCCTGTGAGTAAACAAATAGTTTATCTTTGAGATCCAGAAGAGCAGTATGCAATTTCTTCACATGGGAATGGATGCAGGGGTAATTTCTTACAACAAGCTTAAAGCTAGGCTTGGTGGCTTTCCGGTCTCATATGTTCTGGCTTTATTAACATCCTGGCTGCTTGTTGTTGTTGTTGTTGTTGTTGCCCTGCTGGGTATTGGAGACTGATTGACTAACTCTGGGCTGGGGTTGGGTGGGGTCTGTCGTAGACACAAGGTAACATGGTGGAGATCCCTGCTGAACCCCAGACTCCCTCTGAGAAAGTAAGACCTGATTTGTTACCCTTTTACCGTTATCGAGGGAATTTATACATAAGTGATTCTATATTTACCTGCATGGACCATGAAGACACAAGCATATGGTTGTAGCTTAATTACCATGACAGAAAGAAAGAAAGAAAGAAGACCAACAAAATATTATGACCTGAAATTAGCATACATAATTTCATTAAAAGTGTAATGCTCTCTATCCATTATTCACAGTGTTTTTTGGTCTCCAACTTTTCAGTGTTTCAGTAATCTATATTCCTAAATTCTTAGACTCAGTGTAAAATTTGCAAATAGCGTGGTATTTGATAACGTGGGAACGACATGCAAAGAAGCGTTCTTGTTAGGTGTTTAACTTTGACCTCAATACATTTTATTGAGGTTTTACACAGTGTCTTTTGAAATTAGGTTGCTGCTTGTTTGTCTTTTATTCTCAGTCATTATTGTAAAGACATGGAGGGATCCATGTTCATTTGCATTACCTAATCTTAGAGGTGAACTATAAGGCAATGACACATACATACAGTCACATACGCACTCAGGCACGCACACATGCACCCGTAGGCTCTCATGTGAGCATCAGGTGCTATGTCCAGACAAGTCAGTCAGTTTTCTGGAAAAGTCACTTCACCGTAATCTTAATCCATATATGAACCTTGTTTTTTGTCACTTAGCAAAATAGGGTCACTAAAGGGTTTAATTTTTGTTTTTTTAATATTTTAGTGTCTTTTAATTTTGTTCCCTCCTCTGTGCAAATAGTGATGATGTGGTTTCCACATGAGTGTTGCTTTGTATCAGGAGCAGACAGGAGACAGAGAGGAATGTTAAGCCTTAAGGGACGACTGCAGCAGTGTTTCTCTCAAGACTCTTTTGTACTTAGATTTTCTTTGCTCTGATAGTTGTTGTGTGAAACTTTGCTTTGGATGTTTTTAATCAGCCATTTTCTTAATAGAGATAATTCAAATTTAACTCTGAAGTTTTGACTTGCCAACACTTTGCAGTTTATCAGTATTCTGTTACTACATAAGCTGATTAAAATCATGGCATCTATTATTTATGAGCGGTTTCCTCTTGAGTGAGTTGTTGCTTGACTCTAGTCTGATCAGCTGCCTCCTTTCTGTCCACACACACACACACAAACACATACAGAAGAGATTTTAATCAGATGGGTGCTAGGAAAAGGAAAACAAAAGAACAGCATCTCAGAAGTGTGTATTGATCTGTGTAGATGGCATGCGTTAAAGAAATTATCAGGATGTTAGGGGTCAAATAGAATCAAAGTAACGGAATGAACAGTGCATACAACACAAATATTTTGCTAACCTCTCTGTGATCATAAAACTGTCAAATATTTTTCTTTTTGCAGCTGCCTGTAGTGATGCGTGTCCCACGGTTCTCAGCTTGGGCTCAGAACCTGTGTGGTATGCAGTTCTCTATTCTGGGATACGGAGATATCATTGTTCCAGGTGAGGGTCAAGTTTTACCATGTTACCACCATCTTTTGTTAATATTTTGAGTACAGACAGAGTAGCTGCAGGTTTCCAGGCATTTTGACCACAGTGTATAAACACATACAAGGAATGATAGGAAAAAATAAATAGTTCAGTACAGTTTGCCCATAAAGTTTTTCAACTAACCAGCTTCTAAAGCTTGAAACTGTGATAATGTTTCTTTTCAGGGACAAGGATACAGTAGGGGTTTTGACTAAGTCTGCGTTTTCATTGGTTAAACAGGTCTCCTGGTGGCTTACTGCAGCAGGTTTGACGTGTGGATCAACAGCAGGAAGAAGATCTACTTCTTATGCTGTTGTATAGGTATTAGAAAAGTATTTTGACAATTTCTTGAAGTGAACAATTGTTGTTTTTTAAACTATCAATGATTTTTTTGACTTTACTTTGTACTCAAGTCAACTATATGACCAATGCTCTCTGATTGTGACTGTTTTTGTCCGTTGTTTGTCCCTGTAGCCTATCTGCTGGGGATGATAGTGACGTTTGCTGTGATGCTGCTGTCAGGCATGGGCCAGCCTGCGTTACTCTACCTGGTGCCCTTTACTCTGGTAACGTCTGCCGTGGTGGCAGGCTGCAGGGGAGAGATGAGACAGTTCTGGACGGGAACTGCGTATGAGGTGAGAGCCGCAGAAAGACAGTTTAAAGCCAAGTCATGTTGTAAAGATAGTGTGCATATGACACACTGTAATAAACTAGGTGCATTATGAGATCATTATATGATATTATGTTTTCCTTTTCCAGGCAGTGAAACAAACCATACCATACCATACAATACAGGAGCCATAATGTAGTTAGTCCATACGTCACGTGGTATTTGTGGTTGCTAGGGTAACACGCAGGAGCTTGGGTCACGTGGTGCGTGTGGGGAAATGCCGGTATCTACGTAGAGGCATGTTTACCTGCAGTCAGGGAGGAGAGAGGAGAGCGGATAACCATAATTTCTGTCGACAGCTTCGCTTCACTTCATTTGCCTTATGATTGTTTCCTAGCTGTTTGTTCCTGCTGTGTACCCGAAACAGTTCAACGTGTGTGTAACCATCAAAACCACATAAACCGCATTACGAGCCTCAGTGTGCTGCTCTGGATGCAGGTGATAGCGCATCAAAACCTTTTCTCAAGTGACCGCATTGGATTTGTAGTCGCTACACCTTAGAGTTAATGCATGACACAAAATATCCATTTGGTGAAAGGTCAAGACTTGAGTAATTCATGCAAATTCATATTCAAAATGCGAGAAATAAAGAAATAAAAGTTTTTCCCAGGGCTCATACTGGTAGGTAGGATTGATTGGATGAATGGATCAATTCATGGCTTTTCTTTGCTGAGGGTTTATTGTGTTTTGTTGAACTTTTTAACAAACATCTTTTTGTTTGAATCCTTAAGGCTGAAATTTGCTATGTAAATAAATTTGCCTGCCCTGGTCTTGCCTCGCCCAGCTTGTGATATTGAGATTGCCAGCTGACGTTATATTTATTGACTTAACCTCTGAGTGCTCACATGGTTCTATAAACTTATAAACTCATAAAAAATCATATAGAGAACATCAAGCTCTCCAACCAAACTGTGATGGAGGGCTAGAAAGAGAGAAAACCTTTGTGTCTGGAGTAACAGGGATGTAATTATGTCACCTCATTCTTCAACTTTCTTTGGAAAGTCCACAGACACTTTGGAGAGGATTCTGGGTAACAAGAAACTTACCCAAGAGTTTCCCTCTCAGTGGTAATTCTTTGCAGAGAACTTCACCGATCACATGACTTTGATAATTCCCATGAGCCCCTGGACGATCTAAGAGTTGCATGGACCAGAATTTGCTGTGAATTTGAAGACTAATATAGTAAGGTTGACAAAAAGGAGGGGAAAGGTAATAATCCTAAAGTGCATCACCAATGTAACTTTCAGGTTCTCTGGACAGCATTAAAGAGCTTATCACAGACACGTTACATCTCCACCCTGATTCATGATGCTTATTAACGGCTTGAAAGGCAAATTAACAGTTTCTTGTTACCTAGGAGCAGTAGAAGCATTCAGAAGTAGTGACAGAGTATTACAAAGATGACCAGATCTACCTAGAACTTCAATGCTGCTATTTTAACAAGCAAACAGATACCTCTGTTTCAACCAATATGTGAATAATTCCCAAGTGTCAGCTGCTCTGCCTGTTGATGTTTTCTGAGGCTGTATCCTCTGTTCATCCTTTGAGCAGTAGCTCAACAGTAGTTCCTTTTGTTTGCTATGTTGGTAGCAGAAAACAACCTTTCACAGGGTTCATGCAGCCTGGGCCTTTGTTGCCCGACTCTGTGTTGTAGTACCAATAAATAAATGAACTTTTTAAAACTCTGACCTGGCTTCCTCTTCACCAGGTGTTGGACTCATCCAGGAAACCTCTGCTACCAGGTGTGACTCCCTCGTACCCACACCTCTACCCTGCATCTTCTTCAGCTTTATTACTGCTGCTTACTGCAGTTACTCGTCTTTTCTTATCAGCTTCATTTTGTCCCCTTTTTCTTTTTGATAACTCAACCTCTAATTTCCAGGGTCAGTGTGATATTTAAACACAGAACATAATCCACATCTTCTAATAAGTAAAGAGCTCAGAGAGATTTGCTTTGAGCCATTCGAATATTTGCATCAAATGACCACTAGGTGTCGCTACTTGATTGAGAAAAATCTTTGGCTGCATCTGTGGAGCTGGACTTGAGTTAAAGTCCGGACCCTGGAATTCCATTAACTTTCTTTTCCTTTCTGCAGTTTCTTTTATTCACAGTATGTTTCATCAACCTCTTTTTCAACTCATCCATGCCGTTCAAAAAAAGTGACAGAACGCTCCTTTTTATGCAGCTACCAACATGGCCATGTCATCTTCTGCATGCTTTGCTTGCAGTTAACCCTTGGCAGCTGTGGCATGCATTTTGAAATGTGTTACTCCTGTGGCCATGTGCTGTATATGCAGTATGCATTACAAATTTGTCATGTCTGTACCACTCTGTCTCTGCCAATCTAGCACACCAAGTCATCAAAATCTGGACGTAAGGATTTTTCTTTTCTTTCTCTGCAGAGGGAAGAACTGACTGCACCATAGAAGGAGAAAATTGCTGACCCACAGTTTTGAGAAATGACCCAACCGCTGGACGCTTTCTTTTTACATTTTTATATTAAAGTTGCAGAGCAAGGGAACACATTTAATTACTCAACAGATACTGAGATATAGCAAAGGCTCATTTCACAGCTGTGAATACTTAGGATACGTACTATATACGGTATATTGTGTTGCTGGAGCTGGTGTTTAAAGTGGTTGAAAGGCTTCTCCGGCTCCTGAAAGATCTGTTCAGTTCATGTTGAAAGATATAATGACTTTGCCTTGTTGATTATTGCAAAAAGCAGAATGAGACAGCACTTTATAATATTCAGCTTGACAGTTTTGTCTTGGGCGGTTTTTGGGTGGGGGTTTTAATCATATGTTGACAGACTGAGAGATTTTTGATAACTGTGTTGGTGTTTCTGTGTTACCCATTTATGATGTGATTTCTGTCAATGCCTTATATTAAAATGAACAACTTGTATTTGATTATCTTGTATCCTAATTGCCTTGTTGAAATCATTCACACAGTCAATCTCCAATCAGTGTTTTGACTTGCTATTACTGGACAAAAAGATCAGTAAGTTAAAAGAGCAAAGACACCACTGAAATACTTGTGTGTGTCCTGTGAGGTAGCCACAGCCCCAAACAGAGCCAAGCATTAATCAGTTTGCCCTTAAATTCAGTTCAGCCACAAGAGGATGCTCTTATGACGGAGATGAAACAGCCAAGAATAAAATATAACTATGCAAAATGTAAAGAAATTTGGAACTTAATTTTCCAGGTCAGTCTTTGCATCTCTGTAGACTTGGCTCTGCATTTGTCTGTTTTTTATGAATGTAATATGAAGTGGTCACAAGTCTTTCATGCTCTGAGGAGTAACAACCTATCAATAACATAAGCATCTATAAAACCCATCTAAAGTCCATTTGTCTTTTATTAGTGGACATTTTATGAACAATTTGTCCTTGTATTTCCAAATCTGATTGGACTATAGATAAGTATTACTCTTAGACCTAAGGTTTTAGTATCATTGTTCCTTTTTTAAAACAATTTGAATGCATGTTGAATTATTCCTGATTTTTTCAGCATGAAAAAATTGGAGACAAATTTTTCAACGGACCAAACAGCGAACTGTGTCCTTTTGTCATGACTCATTTATAACTTTTGATATCTTATAAGACAACACCTATAAAACTAACACAGAGTGCTACTTTCTTTCATGGCTTTGTTTGCAGTGGAGATAAAATGTAGACAGTAGACTAGTTGTGAACCAATGATTATTAGTTTTGGGTTTGAGCCCATTTAGACACACTAAACCACTTTCAAGATGATCTCAATGAAGTCAGTAAGGTCACAAAAGAGTCTAGATTTTTTTAGATAGGAAGTCAAAATTGTAAGATAATACAGTCAAAATTATGTGATAAAAGTCACAGTTATGAGGGAAAAAAAGAGTCTAAATTATGAGACTAAAGAGTCAAAATTTTGAGATGAGAGCCTAATTTATAAGAAAAAAAGTCAAAATTTTGAGATATTAGGAGAAAACATGACAAAAAAAGTTACAATTTCGCAAGAAGACAAAATGATGAGATAAAAGGCAGAAATTGTGAGATAACATTGAAATTTTTAAGCTTTTGTCTCGAAATTTACCTAATATGGACCAAAACAATCTTATGCCACTTTTTCATTTTTATTTTTCACAGTTGTTAATGGGTTTTCATTACATTTTGGTTTTTATCGTAGACAATTTTTACTTCAATAAGAATAGGAGCGTTTTGATGACATTTTATAAGGCTACTTTGTGGTCTTTGGGTGTTTTTGCAGTATCTCCAAGAGACAATTTAGAGCAGGGGTATCCAAACTAAGGCCTGGGGGCCAATTGTGGTCTGCAGTCAATTTTCATGCGGCCCCCAGCTGTCACTTTGATATGTATTAATTCTGTAACTTAAATTAAGCATGTTCTTGTTGTGTACATTTACAGTTTCCATCAGATGCTTAAAAAAAACCCTAAATATATCTGGTAACATCGCTTAAAAATTTGGACTGTGCATATAGGCCACTTTAAGAGAAAAAAAAACATGAGAGGACAAAGGACTGTATTCAAGTTATGAAATGGTGAAGAAAAGACAAAAGTTGATGCATAAAATGGTTCAGAATGCAGGATCAGAAATATTTGGGGTTGAAAATGTTCTTGTCACTGTCTCATAAACAAACAGAATAAATTCCAGATCCTGATTCAGCCATAAAAAACGACACATTTTTCCCAGGTTAGGTTTTTATCTCATAGGTCTGTAATAATAACACTAGCATGTTTGACTAAACTTGGAGACATTTTTTTGTTTGGTTGTTTGTTTTTTTTTACAGAAACAACTAAAATGAAATAGTTTGAACAAAAAATTTGGACACCCCTAGGTTCCTCTTTTGGGGTTAAGAATAAAGTCTCCTTGTCATTAGACCTCAGTTCTTGCTCACAGAGAATACACTACTGATGTGATCACAGTGTGACCCTCCTAACAGTTTGATCCCTGATTGTTGCAGTGAATCTCTTCACATGTTCACTCCTTACTTTGAGGGTGAGGTGAAGTCCCGTGTCTGTCTTTCTCTGAGGAGGAACTAAAACAAAGCGCACATGTGGCCGCTGGCTCCGCCTCCTGGGCCATGTGACGGAGCGCAGGCTGACTCAGCCGGCTCGTCATGCAGCGTCAGTCTGGAGTCGCACAATTATGAAAAAGCAACCTTCCGTTGGAGCTGCAGCCGAAGCGGATCACTCCAACCTCCACCACCGGGCTTTCTTCCTTCCAGGGCGAACCGAGAGCACTGCCGATAGATGGATAAAAGCCACGACACAGCTCTTCCTGAGTCTCAACGGTGAAGAGAATGGTAGGTGCCCCTCTTTGACAGGACGACTGCTTTGTTTTGTAGAGTCCTGGCTTATTAGTGCGGAGGATCGTCGTGACTGATCGGGGGCTGAGGGTGGTGGTGGTGGGGGGTTGAGTGGCATCATGCTGCCTCCTGTCCGTCAAACACACAGCAGTGTCCCTGCTTCAGTCTGATGGGTTTGATCACCGTGTGGTTGTACAGCTAAACACTGTGACTGGGTTGTAATAATGAAGGTGACTCTCTCTCTCTCTCTGTGTGGAAACAAAAACCTGGGTCCACGCACGAGCGTCACGTTAGCTGGCGCTAACAGCTAGCTGCGAGCTAGCGCTAAATGCTGAGCTAACAGGCTAAGGCAGCTGGCTGAAGCTAGCAGGGGGTTAGTTTCTGTGGGATAATAAGACAACAGAGACACCGCCGATCTACACCACACTATCTCATGGCCTCAACACAGATACAAGGGAAGGTCACGAGAGCACCTGGCGTTTGTTTGAGACACGTTTCTTCCAGCTGTCTCAGATGTTGGACAAAGCACACTGTCATGGCCAGTAATACGTCAATGCCACCTTGAGTAGATGCCAAGTCCTCTTAAACTCAGAGCTCTCTTTTCTGCAGATTACAGACATGTTCAAATGCTGCATTTACAACCCGAGCCCTTTATGTGACCTTTGCACGCGCCCTTATCCCACCTCAGTGCTGTGTGTTGTGTTAATGTTGAAGGCCATCTGCAGACAGTGGTAAAGACAGGAGCAGTAATAAGTCATAATTTCTGCTCCTTCATAACACAAACATGACCTGCTCGTCTCTGTCTCGTCCTCTCTGTGGAGCAGACTGTGGAGATCTGGGTGAGGTGGAGAGGAGGGGACTTGAAGCCAAAAACTATGAGTCATGTTTGACCACACTGTCTTGTTAGTACACTGTGAGTAAAGCAAGCTTATATATCACTTTATACCTCAGTGATTGGTTCAGTGACTTGGTGCATTTTCTCCTATAACTCAAAAAGGTGTTAAAAGGTAACAAGTAATTTACGACAGTGATATGACAGTCAAATGGCTAATAGCACTTATTCTTCCCTGATCTTAAACACACCAATCAGACATAATGCCTGTAAGACAAGTTAAATATTGCTGCCCTTGCACCACAAAACTGTACTAATACAGATCATTAAGAGAGTAACTCCTGTGCTGCTACTGTGATCTCCTGGTAGCTATTTGATAAACCATTGCTGTTTATCAGTGCACTGTCTGTAATTACATCAATGATAAAGTCTCATTATTTGGAAGAAATATAACGGCGGATGGATGAACTTGGATCTTTTTGTGTTGCTGCAGAGTTGAGTCAGTGTGTGTGTGAGCATATTTTTTGTGTGTGTGTGGCAGTTATTGTGTTTCAGCAGGGCAACTGTGGCATGCCTCTCGGACCTCTCTTATCTCATGCTCTTAATCCATTTGCACACACACACTTGCCCTTTTGACGATGACAGATAAAGTTTTTCCACTGACCCTGAACAGGGCTTCAAAGAAATTGGTCACAGTCTCAGTTTGTTGATTTTATGAATGAAGCTCTACCCTGTAGTTTCAACCCCCCCCCCAAAAGAACTGTGACCCCCAGCCTCTACCTTGTGTCTGCTGTAGTAACTCTGAGTAATGCTGCAGTTTTTGTATAACATCTGAAACACACATTTAAGGCTGATCGATTTGCAAGAATAATCTCATTGCAATTATTTTTCTCTGTATCGCAATTGTGATTTATTGTGGGATTATTTTAATGTTTCCGTTCTTATGTGTTAAACACATTTTTGGAGATGAACATTGAAAATTTCAACATGACAACAACCAGTAAAATATTTTGTGCTACTTGCAACTGCTTTTGCCCATTTTACTCACTTTTCACTCCTTTTTTCCTACTTTCTGACTGTTTTCCTTTCCCCCAATTTTCTCACCATTTATTTTTGCTTTAAGCTTACTTTTATTTCTATTTCTTGCTGTTTTTGCCACGTTTCACAACTCAGATTGTTTCTCTTACAAAGGGGAGTTTTCAAAAATTTGACTCTTTGGTAGAGTAGATTTGAGTAACACTGGTGTGGAGTATGAACCATTTGCTGCCAAAATATTATCTGGCATTCTGACACATTTCAGGTTAAAGAAATATTGCATGTTCTGTGATTTGATTATTGAAGCAGGACAAATTGGGATTTACTTTAAATTGGAATTAATTGCCCTGCCCTGTGCACATTCACAGCTTCAAATCTGAGAGGACTCAAGAAACGGTAACCTAACAGTCTACCTACTGACATCTCCTGCTCTTATTTTATTAACCTCCGTTGTCTCAAGCTCAAATAACCACTCGCACCAGATGTTGAGAAGATCCATCACATGCTTTACATTAATGGGCTGTGGAGCAGCTTGGAGGTAGGACTCAGGGTAGCATGCCAGCATGTTATCAGCCCCCGCTGTGCAGCTTCTCAGAGCTCTGCCCCAGGGCTACATGTGTGAGAGCTGAAGAATCATCACACTTTGGTCTCATGACTCCATGAACTGACTTCCCTTCAGTGTGCAGCTTTCCAGGAGTGTAATCTGGAGACTTTCATGAACCCAAACCCTCCATTTATCTTTTTTTTTATAGACTTTGATTAACTTCTGAAAGATGTGCAAGGGTTACATTCATTAAGGCCTGTGCATTGGAGAATGTCCTTTTGATGTGGGTTTTATTTATTTTTGATGAAGCAAATTCAAGCGCTTACTTTGAGTTTACTTTCACACCCTCTAAAAAGAGAGAGAGATGTATTTTTACCACACTACTCCACATCCAAATTCTTGAAGGCTTCGAGGTATAATGCAGGTTAAACCACCTTAAAACATTTTGTCATAATCTCTTGACCTTCATGCAGTCATCTTATGTAGGCAGCATAGACTGTATAAAACATGGACGTAGTCTCCGTAACGTCACCCGTCTGTTACTGCAGCTCTGTTTTGAGGCTAAACGGCGGGCGCGGCCATATTGGAAATGGGACGAGTGACGAGTGCCTTAACTCACAGCTATTGGGCACCCGTCAGTCACGTGATCTGTGCTGTGGCTCTGATTGGGTAAGCTCTTAGTCCTAATATCTTCCAAACGGCTGAGTTAGAAAAAAATTCACCCCCCTCACAGTGGGAGCCGTTAGCAAAATTAGCGATCCAGACGGGAGACAGAGTTTGTACCAGGCTTTAAATACGCCGATCACGGCTCTGAAAATGGCCTTTTTCCCGTCTGCTAACACAGTACTTCCGGTGCTTCTGGAGCCAGCCTCAAGCGGTCACTGGAGGAACAGCAGCTTTTTAGCACTTCCGTGTTGTCTCATTTTTTCAGACCGGAGGTTGCCGCTCGGTAGGCAGTCATTTTTGTAGCAGAAATTCATATCTTAGTTTCTTTTGTTCTGATGAAGATTGTGATTGATGTAAAAAGAGATGGAATTCAAAGCTATGAAATGTTCAGATCTGCTAGAAAGTAATTTACTCTGTAATTGAAGTAATTGTTTGGAGGCTTTTTGTGAATTTCCCTCAGGATCAAAGTATGTACTCATTCCTTCATCTATCAATCCATCCAGAGGCATGATTTTCAATTTGTTTGGATATTATATTGAGTGAGATCTAGGGCTGAACGGTTTATCGTTATCATGTTATATCGAGAAATGAACATTCAAGTAGGGATGTAACGGTTACCATTGTAACGGTAAACCCTTGAAAAATCACTGACAGTAACAATAACTGTCATCATGTCAAAAACTGTGTGTTCCCAGCTTGATCAGAATCTCCTGAACTAGCCGAGCAGGTGCACTGTGTAGCCTACACTTTCCGTTTGAACTTTATTGAGATCAGAAATCGAATCATGGTAGAAAGAGGAGACAACAGCATTCAGGACATTTATCAACCCTCTAACCCCCAATTCATACCTAAAGCGTCTGCTTAGCTAAACGTCAGCGCTGCGCGCTATGCTGCACTTAGCCTCCACTATATGTTGGTACAATTTCATTTCCTGTCATTTATTAAAAGAATGGAAGAAGCCAGTCAAACATGAAGATTCTTGTTTTGTTTTTTTTGGATCTTATATGATGGGAAATGTTTGATCTCCTTTTTCATATTCTTAAAACCCAAAAGTATTGTTCTCAATTATTTTAGAAAGCACAAAAAGTTGTTTTATTCTCATAAAACTAGAAAACTACTGTGTGTTGTCATACATAGAACTTTTTTTTTTCTTGATTGTGTTGAAGTGCAGCTCCACTGTGATGTGAGCTAATGCAAAGAGAAACAGTGGAGAGGAATTAAGGTTATAGCATGAAAAAAAATCATGACAGGAGCCTTTGCTCACTGTACCGTGGAGGATGGCCTAGTTTTGTGTTTATGCTTAGCGCTATAGTGAAGGTTCAGTGGTGCCTGTCATTATAAGGCCTATAACAGTTATGTATGTGAATAGATGAGTTTTTCTCAAACTTAAACCTTGCCCTATGGACTGCCTGTTTCTTTGGCCACTGCTCTTACCACAGTGGCCAAAGTGTCCTCCACTCTTTATAAAGAGTAATGGAGTTACCAAGCCAGATGTTATCTGAACCCTGCTCTACGTCAGGCAGGGCCAGTGGAACGACGGGTCGACCGTTCAGCCTCGTTTCATTGTTGGGAAAAAGAAGGAGGGGGAAGGAAGAGCTCAGCTGGAAAGGTTTTCTCAGTTCAAAGTTTGTGTTTGTGTGTATCAGGTGATGACAGTAGGAGCACACAGTCAGAGACATCTCTTTCTCTCCATTTTGCTACAAATGAACATGAACACACACAAAAACACAAACACTTGAACAAACACTCTGGCTCATTAACAAAACACACAGAATCCTGAATTACTGAGCCCAGGAGAGATGAAAAGGTGTTGGCCTAGATTTCCTACAGGAACAGAGTAATCATAAAACCTCCAACTGAGAAAGAAACTAGAGAGGAAGAGGGAGGGAGGAAGCGTGTATGTGTGAGTGCGTGTGTTTTTGGCAGGGTCTCTGAAGTGCTCAGGTCCTTTTGTTGCCTGACATTCTCAGGTACCATAGTAACAGTTTCACAGGACACCGGCTTGTATTTGCTTTATTAAGACTTTGTCTGATGGAGCTAGACCAGGATGACAAACCAGTTTCTGTCAGGATGTTCATCTCGCATCCGTCACCAGTTCTCCAGGTACTGAATAATGCAACAGTGAATTAGATTTCAGACACTGATGACGTTGATAATTCAATGAAGCAGAGGGCACGGAAGAGTCAACGAGCTGCAGTAAACAGTGATTATAACAACGTCACAACAACATTATTCACAAATGTTATTGAGGCTACTGATAAAAAAAATAGCTGGGATTATGCACCAGTTTTAATTACACTATTGGAAAGTGACAGACTGCTCATTTATTTCACAAGATTTCAATTATAGAAGCATGAAACCCTTTGGCTTCTCTGATGAGATACATTAGATTAGCATAGCAGTAAAACTGGATGCACAAGTGGAGAGCTAGCTTAGTTTTGCTAATACCTTAACTATCCTTCACAAAATGCTAGAAAAGCCTGTAAATGGTACACCTAGATCAAACTGGATGCTGTTCTTGAACCTTTGGAGTACATACAGCAAAGTATGTCTGTAAAGTGTTCACAGTCGGTCACTGTTTCTGCCTTTTGATCAGCATGGTGTTGTCATGGAGACTTTGTCGTACAGTAAATAAAGTCCAGCGCGACCTGATCGGGAAGCCTAGAAATAGCACTTAGAAATAACTATTTTAACGCTGATGATCTCATTTTAAGTTGTAGATGACTCTCAGGCATATATCTAGAGCTCAATATTGCCTAAAAAGTCCTCACAGTCCCTTTAATAGATATATGCTTAAAGGCATTTAAACAAAGGTAGGTATTGTACTTCATATTGTTCAAAATTTTGACACCAGAATTTTCACTTTTACCACTAATGAATATGGGCTCCAAATATCGGCCTCCTTGGCCCTGAAAAAAAAACATGTCTTTCTATCTCTAGTTTACACTGTAGTGTTGAGATGTGAAACACCTCCCAGAATCTATAAAGCTCTGTATTCAAATCGAAACTGCCACTTGTTCGTGGGTTGATAAAACCTGGACAGTTAAAGTCTTGTGATCTGCAGGGTTAAAAGGGATTTTCTTGTCTACTTTGTTATAAATTATGGACTGATGAAAGTATTTAATCTGCTCACTCCAAGGAGATAGATGGGTAACTAACCTTATTTACGAACCCTGCATCATTTCCCTATTATTTCCCTATTTGTGGATGTGTGCAGGTGTATTGCTTATGCTTTTAATCTCGAGTTGTTTTATAGAACTTCTGTGGGAAACAAAGCCTAAAGACTGATAAAAACAGAGATTCCCCCATATGCAACAAGACCATAACAAAAAGACGGTCACTTCCTAGATTGTAACCACTGGGACATGTACATGACAAGGTAATAAAGATAGAGGAGTTATTACTCTGATCACAGGGGTTCCTCACAGGAGATAAGAATATGTTTTAACAAAAAAATACACCTCACACATTTTTATGTTATCAGTTGGTTCAATATGCATGTAAATGTTCCAGATGGAAGAATATTTTTGTAACAAAGGTAATAAATGCAAGATAATCAATTAAAGATTTGCAGCCTGAATGTCAGTTAATTGTAAGACTGAACAAATATACATATACACCTATGAAAAATCAGTATTATAGTGGGTCTGTATAAACTTATTTTGAATTCTGTAATTACAACAACTTACCAGAGACTTGAGACATTTGTGTCATGTCTCAACCCAGAGTTATTCCTGAACACCGCCACCTCTGTTTTTAGAGTATAATCAGGATTGTTTGTGTCATTTATGGACCAGACTTAAACATGAACACCCAAACTTGTGCCCCTTCTTTTATGGTGACATGTAAAGTCATGTTGTGGTTTCATGTTAATGTGAGTTTGTTGCTGTCCGTTTCTTTTTTAAGACCGTTTTCCTGGAAGTAAGTTTCAAAGTAAAGGAGGCCTCGTGAATTGTGAGAGGGAGAGGTTTTGTGTGTGCAGCATGAATCACAGTTGGTGGTGTGTCTTCAGTCGACTACTAGGTATATATCATTGAAGCCTCTGCCCATGCACTAATCCTCTCCCACACCCCCGCCTCTCTCCTCTCTTTCTCCCCAGCGTTAAGTATAATATCTAGTTTGTCTCAGACACATTCATCTGCCCCCTGAGTGCCTTCTTACAGATTAACAGTGGATGGAGTTTAGAGGCTGCAACTTCACACTGATCACTCAGCTTTTAACTCAGGCCGGATCTGTATGCTAACAGCCTTGCTGTAGACTTTGACA
The DNA here is from genome assembly GCA_008086565.1 of Thalassoma bifasciatum. Classification (NCBI taxonomy): domain Eukaryota; kingdom Metazoa; phylum Chordata; class Actinopteri; order Labriformes; family Labridae; genus Thalassoma; species Thalassoma bifasciatum. Next base: position 845,399 of record RPOG01000018.1, read on the forward strand.
CCTTTATGGAAATTGTAGTGAGATCTTCCTCAGCTGGACAGGATCAGGCAGAAGTTGGTTGGTTTGTTGCTGATGATCCAGTGCTCAGGGGAGGCTGTGGTGGCTGTGGTCTGTCCAGGAGATGCATGAAGGAGCCCTGCTATGTTCCTGTACAAAGCCCTTAAACACAGAGATGAAGAGGAGGACCTCCAGGTACTCGCTCAGTGGCTCAGCAGGATGACCTCTTTTTTTAGATTTTCTTTTTGCCAGCTTTAGACCTTAGACACTATTGATGGCACTGTTTATTTGTTGGGATTGATTTCTGTGTTGGAAATGTTGAATTCCTTGCAAAATTTGCAACTACCTTCAGCTAACAGCCACTTTCCCATCACTACTGTGCCCGCTGTTGTTGTAATACCAAGTTTCGGGAATAGTTGAAGGATTTGGTCTGAAGCAGGTGACGGTGTTTGCAGGTTTCCCTCTTAGAGCTTAGAGCTATGGATTAAAGCTGCTAATCTGTCCCCCTCAGCTGTACTGGGGGGAAATTGAAAATTCCTTAGCGATAAATCCTCCCTGCTAAAGAATACCAGTTTTTTTTAATAACGGCTTATGACAATAGCAGACACCTGTAGCTGCGATGCCTCCTGAACTGTTTTAGTGATAGCCATAGTAGTTATAACATTTTTTTTTTACTAAACCTCTTTTAATCCCTTTTATTTTCATACACTCAATCTGAGATTAAGGGGTTATAAGATCCCCCTGCCCTTTTGGGATATTTTGAGTTTTCAGAGAAAAAGGTTTTAACCAGGGTAAAACACAAATCTGATTTATCTTCATGTGCTTTCAACTCGTTTTCTTTGTCCTTACAATGGATAAAAGCTAGCGCTGTGTGTATGAAAATGTTATTACAGCTCAAGGGAGCGTTGTTTTAAACATTCAAGGAGACAATTAGCCTAACAGCTTGAATTTACTAAATTTAAACATAATAAAGCAGCAGGAACATTAGCTGCCAAACACTGCTAACAATGTGCAACTGTTTCTTTTCCTTCACAGTCCCAGAAACCCTGGATAGAAAGCACTTTCACCAAGAGGGAATGTGTGTACATACTTCCAGTGTCAAAGGACCCCCACAGGTATGTGCTCAGGCTCACTTCAGAGTGCTTTGTGGTGATAGCCATGGAAACGGTTTAATTGTACAGTGTGCGCTCAAAGACGGCTCAAACCCTAACCACTACTCTCCATACAGAGAATGAGTCTGTTTCTGCGTAATTTTGATGTTTATGTCTGTCACTATAATTACAGCGTTAAGTGTGAGCTAAGACCAGTCATGGAGAACCTGTGTGTCACATATTCTACTAATCTTATTTCTTATCAATTTACCTCTTTGTGTCTGAGTGCTAGAAAATGAGGTGGACATTTTTTGTCCAGTGTAGCAGCATTTTTCTGCAGACTTACTGGAATCTTACAAAGCAGTGTTGAAATTATAAGGAAGGCTTCTGATTGGCTCAGCATGTGGGTCACTCACACACAGAATACAGTGTGTGCATGAGAGACACACATGAAATGACTCATTCAAAAGTCCACCAGCCAAGATAAGAGTCCTTCAGTTATTAAAATAAACCCTTTTTTAGTTAATACTGAAACGTTTCTTGCATTTGCGTGTTTTTTTCTGTTAACCACCTCCTTTGTGTGTCAGCCATTCCTGTCTAGTTACTTTTTTAAGGGTAGTGGCATTCCTTTCTTTCTTTTAAAGTAAAGTCACCTTGATAATGGATAACCCTTTCCTTTAGTTTTCTTTCACATCAATTATTTGCTACTGGCTTTTCTTCACTAACTGAAGTACGTGCTGCTGCTTGAGGAACGAAGTGTTTGTGGACATGGGCTCGTTTCACATCAGGCCAAAGACCCACATGTGACTGTGATCAGAGTGGGAGTCCTCTTGGCAGGTTTCACAACTTGCTCTTGGTTAAAGGCCAGTCTAACCGGGCAGCCTGCCCAGCAGACAGATAACCTTCTTTTATGTCCTCAAACACTTTGTCCACCTAAAACTCAACTCCTATTAAGAGAGATCAGACTAGTAAAACTGTCTCTGTGTGTTTGAATTAGTGCCCTCTGTGTTGTGTATAATGAAAATTTCAATCCCCGATTAATTTTGTTCTTGTGAAATTCTTTCCAGATGCCTTCCAGGATGCCAAATCTGTCAGCAGCTGGTCCGGTAAGTACTTTCTGATCTTTTGTTTCACTGATTCTTTTGTAAACTGATAAGTTACTTAACACCGTAGAAAAAGGCTTCAGGCAAATTCTTTGACCGTGTTATTCCACTGAGCCGCAACCCTCCTCAGGAAACAATTAACTTCCAGGCTTTGTGTGTCAGGATGCACAATCTTGCCTTTGAGGCAATTAAAGGAGGTGAAAGAAGAACAAAAAGCTATTAATTAATTGATTGTAATGATTATAAACTGAAACATCACATTTACAGTTCAGCTTAAAACAGTCTTGAAAGTCTACAACCCTATCATCGTGGTTTATTGGTCAAATAAGTTTTTTGTTTTTGATATTAAAGAGAGAAGTGGAAGTTATTGTAAGGATAAAACAGTGAACAGACATTTTGAGATGTGTCTGTAAAAGTACCAAATTAATTATGTAATCCTGACCACTGGACTGTACCAGTTGTCGCTAACTGAGCATACAATCGTATATCAAGCCCCTTGCAAACATTGGTTCCTGTGCGTTCCTGTGACACTCCAACATGCAGACAGCAAAGAAGCAAGGGACAGAAGCTGCAGCTGAACCAAAAACGTGTCATAACTTAGAGTAGTTACTTTTAGTTACAACTAAGATAATTTACTAAAACAGTTACAGGATACATTTTTACATAACAGAAGACAAATGGAGGATAAATTTATGACTCTGCTGGCTTAATTGTTGCGTACCTTTGATTAAGTAATGTCAGCTCTACAGTTACTTATGTGATTTATAATCCAAAATGGCAGCTTTCAGGGAGAGTGCATTTTGCGTTACTTGTAAAATCTCAAACTCAAATGAACTAAATAAAGATTCCAACACTCAGTAGTTTAGGGTAGTAAATGTTTTTTGTTTCGATGAGGGCTGTCTGAGGAAAGATGTAATTGGTGTGTTCATATTAATGATGGATTTAACAGATGACAGGTGTGGCAAGGATCCTTGTCTTATGTCCTTTGTTTTTATTTGTCTTTGTAGTCCTGTTGCATCTGGATACGTGTTATAGATGAACTCTTAAAATGTAGCATTATAGCTTACTGGACTATAATTACTATACCAGAGTTATACCTGATAATCCTTATACAGTTAATCAAAAATTACCCTTTTTACCTTTAAGGTGCTGTTGTGGGCGGCTGGTCAGGCAGCATGTTGGCTTCACAGCCAGCTTGGCCACCAAGTATTCGGATGTGAAGTTGGGTGAAAACTCGAACCTGTCCTTACCCACAGCGGAGGAGTGGTCGGTGGAAAAACACACAGAGGCGAGCCCCACTGACGCCTATGGTGTCGTCAACTTCCAGGGAGGGTCTCACTCATACAGAGCCAAGGTATGAGGGCAGATTTGTCTTTGCTAGAAAGCTTGTGGGTTTTTTTTAATGAAAGAGGACAGGTTGTGATAATCATGGGACTAATTTTAAAAAGAAAAGAAAAAAATTGTATAGCTTTTTCAAGTCTTTTGAAAGTAGGATAAATGCACAGTTTGTATCAACATTGATAATGTGTTAAAAATCATCTTTAAAAATGTTTTCCTCCACTTAGTCTAAAACTACTGCCAATACGCTGATCAGTTTTCGATTTAACTTTGATACTGTAATTACCATAATCTTATAATTTTGTAGCAAAAGCATTGAATGCATTTGCCTTCCCTTTTTCTATGGTAGTTTTTTTCTGCTTTTTGTGTGCATGTGATGATAATGACTTTCTCATTGTTTGTGAAAACTGCAGTATGTGCGTTTGTCCCACGACTCGAGGCCGGAGAGCATCCTTCGGCTGATGCTGAAGGAGTGGCACATGGAGCTGCCTAAGATCCTTATCTCTGTCCACGGAGGAGTTCAGAACTTCGAGCTCCACCCGCGTCTCAAGCAGGTGGTGGGGAAGGGCCTCATTAAAGCTGCAGTCACCACAGGGGCCTGGATCCTCACTGGAGGGGTCAACACGGGTATGTGTGGTTGATTTTAGAGATAATTCAAGCCTAGGAATCTTCTGGTTTTCAGCTGTTTGTCTCCACATCAAGCACAAAAGTTTTACAGACGAGGCGAGTGCCTCCCAAATGCCTTCACATACATGTTAAACACTCAATAGAGCTGGAGTGTTGCAGTGTATCTCATACTTTCAGGTTCAGCAGGCTGCAGATTCTTCAGAACTGTTTTTTCATTGTGATAAGAATGGAAAAGAGACAAATCCCAAGTTGCAGAAGTAGCAGGAAGAAGTTTTAGAGTTTCACTTTTTATTTCAAATATCCATCTCATACTCACTCCTTTATGCTGGGTTGTCTATTCTGACACTGCGTTGAGTCTTGGCTGATTTATAAGGCTGTGTTTACTTCTGTAGGTAGACTTTACTGTGCGTCAGCAGCAGTATTGACAGTATCTGCAAAGCCAATGTTTGATTGAAGCTTGGTGAAAGGACTGCAGAATATATTACCACCAACTGCGTAAAGCATTTCCAATAAGTATGCCAAAGTTTCAAAATCTCTTCTAAGAAGCTGCTGAGTAACTTTTTTAAAATAATTATTTAAATTTAATTATACACATTTGAAAGACTGATGAGTCTTTTTCACACTGAGGCATACAGTGTGTTCAATAAACACTGGGATCAGATCAGTACTGAGCTGTCACTGAAGGTTGTTCGTTCCTATTTATCAGGAAAAAAGGTTTGATGTCCGCGCTCCAATTTATCAGCTTCTATCATTGTTTTGTTGGACATTTGCCCTTGTTATTTGGGATATAATTTATGTAAAAGAAAGCAAATGTTAATATTTCAACAATTACACTGCTTTACTGTTTTCATGCAGATAATGGAAACTGTTGGTCTTAAAAAGCAGGAAGTATTTAAAAAGTTTAACGAAAGTAATCCGAAGCTGCTCAGGTGTTTTTCATCAGTGACAACCTTATTGTTCAGTCTAAACTAAAAAGTGACCTTCAAAGTAAAAGGGAATTGGTTTGAGATCTGTATTCAATTGAAAGATATCAGATCTAACTGAGTGTTAAGCCTCTTTCTGTGAGTAGATAGTTATTTTTCATCATTGAGTAGACAGAGCAGCTAAATAACTCTTACTCCCCCTTTGCTCTATTACAGATTCTCTAATGAACACTTTCGCTCACTTACATTGTGCACAAAGCTGCACAAACACACAGCCACCATCAGCTCGATGCGCTGATGTAGCAGAAGTTGTAATACCGGCCTCTAAGCATGTCATTTTGCTGTGTTGTGGCCAAGGTGTGTCTGCAGCCACAGCGCGGCATGAAGATGATGTGGTCTGATAATAGTGTTTAAATCATTACTCATAGGGTCAATTACTCAGACCAGTGATTACTTTTAATGCCTCTCTGGCACCCTTGCTAGCTGGGAAGGTACCCTGGCTCACAAATTACTACTGAAACCATGAGATCCATTTACCGAGAACTGTGGCTCACATTAATGTGTTTGTTGTCGACTTTCCTCTTTATGCAGCATGTCTGCCACAGAGAGAAGAGGCTGTTGTCTTCTTCTTTATCAAGTACTTAGCTATGAAATTTGGAGTCATTGATTTCTGGCTTTCGTCCATTACAGTTAGAAACAACAGAGGTTGAATATCAGCTCCACTTAAAGGAAAAGTGAGTGTTTATTAAAGAATCAGTTATTTCTTTCTACAGGTGTGGCCAAGCATGTCGGAGACGCTCTCAAAGAGCACTGTTCAAGATCATCAAGAAAGATTTGCACTATAGGGATTGCACCCTGGGGAGTCATTGAAAACAGGAATGATCTCATCGGCAGAGATGTAAGATATAACTCTCTCTGTAAACTTCTGACGAGATAAACTCTGTCTTTGATCATGTTGGTTTATTTTTTCATGACAGCGTTGATTCTGTTAAAGCCTGAATGGTGTTTTTAAAGTACAGAAATCATTCACTTATCTACATCGATTTTTCTGTCCTCTCCATGTCCTTGTTGCAGATTATTGCCCCGTATCAGACACTGCTGAACCCTCTCAGCAAATTAAATGTTCTCAACAGTCTGCACTCTCATTTCCTCCTGGTGGATGATGGGACAGTAGGCAGGTACGGCGCTGAGGTCAAACTGCGGCGGGACCTGGAGAAGCACATAAACCTCCAAAGAATACATGCACGTAAGAACAAACTTCAGCAGTTCTCATTACCAAGATACCAGAGCAACAAGCAATTATAGCGCTTTTGTTTTTCTCATCTTGTTGCAGGCAGATGCAACAGAGCGTAGATTTTTATTGTGATGCTATGACAGCAAACTGCAAAATGTAGCTAAAAGCAGATTTCTAATTCAGGTTCAAACCACCTGAGTAAGGCAGAGTAAAGTGTCTTTACCTCCTTCTGACCTATCAGTACTTAAATAGATGAACAGGCACTATTCTGTCCTGTGGGGATGTAATGATCAGAGAAATGACTGCGTTTACGTTACAGCTGGAATGATATGCTTTTCCATGATTCAGTTAATTTAGGATCTTTTGGGTGCTGATTCGATTTCAATTGCATTTCTCCGATATGACCAAGTTTTGCAATTTTCAATTCACTTATTTACCAGTGATAAAGTTGAATGATGGTATCTACAGACCATATCAGGAGTCATATTTCCCCAAAAAACATGCATCACGAGTGAATGAAATATTTACTCAGCAGCATATTTGAACCAGCTGTTTATACTGTCTTTATAAAAGCCTAATTTCAAGGGTCAAATGAAGTATTTACATTTTTACCAAAAAAATCTATTTAAAAACTCAAAACAAAAATCTTGATACCTATGTGGTGAAAGGACTGCAGAACTCTTTGTTTATGTAGCACACATAGATGCTGCATGGAATAGGAAGTTTTGACTGGAAGTCATTTTCATAACCACCACCTTACACTACTGAAAGTTGGCATTTAGCCCAGAGGCACATGTTGGCCCCATTGTCGCACAAAGACAGACAATTGACGATGGGTTGCGTGACTGTCTTTTGTATAGCATGTGATTTCTCCTAGCGTAATTTATCTGCAACCAGAACAATCAGATCTTGGTCAAAGTGTTTTTTTTTCCTCATATAATTACAGTCATAACTATGTGAAAAGCTTGGATGTCTAACTGTAACAGTCTGAAAGGCATGACAGTGAACTATCTTTCTGCACCGTCCAGATAAGATTAAACTGCTGTTGTCATTATGTGTCAGTCTGTGTCTGTCGCATTGCAACTTGGTGATAACAGTTGAGCATCATCATCACAGCCTTTCTTAAGCTGGTTTTTGGGTGATCCTCTGTCTGGAGAATTAAATAAAGTAAATTGAACCTAAATCCTGTACATTGTAGGAATTGGTCAAGGAGTTCCAGTCGTGGCTCTGATTTTTGAGGGGGGTCCCAATGTGATCCTGACTGTGCTCGAGTACCTTCAAGAGAGCCCTCCTGTCCCTGTGGTGGTGTGTGAGGGGACCGGCCGTGCTGCTGACATACTGGCCTACGTCCACAAGCAGACTGAGGAGGGAGGGTACGACGTGCACACACGAACACAAACACTAACACCAACACCAACACACACAGGTCAATCTGTATGAATCCTTCTTGTCTTTTTTCATTAATTTTCTTGATATTTTTGTTCAGGCACAAATTTTATATAAGCAGATATTGTTGTAGTCAAAGAGTACAATCAAGGTTTCAGGAAATATTAAATAAAATATTCAATCTGCTGTGAAACAAGATTAAAGTTTACAGATTTAGATACTTTATCATGCTTTTTTTGTTGACTGTTGACTTTGTTGTAGACCATGATCGTTTTTTTTCCTCTGTTCTTTGATGCATGCTCGGTTAGTGGCTCTCATCTGTTTCTGAAGGGTTTCTAACAACCAGCCACTGCACTGTTTGAATGGAGCTGAAAAAGTTTAATTTAAATACATTTTGATGTGGGCTGACAGATTAAATTGCGCCTAATGTTACTCAGTTTTGTGATCACAGTTGTCTTTAGTGTCAAAGACTCAACTTAAAATATACTTTTATCTGTTGTAAGCTACCCAAACAAACATTTCTCCTTTAATTTGTGTGTTTCTTTTGGACCATTGTTCTGTACACACACTCTGATCCACTGAGCTGTTTATGCACCAACAACACAAGAGCCCTGCACTTATCTTTGAATCCATCTGAATTACAGAGTTCAAAGTTAATCTCACAAAGCTTTACATTCTTTGCCATCTTCAGCTGGACTTCAGATTGACAACTTTATTTATAGATTACATGGTTTTCATTACTTTAATATTCTGGTTTACTCCTTGTATTAAGTAAATAGTAAAAATAGTGAATGAGTCAGGAGTTCACTGTGTTGTTGGATGGTATCTTTATGTTTTCTCTGTGGCTGGGGTTTGGGTTGAGGTTGTAATTAAAAGTTGTGTGCACTTCTGTCTCACTCGGCTGTTACAGCGGTCTTCCTGACGGTGTGGAGACAGACATCATAGCAACCATTAAGAAGACCTTCAACTTCAGCCAGAGCGATGCCATCCACCTCTTTCAGACTCTGATGGAGTGCATGAAGAGCAAAGAACTGGTAAATCCAAGCACAGTGAATTGTGATCAGGTCTTCTCTAAGAGCTGCACTAAAATAACCCCACCAAGTTCAGAATCATATAACCAAAAGTGTAAATCAAAGAAAAAAAGAAGCAACATGAACTTAAGAAGCCACTTGTCAGTGGGCATACCACAGGCTGGAAACATCTGGATACTGTCTGTGGGAACTTGTTGATAAGTGATATCTTGTTCCTCTGAAAACAGATCACTGTGTTTCACATCAGCTCTGAGGAGCACCAGGACATTGATGTGGCCATTCTGAGGGCTTTACTCCAAGGTTAGTACCCGACTTCTCTCCGAACCGTGATTAAGAGAGGAAGAGTCACATAAAGTTTATCCAGTCTAGTCCTAAGATGAGGTTGTTGGCATTGGAAGATTAAAACCCTAAGACTTGGTTATGTTTTATTTTATTCTGTTATTGATATGCTTTGAGAACAGACTCTCCCTCTTGTGTGCCTTTGTCTTTGTGTTTCTGAGAATATCGTGTTACTCAGGTTCACAGGGCCTCCTCATTCCAACACTGTCAGTCACTGAGCTGCTCATCTCAGACTCACTCTTCTTTATTTCTACAGTCCTATCCAGAAATGTCAACTTCTCTTTTCAAAATACTGTGGGGTCTCTAGATGTTGCTTTTATTGTTGTAGAAATGCAGTTACACCAAAATATAGGAACAGCCTCTGTTATTTTTTTCTGATACTCTGACCCCTTTTCGAGTAAAAAGTTTAACGTTCAACAGAAGAGTATTGTGTTCAATTCAAGAAGGTGAAGAAAATCTGTGCGGTTAAACCTCATTCCAGTTTAGACAAAAGCAAGGAAATGTATGAGTGACTTCTGCTGATTGATAGTTTAAAGAGAAACAGTTGAACACTGAGGGACAAATAGACTTTGACTGAAAATGCAAATATTTGTCTGGCCCGAGGAGCGGTGAAACAGTAACTCATCTACAGAGAAACCTACAGCCATAAAAGCTCACATTATCTTAAAGTATTATTGATGATGTTTACAGACCTTCCTACAGGATTTTATTCATTTGGGTGACTGTATCTTTGTTATTTTTATTGGTAGTAGTATTAGTATTATTTAATCATTATTTTACCAGGAATAATTCCATATAGATTGAAAAACTCTTTCCTTTCTTCTGGCTGAGACTGATTATAAATGGAAGGTCTATGTTAAAATATACATCCTTTATTTTTAATCAAATATAGTTTTCTAGCAGATACTATTGGTCAAACTTTGAGATTAAAGTCCGTCAAATCCTTGCTGAGATTCTTATAAGGCATCTTATTTTATAAAACTGTATAAAATGGTTATGATTGTTTAATTCAGATGGCTCCTGGAGGACAATAAGGCAGCTTAGTGTGGAAGAGAGCAGTAGAGTGAACAGGGATTTACTTTGCAGTCTAAGCTGCTGTGATGCTGTATTAGGGTGTAATTGAGTGTATTACTGCCTGGGCCCTGCTCTGCTAACCCCCTCTGATCCTCTGGCTAACAGGAAATACACATTTAATCACACTTTAGTTGTAAGGGACTACATTTTTATTAGTATATATATATATATATATGTAGTCCCTGTGTGTGTGTGCGCGTGCTGACTCATGACTTCTGATATGTATTTCAGGCACAAACGCAACTGCCTTCGATCAGCTGGTCCTAACTCTGGCCTGGGACCGTGTTGACATTGCCAAGAATCATGTTTTTGTGTACGGACAGCAGCTCCTGGTACGTCTGCGTGTTTATTTGTGTGTCTTTTTTGCGTGTTTGTGTGTGAGCCACAGCCTTGTTTGCTTTGCCCAGTATTAGCTCCAAACCTTTGGACTTGCCCACAGTGACCCCTGAATCTCCTCCGACCACAATACTGAGGTCTGAGGGGTCCATGGGGACTCAAATTCAGGCTGACTGCCATGAGCTTGCACGTCTTTACTGTAACATGAACCCTGTGACAGTTGTCTTCATAAGCTGCCCTCATGGCTCCTGTTTATTTTTAAACTGAGGGAATCCTAACTGGTGCTTAAGTGAGGGGATAGCCGATGTTTATTTGTCCTTTTTTATTTTTGTTATTTGGCCCTTTTTGGTCTTCTGCCTCTTTTTATTAGTTTTATAAACACTGAACTGCCTTGAAAATATACTTCATATCAGCATGTTTATCCTTGTTTGTGTGTTTAGGTGAGTTCTTTGGAGCAAGCGATGCTGGATGCACTCGTGATGGACAGGGTAGATTTTGTCAAGTTGCTCATAGAAAATGGTGTAAGCATGCACCGTTTTCTGACAATCAGTCGACTGGAGGAGCTTTACAATACGGTAACATTGTGCAGCGTGCACAAATTGAGTTACATACATGCTCTATCAAAGTAAAGTCTCTTTCGTAACTTTTATTATGTGCATTTCTTTTAGAAACAACCCAGCATCAACCCAAATCTTCTACACCTGGTTCGGGATGTCAAGCAGGTAGATTTGGAGCCTTTTGTCTACTTCAGATTAAATTCAGAGTCCTATCAAGCTCTGCTCAACATTTTGTTTCGGTGTTTTTATCACAGAGTCACCTGCCTCCTAACTATAAGATCACCTTGATTGATGTGGGTCTGGTTATTGAGTTCCTGATGGGTGGGACTTACAGGTGCAACTACACCAGGAAACGTTTCCGGATCATTTATAACAATCTCCATGGAAGCAACAGGGTGAGTCCTGTTTGTTACTGAATCATTGCAGAAATGTGTAAAATGTATTTAAAAGTATAAATTTTCGATTCTTGTCTTTGCTTTAACTTCTTAAATCTGGATGTCATGCACTTAGAATCACAAACACTTTGAGGATGTTTTGAAAAAGAAAAACTGCACACCGTCAGCTGTTATTGAATGTGTTATGAGATGTAATGAAAGTCAGATTGTTTTCATATTTTCACAGAGGTCAGGCCGGCAAACAGCAGGCCCTGGTTCTCATTTGAGGAAAAGTCACGAGGCTTTCAGCATGCAGGCAGATAAGAAGGAGAAGACGAGGCACAACCACTTCATTAAAACTGCACAGCCATACAAACCCAAGGTATAGTTCCCCGGCCTCATCAAAAGAGCAAGATCAGAGCGAAGAGAAATAACCTAAGAAATCTGTCTCAGATTCCAAAAGCTGTGTCTAATCTTCTCACTGCTTGTTCCTTCTCCTTTCAGCTTGAATCTACCCAGGAGCAGAACAAAAAGAGGAGCAAAGAGGAAATCGTTGACATAGATGACCCGGAGACGAGGCGGTTTCCCTACCCCTTCAATGAGCTGCTGGTGTGGGCTGTATTGATGAAGAGACAGAAAATGTCGCTTTTCTTCTGGCAGCATGGTGAGGAGAACATGGCCAAGGCTCTGGTGGCCTGTAAGCTCTACCGCTCGATGGGCTACGAGGCCAAGAAAAGTGATGTTGTGGACGACACCTCAGAGGAACTGAAGGAATACTCAAAGTGAGTTATCCTTCAACTCATATTTCTTCATCTAAGCAGCGATATGACATAAATCACCGCTCCCTTTTCGTTTCAGTGAGTTTGGGACGTTAGCAGTTGACCTGCTGGAGCAGTCATTCAGGCAAGACGAGACCATGTCCATGAAGCTGCTGACCTACGAGCTGAAGAACTGGAGCAACTCCACCTGCCTAAAGCTGGCTGTGTCCTCACACTTGCGGCCGTTTGTGGCCCACACCTGCACCCAGATGCTGCTGTCAGACATGTGGATGGGACGGCTAAACATGCGCAAGAACTCCTGGTACAAGGTTCATGTTCCATTTAGATTTATACTTGGTAACAAACGCACACCTGGGGGGAAACAAGTGCTGTAATCAGTGCTGAGAAGTGGCTGCAAGAGTTCGAGAGTGACAGTTATAGGTCTAAGTACGCCTTAACACAAAACTTGAACCATTGTGTGATGGTTCAGTGTTTGTATGGGTAAATTTCTTCATGGTTTTAACTTTCACAAGGGTCTTGAGGTCAATTTAACATTGGGTTGGTGTTGAGGTTTTGGAATGTAAGAAGGAAAAGTCACAGAAGCTTTTTCTTCAAAGTAGTTGATTTTGATGGGTATATATGTGTCCTAAAACCTTAGCTAACCACTAAATTGTTGTTCACACTAAAACAAAATCTCTTTTTTACCTTTAAATGATTTTATAATTCTCAAAGCTAAGAGTCCGATTTTTCTGCGAGCTCCAATTTTCCTTTTGTTTTGGATTAGAGCTGCGTATCGATCCAAATATCAGCCTTGGTAACCGTGTAGCAGCTCATATTTTAAAAGATGATGAACCAAAGTTTGACTTTGCAATTTGTGCCCAGAACTTTAAAGATTTGACCTTCCAGATGCAACCCAGTGGTTTTTAAACTAACCAGGAAGTGAACTTAATGTTAAGGCTTTCAGAGTTGGGGTTCAGGGTCAGACCTGTTAAATGCAGTGTAACACTTGAGACACAAGGGTTTGTATGATTCACAGGACTTTCTTGACCAATATAGCCACATCCACCCACATGAGTGTGTTATTTGCCTCAAGGTTATTCTGAGTATCTTGGTGCCTCCTGCCATCCTTCTTTTGGAGTACAAGTCAAAGGCTGAGATGGCTCACATCCCTCAGAGTCAGGATGACCACCAGATGACCATGGAGGACAGTGAAAACAACTTCCAGAACATTGCTGAAGACATCCAAATGGTCAGTTCCCCTTTGTTTGTCTGGTTTGTCTGTCACTCATGTTTTATTTTTCTTTTGAAAATCCATAGTTTATTTACTTGCTTGCTTTCTTCCCCTCACATTCACCCCTCTCTCTCTACTTTCTGTTTCTCTCCACATTTTGGCACTTTTGGCTGTCATCAAATTTGGGCCTTTTTAACCTCTCTGCAGGATGTGTTCAAGGAAGCCAGATCTCACGACCAGGTGGAAGCAAAGAATGACATGGAGACACACATTCGCTCCAGGAAGCTGCCCTTAACCAGGAAAATTTATGCCTTCTACCACGCTCCCATTGTCAAGTTCTGGTCCAACACGGTATGAAGAAATTTGGATATCTATACTTGGTTGATTCAGTTTTCTACTCAAGCAGCCAACGCTTTTGGGAAGGGTTTTGTTAGTCCTTTGGGAAGACTTTCTACACCTCCTCTTTTGGTTAATGCACCCAATGATAAATTAAGCACTAAAAAATCAGAGTAACGTAAGTGTTAAGCCTCATGAATGGAAACTGCATCACAAACGCTGCACTGAGTTTTCCCTTTGGCTCCTGAATATCTGAGACAATTTGGATAAAAAAAGAATATCGGTGATCAGGCAATTGCTGATGATCAGTTGGACAGTTGTGCAAATTTCCAATGATGTGGTCTCGGTAAAACCTGCCAGACCTTGACTGTGATTAATTGATTATCTACAGTACTGTGGATAATAGAGATGACAAAGTGCAGCCTCATCTTCTCACGCAGCAGCTCATCACCAAGAATAGAAACACAGCCCGGTCACTTCTGTTTTCAAGCACTAAATGAGTGATGCTTCCACAGCACCATCCACAGGAAAGCTTAAGGAAAAAAACGAAGGTTGTACTTAATTTGTGCTCTTTTAAAACCTTGTGAAAGTGTGGGAGGCAGTGAAGAAATTTTTCTTCACACTTTAGCTGTCCTTTCAATCCTTGACTAAAACAGAGTCAGAGTCTTTGTACTGTTAAATTTACCTTTATTCACAGGAGTGTCACTCTTCTTTACTTTTGCTCATGTTTATTTATAAACACAAGCCTGAGGCTGGTTCTCAGGAGCCGGGGAGCCATCATTGGTGACTGTGTATGCAGGGACGGGGCTGTTTTACAAGCTGCACAAGACATTGAGAAGCTGATACCATCACTGAAACCACAACTTTATGTCGCACAGCCTGTACTGCAGCTTATCTACATCTGCTTTACCTATTTCCAACCGGATTTCAATGCAGCTCTCACTCACCATGCCCCCGTTAGATGGCATTGCTGATGGCTGATTTTCCAAAAGTTCACACTGCACATCACAAGGTTAAGCAAAGTGTGTATGTGCCTCTGCTTTTGTAACTTAACCACATTTTGGACTTTCCCACAGTCTGCAGTATGGCTGACTTGTGCTTGAAAGTGAAATGAGCCTTGTTATTCTAACTGGAGCTCATGTACCACTGGGAGGCATCATGTGGCATGTACTTGTTTCTATAAAGAACAACATAAAAATATGGGATTTTTGATGTACACAAAGACCATCCAGAGTCTGTTGAGTATTACATGAAAAAAATAACGGAAAGGCCTCAGTCATGCAAGAGCTTCTACGATGGCACAACTTTGAGTTTAACGCTAACTCTCTGTCCTAAAGGAGACAAAGTTTTCCCTTTTTGTCAACATGTTTTTTTTTTTTGGTGTTAATTTCAAACAATGCCATATTATCACGAAAAAACAGTATAACTGAGGCTCTTTGTTTGTTTTGTAGAAAATTAATCATAACAAAAGTTGGAAGTAATTTACAACCTCAATTATAAAAGAGTAAAAACAGATTTTCCCTAGGACGAGGGTCCGGTTGAAAAAATTGCATCACTTCCAAGGAGTACACACAGTAATTGCCTTCCTGAGCTACCATTATAATCTAGATCAGTGAATCCCAACCTTTTCAAACTCAGGGCCCAATTTTAAGTCTCAAATCTTTTTTCAGCCCACCTCTGACCCCATATATACAGAGGCCATATAATGTGTTCTCAGAGCACTTATGTATTGAAGATTGAACACATTACTTTGGTATTCCCTGAACTTGTTCTCAAAACAAATCCTGGGGCTTGGTCTCATACTGTCCATGTTTTGTGTCAACTTGTTGGCGCAGTTTGCACAGCTTCAAGGCTTCATTTGACAATGTCTATGAGCACAATTTTGCAAAACAAAATTGTGACAAGAATATTCGAACAGTTTTGGTATCCATTAAAATATAAATGACTTTTATTTTTATATAATCACTCCTCTCTCACACACACAAATAATTTATACGCTTTTGGAAATGATTTGATTGCCAGCTTGCAATACTGTCACAGGCCGCTAGGAGGGCGTGTCTCACAGTTTTGGCATCTCTGACCTAGATCTTTCTTTCCCCAATCGAGACAGTGATAAGAATTGCTTTACTTTTTAATTTTTTTGCCTAGAAAACTGTCTCCCTGTCAGAGAGACTGCAGTGCAGTTAGATGTTTAGAGAAGAACAGGACTAAAGATCATTCACGCAGTACTGTTCAGTAGATTGAATCAATTTTACAACTTTAAATGACTTGTTGGTGAAACACTCACTTTTCTATCACTGCCCCTCTGGGAACAGACTTTGGTCCCAACAGAGGATAAATTTTCTTTTCTCTCACACAGCCCTTACCCTCTCAGTAGACCACCAGCTGAACTCAGCTGCCTCAGTTAATATAGTGTCCAGTTTACTCCAGCTCCTCATGTGGCCTCAGCCAACCTCATCTCTAAATAGAAAAGGTCTCTCTCTGGGACTGTCTGAATCTAGAGGCTTGTTTTCAACATGGTTACCATCTGTGTCAAATATAAAACTCATGAAAAGTACATCATCATTGCTCACAGCATTCTTTCTGGTGTTGTGGGGTTGTAAATGAACCTTGTTGTTATACCTCCCTTATCAGCTCTTCTACTTGGGTTTCTTGATGTCCTACTCGTATGTGGTCCTGGTCAGGATGCCTGACTGGCCCTCTCCTCAAGAGTGGGTGGTCATCCTCTATATATTCACCTCTGCTATAGAGAAAATCCGAGAGGTTTGTGAAGTAAACATATACAACTATTTCACAGCATCAAATTTTGCAAATGATCAGCCTGATGATATTTTACATTTTGTTTCTCCTCTCCATCTATTTTTTTCAGATGTTCATGTCTGAGGCAGGCAAAATAAGCCAGAAGATCAAAGTGTGGTTCAGTGATTACTTCAATGTGTCAGACTTTCTGGCCATAGTGACTTTCTTCATTGGCTTTGGCCTGAGGTTGGGTGGAGAAGACACCTTTGTCCCTGGGAGGACGGTCTATTGTCTCAATATAATTTTTTGGTACGTGCGACTCCTGGATATCCTGGCTGTCAACCAGCAAGCTGGACCGTATGTTATGATGATTGCCAAAATGGTGAGTCCTCACAAGAGCTATGCTATTGCATAATGTAAAGGCCTTGTGGGTTATACCATCGTGGTGCTGTTGGCTTTCACTTTTTTCCCTGCATGCACTGAAAAAGTAAAACGATTGAAGATCTGAAAAATTACTGACTGCAAGTAAATATAAACTTTACTGGAGAAAAATAATATATATAACAGAAATCAGATTTTTTTATGAATACTTAACTTTGTTAAACTTAAAGAAAGACAGGAAGTTGATAACACTTTGCACACAGTAAGAAAGAATATCTGAATACTAATGATTGTCGTGTACATGACAGTTTGTAGATTTAAAATAGTTAGCTTTTTTTCTCTTTCTTTTTTTTTGTCCTAAAAGTTTTCCCCAAACAAATTGTAGAAGTTGTTGATGCTCATAAACTGCAAATTCTAATTTTAATGTTTCAATTTATCACTTTAAACATTCACCACAGCATTTATTCACTTCAACATGATGTTACCAGGTATTTTAACCAACAATATCATCCTGAGCAGTGCCAGCAGTTTCCCAACCTTTTATTTTTTTGTTAGTGTGCTCCATGTTCTTGTTGACCAGAGTAAACCAGAGTATTTATTAACCTTTCCCTGACAGTTGATCCTCATGTACAAGAAAAAAACATGTAAAAATCATGTAAAAGATTCATTAGTTTGATTTTCTTATACCCAAACACTGTTTGCTTTCTCGCAGAACTGCACTTGTATATGACTGGATTCAAACAACACTAGTGAACTAAAATTCCACTTTTCTGGCACCTTTGAGTTTTGCAAAATTGGTTTTTACGTATATATTTCCAATATGCAGATAAAAAAGTACAAAAAATTGTGTTTCTCATGATTTGTTGGCAAGCTTCAAATTGACTCTATATACAAATGTCAGAATGGTCTCACTCTCCTCACTGAGCCTCTGCAACAAAGCAAATGTGGAAATCCCGTAATATTGAGCTCTTCTTTTAACAGCTTCTGTTTCATACACCTCCATAGCTGTCAAGTAGTCGTATAATGTTCAGTATAAACATAGTCTTCCCTGGGGATATCAGTACCAATATCGTCAAAATGTATGAAGATTCAAAAGTCAGCAGAGAGACAAGTGACATAAGACTCTCAGTTTTTGTTTGTTTCCCAGGAAAGATGTGTGCTCACTACAGAATATTACACTTTTATGTCAAAATTAAAACAAACTAGTTTTGGTGATAACCTCCTTCTGTACGCTGCACATCTCTTTCAGGTGGCCAACATGTTTTATATTGTAGTCATAATGGCGATAGTCCTCTTGAGCTATGGCGTGCCCAGGAAAGCCATTCTGTACCCACAAGAGGAGCCCAGCTGGACGCTGGCTAAAGACGTGGTCTTCCAACCGTACTGGATGATGTATGGGGAAGTGTATGCTTATGAAATCGATGGTAAGGACGATGAGGATGGTAGGGGAGATTATGAGGGTAAGAGCAGTTTTATTCAAAGCTTCTCACCACAGCATGATGGCTGATTGTCACTCAAAACAAACACTGGAAATCAAAACCCACGATGACTTAATCATTGCTCCCCCTCACAGCCTCGGTCACACAACATGGTTCACAAAGAGAAGCAGCCGATGCAGGTGTGTTCAGGTACAGCAGGGCTTTTGCTTCACAGCAGCATCAACTGCCACGACTCAAACAGACATTGGTAAAGTGAAACAACTTTCACTTGAGTCATTTGAAGTTAAGGTGAAACAAAGCCCTTTGCTGCACCCATCACCTGAGCTGGCATCCAAAGGTTTCACAAACCATTAAATTTCATCACAATGTTTGTGACTTTGTCTTACAGTTGAAATGGATTATTAAAGTCAAAGTAATGCAAAGGAGGAAACAAGACTTCCCAAAAAAATAAAAAGATTTGAGCATTCATAAAACATCCGAATAAAGTTACTTAGTTGATTGTTTTTCATACCTCCAGTGTTAAGCTACACAACATCCAGAAATTGAATGTTTTTTTTCAAATTAAAAGGCTTTTTACTGTGAACATTTCACCTTTTAGTTTTTGTTAGATTAATATAAGATACAATTAAATATAAATGACTCTGATGTATGCAGGCAATGTAGCCAACAGTGAAGGTGTTTGTGTGTATCAGTTGAATTTCAGGGCAGTGTTGTCCCTCTTTTTTTGTCTAAGTCGTGTTGAACAGTCTGGCATTCATACACAGTTATGTCTAATGCTGTCTCAAGTAGCTAGACATCCTTGACAATTTGATTGGTACATCCACAGTCTTAAATGTGTTTGTATGTGCGTGTTTATCCTCAAAGACTCCCCCTCTTCACAGTTTGTGCCAATAACAGTGACATATCAGTGAGGCCCCTGTGTGCAGCAGGAGTGTGGCTGACTCCTCTCCTACAAGCAGTCTACCTCTTTGTACAGTATATTCTCATGGTCAACCTCCTCATCGCTTTCTTCAAGTAAGTGCCCAGCACTTCACTGATACATCCAGCTGTGTTTACAGAATGACGCTGCTTCTCTTCAAAACCATCATCAGCTTCAACTTCCTCTAATTGTCTGCTTCCTCTTTTACAGCAATGTTTATCTACAAGTGAAGTCCATTTCTAACCTGGTGTGGAAGTACCAGCGCTACCACTTCATCATGGCCTATCATGAGAAGCCTGTTCTGCCACCTCCTTTCATTCTCCTCTGTCACATCTACTCCCTCTTCTGTATGTGCAGAAAAAGGAAGAAGGAGCACACCTATGGACCAAGTATGATCCCTCTACTGTCATTTTCTTGCAGAAGCCTCATGTCTCTCTACAATAGAGGAAAAAAGAAAAGGATGTTTTTGTTATTAATGTTAAGGACAGAATACAAGGGTCTATTAATTTAATGCTCATCACGAAAGGACATTTATATATGATCTAGTGTTGCTGCTTAATTGGGTCTGTCTCAACTGAACTCATCAGATCTCAACTCATAAGAGTATTCTCTTTGTTTCTTTTAGAGCTGTTTCTCACAGAGGAGGACCAAAAAAAGCTGCATGACTTCGAGGAGCAGTGCGTGGAGACGTACTTTCATGAAAAAGATGATCAGTTTCACTCGGGGAGTGAGGAACGCATTCGTCTAACATCAGAACGGTGAGTTACTCTTTCTGTACTGACTTGAACCTCCTGTGAACAGCTGAACCTGAGGGGAAAACAAACAGAATTGCATTGTGGGTACCATAAAAGTTTAACAGACACATTAGGTATATCTTTTCACTAGTCTCTCAGTTTTTTGAATAAGTTGTGTCTGATTTTTGTCATTGTTAAAATTTGGCTGTTTTACTCAACTCGTTACTGCCACCTGGTGGGCAGAGCTGTGTGGAAACTCTTGTCTAAACCCTTTTCTTGCATCATCAGAGTGTGTTTATGTTTCCATTAGAGGGATAAGACAAACAAAGCCAGTACAACATGAAATAATAAAAGACTTCCATGGCACTTCAAAAAGGGTCATTTCTACATCTCCCCTTTAAACGCACCAGCTCCAACCTGAGCGAAAAATAATGATTAATACAACAAATGAGTGGAGTTACCAACTGCACACAGACAACAGGACATGAACATCACAAGAGGAAAAAGCCATCTATCTTTTGGTTAACGTAAATTTCTGTTTGTTTGTTTGCTTTTTTTTCAGGGTTGAGACAATGTGTTTGCAACTTAGGGAGGTCGGAAACAAGGTCAACTTTATAAAACGCTCTTTGCACACTCTGGACTCCCAGATCGGTCACCTGCAGGATCTTTCAGCTCTGACTGTGGACACTCTGAAAACTCTCACTGCTCAGAGGGCGTCTGAGGCCAGTAAGGTCCACAATCAGATCACACGGGAGCTCAGTCTCTCAAAGAACGTGGTCCCCAGCATTGCCCCTGTGGCCACAGACACTGGCCCCCACTCTAAATCGTCCGTGATATGCAAACGCAGTGTGGGCGCTTTCTTCGGCTCCTCTTACCCCCAGGCAGGAGCCAACATTGCAGATTCTCTCTTTGGCATTGGTGCCACGGGAGGGGCTGGGACGGACAGTAGTCGGAGAATTGGCCCCAGCCCTGGAGCCGGACTGGGGCTGGACCCCAACCTAACCCCAGCATTGAGTCCAGAGAGGAGGGGATTGTTTGGGCACCTTTCTGCAGAGGCTGGCTCCTCAGGCAGCGCCGGCCCCAGTGCCTTTGTCCAAAGTGCTGTAGCCATTTCCCCTCCGGAGCTGCGTCTCCGAGGCCACTCTCTCACCCAGAGTAAGCTGACCCGTCCACAAGAGCCGGGCCTTCCCGACTCCCCATCCAGCCTGCCAAATGTGCCCTCCCCTGGGGCCCAGTTCCACATCAGCAGCACCCCCTCCCAGCCCAGTGGCTCAAGCCACCCAGAACTTGCCCTAGCTGGGCTCTACCAGCAGCCCCTCCAGCCTGACAGTACGACAGTAGAGTTTGGGGCATTTGTAGGTGAGTATGAGACTGAAGGTGAATCTAGTGACGATGAGGAGATAAAAGAGAAGGATGAAAGGTGTGTGTGTGTGTATCCTACTGTTATCATTGTGTCCAAGACTTCTGGCTCTGCTCAGCCTGCCTGCTTGCCTGCTTACACTGCAAAGCCTGAGTACACAGAGGGTATAGAGAGGGGGAGGCGGGGGAGTCAGGGCTATGTGAACGACGCCTTCCTCGATGACGAGGGCAGATCAGGCTCTCTGAAGACGCGGAGCACAGACACTGACGTCCCATTGGCTCCTAAACCCCCATCATCAAGTAGAGGCCTGTCAGGTAGTGCCCCTGCTGTGTCACCCAAGAGACCCCACAGAGGGAGGAGCAGGGGCCGGAGCACACCTGGATTAACCAACTCTCAGGCGTCCTGCTTTGAGGGTCAAAGCGGGTCAGAAGTCCTGCCTGAAATGAGGAACACAGCAAGAGATCCAAACACAATGAGAGGTTTGAGTTTCAGTCTGAGTGAAGGGCCGCATCTGCTGGGTGCTCGGCTATTCGTCTCCAGATCCAATCAGGTTCTGTGTAGACCTGGGGTCTTCTGCTTTCCCTTTTTCACTCCTCTAACAGTTTGCTCTTTGTCCCTGGGCATTTCTGAGGTTTTCAAGAATAATGTGTGTGCAGCATGAATGATTAGTTGACTGTTGGATTGATCAGGGGTTGTTTTGGCATATGGAGGTGAGAGGGGTTTAATGAGAAATATGTTTTTAGCTGTGATTACATCATCTCTGTGGTCTGAATCCTGGACAGCAACTACCCTAGTTTTCACAATGGGTGTAGTGAACAAATAATTTTGGTGGGATGTTGTTTTAAGAAGGAAAAATGAATCATTAGGAGGAAAAATGTGTTCTGAAATTTTTCTCATTTTTGGTGATGTGGTAGAATGAAAAGGGCCTGACAACATTTTTGGTTTCAGGGCACAAAGATAGTGTTGACCTTCAGCCTTCACCACCCAGAGAGACCTCCAGCAGACAGCAGAGCCCCGCCACAAAGACCAGAACCCAGGTCTGTGTGTGCATGAATAGCTCTGAAACCCAAATGTCATATTTTAGTTGAGTGTGTTTCCATCTATATTTACCAGCCAAACACACAATTTTCACTGCCCGGCCAAAAAAATAGTTGCCACCTGGATTGAACCAAGCAAAACTAGTGCCTACTGTACAAGCCTGTGGGGGCAGTGCTGTGATCTGAGGTTGCTGCAGTTGGTCAGGTCTACATTCAGCAACATAATGTGACCAAAGCATGAAGTCAGCTGACCACCTGAATAAACTGAATGACCAGGTTATTCCATCAATGGATTTTTTTTCTTCCCCAATGGCATGGGCATATTCCAAGATGACAATACCAGGATTATCAGGCTTAGATTGTGAAAGAGTGGTTCAGGAAGCATGAGACATCTTTTTCACACATGGATTGGCCTCCACAGTGTCCAGACCTTAACCCCATTGAGAATCTTTGGGACGTTCTGGAGACGACTTTGCGCAGTGGTCAGATTCCCCCATCACCATTACAAGATCTTAGCGAAAAATTAATGCAACACTGGATGGAAATAAATCTTGTGACATTGCAGAAGCTTATTGAAATAATGCTACAGTGAATGAGTGCTCAAATCAAAGCTAAAGGCGGTCCAACCAAATATTAGAGTGTGTGCCCTTATTTTTGGCTAGGCAGTGAATGATGTACACATGAAGTTTTGTGTTTACAACCTTTCAACCTCTTTATGTCGTCTGTCTTGCTTGCTGCAGCATCAACCTGAAGCGCACGGTCTTATCCGAGCAGTCAACTCCTACGCTGGCTTCACTGAGTTTGACAAGAACCCGGCTTTTCTGCATCCTGAATCCAGTAAGCTCACAAATAACCCCAGCTTATGAAAGAAAACATTAAAAACAAAAGACAACAGGACAGCTTCAGAAAACAGCAGAAGATATGCCTGTGCAGTCTCTCTTGATTTTTCAGCTCCCTGTAATTATTTTATGTGTTTCTGAAGCTTTAACGAAGAAGGACAGAAGCAGAGTGTCAGCTGAAGACATCCTCATTCATGAAGACCCCAGAGCTGCAGTGCTGGTGAGAAGATTTTCTAATCGTGTACAAAGTAAAAACATGGTCCTGTGTGGTTTTAGCTATCAGTCACTTTATCACCTCTGGTGTCTGTCATTGTTTAACAAACCCTTGTTTCTCCATTAGGAAAGAGTTCAGGTTAAATCAGCCCAAGCCAGCAGTCTGTAAGTGTCCTTTACTCTGACTCAGAAGATAAACATGACACATATTGATGCCACATCTTTTTTTTCACTTTTCAAGACTTAACCCATTGACAGTCACAAAAAAACTTAAATGTACAGCTTCAGCTTCTGTGCGGATTTATTGAGTGACTTCTAAGTAATCTGTTTGATTTAACTCTTGTCCTCTTGATGTCTCTCTATCAGTCGCCCTCCTGGTGAGGACACACTAACAGGTAAGCTGTGGAGCTTTGTCTGATCACTTCGATTCTGTTTGACTTGACTTTTATTGATCAGCTGGTCAAGCAGCAACATTTTTCCAGCGGCATTTGACCTTTTTTCTTCCTTTAAATAAAATTAATGCATGCTTGTGTGTTTGTGATACAATCAAAGGTGAAAACTAGTAGTGCTGGTTTAGCTCAGTGGAGTGAGTCTTTGTCCCACCAGCCCCTTAGCTCTCCTGTTGCATGTCAACCCCCCCCCTTTTGTTTCACCACATCAGGATCAGAGTCAACCCTTCAGCATGATTAGAGATTTATATCTTATCTCGTGTGTAAGGTAAAAGCCTCACCATCCTCCTCTTTTTCTTCTTCTGTGGTTACAGCTGCAGTTTCTCTGTACACACCCCGACACACCCCACTTGGAGCCAGAAAGGACTGTGAGTAGCACAAACTCTAACCATGCAGCACCGACTCAGGGCCATGTTTCATAGTTTCACTACAGAGAGAAAATAGATCTACAGATTTTCTGATAACAGATTGGTTTTGTTTGGGGTTTTTTAAAGTAACCTTTTATGTTTTTTTTAGTAAAGCATGGGACATTTTATAATTGACCTGAATCAAATTACCAGAGTTGAGTTGCACTGGTTTGCAAGATTTCTGAAGATGTTCCCCTGCAATTAGCAATGTGCAGTTTCTGTGTAGACGTGTGGCTCTTTCTGGGTTCACCTGTTGACTTCTCTCTGCCAACTTACCAATAAAGAGGTTTAGCTCATAAGGTACGGACAGGCTCCTGACCTGTGGCCACTCCACAGGAACTTGTGCCTCCTCCTTTTGTCACCTGTTGACTTTTAATAAGGAGTCTTTTCAGTCAAAGCAGCACTCTGCAAGGTTTTTTTACTTCACAGTACAACACTGTGCTTTTCAAGTGTTCAACTATAACCTGATGAGGGGGAAAAGTGTTAAGTGACACCGCTAGTCTCTTACCCACCGGTTCTAGTTCGATGCTGGTGCTAGTGTTAGTGCTTAACTGGTTCTAACCCCGCTCTTCCTAAGAACCAGTTTGGTTTTCCACCAGCAAGTGCCGAGTTGGAGCCACATCATTGCGCAATCGTAAAATGTCAGTATGTCACTGGTTTCAGCCCTCGGTTCACTGTGTCCGCAAAACTGTTAAGCGCCAAATTCAGGGCAAAATACTGTAATTAGTAAATATCTGTGTGTACACAGTGTAGGGCTCCCACACTTCCTAGAAAGCCTGAAAACTGATTTACCAATTTTCTAGTAATGGAAAACGTATGAAAAAGCTCAAATGGCCCGACAACGGTTAAGTTATCCTGGAATATCCTGGGTTATTTATCCTCCCTTGCCTTGAGAGTGAGTCTGTTTTCACCTCATCTTCTGGGAAACATGAAGAGAAAGTTGTATGGGGAATCTCCAAATTAAACAGCGTTATTCCAGTTTGTTATGCTAATGAAGTACTACACTGTAATCTGTGTGTGTGTTTGCATTATTCGGTTATATTTTTGCCATGATTATTTTTCATAGATAAATTACAGCCATGGAGGGTCAGGTTTAGGGTTGATGCAAATCAAATGCCTGAGTAATAAACAGGAACAATCTGGGTAAATGCAAGTAAAGACTGGAGTTCAGAATACATTCAAAGAATGAGGGGGTCAGGAACTTGCATTATGACGTGATAACTTGTCTCTGTAGTGGCTGAAAATTTCCCTGGAAAAGTCCTGAAAAATGATTTCAAGGAAAGAGTAGGAACCTTGAAAATGGCATTTGTCAGATGACAAAAAAAGATTAAAATGTTTAATTTATTAGTTAAGCGTTATGGTATTTTGTTTTTAACATGTTGAAAACAGAACAGAACATTTGTTGACATTATTTTGAGCACTGTAGAGCTATTATGTAAATTCTCTTGCTGTTTTTAGATCAAATTATACATTAATTTAAGGTGTTAATTTTTCTGCAAAGAATAACAAACTTATTACTCAGACGGATGACTGCAAAAAGTAAACCTATCATTGACTCTACACTAGGATGATAAAAGACTTGTAAAATATCATGTGAATCAGTTTAATTCAGTGTTTACTGCTTTATCCTCCGACTGAATCACAGTGAGCCAATCTCAAACACATACTGGAGCCATCAGATGTAATCCTTTAACTTTAACCTGTGCAAAAGAAAACTGCGCCATCTACTGGTGAATGCTGGTAGTCGGGTACTTTCTATTGACTTCATCCTTGTGTCATTTCTGTTATTATATGAAGATCGTACATTGATATCAACATCTTTCAGAACATGATACTTTTTTTACCCATAGCCATTGGCTCCCCCTTCAAGCCCATGGAGAGCTACCAGTACTCAGGTAAGACATGGAGAAGAAGGATTACTATGTTTAATGCTGTATTGTGGTCTGCAGAATCATTGATTGTAGATTTTGGTTGCCTGCATGTCATCCTTAAAGCTGTCTTTAAGGGGAAATGGTCGACATTTTGCTTCTGCAATTGACAGTATGTTTTTATATTTCTCTTTTTATGTCCTTTTCCTTCTCTAGCTGTAGAGCGCAACAACTTGATGAGGTTGTCCCAGAGTATCCCCTTTACCCCTGTGCCCCCTAGAGGTGAGTGTGAGAACACATCCCCCTCTCAGATATGTCAGGTCAGGTGAACAAACTCCCGGATGTTTTTCTTAAGGAGGCGGTTCTATGTGGTTGGAGTATGAGGAAGTATGGATCAGATATGAGGTTTCTGCATAGTTGTTGTTGTTGCCTCCTACATCTGCAGCTGTTTGCTCTTAAATTACTCAGGTGTGACTGTGAAGTAAAGTATAGGTGCTACAGTTTTCACGTTTCAGTTACACTTCCCTGCTGAAGAAGAAATGTTCATTTTGATCGATCCTTTAAGTTTCACTGAAAAACTTTAGAAACAAAAAAGGGTAATATTGTCCATATGTGTCTCTGTTGTTATGTATGAGCTGTAGTTCTTGGTCTTTCATCTGTTCAGATTCCCGACTGACAAGTCTCAAAGTAAAAGAAAAAACTTAAAACAGCAACACATCTTTACTCTGCCCTTAGTTAATGTTCACAGCTGAGTTTATGGGCTCTTGACGACACACCCTGGAGAAAACTGTCGCCATGCCAGTTTGACACCAGACACATGATAAAGTTGGCTTGTTTACTGTGTCACTGAGAGGGTGGAACCTAAAACTGCTTCGTCCTCAGATTAAATTCAACCCAGGCATTTCATTTTCAATGTATCACCTCTCTAGCTCTCCAACCATTTCTCTAAACTAAGTAAAGTAAAGTCAAAAATTGCCCCAAACTGTGATAACTTGTAAGCTAGATCTGGATGAACACAGACTTTTGTAAAATGAAGAACAGAATAAGATTGAGGTCTGTATATGAAACGTGCAGTCAGAAATATTACATTTTGTTCAAGAAGTACAAATGAATGCTGATTTCATCTGTGACCCTCCTATGATGCTCTGTTTTCCTTCAGGAGAGCCTGTGACTGTGTACCGTCTGGAAGAGAGCTCCCCAAACACCATCAACAACAGCATGTCTTCCTGGGCCCAGAGGGGCCTCTGTGCCAAAATAGAGTTTCTGGGCAAGGAGGAGATGGGTGGGGGCCTGAGGCGGGCCCTGAAGGTGCTCTGTACCTGGTCAGAGTATGACATCCTGAAACCAGGTCATCTGTATATAGTCAAATCCTTCCTTCCTGAGGTGGTTGAGACTTGGCAGAGCATCTACAAGGAGGAAACCGTACTGCACCTTTGTCTCAGGGTAGGATGGCAGACACACTCTAGATGCTGGCATCTGTACAGCACATTCCTCACACTGTTGGCTTCCACAGAACCCATCTGACCTGTGGAGAAAGTTGGCTTTTTGGAGTGAAAAATTTAATCCCAGAAAGTCAGACACTAATTTTTTTTATCTCCCTGAAAAGCTTTTGCTTTAAAGACATTTTACAAACAATATCAAAGAGAACTGACCATTGTAAATAAAAAAAGAATAAAAAAATTCAATTCATAGCAAGACTCATAAATAAGCAACGTTAAACTGTAAATGTGAACGGTTTACTTAAAATCATGTAACTTTGATATGCCCACCACATTATCATAGACAACACATAACACCTTTATGTCACTGCAGGAAATTCAACAACAGAGAGCTGCGCAGAAGCTGACATTTGCATTCAACCAAATCAGGCCGAAGACCATCCCGTATTCACCGAGGTAAGGGAACAGACAAGAGGACACTGAAAAGACATTTTGAAACAAGACTTTAAGTTTTGATTTCATTTTCATGCATTTAATGAAAATAAAACTTTTAAACCTTTTTCTCAGCACCTTTGTTCTCATGTTTTCTTTCATAAACTTGTTTCATTGCGTGTCAATGAATGCTGCTTCTGTGCCAAGGGGACTAACCCACATGAGAGGTTTGACATTTCAAGGTGCCTATTATTCAAGCCTGTTTTTACGGGTGTGCCCTGTCAGTTTAAATTTATGGACTGCACTTGTCAGGAAGATGGATTCAATTAGTGAAGAAGTGCTCACGAACTCGTAAGCCATTTATTGCACAATATGCTTTTTGAGTACAAAAAAAAGAAATATTTTGTTTTTGTTTCTTTTTTCAAGCCAGCCTAGACTTAATGTGGCTCACAGTTTAAGGTCCTTTTGGTTTGGCAAGGCCAGAAACATTTGCTGAGAGACATTTACATGTCGGCAAGCACCTTCGCTTTATTTTGATTTCATAAACACTTTCACCTTTCTCAACAAACTGGTTTGAGTCTGTTCTCAGACAGACAGCTGTGGTATCAAAGAAAAACACAGACTGACTTTCATAAAGTTGTTAGAAAAGTCCAAACTCCTGGGGCAGGAGCATTACAAACTTCCTTAAATAGGCAAAAAACTCAATCAGAACCACATTCAAATATCTGAAATCTACAGATTTGCGTCTCTACCTCACATCCTGTACCCTGAAGCCTAAATCCTCTCTGTGCTTGTGTGTTTTGTGTTCAGGTTTCTTGAAGTGTTTCTGCTCTACTGTCACTCTGCTGGACAGTGGTTCGCAATTGAAGAGTGCATCACTGGGGAGTTCAGGAAGTTCAACAACAACAACGGAGATGAGACCGTCCCAACAAACCTCCTGGAGGAAACCATGCTGGCCTTCAGTCACTGGACCTACGAGTACACCCGCGGAGAGCTGCTGGTGCTTGACCTGCAGGGTAAAACAAAACCTCCTAAATGTGTTCACAAATGCCAACAACGTACATTTCAAGGAGTTTCACAATGATGAAACACTTTTTTTTTCCAGGGGTCGGAGAGATTCTGACAGATCCATCCGTCATTAAGAGTGGTGAAAAGGGGTTAGTTATTTATGTTGATTACATCTCCATGTAGCTCAGATAAACTGGACAAAATTATACCTTTTCCTTTCTCATTATACTTAAAAATAATCTAACTTTCTACCTTGTTCAGAATTGTCCACTGTTGATCAAACAACACCAAATCAATCTTTCCAGTTGATCAGAACCAAATATATTTGTTATCAACATTACCTGAAATTATTGCATCACCAGTTTGCACTGATTGCCCCACTTTTTTATTTTAAACTTTTCTAGGTCTTATGATATGATATTTGGGCCGGCTAACCTGGGGGATGATGCCATAAGAAACTTCAGAGCGAAACATCACTGCAACTCCTGCTGCAGGAAACTCAAACTTCCTGGTGAGAAACCTTACACATTATCTGCTCAGTTTATTCATCACAAATGTGCCAAAAATCCATCCAGCTTTAAGACAGCATTTTAGTCCTTTAATTATCTCCTCAGTTTGTTTGTGCGTGAAAACAGTTCTTAACAGTTCTTTCAGGTTCTGATTTGGGAAGTGAATTAAAGGCCTAAGATGATAGAAAACCAATGCATTGCATCATGAGGGCTTTATTTGTTGTTTCTTGTTTGTTAGATCTAAAGCGCAACGACTACACACCAGAGAAGGTGACGTTTCCACAAGACGACCCCTCTAACTCCGGGGGCGGAGTCAAAGGGTCTCGCCAGTCAATGCGGCTGATGCTGTGACTGCTCAAAGCCTGGGGATGGTGAATTATCATGAGACAACACTGTTTTGATCCCATTTGGTCAAAGCCAAGGAGCTGAGAGGCGCGCCCAATCAACTGGAAGAATCACACCGTGTGTCCACACAAACCAGTGCATGCAGACATTCATGTTTTTGTTGGTCGCACCAAACTGCTGTGTCGAACACAATTCAACCATCTTAACCTTTTGTGTTTTTATTACATCAGTAAGGAAAAAAAGTTTTAAACCTATTTTGTATAAGTTTATGAATTTCTATCTGTACAGTATATATAAATATATATAAACTGGATATATTGACAGGTACCATATCATTGCAGAGGGTTTATTATTTATTGTGAAGTTGAGAAGTTGCCTTGTTTTAATGAAAAAAAAGATAGAAAGAAAAAGAAAGGAACAAATCTAAGTGCATTGTATATCTGTTACAGCAGCTGTGAAGAGGACAGCCCGCTGGGCTTCAGCCACTGCAGAGCTGCAGTTTGCCACCACATCATTTTTATAAATGTATCACTACTTTTTGTCTTGTAGTTAATGAGAAGATATACATGAAATTAAAAATCTTGTAAAGTAAGGGCAGATTGCAATGCAACTTTTACAGAACAATGTATGTAATTTTATTGGATCAAAAGTGTGTCCACCGAAATATTGCTGATAGTTTTTATCGTTACAAAGGTACTATTGCTATATCTTTGTCATCAACTTGTATGAGCAAATTACAATCGTGTGTATCTTATAGATACTGTTATCCGGCATGAGCTGAACAGATTAAAATATTTTATTCAGGGGAACTGACAAACGTGAGGGTATTACTGTATACATTTTGTACTGGACATCATTTTAAACAAATAAAATGTTAAAAGCTTTAACAGATGGCTCAGAATAACAGCGTTTCAATCTAATACATAATAATAATAATATCTTTTTTTTGTTCAAATGTGTAGTTTGCATTTCTGTTGTTGTCACAGTATTTTATGACACTTCTACTTTTTTTTTTAACCAATTGAAGAATCAGTTACTCAATTGTCAAAAAATATAAACACCACAAAGGTATGACAAGTATTCACCTTCCTAGCAGTTATGCAGTGTACTAATGGGATATATATACACACATTTTTATGAAATATCATCTCAGAGTATATTTAAAGTATTTCTTTTCTAAATCTGATAATCCGGGTTTTGTTGTACTGAGCAACTCAGTATGTAGAGGACATTAATGTGTTTTCTATATTTTGGGGTTTGTTGATTTAAAATGATTTTCTTTTTTTTTTATAGTGAAGAAGACTGCTCAAATCACATTCACAGTCACTTTTTTGCACATTATTAGATTTTTTTTTCTTTTAATGAGAAACATTGGTTACACCACCCAACTGTGTCTTTCATCCAACTACAGTTTTAAGTAATTTGGAGTTTGTCATTTGGTCAGACCTCATTAACACAGAACTTTAACCAGGATTTGTTCATTGTGGACCCGAGCTGCTCTGTTTTGCAACACCATCGATGCCTCGTCCTGATGAGTCAAGCAGTAAGCATTTTCTGAACCCTCCCCCATTGATTCTGTTGCGAAATTGTTGGCACAGGTGTTACATTTATTCTTCCTTTTTAAGAAGATTCACCAACTGATCATGTTACATTTTGGGCAATTATTGGATGGATTTACCTCCTTTCTTGTGTGATCTTTTTGAACAAGCTGTTTTTGATCAATCCACAGTCTGATTACCCCATCACACATCTTGCCTCATAAAGGCAAAACAATGTCGACACTTGATATTCAAATCCAAGTTGAGGAAGTTTTTTTGTATTTACCGGCAAATGCACTGCAAACGAAAGTATTTAAAAGCTTCTGCAAGTATCACACCAAGGCAGACATCTCACATCTTTGGTTGCTCCAATTTTCTGTATGTGCTTTTGTGCTTTGTTCAGTTTTGTCCAAACATGCTCGTGCCCTGTTTATGCACACTGTATTTGTAAGTGTGCACTGACTTAAACATACAGAGTCAATCAGCTCCCTCTGAAGTTTGGTTCCTCCTCAACCTGGATGGTTCTTAGCTCAGCTGCAGAAGCAGCAGAAGGATGAATCACTATTCTTCAACTTTTAGTATAAAAACACACTTTAGTCAAACCAGTCAAGTTTAGCCCCCATGTAACTTTTACTTGATGTTTGTTCTGACTCAGGAACACAAAAGTCACGATCTGTTCTGCTTCCCCGTTTAACAGCCATCTACCAGGCAAGTATAAACAAGCATTAAAAACTCTGTGAAGATCATATGAAAGAAAATAAAGTGCAACTATAATTATGCTGCCATAACTGTGGTACTAATGCTCAAACCAGACTGACTGGTTTCTTCCTGCTGGGTGTGGTTTCCTCTATAAGAGTTTAGCAACCTGGACTCTGCTTGTTATTCTGCTCATCTTTAGACGGGAAGCGTACAGCTCTGCATCAACTGCTGGAGAAATAAATCAGCAAGAATCATGGGTCTGGTCACCATAGACTACTGGTGAGTTCATAACTCTTTGACTAGGATCAAGCATGATTTGTAGATACTCAATGATGCTTTCTAAATCAGCTTTAATTCTCTTACTACAGTAATGTTTGTTCTTCAAAAAATCCCAAAAACAGCACAGAAAAACAGAGCAGGTCATTTTGGATAGGGAAACATTCTGTCCCACAACAATAGGCACTCTTTCAATCAAAGAATGATGACCCATGTGTGTTAATTGTAATGATGGATCTTTTCTTTTTTTTGTCTTATAGTCCAGGATGACGCACAAACGGCCTGTACTATCAACTGGTACAAGTCCTGCAGCAATTGCCCGGTGTGCAGATACAATGTAGGGCAGCTTCAGCAGGTAAGCTCCTCCTTCTTCTTCTTTTATTTTTTTTTTTTACAGTCCATCCTGAATGGAGGCCCTTTGCTGACTAAAGAAATTAATGCAACAGCTTATTCCTGTTTCTATTTGTATGCTGTCTGTTTAATGTCAGTCTAACTATTAGAAATCAATTGTTAGATTTCAAAAAAGAAGAAGAAAAAAAAAACAGAATCAACTTCAAGCTTTCAAAATAAGGTTTTTTAAAGCATTTCAATCCAGAATACATTCATATGGAAAAATTTCGACTACCAAATAAAGTAAAATGTTTACTGAGAGTGTGACTCAGAAACATCTGAGAGCATGCTCCTGGAACACACCCTTAAAAACTCCCTGTGGCAAATTCCTCCTGACGGGCCGAAACTTAAGTGAACCCAGCACAAAATAACAACCCGCACACACCGTTTTTGTTGTGTATTTACGCGATGGGTGTGTGCATGTTTTCATTTACATCAGTCTTGATTTCCTATGCAACCTCAAACCATAAAGTATTTCCCAATTTTTACTGGGTAGACACAACCAAAATAATGAAATATGTCACAAAAAAGAACACAGCCAAGCATTTGGTTGATGGAACGTCTTTCTTTTTTGCCTCCTTCTTTTTCTAATTGGATTAATGGCTGCACTTAAGCATGGTTTTTGTGGATCTGTACATGGTCTACAAAATTATTGTTTCGGTCTTAATTTTGAAAGAAAAAAAATGTTCTGGTGTCAAACAAATTTGACTTTCTAGTCAAACATCGTCCTGCCACTTCAGGTATCACCAAGCCTCTCTAAATGTGGCGACAGATAATGTTGCAGCATCAGGTGAGCTGCCTGATGAAGACTGCAGGAAGTTTGTAGTATAAACATGACGAGGCACAGAAAGTGCTCTGCCATAAACCTGTTTTACTTGTTGTGATAAAGACACATATAGAAAAATGTTACACCAAGCTGATGTGGATGCATTTTGCTCTTGCCAGCATCAACCTTTCTTTTTTTATACAGTCAGAGCCACAAGAAAGGCACAGGCTGTATTAGCTGATAGCACCCATCTTCTTTTCAGTTCTTACAAGCTGTTCCCACCTGGGCACAGGTTTGCACTGCCTGGGTGTAGAACAAATGGCCTGAAGAATTCATTTGTCCCTGCCACCATCAAACTGCTCTATCATCTCATGTAGTACATTACTGTGTGCTGTGTAACTGTGACTGTGTTATTTTTGCCTTGTCTTTGTTCCTGCTGACTGCAAAACGTATTGCCCCCCGGGGATAATAAAGTTGCCTTTACCTTTCCTTTTTTTTGAACCCCTACAGACTGCTTTGAGATATGGCATGATGGCCAGCGGATCCATTCCATGAGAGAGACTAGGCGATATCCCGATGTTAATCAGGTAAACATGTTGGAGAGGTCATAATTAATCTTTTAAAGCAACACCTTGTTAGTGCTGTGGCATAAAAAGAGATAGATTAGTGTTTTAAACAGCGAGAGGTTAAACAGACCAAATGAATATATAAGAGAAACATTGCCAGCATCTGGACTGAGGTGCTGGCTGAAAAGAATTTACCTGCACTACAAACAATTCTAAAGTATTACTCAAACTTTAAATGCACCAGAGACCCATTGAATACTGATCTTTGCTCCATCACCAAAAGTTTAGGACTGACAACAGATTATAAGCTATATCTAGTTTCATGAGAAAATAGCTTAACTGGATCCTTATGTTTGAATGTCAAACATAAGCATATGACTTTGGGGGATACATTGTGAAATACCTGCACGATACAATAGATGGTATTAGGAAAAGTTCAGTGATTGAATCAATACAGAGAGAGGGAGACACACAGTTCTTCTGAATATTTATAAAATCTTTCTTTTCCAGGTGAAGGCTGCAGTGCAGAAGGCATGCGGAGGAGGAGGGGCTAGCTATGTGCAGCAGCCCCAAAGATATGGATGAGGATAGTGGAACACCAGAAAGCTGGTGACAAACAAATATAAATGATTCAAGAGCTAAATTCACAAAACATTAGATACCTGAAAACTAGGCTAAATCCTGGATCATTCAACTAAAAAAATATTGGCATATTGAAATTAAAATAAAGGGAAAAAATATTGATTCAAAGTTTAAACATGACCCTGCAAATCACCATCAAAATAATGTTGAACAAAATTATATATCCTTTGGCTATGAAAAGATTAGACCATACACTCAAAGTAAACGGACAATGACAGAAAAGGATGAGAGCAACCCTGAGGATCCAGACTCTGATCTGCACAACTGTTTATGAATGTGCACACTGAAAAATATGTGGTGTGTACATGATGCAAGTCTTGCAAGTTTTGCAGCTGCCTGGAGCCTGAGGAACTGCTCTCACCATTGTGTCAGTCTGACATTTATTCACAAACTTTCTAACCAAACATTTTCTCAGGAGTTAAAACTCTTTCTTAACTCTTCTAATACTCTAACTTTATCACTTTTTTGCCCAAGAGTTAACGTGTGGTCATAGCAACAGCAGAGCGTCATAGCAGCAAACACTGACAAATCAGTTAATCAATAAAAATTTACCGGAAGAAATTCTGACCACATTTGAAGAGGAATAGAATAACAACTATGTCTCTACGGTTTGAACGACTAACCCTCAAACTTTACTTTTTCAAATGGTGTAAAACCACATTCTTGAGAGGATTTTTACTGACTGGACATCTGGTTAACTACCCATGTTAACAGTTATCTTCAAAGTGTGTGTTTCTGCAAACATTGATTATAAAAACATCAAATATGTTAATTGAAACTTTTTGGAGGTGTTGTAAAGCAAAGCTAACGGGTGCTACTATGTTTATAAAAGAGGGTACATGACTTAAAAATCAATCTTTTCATCACACTCAATGCAAGAAAGTGAAAAAGAGAATCATGTCTTTCAATGTTTTTTTTTTTTTTTTCTGGACATACGTCCTTTCTGTTCTGGGGAAAAATACTGGGTCTTTGAAAACAGACATTCGGGATGGACAAGGTGTTATTTCCTAACATATAACATCTTTAAACCCCTTATGTCAGACATGGGTTTGATTTTCAGTGCAAAACAATGGGTGTGCTGCTGTCTCTGTATCATTCTCATGTTTTAGCAATTGAAATAAACATAAAGATGATATGAATGCTTTTGTGAGGATTTCTTTATTCACATCTAATTCTGGAAAGCAATTTTCTTTTTTGCTTTCTTACCTTTTAATTCTTCTACTGCAATACAATAAATTTGAAAAAACAATAATCCGCTGTTTTGTGATCAGGAATGAATGGTTTTGTTGTCGTGAGAAACAAAATAATCAAGCTACTGTTGTGAGAAAACAGATTTGTCCCATTTCCATCTTTTAATAATGAAAGTGTTGATCAGAAGAACAAAGACAGAGAGAGAGTCATACAGTTTAATGTTTTTGAATATGATGTGCACCAGCGTGTTGAACTTATCATCTGTGAAGAGGTCAGTTTCTGTTACCGTTTCAGCGCTCCAACATTAACTATTTGGGATAAGTCAGAGTGTCTCACAGGTTTTGAAACACTTTCTTCACCAGCATGTTACTGAGAACTTTTATTTTTAACCCGTCCCTTTAGAAACTTTTTTATAATGGAGCAAACTCAATTTTTTTTGTGGAAGTTTTTTTTCTCATTCTGTAAACAACATTTTAAAACTTCCCTACGAGTGGAGCATCCTGACATTTACTATC
Source organism: Thalassoma bifasciatum (assembly GCA_008086565.1). Taxonomy (NCBI): domain Eukaryota; kingdom Metazoa; phylum Chordata; class Actinopteri; order Labriformes; family Labridae; genus Thalassoma; species Thalassoma bifasciatum. The sequence continues at coordinate 881,835 of RPOG01000018.1, forward strand.
TACACATTATACCAGAGGTTTGCCTCATCTCTGTTCTCTCTTATTCTTAACCGTGGAGCTGCTTTTAGCATTTGACTGCTTCAAAACAAATAACTCCTGAAGTTAGAGGGCACACCAAACTCTACACCAGTGAAGCTGATTTTGGCTTCAGGGTGTTTTGTGCTGTTATGAAGTGAAGTGCTGTGACGGTCAATGGAGCAGACAAACAGCTGGGGACCTCTCATTCATAACACGTTGGCTCATCGAAGGAAAGGAGGGAGAGTCTTCAGTAATTATCCTCACTTTCTGCAGCTTATTGCAGGTCATCCTTATTTTGTCTGAATGTCAAACTCTGCCACCGAGATGTGGGGATAAAAACTGGCCATAAACACTCATTCACTCGACTCAATCTTCATGATTTCTTTTTTATTAAAAAAAGACAGCAACAAATAAATAAACAAAACAATGTAAAAATATAATGTTTCCAAGATCTGTCGGGGGAATGTAAGAGCATCAGTTTGTTCAATTATCAGGGTGTTTGACTTCGGATTGGTCCCTGGTTTGATAGATCAACAAAGAAACATTTCAAACATATCATAGCACCGTTGTAGGGTCGTGGGGGTCTCTATTCAGCTCCATCAGACCCAGTAAATCACATGAATGTAAGACAGACTTAAAACAATGAAACAACTGGATTAGCTGTGGGGGTTTGAAAAGGGCCACTGCTGCTTACAGTTTCATTTCATATAAATATAATATATTAATTTATACATTGTACACTAGAATTGCTCTATACCACTTACATAAGTCAAGTAAACACATGAATAAAAGGCAGCTGACAATTTAAAAAAACAAAATGCTCCAGAGGATTTGAAGTCTTTTAGCTGCACTGCTGAAAACTTTGAAATTAGGGTGACTGTGCAGAAACATGTGCTTTAGTTCTTAACAAACACACTGTGATACCACTTGCTCCAAAATTTCTGAAGGCATTGAGATCATTTTACAATCTAAAGGAGCAAGTGACAAGATGTCAGTATTTTTGTCTCCATGGGGTTTGGGTATGTGCAAACATTCAGTTGATGACATGAGATTATTACGACCCTGAATTCACTAAAGATTAAGCCTTTTGCAGCATTGATGTTAGAATTTAATTGTCTGAGTAATTTATAATGAAATGAGAACATGGAGGATGGTGTTTTGATGATGCAGAGGGGCACCTAGCGCACCAGGAGGAAGGTGAGTCCAGCAAGGCCCACACCAGCTGCAGCAAACAGCGCCGTCTTCATGGAAAGGTCTTGACTCACCTCTCTGGCACTGCGGGAGAACTTACAGAACCCCTCCTACAGGAAAATAGAGGCAGACAAACGCAAGTTAGGTTGAGAGCATAAAATGTTTTGCTTTTGCACAGGAGGATGGCATTTATCAATCATCCATCTTTATATAATATGGTTTAACAATAACAAAGAAATAAGAATTCATGCCAAAATGATTTTCAGAGGACAATGGCAGTTAGGAATTACAGAATTCATATTGTAAAATGTGAGGGAAAAAAAAGATGTCCAAGCATTTCACACAAAAATTAAAAACAGACTCCTTTACTTGTAATTCAGAGACTCCAGGACTAAAAGACTTCATTATAAACTAATTTTAGTGTACGCTTCTTTGGTAGAAAATCATAAAGTCACTCAGTAGGTTGGTCAGCAGATGTACTTCTGAACCATGTTTTCAAACTGAATACAGTTGAGCAGAGAGTGCACCTGCTCTCAGCTCCAGGTGCTTCACAGCTGCTTGTTTTTCAAGTCATACAACACCAACTCTCAGTACGCCTGATGCCAAACTCAACACAGAGGCTTTGACTGTTACTATAGAGTCCATCTGGCCGAGCTGGTTACGTGTCTGTTGAAACCAGCTGCCAGCTGAAGAAAGGAGGGGTTATTGTGTGTATAGAAGGGGGCAGAGGAAGCCCACTCACAAAAGCAGAAATCTCCCCCTTCTAGTGTTTAGTCTTTTTAGGCTTCTTGGAGCCAAGTGTCCACCCAAACTATCAACTTAAAAATCACCAGTAAATTTGGCCTCACTAATGAAGTTTAAATGATCATTTTGGTCTAACTATCCCAACACGGGGCTCTAATAATCTTGTGCTCTGAACTGTTTAAGATCGAACCATTTTTTTACCCTGCAGAATATTTTAGTCCATTGTGCATTCCTCTGAATTTGGTCTATTGCTACTCTACAATTCACATAATCACAGCAGCCACATGTGACGGCTGAGAGCTAGTCCCTTTGACAAACAGTAAGGCAAAAAAAAAAAAGACTATCTAAACTAAGACTGGCTATGTGTGAGCCACGTTTACACACAGAAGTGAACATAAAAGGCTGCCCAAGCAGAAAGCAACTAACTAGGTGATGTAACTAGGTGGTTTCCAACGGCAGAAGCTAAAAAGCCCCACTTTCCTTTTTAAGTATCACAGGAAGTTTCTTTTTCAAGAGCTTTGGGTCACAACTGTCAAAATACTTCCCTTATCTGCAATGTTTAGCTCAATCAGCTCAGTGTTGTCACATGTATAAGTCAATCAGTTAAGAAGCAGACATGTCATGACAGCTTACCCATCCGTCATTCTCCAGCAGCCAGTCCCTCTTCTCTTCTCCCAGGTAGTCAGCTATGGTCTCTGCCAGGCCCCTGCAGTGTCCGGGCTCCTGTCCCGTTTCCTGCCCCTGCCCAGGGTCCAGCCCCGGCTTCACGTCCTTCTGCTCCTGCAGCTGTCTGGCCAGCACCCCAGTAAAGGTGAAAAGGGAAACAACCCTTCCCCAGTTTAAATGTCCATCTCCCACAAGCTCCTCTATCACCTTCCTGAGGCTGGAGCAGGGATCCGACCCACACTGCCTCAGGAAGGTCTGAGCAAGGGAGTGGAAGCGGGCCTGGTGCTGTCTCTCCATGTCCTGGGCCAGGCGTCTCATGGCAGCGGCTGACTCGCTGGGAGGTGGAGGGGCTGGCCGTGGGCTTGTGCAGTACAGGGACAGGAAGTCCTCTGCCAGAGCCAGGGTCTCTTTCCACAGCCCGCACGACATTTTCTGTGATAAAAAAAAACACCCAAAAAAACATTTCAGCATACATGATGAATAGTCTGCAGAAATATGAGAAACAGGATACAAATATGGATTATTTGGTGCTCTTAGTTATGAGAGTAACGGAAAAAATGGGAAAATTTCAGTGTATCGCTCACAATCACACCAATGACCAAAAACTAATAGCTCACTACTCTGTACAGAGCCCAAATTTAGAGATAACACTGCTGATGTTTCACTTATTTCAAACTGCAAGAAGAAATTTTAAAAAATACACACCAGCCCAAAACTCGGGTCTCAAGAGGTCAAGGCCTGAAAACGGGTGTACCACTATGGCTTTGATGAAAATATAATTCAATATCCCTTCTAGAAGAAGGAAAAAAGAACTAATTGAAAGGCTATTTGACACTTAATATTATTTTAATCGACTGATCGATTGATAAGCGGTTGGAGCCTCTGACTAACGGCTCCGTAAGATGATAGCCGTTACCTCTGATAACGTTCACTCCTCATTAGCATTAGCTTTAAAAAGGCACAAACATAAACTTAAACGGACATATCACTGTTTTATGTAACACATAACTTAAAAATACCTCTACACAGACACAGAGTCAGTATATTGCCGCTTATTTACACACAGAAATGAAAACTGCTATGTCTGTTAGCATTACGTGATGGATGTTAGCAGCGACGCTGCTATCAATGACGTCAATTACGGCCGCTCTCCGTTAACATGAACCGGGAGATGCTGCAGGCAAAAAGCAGCCACGTTAACTCATTAAACCGACATAAAAAAATTGTGAAGAGTCAGGGTCAAATAGCCTTAAACATCGATCAGACCGTCTCCTGTTGGACCTGCTATTGTCTGGCTCCAGCTGCAAAATGAGCGTTGATCTGCTACAGAGCAATGGAGGACACAAAGGACCGCATTCACACTATCAACCAGCTCATCTAGCAAAGGCATATTCACGCTTTTTCTACCGCTGGGAGCCAATATTAAACACATCTACGGTACATTCAAGAAATAACAGCAACAGAGGCAGATATAGAGCTTTATTATGCAAGTTAAAAGGAAGAAAAACTCACCCTCCCAGCGATATCAGACTGCTCTCTGCACATACAGACGGCGGAAGGAGAACCTCGGTTCACTCTCAGCTGCTTCCCTTTACACAGGCTCATCATCATCATCATTTATCATCTGACTCCGCCCTCTGTCTCATCTGCTCCCCCCTGTTTTATACAGTCTATGGCTCCCCCGCAGATAATACCCTCAAAAGTCCCGACGTGATCACACAGAAGATCTTTCACCTGATACACTCGAGGCAGACATCTCTTTCATTTAAGTTATCTTGGTTATTGTTTACACCGGAAAGGGAAATGTGCCATGAAGGAAAGTCCAAATACAGCATAGGCAATAAAGAGACATAGGCTCATAAATCTATTTTCTGTGTTTTCTTTCTGTTAGGTTCAGATTCACACCGTCTGTTCTGACTGCTTAAAAAGTACAAGGTGAAGTTTTGTCTCCAAACTTTTGTGTCTACATTTTAGTGAAGATGTTCCCAACATATCTACATATATCTAACTATTACTTTTGTGATAAATGGTATGATAAACATTATCTTAATAAAAGTGTATACCTCTTATATGAGTAGAAAAAAGGAGGGAATTCTGGATTTTTTTTCACTTAGGTTATTGTCAGGTGCATATGTTGACAGCTATATGTCAAAGTGTAGACAGTTGATTGTTTTGAAATCATTCCATTTTTTTCATGGCATGATGATGCTCTAAATGTTGATAAAACAAGCATTATTCAACAAAAATAGTCATAACTACATTGACATGCAAATAGCATAGTATTGAACCATTCGTGTAAATTTCAAACAATTTCAAACAAAAAGAAAATCAAAATATTGACAAAATAGCTTTTGAAATTGGGTCAAATGGACGGAAAGACAACAAAAGGGTTAAAATACGTTTGAAGGGCATAGAAAGCAATACACATTTGCCACATTTCTTTATGTTGATTTTTACTTACAGACTTTTGTTTTTATTGATTGCTTGATTCCCTTATACATCTCTTTTTCATTTTACTCATGCTTCATGTCTTTTAAATAGATTCTGTACTTTGTTTTCTTGACAGGAGTTGCAGTTTTTCCTTTCTTTCTTCAGTCTATAGACCTAAGTTTGGATGGGTCCTGCAGACATGATGCCCTTGAGTGACACTCAGATTTATTCAGAAATGCATCAAATGCTGGGTTCTGTTTTGTGGTTCTTGCCATCTCTTGTTGTTCTCTGTAGCCCTCTACTTATTCATGTCTTTATCTCGTGATGATAAAAGCCCACTGGTTTGGTTAGCCTTAAATATATTTTGAGATTCTTTTCCACAGATCGTCAGTATTTTATCATGTTAGCATATGCCAGGAAAACAAAGCTGGTTTTATGCGAGGGGATTAATTTCTTTCTATATCTCCATATAGAAAAACTTGTTTTTTTGCTTTAACAAGTTTTCTAAAGTATGGAAAAACTGAGTAATCAAAATGTTTTTAATGAATGTCCATAAAGGGCTATCTTAATGTTAACTGTCAAAAGTCACTAGATCTACAGCTTCTCCAAAAATATCAGGTAGTGTAGAAGCTTTAAGGCTAAAGATCAAAGAAGGAAGTGAGCCAAGCTTCTCAGCCAAAACATTACAAAGAAAATAAAATAAAATCAAATGTAGCTGTCTGTCTACAGTAGGTTAATTTGGGGTTGTGACATTTAAAATACTTCCCATCTACTTTGTTCTATTTTATCCCTTTATGATTAATCATAACTTTCTGTGTGATTTTGTGGATCCATACACATGTGGTGACACAAATCAGACACTGCTGGCCTCCTCTACCAGGACTCTTTACCGCAGGTGATTTCATTGATGTCATCTTGAGTTGAATGACCTCACTAAAAGAATATAGGTTTCATTACCTAATTCAGGGTTTTCAATTCTGATCTGAAAAGATCAGAGTGCAGAACTGTAATTTTACGCTCTGGTTTCATGTACTCTAACTCTCATGTGTGTAAAAAGTGAGGAACTGAAATGTACAGAGGATGTGCTGACTGACAGAGGAGATTGCTCGGTTTCAGGGTACTTTTTTCTTTGTGGTGAAACCCAGCTCTTTTCTCCTCCCTCCTTTAAAGACTCATGTCATTACCCCTGTATGGTTTCCTTTTTTAACTGCAGGTCATTTACTGAGGCATCTTATCAAATTAAAATATAAAAAACTTCTGTGAATGAGGTGTCAAACTAAGAGATTAAACAGGTAAAAATTGAAAAAAAAACTGCTTGTGTTTAAGAAAACTTTGTCAAGTTTCTTGAATTAAGAATTATGTCTTAATATAACAAACCTCACCAGCCTCTTTTTCTTAACCCATTTGTAGGTTATTTGTACTCTTTCTGAGCAATTCAGGCATCTTTTTTTTCTCTCAATAGCTCAAGATATTTTCTAGGCTTGTTGGTGAATGTAGTTCATATCTAGTCTCATTTGACAGTTTTTGGTTATTATGGATGTCATTTCATTCACTCTGGCGTGTTTTTCCCCAATTTTTCCTGTAAACGTTTAAAGGATTTTGGTAAAGTCCCTTCATTTTTGGACTGGCAGGTAGTTTTGATGATTTGTTCTGGCAAAATTAACAAAACAAAAACAGCTATAGTGTACTTTCCCAACAAATAACCTCTGTTTAAAAAAAAATAAAGATGTTTAAGATAGGGTGAATCAGGTCAATGTTTTGACAAACTTCAGCAATAAGAGACACAAGGTAAGTTCCCTTGATGCCAAATAACAGTTTCAATTTTAAATGAATGTGAAACCGGGGCAATCATTCTCACCTTGAGGGCAATCCTGTATTTTTATTGGTTTGAAGAGTTTGTTTTATTTGGTAGTTTCACACAGGGTAATTTTCTTTTTAACATCAACAGGGAAAGAGTATAAATATGATCGAGTAAAATCTCTTAACTTGTTCTCATCAATCACAAATTATGACAGCTTCACAATGTGCTTGGTTCAAAGTGACTTCATGGTTACCATGCTATGCTTCTGTCTATGGATTACATTGTTCAAGTTTGTGTTGGAAGTCCTTTTAAAACCACGCATTGCTGAAATAAAACAAAAAAAAAACAGTTTGTCTTGACATTAAATCATCAGCTGTGGAGTAAAATATGTACAAAGGCCAATCACTTGACCGATCTGCCACTGGCAGCCTTGAAGAGACTGGTTTTAAGAGCAGGATAGAAGTGAACTCTCAGAGAAAGGATTGCCAAATGTTGTAACTGGGATGCACTGCAATGCCCTCTGGTGGGCCAAAAGTGCAACTCAACTGTTCAGTGTTCACCTGTTCGGCCTTTACCTGTTTTGTTGGGTTGGATGGTTGAAGAAGGAGCATTTTTTAAAGGTTGTTTGATTTCTTATTTGCTCTTTGCTACAAGAGCTGTATGCCGTCAGTGTTGCAATGTCCAACTTTGTTGAGTTTCGTTTGTGGTCGACTCATCCATCGCCTATTGCCAGATAAGAGCTGTGGAGTTCAACCTTCAGTCAAACAACACAAAGATACAAAAAAGGGAAACACTGAAAACCTTTTTGTTTTTTCCAACAATTTATTCTTCTATGCTGCTAGGTTTTATACATGTTGAAATAAGAAATCCTACTTTTTAATTGTCTTTCAAACGTAGTCGTGACAACTTCTTGGGCAGAGGGCCATGGTCACATAAATAACTGTGTGCGCACCTATAGTAAACTGGTGATAAGTGTACTTCTCTCTCCTCACTGAGAAGACACGCTGATGATCAATATACTTCATTTTGGCTCTTTACACTATTTGACAATCACTTCCCCCATTATTGCTTCAACAACTGAACAATTAGACAAGTCATCCTCAAGCTAACAACAATAACAATAAGGGAAACCAAACATGATCAATCGTTATTTGAAAAAGTACCCAGCCTTCATTAATGATATCATGACACACAACCATGGAGAAGGGACATTTTAGATGTGTTGTTTGACACACATCTGCTGTTGTGTTCATTTCAAATGGGGAGGGAGTCAGAGCGGTAATGTGATGCTGATGATGTTTTTTTCTGGATCAAACCTGTGGCATGAATTCTAAGCCCAAATCTGCATGAGAGAAAGAAGAAGAGAAGAACTGTGTGAGTGAAAGCATTAACCAGAAGAAGGCGCCAGAACCTGGATATGAATCAGCTTTTTTTGTTTGAAAGGAAATGTAGTTTCAACAAGGATCTGTTTGGTGAACAGCTCTAAACTGGCATTTATCTCTAATTTTTCCAGAATATTTACCATAATCAGATCTGGTGTTTCTACACTGAACCAATCAGACTGCATATAAACCTCATACAAAGTTCTCAGTTCAAACAACAGCATCACTGAACAAACACTTTCTTCAAAAGTACCTTTCAGCTAATTCATGTATGACCTTCAACAAAAAGTACTTTTGATTTTGTTTTTACTTTATAAACATACTCTACATGAACACTTATGAATAAATGGCCCCGGAGCCCTGCGGGGAAACTCCAGCTCACCCGTAAGGTGTTGTCCCAGGAAGCAGAGCAGAGAGCCGTGCCGTCAGGTGACACTCTGACTCTGCTGATACGGTTCTCGTGTCCAAACAAACATGTGATACGGGTTCCCTTTAAAACGTCCCAGACATTGATGGTGTAGTCATTATAACCAGTAAAGAGAAGGCGACCTGGAGGAACAATGACGAGAATGAAAGAATGTAAAAGAGGAAGTGAATTTAGAGAACAGATGGATAGATGAAACTACTGACTTTTTAACCTTAAAACGCTGGTAAAAATTAAATACGCAGTAAAAAGAAAAATCAAGTGGAAAACATGAAGTGCTCCTGTCATCACTTCCTTCATCATTTACTTAACAGGTTCATGTTTCACTAACAGGCAGCAGAACTGAAAGTGCTTTAAGAAATCCTCACCGCTCAGAGAGAAATCCACTGTGGAGGCACCAAAGATGATGCTGTCCTTCTGGTAGACGGCCACTTCACGGTCAGCTCGCAGGTCGTAGAAACGACACTGCCGACAGACACAAAAACACAGACAGTGGACACAAACGAGAGAGGTCAGCAGGAGGCACTCTTACAGTGAGTGAAAGAGGATTTCTCAATGTGTATTTAAAATGGAAACAGCAAAACATGTTTAAGAATTCTTAATATGTAGATTTGAAATCGTTCAACAGCTTTTTATTTTTGTAACAATCTCACAATAAGGTGCATGTAAACACACAGATGAACAGTTTATATGATGTGACTCACAGTAGAGTCATCAGAAGCAGAGGCAAATGCATCTCCGCTGGGGTAGTACCTGAAAGACACATGACACAGGTAGAAGGATCAAGACACTGTATAGATGAGCTTTCTTATTATAACATCATTGAAAATATCTTTGATAATATTAAAATGACCTCTTACTTCACACAGTTGATGTCTGACTCATGGCTCTCAAAAGACTGAATGTTCTGTCCAGAGCGCATGTCCCACACGTTGGCCCTTTTATCGCTGCCCTGAAAAACATACACATGGTTTTACAATCTTACACCCAATCTCAGTATTTCACCACATCCCACAATCAAATGATTTACAAACACTTCTTCTGCCTCTTACCCCAGAGACAAACGTGTTTCCTGTCTCAGATGGGGCGAGGTCCAGTGACAGAACGTCAGCTGTGTGACCGTGAAAGCTCTGCAGAAGCTGCCCGCTCTCCACATCCCACAATGCACACGAGCCGTCACCGCTGGAGGTAAGGAGCTGTAAGGAAAACACGACTCATACAATTAGTGCCACGTACACACACCACATGGTCCACAACTAAACAAGAAACAACCCCCCCCCCTCCAAAAAAAACAAAAACCATCAGCAAATCAAAACAAAAATGTATAATCTTTTTTAAAATCACCTCAAGGTTCAGTGCTTGGTCCAATTCTTGGTCCCCTTCTGGGATTAATGAAGTATTTTTCATTTGCAGAGTATGGACCAGGTAGAGCAGATCTTCCCAGCTCTAACCCACCACATGACTGAGTGTAATTGTGGTGTGTGTTGGTAGAATAAACACATACACAAGCCGAAGATCATCATCTCCCTTCTAGATACCCTCTCTGCTCTGTGTGCATCACACCTCTACATGATGCCAAAATGTCAGCAGTGACTCCTCTGATGAAAACAGATTATGGGCACTTAGAGACACATGCAGACATCAGAAATCCCCACTGGCTGCTGGATTAGAGAGCTCCTGCTGGATGACCTGAGGCACCAAAACACATCCTGTCTGCTCACACAGAGGGAACACCGACTTCAACCATAGTGCAATCATCAGAAAGCCACAATTACTCTCTCTCTTTACACACACACACATGCACAAACTGGACCCTGATGATCTAAAAGGAAACCTTAACATCAGTTGTTTCTTTTTACCAACACTTGCATGTTACCATTTAATCAAACTGTACAATCCACACAGTGTCCATAACATCACCGGTCCATAAAACGCGGACTGGTTGAAAAAGAAAGGTCTTTCAAAAATAGACAAGGACCTTAAGGTCTGCAGCTTTGTGCTCCAAGCTCTAGTCAAACAGTAATGTATGTGTGTGTCTTTGTGTGAGATGTAGTACGAAGTGTGGCAGTGATGTGTGTGTGTGTGTGTGTGCGTGTGTGTATGTGAGAGAGAGAGAGAGAGGGAGAGAGAAAGACAGAAAGAAACATGCATGTGCGTGTCTGCTATGTGTTAAATGTTCTGCCCTGGGGTCAGTGTGCTCTTCACTTTCTCAGATAAAAGCCACTCAGTGTCCATTAATACATGCAGCAGCACACAGGACCGTCACCCCCCTCCTCCGCTTCCCTGTCTCTATTCTGTCCCGTCCTCAGCACTGCCATCCATCTCCCTCACCTCGTCCTTCCAGCTCTTCGTGTCATAATGCTCCACGGCCCAGCTGAGAGCCAGAGAGGAGTAAATACAGCACAAATGCCTGTGGCCTCTTCCTTCATGTTCTGTTTTTTAAAACGTTTTTTTGGTTCTGGATTTCAGTTTTCTTGCAGTGAAATTATTGATTAATCAGATGCTTTAATGAAATGGAAGGAAAGAGCAGGAAACAAGGCAAGCGTGGGAAGCGATGCGCAGGAAGAAAGCCATAAGCTGGATTCAAATCCAGGTTCCCAAAATATTGTCTGATCCTAAAATTAATATACTTTTAGCAGATCCTGATGGCAGAACCATTGAAAATAATGTTTTTTTTGTCCATAGGTAATATTTAAGGTGTCATACATCACTTGTTTGAATTCTGGAAACAGAAAGAAATATTTATTGATCATAAAGTAGCTTTTCATTCTGTTGCAGCCACAGCCTGAGCAAAACATCCCCCAGAGTCAGACAGGGTCAGATTCTACTTTTGCCTGCCTCATTTTAAAAAAAGCATGTAGTAGAAAAGCCTGTCAGCTTGCGCTCACCTGCATGTCAGAGCTAGTGAAGGTACATCCTGATACATAGTTTGTGTGCATGGCCACAGATTTCTTCTTTGCAGCTAAGTTTTCGTTTCTGTCCAGCGACAGTGGGATCACTGAGCACTTGTTATCCAAACCGCTGTTAGAGGAAATAAAAACATCAGAGGTTAAATACAAGAGTCTCATTTGGGGATGCAGGCGTTCCTTTTCTTTTTCCTGACAGTACGCTTTTGTGTTTTTGTGGTGACATTTATTCAACTTTAAACAGAAAAAAACATATGCACTTACCCACAAGCAACAGCACAACCTGAGGGAGCGTAGGCACATGCCATCATCCATGTACACGGCAAGCTCACACCATGCTCCTGTAACACACACATACACACACACACACACACACACACACACACACAACCGGGAAATAGTATTATTTGTTAAAAACCAACATGTTCTCTATAATCAGAGTGAGTGTACAGCTCTCGCTCACACACTACATGTTTATACATGCGGCTGCAGTCAACATGGATGTGATGAGCATTAACAGGGATTATCTTCACGGCGGTCGTGTCTGCTCCATCATGAGGCCTAATGGTTCGATTTAGTCTGGATCCTGGTCGCTGTTAAAGTGCACTCAGACACACACCCAACGGATGGATTGATAATCTTTAAACGCAAATTTCCATGTGACCGTGTCACAGTCTCTCTCTCTCTCTCTCTCTCTGTTGAGTGTGGCAGCAGAGGTTGACCCTCCCAGCTGCTCACCACTCGTGCAAATAATGAGGAGAAAATGAGTGGAAAAACTCAACACTTAGCCTTACATAACAGAGCGCAGAAGTGGGTGAAGTTAAACTGTGCAATTAAGCCCCAGGAAGAAAAGGGGCTCTCCTTTTTCCTTGACCATCTATCTTTGGGATGGGCATTAAATTTAGCTTAACTCTGCAAAGTGTTATAAACTTGCTCAAGTCAACCTCTCCAATATGTGTTTTAGACACAGTTTGCAGATTTGTTGACTGTATTTACAGTATGATCAGAGAATGGATATAATGTATCAAGACCTAAATTAGATTTTCCCTCGTTTCTGCTTTAAGTTATTCAAGCTGTCTAACTTTGTCAAAAACATTGATGCAAGGATTAGTTACTATGTAAGCTAAGATTAAACAGCAATATGGCCTGCTTCAGTATTCTGATCAAATACAGTGCAATACTTCTAAACCTGAAATGTGTCAGAATACCAGATACATTTTTTGCAGTAGATGTTTTATGCTTTGCACCAGAGTTACTCAACTCTCCTCAACCAAAGAGCCAAGTTGTTGAAAACTGCCTTTGCAAAAGGAAATGATCTTAAAAGTGGCAAAAACCAGAAAGAAGTAGCAATAAAACTAAGTTCAAGGTGGTAAAACTGGTCAAAAGGCGAGAAAATTGGCAAGAAAATTGGAAGGAAACTTGGAAAATTTTCAGAAAGGAGCAAAATTTGGCAGAAGAAGTAGTGAAAAGTGACTCAAATTGGCAAAAAGCTGTCATGACAAGCAAAAATGTCAGTAGTTAATGTCCATTTAACAACGCACAAGATGGGGGACCTATGAATAACTGCACCACAAATAGCAACTGCAACATACAGAAAAAAAATCAAATCTTTATAAATTGTTCAGCCCAGATTAAAGCATAGTGGCTAACACATGCACACAATCATCACACAGACCTCTACTCACCTTATTGAGAGTGAATGCATCCCAGACAATCACCTTACCGTCCTGTTAGACAAATAAACATGAATTAGACAGAGCTGCAGAGCAAGAAAACGAGGATTGCAATGTCCCACAAAATTAGAAATCAAAATACAGTCTCCCTTTAGCAAAATAAACTAGCTTTATGTGTGCACGTGTATGCACGTGTGTGTGTGTGCATGTGTGAGACAGCAAGGTTACCTGTGAGGAGCTGACAAGACGACGCCTGTCTTTACACCAGTCCATATTCAGCACCTTATTCCCATGACCCTTCAGCAAACGTCTGGTTTTTATGGAGACAGCGCTCACCACCTCCACTTTCTCAGCCACCTGGTGCACTGAAGGAGACACACACACACACACACACAGTTGATTCATTCTGAATAGAAACTGCTCTTGACCTTAAAATATTCAAAACACACGTAAGAATGTGGCTTCATAGGTCGGATCTATACAAAAACATTTCTTAATTTTTGCATTCCTTAACATTTTAAAGCCAAAGTCAAAAAATTGATACAATGGACAGCAGAGTGATGGAGTCTTATTATCAACAGAACATGAACGAATGAGCTCAAATTCATCGACTCAATACATCTTAATTTTTGCTTAAACATGAGTGGATTGTACTAAATATTACGCTCATGTCTGAAAAAATGCTCCTTGTGTTATTTCCCATAACTTCTTCCGTTTAAAGTGACAGTCCAAACCCCAAACAGCCACTCACATTGACCAATCAGCCAAGTTTGTGCTTATTTTAATGCATTATAATTGTAGTTTTACTTAAGAAAATGGCCTGCTGCAAACCCTCTGAACAACTTTTATTCCACTATGAAAGGGAGGAGTTGAGTTTGGCATAGAGTTTCTGATAAACTGAGACAGCTGCATTACACGTACAATAGCTTAAATTAGTGTTTAAGGCATTTTTCTTGGTGTGCTCACTTACAAGCACAGCTGCCAACACTGACGAAAGGTCGTAGCTGTGGCATTTTCCGTAAACAACAACAACAACAACAAACCAGGCTACTTCATAAAAGCTCTTAGTCGTAGTTTTAAGTAAACACTGTCACAAGAAAGATTAAAAAGTGACCGACTTTGAGGTATTTTCTGTGATGACAGTTAGTTTGTGTCCGGGCACTTACACTCCACATCGTTGAGCTTCCCCCGCTCCTCCTCCAGCTTCTTCTTCAGATTGTCGCTCTCCTTCTTCAGCGACGCCAGGGTTTCCCCGGATTGGAGCCCCTTACAGGCCATCTTTAGAGGCAGACAACAACAAACACAAGAACAAAACACTCAGAACAGGACGAGAACAGAGGAGGGAGAGGACGAGGGACGGGAAACACGGGGAGAGACAGGGACGCTCTGATGAGACGGTCCACGAGCGCGAGAGAGATGCTCCTGCGCGTGCCACACTGAGCTCGTGCTGAGAGCCCCCTCCTCCGTCATCATCCACAATAAACTGACACCTCCGGCGACTTAGTAGGCAGTTTTTAATACTCTCCCTTTATTGTTGTCAGAGATTTGACATTTATAACAGTTTTTAATCACAGTTAGTCTCATTTTAGGACCTTTAAGTTTTTAACCCTCTGCTACTCATTTTTACCATGCAAAATAAGTGAGCTTTGTCTCCTTGACCATCAAAATGAAATTAGGTGTTCCTTCACTTTTCAGCATGGATTTTATGATTCATACTGTATACCTGCATGTTATATGAGAGAGTCAACACATGAGAGTCCGACACGTACCACTTCCACACAGAAGGAGCAGTAGTTGATGGCCTCAGTCTTGATATAGATGTTCATGAGGGGGCTGGCCAACCCACAGCTCTCACAGGGGCCAAAGGTGACCGCCACAAACGTCTGGTCACACATGACTGCAGAAGGTCACCAACACACCTGGAGAATACACAGAGTCATGAACATACAGACATTATTTAAGATGGAGATCTTTCTGCTTTACGGAGCCTCATTTGAATTCTGTTCTGGTCTGTGACGTCTTGGCCTCTTTGTGTGAGTGTGAGTGTGAGTGTGTGTGTGAGTGTGTGAGTGTGTGAGTGTGTGTGTTTGTGTGTGTATGTGAACTAGGAGATAAGTCCTTGGTAATCGACTGGAGCCTGATCCTCTAAACTGAGAAGAGAGGACAGTACAGCTATTCTGGGAACTGCTCATAAACTGTACCAATACCTCACAAACACAACTGACTGTTATGTTTCACAGCATTTAACTGTTAAAATGATCAGCTTTTAACCCAAACAATCATTTGGTTTCAAATGTTAGCACATAAAGATACCTGATGTCTAGTAAAGCATGCAACATATCCAAATATGTCCTGTTGCTGGTGTGCTTCTGGTAAAAGCATATATTTCCTGCGTGTTCAAACCTTTGTTCTCTACTGTCCTTGTCTTGAAAACTGTTTAAGAAACACTTTTAATATTTTAGCTATGCATAATCTGTTAAATTATTATCATGAGAGGCTCAAAGTCACACCATAACAGCCTGGTAACACTAATATTTATCTATAAGGAACATGACAAATTATATCTAAGTGGTACAGTGTAGTAGCATCAGCATCAATCCTTATGTTTTCCAACAAAAATGTTCAACTGTTGATATAATATAGTAATTCTCAGTTCATCATGAGCCACCCCAAAAATTCAACCACTCCTGTTTCTTGGAACTACATTTCCCATGTAAAGAAAGAAAAACATGGCACAAACTAATCCCTTTGTCAAACTGTCTTCTTGAACATAGTTTTTATTCAGTTTTAGATGCCATCTTATTACAGAAAATACACTTTACACTCACAAAAGATATCTGATTTGCTAAGTCTATTGAAAAGTACAGATCAGATTTTTATAGACAACCCAACATCATCTTGAAAAACAACTATCTTATGAAAGATAACATCTTACCAAGAGAAATTTTCCTCAGCTGTCCAGCAGGTATTTCCTTTCAGAGACCTAAGAGGAGGTTTTCTACTGAAGAGGATTGTCAGGGAGGTACGGAGAGGGTACAGTAAGCTTCTTAGTGAAGTGTTTAAGCTGCCACTCTGCTCTTGTTTTACCTCCACACTTCAGGCTGTCCTATGGGGCCTGAACAGCTACTTTTACAAGGTAATCTATACATGTGTAAGAAAGATATAATCTTCACAAATAAGTATATCTCTAAATCAGGATTACTCAAAACATACTGTTAATAACATGTTTATACTGTAAAAACAATGCTAGTTAAATAACATTTAACAAACATTAAAAGGCAGCCAAAATATTTTGGATTTCCTTCATATAACAATTTGTCACAGCATGTACATTGACACTCTGTAATCAAATGTGATCTTAAATCTATCCTTTGTCCTCTTCATATCTTGAGATATCTGTTCCCTGAAAGTCCAGACTGGAGCTTCAGTGGCTAAAAAGTCATAAAAGATGAAGTACTGATCATTAAAAATGGCAAAATACACAACATCACAAAACATCAATAATCTCCCACATACATGTCCTCAGTGCTGAATTCTTTTATTTTACTTTTACAGATTTGACAATTTATTCCAAGTTTCTTAGTTTCTTAACAGTGAACACATTCACTAAGCACAGCTACCAGAAACTACAAACGGTCCAGTTTGTCAAATGTACACATGGGTCAGAGAGGAAACATCTGGCTCTGGCTTCAGTAAGATCACACCAGTAAACCACAGTAACAGCTGGAGTGATGATGCAGTGTTTGTTTTTCACAATTATCTTAAAATGGCACAATCAATGCAAGTGCTGATAAGAACAATGGCAATTTTGTAATGTCGACGTCGTATCATACAACCAACTCTCTCCTTCATGTAGAAATGCAGAGTGGTGGAATGAAGTTTTCTTCTGTTGCAGTGTTTCATAGAAGCCACAGCGCTGCTCAATAATACAAACCAAAGAATGAAAATGTTTTCAATTCTACTTTTTATCAAGACCAGCCTTTTTCCCAATCTGTGCTCACATCAGTCCACAAGTGTGAGAAGATGCTAAGATCAAAAGAGCTTATCTTTGAACCTGCGACACCTATTGTTCAGCGGTTTGACTTAAACAGGACAAAGAATTATAAAAAATATGGACAGCTTGCGTTAACTGCATGGGGAATGTACAGGAAGAAGGTTGACAGGCTGCAGATTATTGATATGTGGGAATTTTTTCTTTTTAAATTTCATGTGTCTACTCAGCTTCCTCAGCAATGTCTAAAACGTGCAGTTTGACTGGTGACTAACCAGCAACCCACCTATGACACTAACTGTCTGACAAAATGCACCCTATCAAAACAAAAAATGATCACATTTAACATTTCATATTTATTTTACAATGACAAACAAAACACTACGCTGACAGAACAAAAGTTTGCTGATTCTGTCATTTAGATAGCAAATAATTCAGATAAGGCTTCGTCCACAATGTGCTGCTAAAAACACGTCCTTAACAGTTAAACACATTCATATTGTTCAGTCACTCTCTTCCTCTCCATGACCTGCAGATATGTCCTCTTTACACAAAGCACACTTTTAAATACCTAATAATCCAAACATATGATAAAGGCAGGTTGATAACATGTGGTCCCAATGAGAGAAGATGAATATCAGATCATTTCCAAATACAAGAGCAACACTAAACACCTCAACATACGAATCTCTTCAATCCATTTACAATTCATGTCTTTAGCTTGTTCTTCACTTAATGCAACAAAAAAGATATGTGTTTGCTTCTCAACAATAAAAACAACAGCATCTTTTTGAAAGGATCAACAAAAATAAGGTTCACATCAGGATGAGAGGCAAATTTGGTTGGCGGTTAATACTAATGGCACAACAGGAATCAAAAGTGCTGAACAGGAGGCAGCTATGACAGACTTAACGTAAAAGACATTTATGGTACAACATGGGCTGATTCCCTGACACCTGTCCTTCAACACTCAGCTGCACTCAGGTCTCTGTGATGAACTAAAACTTAAAACAAGAGCATGCAGGAGGATTTCTAGTCTCTGGGAATGCTCAATAAGCAAAGCTCAAACAGGTTGGATGAGTGCGATAGCAGCTGGGCATGCTGTTCACAAATTAGCCGTGCTGATTTGGTAATGGTCGTTGCAGTGCATCACACCTGAAATTTGACACCAAAACTATTTGGAACCTCACCAAAAATAATCTGTTCATCAAACAAAGAAAAGTAGGCAACTGTAAACTTTATGGCGAGGTGTGGGTGAGATATGAGAAAGCATTGGTGTTCATGTTGTTTTTGGTTTTGATAGCCCATGTTGTACGCTCTTGGCAAAAGAAAAAGGAAGGTATACAGGTGGAAAGTAAGAGAGGAAAAGACAGGATTCAGTCCACAGAGCTGCACTTGGTGTGTGTGGCAATAAAAGCTTTAAACATTGTGGTAAAGCTGGACATGTTTGAGGCTCTCTCTAAAACTACCTTCAGAGAATCTTATCTGCTCGGATAAGATACATGGCTTTTCAATATGCAAAACTTTGTATCCAAGAAAATGAAACTACTGAAATAAATAATTCAACAATGACAAGAGTAAAACATTTCAGACTTGAGCATAACCAGAAAAGACGAGTAGAGAAACAAAATGCAGTGCAGGAGTGCAAACCCTATGAGACACAGCAGAAAGCGGAGCGTAATGTGGTGTTGAGTGTAAATATCTTTGTGCCAGTGTTTCCTGTGATGCTCAGCTCACAGCTGTAAACAGTTCAAAGTGAAGCAGGTTAAACTCTTGGCAGAGTTTTACCCTCGTACTTTCTAAATTTCACCTTCATCTGCCAGAAACAAAAGATCAACATTATAAAGCGACATCTCTAAGTTAAGACAAGACCTATCTAATGATCGTAATCTGTGCTGGCAATTCTTAACCTATATAAACTACTTCATTTACCTGATATTGACATAAATAGCCTACAATTGATTAAAACAGACTAAAACTGTTCTGATGCAGCTGCTCATTCTGGGAAATGATGATCCAATCCTTCGTATGGAGAAAGAAATCCTCTGTTCTTAAAAAGGAGAGGGTGGGTCAGAGGTTGGTGCAATAAATAAAATACATGATATATATTATTGATATTTATATATATTTATATATGTATAAATAATATAGTACAGACGATGAGTTCTGTCTTGGCTCGACTGTGATCAGGAGTGAAATGACAAGAGACTGAACAGAGTCTAGTCCTGGTTACCTCAACATGGGGTGGAGAGAGCTAACTTTAGCACGTATCCCTCTGCTGGTTTTGAACTGGGACTCACTTTTCAAGCTTTTTCTGAAGTATTTTCTTTCCGTGAGGTCTCGGTACCTCCTCTTAGAGCTCTTGTGTGTATTTGTGTGTGTGTAGTGTGCATACATTCTCACTGGAGAACGAGACGATGATGAGAAGAACTATCTGAACGACTAATTGAAACATCGAGGAGGAAGTTGGGGTCGAGACCATGGAGACAATCCCAGGTTTCGGTGCAGAGAAAGAACTGGAGGCTTTGATCTAGTCCTGTTGCCTCTCAGGGGTTTGTACAAGCGGTGCATGGGTGGTGTTATTTTACCAGGTTTAATTCACATAGGAGATATGCGTGTGTGTATGAGCGTGTGCGTGTTTCTGTGAGTTGATAAAGTGAAGGCACACATGACTGCTATTTTTCAGACATGTGCTCCATCGCGTTATTACAATCCTAGTTGTGTTTTGATTGTGATGACAGGAAGGTTTTTATCTTGTGAGGACAGTAAGATTCGGGGTAAAAGGTCTTTTTCTTTTCTGTCATGTGACTTTTAATTCTAACTGTGACCCACATGTCGTCGCGGGACTCTGTGCAGTCTTGTTGGGCCTTTGTTTACACACGGGTGAGGAAGCCCAGGTTGAGTGAGCTGGGTATTTGGATGGTTTCCAGAGCGAGGGAGGAAGGGCTGAACGGGAAGGTGACCGGGTAAATCATCTTTGTGTCCATCAACAACTGAGGACTCTCACAACGGTCTCGCAACCGAGTCTGGAGGGAGAAAAAGAGAGAGCAAAAGCTGTCTGACAAAAAAGCTCAAATCATTTACATCTCATGTTCACAAAGAACTCAAACATTTAAATTTCCTGATTTTATGAACTTATTTCACTCAGTGTCATAATTGTTAAATCAAAGCAAGGGTTTGTAGTCTTAAAGGCTTCTTTAATGTCCAGAAAAAAGTTTTGTGCCAATCCTCCCATTGTCTAGGGGTCAATTTAACCCAATTTCAAAAGTTGTTTTGTCATAACCTTGGGTTTCTTTCATATGCTTGAAATTTACGTGGCTGGTTCCGTAATATGTTATTCTCATGTAAAAGTAGTTACAACTATTTTTGTTAGATTGCATGTTTTATAAAAATCTAAAGCATCTTGCTGCCATTTAAAAGTTATGATGATTTAAAAAAAATATATCCTGCCTACACTTTGACATATACCAGTAATTGTCTGTGATAACACTTCTACATATGTACCTCTGACAAAAAACCTTAGTGAAATAAATTCAATATTTCTGCTTTTTTTCTACTCAAAAAAGTGGTATATTTCTAAAGACGGTATTTCACAAAACTAAAGAGGAAAAACAAAAAAAATTGGGGAAAAAACTTATCATGTGTTTTATTAACAGTCAGAACATACAGTGCAGAGTTCATCTGGAGCAACTATGAGGGTTAAAACACATGGTGTAAATTACCTGTATGGTTCGTATGAATGCAACTGAAACCCTCTCCTCGAACTCATTGACTGGAGTGTAGAGATTCAGGACCTTCACAATCTAAGAGAGAGGTATCACACAAACGTTACCTCACACGTTACGTACAATTAAAAATGGTGTAAAAATGGTGTAAAAAGTTTGCAGTGCAGTTTACCTGAGCAGTAGTAAGAGCTAGACACATGGAGCAGATGGCCTCAGCGTCTTCATCAGTCTTCTTCTTCACTTGCAGCAGCTGAGCGGCCTGGATCAGGGGCTCCAGAGTTTCCTTGGCCCCACACAACATCAGAGTCTTGTCTCTGAGCCACTCCTCAAGCTGGCTCACATTATACCTGTACACATCATGAAAGTTGTCAGAACTAAACCTCAAGAAGCTCAGGGGGGAATGTGCATGTGCTCACTCCTACCTAATCTGCATGCCTTTGCTCCAGGAGCACATGTCTTTGCGCAGCAGCAGGTTGTTGAGGGTCACAGCACCGATGATGTAGAACTGCTGCTTCACCACCTGCTTGATGAGCTCTTGGTCGGTGCCGTGTTGACACATGGTGGAGTGGAAGGCGCTGAGCTGTCGCAGGATGGAGTCCAGGGTGTAGGTGCCCTCGTCAGCGATGCTGGACGTCCTCTTACGGAGACCAGTGGGCTTCACCCCCGACACACCCTGGATGGTCTCATGCTCCAGCATGCCAGAGACTGCAGACAACAAACACACATATTCATCAGTACATGTGTCATGTCCATAAATAAAAACAAATCAAAACAAAAAAGAAAGGAGCAGTTTTTATTGCATCCTAAAAATGAGCACTAACCTATCATTGGCTGCAAGATGTTCTCCATGCATTTGATCAGCTGCTGGTAGATCTGGATGGCCAGGTCACTGATCACCTGTCTGTACTCAGCCAGGTCAAAGTTTGACAGACAGTGTTCGTTCTGCCGCGATGTGTTGTGCTTCATGAAGGCCTGGGACACACAAACACAGGAAGAAAACAGTCAACGAAATATAGTTTTATTTGAGGTTATAACTGCAAACTGTAGAAAAGTACAAGAGGAGTGAACTCTAATGTATAGCTTTTGATAAATACTTGAACAAACTTTACCTCATCTCCGCTGTATTGTTTCAGACAGTGTAAGAAGCGGCAGGTGTTAGCCAGCCAGAAGGAGACAGTCTCAAAGTCATCTCCTCGTTTCTGTAGAGAAAAGAGGAGTAAATCCAACCTGAGAGAGTCATACTGATAAAGTAACTGGGCCTGTCAAAATCACTGCATTAACACAGATTAATCCATCATCATGATTAATCTGATTAAAATTTTTAACACATTTAACTCCTCTGCGGCACTCTGGCTAACATGTCACCCAGCTTGTGACGAACCGCCCTCTATGAATGTCGGGGCTTCGGTAAGTCTGCCTCGATTGATTCGATTGCCAAGTGGATCACAACAAACTGCAAGTCCATTAATATCACTGAGGACAGGCAAGTTGCCTTGCAAGTCAAATTATATAAGTAAACATGTTCAGTACACATAGTATATTCCCGTTTTTCTTGAGTCTGTTTGCTTGGGAAAAATAAAACACACTCCATATAGATAAAAAATAAATGATATTTAATTGATCCCGATTCATCAAAGTTAATTACAAAGCAACCCTATGATTAATCTGATTATAAAAACCAGACCGTTTGGCAGCATTAAAAATAACATAACACACACACACTTGTAAACAAACCTTTAGGATCTTCTTAATACTGTTGATAGTGGAGGTGAGCAGAGTGCGGACCTTCTGGTCGTCATTGACGTAGTCTGCATGTCTCAGACACATGAAGAGAATATAGGCTGGCAGACCTGGGATCAGATTCACGGCTACACCACGAGGCTTCAACTCTGTGGAGAAGCACAGGAGTCAGAGGGATGTGACAGACAAAGCAGAAGAAACAGGAAAACCTTTCTTTATCAATTTCTACTTTGGATTAGGAAATGTGCACCTGGCCTCAGGGTAATCTCAGAGTTATGTTCAAAAGGCTCCAAAAGAACTTTCTAAGAGTTTATAAACTTTTTTTTTTCTTTCACTTCTTACCGAGGATGAGGTTCTTGACTAGTTTGAGCTCATCCTCCTTCTTGTACTCCAGCATCCCCTGGAAATCTTTCTCCCTGCGGGGAATGTTGACTGGATGAATCGGCTCATCCACCATCTGCCCTGGAGACGTCTGGCCCTCCGCCTGACCCGCTGAGAGACACAAACAACATGACAGCTTAGAGAGAAAGCACTGAAACAGAAACATGATGTGCACAGCTTCTTGATCCCCGTACCTCCCATCTCTCCAATCCTCTTGGAGTAAACCTTCAGCTGCTTCTTGAGCTTGCGAATAGTTCGGTCCTGCTTCTCCAGCTGCTCCATCAGATCCTTAATAGGGTGAAAGTGATGGAGGGAGGGAGAGATAGATATGAAAGAAAGAAACAAAAACACACAGTGAGGACGACTTTTAAAGCCTTGACTGCTCAGGGTGCTTTATGCTGTCAGCAACAGTGGTAGAGCACTTTTAAAGCCTATTTTCAGAAGGTAAGCTTCAGGAAGAACAAACAAACAGGAGGAGTTAAATCAAGGTAAGAGCTGCACAGCCTGATCAGAGAAGAGAAGAAAGCAAAGACCTGTTGGCTGTTAGAAAAGAGGAACAAGAGCCAAGCTACTCCGTGGTGAGTTAATGCTGTGAAGAGATAAAAATCTAACTAGCTGCTCAGCAGAGTCTCAACAGGAAACCTCAGTTAGTTCGATTTATGCAAACACACATGCATGAACGCGGGCACACACACACACAATCACACAGTATCTCTACATACAACCATCCTTCGTAAAATGATGACTCGAGCCTCTCGTGACGCAGTGGGGTCTTCAGCCAGGAGTTCCTGTCAGGTGACACCATCCAGATGAACGAGTAAGTTTGAGTGTGAGAGAGAGAAACAGCACTACACCGGCTCTCTCTGTTTTGTGTGAGGTCTCCAGTGAAATAATCCAAACTTCTTATACTTAAGAAATTAATTTGTGTTCATTCGTGGTGGCTTTTTATTCTCTGGCTGTCTAAGTTTGTGAAAACTAAAACAACAGAGATGATCCAAAAAGGGTTTACTGATCCAGAAATGAACGTTTTCAGGTTATTTGACCTGGACGATGGAAAAATCTAAAAAAATAATAGGCATGATATTGACTTGATTCTATTTGGGAGAAACAAACAATAACAAAACTTTGTACCTTTACAAAAATAAACAGGAAATAACCTAAACTGACAAACAGGGATAAAGGCTTAATGAATTTCTGTTGAATGTGAAAAGGTAGATATCGCTCTAATGTTGATATGCAAGAAAGTGAACGAAGGAGTATTGCTGATGAAATTATAAACAATATTAGTATCAAATGTGTTCAAAGCTGAATTGGTTTAAACTGGAAATGTATTTGGTAACCAGGTTATGTGTTAATCAATCTCTTTAGTTTGTTTTTGCCCAGGCTGTGATATCGTTTAGGTATAATTTTTAAAAAATGAGCTATAGACAAAATAAATAACATTGTAAAACACAATCATGGAAAAACTATAGTTGCTGCTCCTACAATCTGCTATTGAATGAGTGTTGTTTTAGTTAGTTGTAAATAGCCTCACAAGGATCCATCCATCATGTGCATATACGTCACTGAAGTATCCATGGGAAAAAAGATCATCTCCTTTTTGATCTACTTTCATCTTGTTGAAGTAGTGATAATGTTCTCTGCAGGCTCTTGCACATCTGATTTTTGATTATGATGAGACCCAAAAGGTTAAGTAAGCACTTTTCCTCCCTCTGAGTGTGTGTGTTTGTGTGTGTGTTGCTCTGTACCAGGTTCTCGTTGGTCAGGCGTGTGATCTCATGCTGCAGACTGGCTTCGATTCGAGCCTCTGGAGGCAGCTGAAGGTTCTGAGCCAAGAGCTGCTGCTGACGATTGTTCTCCTCTTTGACGTTCTGCAGCTCGCCTCGCAGAGACTCCACCTCGCTGTCGTAGCTTCTCCGCTGAGCCTGCAGCTGCTGCTCTAGCAACCTGTGAGTGGGAGGATGAGATGGCAGAGGAGGGGAAGAGGAGGACAAGGTGAGGGAGCAGAATGGAAAGGACAAATCAAGAAGAGGAAAGATGGTGGGAGAGGAAGATAGTGGGGGGAAAAAACAACAGGAAGGGTGTAAGAAATAAAGTTGGCATTATAATGTGAGTGAGGACAGTAAACCACAGCCTGGTGACGCATACAGCAGCATGCTGTGCAGACACTTCCAGCAGCACAGAGCTCAGCCTCTCTGAACACTGACTGTAACTCTGCTGGGTCATGAAACTGAACCATCAAAACTAATGATAAAGACCTGATACAGCTTTTCTCTGTGGTGGGAGAAAAGACTTCACTACAGCATAAAAGTCCAACATATTTCAAACACTATTGAAGTAGGGTTAAATGGTTTGCAAAATAATCTGATAGCAATTTGTTGTGTGATTACTTTTGGGTTCACCATCTTATGAGTTGTTAAACAAACACATTTTTGGAAATGTGACATTAACGCTGACATTAACACTGACATTGATTTCAGCATGACAACAGCCCATGACATTTTTATACAGATCATGACTGCTTTTTGTCCGTTTTAGTCACTTTTCGCTCTCTTGTTTGTCACTTTTGCTACTTTTTGACTATTTTTCAAGATTTCTCACATTTCTCCAACCTGTTTGTCCTGATTTTTGACCATTTTGCCTCCTTAAACTTGGCTACTTCTTGCCGATTTTGCCACTTTTCACCTCTTAGACTGTTGCTCATGCAAAGGTCATTTTCAACACTTTGTCTGTCTTATGTTGAGCAAGGTTGAGTAACACTTGGGTAGAGCATAAAACATTCCTTGCAAAATTTTGTATTTGGTACTCAGATACATTAAGGGTCACAGAAATATTGCACTAAATATGATTAGAAAATTGCCACGTTGCAATTTGATTTAATTTGCGAATAAATACTCAGTCCTAATTTGACGCTACCTCAGAAGTTGGTTTCTCAAAAACTACCCAAAATGCTCTGGCATTTGAGTGGTTGCCATGACAACTGTTTATCATGGTCAGTGACAGTGTGAGGGTAAATTCTGCCTCAGTTTTTTAGACATAAAATAGGAATCTGAAGCAAAGCAAAGTCAAATTTGTTGTATAAGATGGATCATTTGTGGGAGGGCGATTAATTATCCTAATTTTTACACAGCATAAAATCTGACACTGCACAATCACAGCCACCTGTTTTTTGATGTTTTATGCCTATTATAATTCATTATTATGAATTATTATCGGATAGGATAGGATTATACTAGTATACTACAGTAACCTTGTGAGGAACTTGTAAATGGCTCTTAATCAAAATTCATAAGACTTGAAGTATTTCTCAAACTTGTTCTTACATCCACCAAAAGTTCTACTGGCTCAAAAGATCAATTCTTAGACCCTCTTATTATTGAGTTACATGCCTTAACAGAACAAAAAACATTCAAATAAAGTAGTTAGATATAAAAAAACACTGAGAGACTTTTACAGAGGAAAATAAAAGATTTGAATGGAGTTAAACAGCAGCACACATCCTCTTCCCATTAAGAGGCAAATATTCATGCTTGTGTTTAAACACATTTACACCTGATGGTTTCCTTTAAGCCCTGATTAACCAGCCACAGCTCTCCGTCCTCATTCAGCTTATGGAAGTCTGGAGCAGCAGATCTGACCGACACACAACACAAAAAAAAACAAAACATAAACAACAGGATGACAAAAAAAGTGGTATGGTTGGGTAGGGAGATAAACACGACGACAAGAATATCTTTACGTGAGTTGTCTATACGTGTTCATGTGGATTACACTTAGTGGCTACTTGAACTTTATTAGCCACTTGAAAAAAGAAATAAAATGCAAAATAAAATGATGTGTATCTGTAATTAATTCAAAAACTAAATCAGTCCATGTAAACTTTACTGATCACACTAGGTTATGTCTTTTTTTATGTCATCACATTACCAATTTAAGTCCATAAGTGTTCATGTGTGGCTAAAATATTCTCAAAAAAGATGGTAGCACATAACATAGGGATCACCATGGGAGGAACAGTGGTATAAAAGCAATGATGCACAAACACTCCATTCACCAAACATGTGCTGTGCATCTTTGCTGCATCAAACAAACTGAACAGAACAGAAAAAAAAAACATGCTGCTTTTTTGTGCCAAACTTAATCCACAAAGCTGAAAACAGGAGGCCTTCTACAACCAGCTACACAATCCTTGAATATTTTTGTTTTGAGAGGAATATGAGCTAAATTCAGTTTTTTTTAAACACCCCATGAACTTCTCTTTTCATGCTTAAGTATTAAAACCCATGCAGAGGTACGGGGTTTACAACTTTACCCCAAAGTCATCCTTTGATTTGAGAAACCGTAAACATCATTTAGTGCAGCACAGATACAACCCCAATTTCAATGTTGGGATATTGTGTAAAACACAAGTAAAAACATACTGCTTTAATTTTCAAGTCCTGTTGAGCATATATTCAATTGAATACACAACAAAGACAAGATATTTATGGTTCAAACTAATAAACTTTACTGTGTTTTGCAAATATTCACTCGTTTTGCATTTGACACTTTCCAAAAAAGCTGGAACAGGCTTATGTTTCCCACTGTTTTACATCACCTTTCCTTTTAACAACAGTTTACAAGTGTTTTGGACACTAATTGTTGAAGCTTTGGAGCTGGAATTTTTTTCCCATATGTGCTTCATGAACATTAGTTTCTCCACAATCAGGCCTTACCATTGCTATATTTGTGTGCTTCATAATATGCCACACATTTTTAATGGGTGACAGACAGGTCTGAACTGCAGGCAGGCCAATCTAGTACCTGCACTCTTTTACTACGAAGCCATGCTGTTGCAACAGGTGCAGAATGGTTTTTGAGCATTCCTCAACTTTTACAGTCCTTTTTTGGAACATGTAGGCATCAAATTCAAAACGAGAATACATTTGCAAAAAACCTTCAATAAAGTTTATCCATTGAACAATAAATATCTTGTATTTGTAGTGTATTCAGTTGAATAAAAATTCAGGAAAATCATTGTATTGTGTTTTAATTTACTTTTTACGCCATGTCCCAACTTCACTGGAATTGGGGTTGTAATACTTCAACTGTAGCTAGAGTTGCATTATCAGACATGCTGTTAGGGAAAAAAAGGTGACGCAAAGCTACCAAAGCTTTGTTTGGAAGAATCAGCTGTTTTGACTCAGAAACATCGGTCGTTTGTTTGGCGTCAGCGTGGCCATGCATGCTCTGCTCCATGATGCATAGGCCACATCTCCTTTGGTTACCTCAGCCTACTCAGGAGATCATTGATATCCAATGGCTTATGCATGAACCTTGGAGATCTGCACAGGACAAGGCAGCGTTCACAAACACACATTTCATGTACATGTTTCATGGTTATAATAATGGTGCAACAAGAGTTCAAGTAGAATAAAAGAGAAATGACACAGCTGGGGCTTGGAGTCAACTTAACACTGATAAAAGTGAAGATCTGTGAAGTGGGAGCAGCTGAGAGAAAGTACCTGTTGGTGTCTTTGAGGCCAATGCAAGCTGACTTGAGCTCATCAGCGTCCTTTAGTTTGGACACATCTTGGGCATAGATGGATGGCTCAGTCATGGTCTCCTGGAAAAAGAAAAACAAGCGTATTTGTGAGGACTATGTTAACTATGAGACAGCTGCTCATAAATTTCATAAATCATGAACCACATTACTGAGTGTCTCATGAATGTGAGCACTCAGTGAGTGATGCTGACTCCCTGCCAGCATGACTGTAGCTCTTGGCTACTGCTGTCCTTTTACTCTGACAATCATCGGGCAGTCTGAGCCTTCAGGCCATCGAATGAAACCTCTGTGACAACTGTCTATCTACGGCGAATGTCACTTCACAGCGGTGGCCTTTTTCCACAAGCTTTCAAGAGACAAGAGGTGCTCTGTGTAGAGGCTGACAGCGCTGAGAGAAGAGCATCAGCTGATAAATAAACCTCCAGGGTACGAGGTCACTTCACATCAAATATTTGAGCTGGGTTCATGAAACAGCTTAACATCAAGACCAGGTTTATCTAGTATGAATGGCTAGAGAATATATATACGTCCGTGTGGCTACAATACAGCACGACACAAAAACTGCCCCAGAGTTTTTATATTCATGGAGTCAAAAGCAGCATTAACAGTTAGTCTCAGAGAGCCAGGACAGTGAAATCTACTTTACATGCACTCAAATTGAATCAATTGAACCTTAATACTACATGTTAAGTTTTGAATATGAAGTACTGAGAGCAGCAAACAGTTTTGTGACTGTATAAACTAAAAAAAGGTTATAAAAGAACAGTTTAGTGGTCATAACATCCATCATCCATCAGCAGGGCTGTACATGCATTTATTTAGCCACAGGGAGACACAGATGAGATTGACACACAAAGCCTGAAAAGTCTGTATGTATACCACCACATATTCTACAAAGCTGACCTCACATTTCCACGTACTTTCATGTCTTTGCCATTCCTCAAAGTTGATGAATTTTATGTTCTACATTTGTCCATCACTCCTCCTGAGGTTTTAGTACAAAATTTGATTGTGCTCTAGAGGGAAACTCAACCCTGAGATAATTTTCAGGTTCAAAGGTTTTCAGTGGTCAACATTGAGGAAGCTTTTTTCACAACTTTCTCATTGTACTGGCTGCTTCAGTGGGACATCTAGAGGACAGCTGAAGTAGTGGAGCTGTTGACACAATAAGGCCAAAACATTTATTTGGTAATATCTAATAATTCATCAGACTGTCTGCTTTTTTTCAATTGGATTCAGAACTGCTGTCATTAAGCAGCGACCTGATGGGGGTTTTACATACAGAAAAACACACAAAAAGTGAGGAAACTCATGCATGATGCTTCTCTTGACTGTACCTTCTCATCCTTTGGGCAAGCATGGATGGAGGAGAGAAGGTGGAGACAGCAAAATTAGACAAAACATTTACCACATACAGTGAGAAGAATTGTGGGAATTCTTTTAAAAATAAAAATTAAAAAACAACACAAACAAAAAAAAAGGCTAAAACTAACTTCAAATTTGAATCAAGTAATCTCCAATGTGTTATTAGTTTTTCAGACCTGCAGCCTAAATGCTAGGTTCAGGTATTGCTCCAATACATTAAAATAGTTATGAAGATAATACAGAAATTGAATTATTTTTTTATAGATTGAAGATAAGAATTACAAAAGGCAATAAAAAAGTGTCAGGATGAGAGCGTTTGATCTCATTCTCACTTTTGGGGATTTGGTATATGCTCACTGACAAACAGAGAAGCAAGCACATGTGAACACAAAACAGACAAATGTAAGACAGCAGACAAAAGTGAGGCATCCACTGAAATATAACATCCTTTTCTGGGAGAACAACTGCACAATGTGACTTTTGTTCCAAGATGCCAATGATGAGGAGTCAAATACAGTTGGAGTGGAGGTGTGTGAACCTTTCCAACAGGGAGAAAAACAGTGAAATATCTCTTTACCTTATGGGCCATGGCTTCTTTTTGGCTAACCAGCTGCGAGCGAAGGATCAGCACCTCCTCCTTGCGGACGTCCAGCTCCTCACAGGAAGCGTTGAGCTGCTCCAGGAGCACCCTGTAAGCAGGTGAACCAGGGGCCCCAGCACCAGTGGCTTTGTCACCCAGAAGGCTTTGTCTCATCTCCGCCAGGTCATGTTTCAGCTTCTTGTTCTCAGACTCCAGCTCTTGGCGCTGATGAGTGAAAGAATCCAGAAAGGGGGGTTTTATTATCCTGACAGAGGAAGGCTGTGTGAAGCTTAAGCCAGAAAAAAGAACCATAAAATAAATCATCTTTGGTGTCATGTTTATATTTTTGCACTCCTCTGTCTGCTCACCTTCAAGGACTCGTACTCAAGCTCTGCACCACGAGCCTTTTTAAACTCTGCATCATCCTGAAACAAGGAAAACATACAAATGATGGGGTGGAAATGACATGAAACATTAAAGATGTGTTAATAAAGTTATCTCAAAGACAAGTACCCTGGCTCTAGCCCGCTGGAACTGCTCCTCTTTGTTTTCCAGTTCGTTGCGCAGTGATTGTTTCTCTTGCTCCAGTTCTGTGAGACGTTTCTGCAGCTTGAGTGTCAGTGAAGTGTCGATGCCTCGAGTTACGTCCTGCATGAAAAAAGAGACGCTTAGACTGAGAATGTGCCTCTTAGAAAGAATTCAAAATACCAGTGTTTAAATAAAAGGCCATAAACATACTTCATGACTTAAAGTACAGATTTGTTTTTGCTGCTTTATCCAAAGAATTTCACTTTTTATAAAAATGGGATGGTACTTTATGACAACACTCTTACTTCTGCGGCACGGGAACCTTCTTCCAATTCGGCGTACTCGGAGTTGTAGGTGTACTCTGATTCGTTGCTGCTGTGGGTGGAGTCTGTCCTCCTGTGTCCAGGTTTGGAGATATTCTGCAGGGGAATAAAAAGAGAGATTTATTTGATGTTAATACTGATGACTGGAAAAAATAATAAACAGACAGTTTTGTGGCTTTAACAACTTTAACCAGTAAGTAAGCCAAATCTCATTGGTGTGTTCTTTACCGATGAAGCCATCTCTTCCTTCAGGTCGTCGTATTTCTCCTCCAGGCGAAGGTGTTCGGTCAAGAGATTCTGATATCGAGAACGCTCCTCGTTCAGATCTGTCTCCAGCTGTTGAGTCTCCTGTGCTATTGCGCGGGTCATTTTCTCTAATGGAACAAAACACATATGAAGAATTTTTAGAAAACATCATGTGTGAGTTTGGACATCAACATTTTTTTCTGTTACTTTGTGCATCTGCTGTATGAGGCAACTATGATAAGTGAGGTGATAAATACTCATACCTGTCATCTCCTGACTCTGTTCCTGAATCTTCCTGTTCAAGTCGTCCTTGTCTTTCTTCAGGGAACCATTCTGATCCTTCAGCTCTGAGACCATCTACACACACACACAAAGGAAAACAGACACAAACTCTGAGTTTCTTCCATTGAATTTCTGTTTAAGCTGGTTCGCATTTAGACTTCAGACAACCATAATGCCGCAACTCCACTCTCAGGAGAATCATTTCTTTTCTGGTTGCTAATTTTTTTGTACTACAAACAATTCAATAGACGAGACAACAGTAAAAAAACACATACTACACACTGTTCGATAGCTACGACGCTATCAGTCTATGCTCCGTCCCGTTCTCACCTGACTCAGGGAAACTCTGCACCCTGAGCTCACCACTTGAGCGTCTCTCTCTGGCTCGCTTTCGCGCCTAAATCGGAAAAAAGTTGTTTCCCTTTGAAGCCAGTATACATATTTAGGCAAATAATTGATTTGTAAAATATCAAGAAGTATATTTATCTGGGTCAATTATTAGGGTTTGGTTTCTAAGCTGCTGAAATCTCAAATCTCTAAACGTTTATTAAACAGGGAATCAAATAAAACATGGGAACAATGTCCTGGGAGCCATCTCTGCTCAAATAAAGACCAAGAAAGGAGAGAAAACTAAAATAATGTGGTACAGGGGGAAGAAAAGTTGAGACAGAGGTTGAGGGCAACTAAATGGCGGACAGACTCATCCATTTGATCTTACCTTCTCCATCTCGTTTCTGTAGGTCTGTGCCCAGTCCTCGATGGTCTTCTTCTCCTGCTGTGTGGTGCTCAGCTCCTTCTTCAGCCTCTCAAGCTCCTCCAGCAGTGACGTGACCTGGTTGGTTTTGTTCTTGGCCTCTTCCTCCACTCCTTTCAAACGATTCAGCTCTCCGCGCATACGCTCGCTCTCTGCAGTGAAGGAAGTCTCCATTCCGGCCAACTTTTCGTTGATCAACCTGTTGTCTTTTGTCTATCAGCAGAGAGATCGCATAACAGAGAAGTAAGACACCCAAATAACAAGTTTAACCTATGAACACAGACAGTACAGTCAGGACAGCTCACCTGCTCGTCGATTTTCCTCTGCAGCTGCATGATCTTGTTCTCCATGCCTTTGTTGAGCTTCTTGAAATGCTCCACTGAGCGAGCCTCGATCTTCAGCTTCTTCAGCTCGCGCCTGGCCCTCATCCTGCGGATGCAGCACTGCAGGTAGACGATGGAAACGAGGCAGCGTTTGTACCAGCAACGAGCCAACCAGCCACGAACGTGCCTCTGAATGATGACTGCCTTGTGCTCTCGCAGCAACTGCAGATGGACATTTAAAGAGAGACAGAGGAAGGATAGAAAAAAGGGTCAGGGAACAAAAGCACACAAGTTTAATATTTGTATTAATATTTCATTCTTGTTTAAAAAACTGATTACTACATCATGAGGGAATGAATGTCAATATTTTGGTTTATTCATCAGAAAGAAATGAGAATTTCTGAATGTTTAAAGAAAGAGTATTTGAATAATAAATGTGCAGAGATGATTAGACTCTCGAAATTTTCTGTGGTTTGTGGGTTGTCTCTTACCGCCTGGTACTTCTGCCTGGCCATGTAGGCTCTGAGGATAGTCTGCATGACCAGAGCCGCAGCCTGTTTCTGCCTGTAGCGTTTCTTCTCCACATACATCCTCTGGTATTTTTGGATGGTGGTGGCTGCCTGAGTGCGACGCATGAACTTGACCAAGCTTAAGAGGGCAGAGATGAACAAGTCTGAACCAACCTGTATTTATAACTTCGACCTTACATACTTGATTCAATACCTGTTTTTTTCTGGGCAGGGCCTCATTAAACCAACAACTTCAATATTTCTGATTATTCTGTCTGAACAACTGATTTTAAGGAGGGTGAATATGCAGGTCAGCTGACTCACCAGCGGGCTTGGTATCCTCTGATGAACCTCTGGATGGTGATGGCAGCACTGCGCTTGCGGAGATACTTCTTGCGGGCCAGCCAGCAGCGGATGGTTTTCTGGATGCGGATGCAAGCTGCACGCAGTTTGTCCGCCCTCAACTTCTCTAAGTAGGCAACCTGGCCAGCTCTGAAGAAGATCTTGGTCTTACCAAACTGGTACTTATCCTGATCCTGAAGGTACAAAGAAGCAGAAATGAGGAGTGTGACAGTGATAAGAATTCACTGCATTGCCTTTTAATTGTATTCCAGTTATTATGCAGACAGTCTGTCAGACCTGCACTAGTTTCTCCAGAACGTTCCTGCAGGTCAGCTTCTTGTCTGGTAACACATCCTTCTGTTTCATCAGCACTCTGTATCGACTGAAGAACTCCTGGTATGTCCATCTGAGACAAACAGACAAACCCAAAGAGGGTCAATAAGTGCTTCTATGATGATGAATAAAAGATAAAATCAAAACTGTGAAGGGTCTGGAGTTTTGTGGATGAAGAAACAAACTTAAAACCACCAAAAAAGTGATGTATGTAACTTATGTGTGTGGTGGTTTGTGAGACTCAAATATGAGATGTCTAAAATGTGCTGTTATGTTTGCGTTGCTTTGTGAAGTGCTGCAGAAATGTATCTGTACCTTGATGGGAAACCTGCAGCGGAAATGCGAATCGTTTCCAAAACACCACAAGCTCTGAGCTGCTGCACTGCACGTTTGGGATCAAACCTGCCAACAACAAAAGAACACAGAACGCAACCTGTCACCACACCAGGAGTCAGATAGAGTTAAACATCATGCATTATTTATAGCAGCGTTGTAAAAGTCTGGAGTCTGATTTATATCACATCAATAAATGCATAAGGTGAAGAAAATCATGCACTTTGTAGTGTTCAAAAGTAAAAGTGAAAACTCATTTTTCCAAAAGCAAGGAACAAGAAAACTCACGTGAAAGCCAGTTTGAAGTCGTTGGGTTTGATGCACCGAACATAGTGTGGAGTGGTTGCGTTCAAGGTCTCCATCAGCATTTGCAAAGAGTTACGGAACTACAAGAGAAACAACATCATGGTCATTACAAGTATTATTATCATGAGCAGACTCGGGCTAAACGATTTGCACAAATTAATCTAATTGTGATTAAATTTCCCTGCATTTAACAACTTATGTGTTGTTGATATCAACAACTATATTGAGGGGGGACGATCTTTTCTGGATTATTCTTGTTTGTATGAGAAAAATATACATGAGAGAGAAAAGTAAGAATTTAGCAGGAAAAAATCTGCAAAAGAAACTCTTACATTTGAAAAGTTTTGCTTCTTTCTAATAATTTTCCAAGTTTTCTCCCAATTTTTGCTCATTCTCTCCCGTTTTTGCTGCTTTTTGATCAGTTTTGCTGCCTTAAACTTATTTTCATTCCTGTTGTTTTAGCAACTTCTCACCACATGGATTGTTGCTTTTGAAAATGTAGTTTTCAACAATTTGGCTCTTTCTTTGAGCGGAGTTGAGTGAAACGGGTGTAGAGCATAAAACATCTACTGCAAAAAATGTATCTATTATTCTGACATAGAAATATTACACTAATCAATCACTTATCAAGATGGACATAATCAACAAATCTAAGCAGTAAATATTAGATGCACAACAGATTTTCCTCTTGGCCTGATATTGAATTTGTGTGATTTGAAATCTGTAAAAAATTTATACCAAGTGTATCTAAAAAATAAAAAAAACACTAAAGAGGGATGTCTACCTGGCAGCCCACGGTCTTCTTGTGCTCCTTGCTGCTCTTGTCCCGACTCTTGTCAGGTTTGACGCTGAGGCGGGTCCGCCCTCCAGTGCCGGGGACCTGACCGGTGGGACTGGTGGCTTTCTCCTCATCCTGGAACAGCTCCACCAGCAGGTCGAACTGAAAACAGCAGCCCATTTACAGTCACAAACCGATCAGCCAAAGGAAGCATTACAGGTGCTTCAGTTTTACTGAGAAGCTTAAGTCAAAGCTGTTAAATAAAACATATTTATAAGGTAATCGTAGCTGTTTCAAACCCCCTCTTCTGCTGCACGTCATGCTCATAAGTTTCTCTTACCTTATGCATAAAGCCTTTAACAGCATCAGGACAGCTGCACATTACTCAAAAGCCTTAATATCTGATTTAAATGAATTAAAGTGTAATGCATGATGCTAGTTAACTACACAGTTTGACACATAAATGATTCAATCTTAGTATTTTTAGACAGTAAATTAGTTAGTGGTTGTCACTCTATTTGTTGATTAGTATTTGTTATCCAGTCTGAGTAGCTGTGTTGTTATGAAAGCCAATAAAAATAATGAAATGTTATATGAGTTGTCATATATGTAGGAAACATATATGCCTGCATGGTTCCATCAGTGTGTTAATAAATAACAGTTTCATGTATGATGTATGCCCTTTAGTAAAGCACACACACACACATCAGTCATGTTCCATATAACACTGAGGTTATATGAGGAGGATGCTGTGTTATTTGTGCAGCTTCATGTCCTCCTGCTGCGCTCACAGCGTCGCCATGCTGCTTCTCTCGCCAGCATCATTAAGCAGGGCAGGCAGCCACAGCAATAAAGGCTTTACGTGCCGCTCGCTCTCAGCGTCGCTCTGAAACATAAAAATAACCTTCTTTTGTCCCTTCTTTTTATGTGCAATCCTCCCACAGTGCCTTTAGTGCTTCCCATGCAGCAAACGCACACACAAAAACTTAAACCTCCTTAGAGCTGTGAGAGCAATAACTCCGTGCCAGAGAAAGAAAGTGAGAGAGGAAGAAAAGGGAGGAAGGAAATAGAAGAGCTACAGGCAGACCAGCGTCGTAGAAACGCCTGTGTTTACCTTCTGCTGGCAGGGAAGGGTTGTCATGATGAGGACAGAGTCAAACATACATGGACAACAGATGGAGACAGTGACAAAAAGAAACACAGATGACATTAAATGGAAACCCAGGGCTTCTGCTCAAGTTAAAAATCATTATCAACCCATCAAAATCTCTACAAAACATCATTCAATTATCAGACAAAAAGAAGATGCAACCAGGCAGATTGATGATGAAGTGAAATTGAATGGAAAAACATGATGGGATGATGATTTTTCCAATGAGCACCTTGTGATGACTCACATGTCGTTGGTAGGAAAACAGCAACACTGTGCAATTTCATTTGCTGTTGTTTCTGTTGCATGTCTAAAACCCGGTGCATGATGGGAAATCTAATCAGCATCTTTGCATCAGACATTTCTTGAGTGCACTGTATTGACTAGAGTTGCAGGTCTCACCAGTGCAGCTCTGAAACACTGGGATGTTTAAAGGGATACACATAAAAGTAAGATCTTTTCTAAAATCTAAATGAATGAATCAGTGAAAAGGTGATGACATAATTTAAATAAACTAAGATTTTTCTCTATATGATCATCTGAGTGACACAGCTTGCCCCAGTAATACCACCTTGTTTTTTGATCTTAATGATTACTTTAGTTTTACTTAAGGTCAACAATCAAAATCGATCTGTCTGAGAAGATGAACAAAGCTTTGAATTAAGACCCAAAAAGGTCATAAACTTGGAGTTTTCTTTACTCTTCTAAAAGGACCAAAGCTTCAGGTAATTGCACCCTGTCCAGCCTCTATCTGACGTCTAATCTAATCTAATGCAGCATGTTCGACTCCATCTGCTCAAATGCAAATGTGAATGAACATCATTATAATTCCTTCATTCATCCACAGGCCACAACAAAAAATTAAAAATGGCCTCAGTGCCTCTTGAAGTAGATACTCTAGCTGCCCAATTTATGTGGGGTAGTTCAAACATTTGGCTGTCAAAAACGAGTAAAAAAAAATCTGTCAATGGGATAGGAAAAGTGTCTCAATACAAGAAACTTCCTCCTTATGCCATTGGCAGATCTTTTGACTTGTTACAAGCAACTCAGAACTCACTTTCTTCTTTAAAAAACTTGAAATAAGACATTTTTATGGACTGGTCTGGTGAACGTGGCTCAAATCAGGAAAAATAAGACAATTTTACAACAAATAAGACTTGCTTAGATTTAAGATTTTGCAGTGTCATTAACTCTCTCTTCTCTGTTTTTCCTTTCCTGTAGTGGCCCACATTCGGTACTGATTTGTCCGTTCTGTTCAACTGTATAAACCTGGCGGCCACCATGGCAGAAGACCAGGCTGGGGAAAATTATATTCCATTTCTACCAAATAAGTCCTGCTGAGTGCTCCACACCGCTCCTTAAAGGCAGCTACAAAAAGTGGAGGATTTCCACATTGACAAAATGGTATTAAAAAAATTACTGGCTAGTTTTTAATTACATTCAGAAAAATCTGTGATTTAGGCAAACAATCAGGAAGCTGGATTGCATGCAACCTCGCACACACACACTGGCATTTATCCACACACACACCACATTGTGATGGGATAAGCTTGGCAAAGAAGTCAAATGAAATTTAATTAGACTAAATCTCATTAAGAGCTCATTACCATTTAATCCCACTTGTTTAAGTCTTCCTGATTTCCATGGCAACATTCCCACTAAGTCCGTGAGTATATGTGTGTGTGTGTGTGTGTGTGTGTGTGTGTGTGTGTGTGTGTGTGTGTGTGTGTGTGTGTGTGTGTGTGTATGTGTGATAAGTGGTTGTGTTAGAGGTTAGCAGCAGACAGTTTTTGAACCCTTACCCAGTTTTGCTTTTGTTGGGGTCTACGAGAGAACAGTCGAAGGTCACTGTGAGACTTTTGGACAAATAATACACTGAGCCACAGTCAGTGTGTGTGTGTGTGTGTGTGTGTGTGTGTTTTGACAAAACAACAGTGAGGATTTAAAGGTTTAAGCCCTTTGACTCAAAACAGGTTTCACACACTTATCATGAATCAAGCAACACACACACATACAACGCAAACACACACACACACTCGCACGCACACACACACAAACACACACACACACACACACACACACACACACACACAGTTTGTGGAGGTTTCTGGTGCAACAGCAATTTATAAAAATTTTTGTACATAATCAATTGTCAAAAAAAGATAGATGGAAAAAAGGAGCAAGCTAAATTTTGTCGTCCATATGTCCGTGATAAACTATGAATTTGTATCTCCTGTGGGCCTGGACTACATTTCTCAAGAAAAATTCCTGATTAAATGCTTAAAAATTTTTAAAAATGCAGTAAAAGGCTGAGTTTTTCTTGTGACTGTTGTGAAACAAAAACTTAAACCTTTCAGACCAAAGTTACTCAGAATAGAGCATTTGGCCTCACAGCTGTCTTTGACACTTCCTCCACATGGCCAGTGGAGGGTGCTGTGTCCTGACCATGAAGGTATCATGTTGAGTCTGTGTACAAAAGCTTATTTTTCACACACACAGAGAGCAGGTGTCACTGTTCACTATATGCTGCAGGCTTCTTGGCTTCACAGCACAATGACTGGGCATTGATCTCTGTGCATGCGTGATGTTGAGAATGTGAGCAGTGTAATGATGTTTTGTGTGTGTGTGAGTGCGTGTGTGTGTGAGTGCATGCCTCACCTTGCTGGCCTTCAGCACATTGATCTGTTCCTCATTCACTGTGTCCTTGTTTTTCTCCAAGAAACCTTCACACTGGTACTCCACCTGTGAGAAAAGCACATCCAAGTTTGATCTACATGAAGCGTGAGGATTTCTTAAGTCCTTAAAACAAATAACTCTGTGTTGTTTGGATGATTACCAACTTCCTTTATGTTTTTATATTAACTATGAAGAGTAAATGTATAAAAAAAAAATCCACCCTTAGTTTTGAGTTAATAAAAAGACAAAAATAACTGTAGATTATTTTTGATCATTCTTTTCGTCTTAACTCTTGGTGCCAGTTCAAGCTTCAAAAATGCTCACTTTAAATGTTAAAAATGTTTCTGTGGATCCCATTTCAACATTCAGGGTGCCTCTTGGGAGAGCATGCATTAGTCTTTGACCCTATTTATCTGTAACTTTATAGTGAGGATCTAAAACCAGAGATGAAAATAACATTGCGCCATCCAGCACCTCATTACAAGATGTAAAACCTTAAAAGCCAAAGAAGTCCACCCTGCACAAAAAACACACGTACTGTACACACATCAATACTTAAGTACATTTCTCTGTGAAAACAATAACAAAAGAGCCATCAGTCCTCCAGCCATCCTAAAAATATCTCATCTCCTCAGCAGTCTCTGCGGTCCATCTGCTGCTAAATGTTTCTTCTTACGCTTAAGAGGCACATTGCAAAACACTGCATCGAACCGTCTTTTATCACTGCTTTTACAGCTGAGTAATTTACTCAACTTGGCAAATACATACACGGACACAGCAGGCAAAGAAAATGTCGGTCCAGCCCACCTTATCAGCGAAGTGCTGGATGATGAAGGCGCGGTTGGACATGCGTGGCTTCTCAAAGAGGGAGCAGGTCTTTAGGTGGGTGTTGTAGAGTTTCTGAGCCCATGAGTCATCTGAACCTTTGGGCATCTGAAACAAGATACAAACTATGAGTAAGAAAATATTTGTTCATTGGTCTCTAAACACAATCAAGGAGACAAGAAAAATGTTCATCGAAAGTATTAAAAAGGCTTTTTAAATGAATGTGTTGCTTTATTTTCAGATTACACAGGTTTTAATGTTTCTCTACCGAGTGGTCAAATCTCCATTATGAGTGTGAATCATCTTACAGCAATGTTAACTCTGTAGGCTGCCTTATAAGTCAACAGTTCATAAAATGACAGAGGAGTGATGAAGGGAGTTTAAATGTTTCAGAAAGAAGCATCATCTTGACATGGCAAAAGCATTTAAGTTTGTGTGTTGAACAGGTGAGTAACCAGAATTACATTTCTGATGACTTTTAAATTTCACAAACAACAAGATTTTAAGATATTAGAAAAAAATACCTTGCACTCCTCATCCAAAAGGTCCAGGATGCCCATCTTGGCCTCTATGAGATTGATGCAGGGCTGATTGTCGTAGAAGTCGATCAGAGTCCAGGGGATCTGCTCCTTCATGTACTCCTCCTGCTCCAGCTTAAACACATGCTGCAAACACAGAAAAGAGAACAAATAAAGGGGTTGAGAAAAAAGAGAGTTCAAATCTATACCATTCAACATCTAAAACTAAAATGTGTGATCCAAAAGTCTGAGGCTGCTCACCATGTTGAATTGTTGCTGAAGTTTCTCGTTTGCATAGTTTATGCAGAACTGCTCGAAGCTGTTGATCTCAAATGTTTCAAACCTTTAGAGAACAAACAGAGAAGTCAACCAGCTGGATAAAAATCTATTATTTAGTGTACAGTATGGAAAACTTCACAAATAAATCTGCTGCCTTTGTTTCCCATATGACTTCAAATCTTTCCTGCCACGTTGTCATAGTTCACTGAAAGGGTGTCTTTTGTTCTAGTTCTTTTAGATTTATTATTGCACAGACGAACCCGTAGATGTCGAGGACCCCAATGAACGAGTGCTGCTTCACGTTGGTGATCAGAGCTTTGTTAACATGCTCCACAATCCAGTTGAAGAGTTTGGCATAGATGTGTTTGGACAATGCGTCCCGGGCGTTGGTGGCCTGAAGACGAGGGAGGGTCTTTACGTACGTCTCTGTGGCGGTCTTCAGCTTCCTGTGACATAGCCACTGAGCCATGTCTTGATAGGACACGCCCACCAAGTCACAGAACGCTGTCAGGTGACGATTGTTTGGCTACAAGAAAATGGGAGATTAAAACCATTCGCAGAAGGGAGAAAAAATATGGTGGTAGAGAAGGAGCTGATTTCTTGATTTGGAGTCGTAAACTAGACAGATAAGAAATAGTAACAATGTCAAAAATAATAAATGCCAAAATTTCAGAGGGACTATCTGTATGTTTAATGTAGAAATCTCCAAATAAAAAAACCTGAAAAAAATAGGTAGAAAAAGATGTAAATAATCTCATAACTTAAGACTTCAAGCTACAGATTTTATGCAAACTGTTTCATCATTTAACATGACACTGAGTGCTGTCAAAATAAATATTATACTCACAGGAATGACACTGCTGTCTGAGTCTCTGTCCTTTATCTCCACGTTTCCCAGGTGAAGAATAGCGGCCAGAACTTGAAACAAACCCATCTGGTAGGTCTCATTAATACCTGGAGAGGA
Source organism: Thalassoma bifasciatum (assembly GCA_008086565.1). NCBI lineage: Eukaryota > Metazoa > Chordata > Actinopteri > Labriformes > Labridae > Thalassoma > Thalassoma bifasciatum. The sequence goes on from RPOG01000018.1 coordinate 923,866, forward strand.
AACGTGCACAAAAGTCCCATCACCACCTTAATGACCATAATTTCTGCTCAAAGAAGCTGAAATAGCTCTCTAGAGAAAGATGTGCAAAAGTAAACCTCCTGTTTACTATTTCATTCTTTTATTACTCCATTTGTTAGGATATTGTCATGACATGAGTGCACTTTAAGATTATTTGATCAAGTATAATTTCATAGATATGATCTGGTGCAAACATTACCGAGCAGTGTGAAAGCATGGCGGGTGGTGCAGAGCTCCTTGGTGTCGTCCACACCGTCGATAACGGGGCTGCGGCCCTGTCTGGTGTACACAAAATCGTTTGCACTGCCTGAGAGGAGAAAGAGAGAGGGTAAATGAAATCAGCTCACATGCTGACGGTGCAGTTTCACATTGTGCAACTTTGGTGAAATAAGGTTATACTGCCGGCAGAAAGGTTGAATAATTCTCAATGAAGGCTCAGAGTCGCTGAGCAAACAACTAAAACAGCGTCACAAAAACTGATAATAAAACCAATCCTATTTATTGGGTTGGCTAAATAAATCAGCATGAAAGATTTAATGGATTGAAGAGATTATATCAGTGGTTTCAGAGACAGGAGATATAACACCACAGAGTTTTCTTAAACCCCAGGTAACTCATGATGTTTTATTAAAGTACAGTTTGAAGTGATCTTCTAAGAGCTCAAACGGGAAATCAAATTCTAATCAAATTATATAAATTCTGTTAAAACAGTCACAGACCAGAACACCGACTGTCTGACACTCGGAGCTGATTAAGCAGAAAGTTCAGGTTCCTGGAAAAGATTGAAACCAAAGGCATTTCTGTGTAAGAACAGTGTTAGTTTAACTTTCACACAATTAGAGTCTTTGTTCACACTTTACACTGAATCAAGGCATGGCCTGTTGCATGGCTTGTTGCATAGCAACAGGGAGAATTGAGATGACTGTGACGACCAGTCGTTAAGTAAGTCAGGAAGTCAGGAAGTCGGCTGTGTGTGTGTACTGTTCGTGTGTGTCATGACTTGGATGAGCAGGTGCAGGTCCACAGTAGGAGACGCTGCAGGAGAGTCTGTGTGTGCCAGAGTGTCAACGTATTAAAATCTGATATCTGGCAAAGATCTACTGACACCGTGAGGAAGTTATTCTTTCAGACATCTTTGTGAAATGGTGGGTTATCTGTGAAGGTGCTGAGTTTATGCTGGGTCAGTGCAGAGTCAGTTCCAGTAGATGCTGCAGTATAATGATTTAATGATACGAGCAAACCTGACACAATAAACAATAAGAACTGGAGAGAAAAGAAAATACAATCCAAGACACAATACTGCAGGCTCACTGTCTTCTGTTGTAAAGAAAGTAAAAGAAAACCGACCAACAACTGTGTTAAAGAAAAAGACCTTTATTCAAACAGTGGACCAAAGTAATTAATGCTGCCTTACCAGGAAATGATGAACAATATCTTATTATGATTATCATTCCTCCACATTGTCTGTTCTGTCAATAAACCAGTCTGAAATTGTAGATCCTCTGATTATTACTAAACCCAACATAATTTCCCCCAAATGAATACAGTGACCCCAAATCTTAGTGCCTCAAGTTTCATTTAAAACTGTCTCTGCATGTAAAAAGACTGAGTAATCACTGAGGTTGCAGCTATTGCAAAGACCTCATCTTCTAAGATTTCAAATTCTGCTGCATCGATTTTTAATTTCAATTTTTTTAGCGACTTCTGTTGAATCATTGATTTCCCTGTAAAATGGTTCAAACTGTGTGGCAGTTTAATAAACATGGTCATCTGATATCTCTGAGTATAAGGAAGCTTTCCAAACCTGTAGCTAGTTTTCTGCCTACTTCTGTCACTTTTCCTGACATTTTTTTAATCTCTTTTCACACCGTTAATATACTGTGAAGTCATTACTTGACAAGCTCATTACTTGATAGAAATTTACAAAACTCTTTTTGTTTGTGGAATATTACAAGGCATGAACAATCATGTGGATCAGAGATTTTGAGTCACTGAATGATTCACTACTTTTGAATTTCTCTTTTGAGGAGTCCTATTTTACCTTAACTAATTACTTTAAAACCTGATGTTTACAAAATAGCTGAACACTCCTGTTGAAAGTAAGTAGCTCCTGAACCTTTGTCACAGTGACTAATTTTGAGGGGCTTTTGGATCACCAGTGAAACTTGATTTTTTTATTTATTGGACGAGACAATGACTCACTGATATGATGAATATTCAGCACATTCAGTGCTGTAGCTTACACATGAAACTCTTGAAGCTCTATCTTTTGGTACGGTAAAACACAGAGTTGCTCCTTTTTGTGAAATACAGGAAGTATTTTTGTGAATGTGAAGTGTACAGGAGTGAACTGTGCAGCCCTGAGTGTGTTTGTTTGTGTGACTTACTCAGCCTCAGGTTCTTGAACTCAGGCAGATGTGATGATGCACAGAGTTGATAGAAGATATGATAATTTCTTTCCTCGTCGGCCTGAAAGAAAGCATGAAGATAACTGAGGAATGAAGGAAATGCTACATGTGTGCCTCAAGTGTTGGCATAAGGAATTGTGAGAGTAAAACGGATCTGCTCATATTCAGTACTATATTTAGAACATCTTCTTTTAGCTTACATTCATGAACAACTATAAGATCATATGTTTATAATTACACGGTTCACAAGTTTAACATCTGGAAGCTCCACAGAAGAGGCTGATGATGATGCTTAAAGGTATTTCAACAGATATTACTGAACCATTTGAGATATATTTCTATTCTGAAAACACAAATTTGAAAACCCAAACATTGTTGCACTGGGCTGACCTGTATAGCTGCTGTTTTATACCCCACTCAGCTCAAATACACAAACACACCTTCAAATGTTACGTGTTACCAAGGAGGGCCAAGCTTGTGAAAAATGTGAGGAAGAAAAGTGTCCGGGCTTCTCTGCCAACATCCTCATTCCTCAAGAGTGTTGTGTGTGACAGCAGTTTGTGAGCAGTCATGTGCATGTGCGCGCAGACTGATAACATCCCTTTTCTTTACCTAAAGCACAGCTCTACCAGCTCCATCAGGGAGCTGAAACACTCTCTGAATATACAATAAAGTTATATAAGAGAAAAAGTGAGTCAGCTCTATCTAAATAGAATCTAGATTTGAGCTGTCATGCTTGTTAAACATGCACTGATATGACTTCTCTGAGTCTTTGCTGTGCTTAAAAGAGTGAGAGAGAGCGAGGGATTCAGGCAGAAGAGGACACAAGTTAAACTATTACACAGAGGAGTGATCTTTTTCACAATAAAGGGAAGGGAAGAGGAATGCCAGGCTGTAACCCGGAGTGACAGATGGGTTCTTTGCTGAGTTTGGAGATAATTTTGCTCCCTCCTTCTTGTGGGGAAGTTATCGCCGTGTAAATCTTCAACGCCAGAAGACGGGACAGTCAGACTGACACCTATTATTGAACAAGTTGTATTAAACAAGTTGTACTAAACCGACTGCTGAGGTGTAGGCGTGTGTTTTTACTGTGTGATTGGTTGACTAAACCTTTTCATACTTGTGAGGACCTCATGCGTAAGATAAACTCTGAAATGTCTGACTGCAAGCAGACTGTAAAAGACCAGTGTGAGCTTTACTGCTGAACAAGGAAGAGTCTGTAACATTGTTTTGGAGAGCTGATAACACTTTTTGAACAGAAAGATAAAAATGTTTAAGGATTTGAAAGACTGTAGAGCTTAAAGATTACTTTGGCCATTTCTCCCTCTATGTGACAAAGAAGGTATAAAAGGAAGTACTTACAATGAGCATTAGTTAAGTATTTGTGCTTTTAACTTAAGGTGGTTTAAAGCCATCATCTCAAACTGAAAGTAATCAGTTGAATTTTCTTGGCAAATATTCACTAACCTTGGCTCAAACACAATTATTCTGATTCAAGCCAAGAAAAGCTGCTGGATGTGTCACATTAAGACTGTAAAAGATTATGAAAATACAAACAGTGCAGACTCATAAAACACTTCTAAAGCAAAGGACATTGTTGACAGTATATTGTTTAAGAAATCCCCAAAAAGTCTGACTGTAAAGTAATTTAGAGATCTCCATGATCATTAAAAACACATTTCAGAGAGAGCTCCAGGACACTGCAGCTGGATTCAACAGTGTGTTATGAAGGACTCTGGCATTATGACTGCGAGGCACAACAATGACACTGTGACTAACCCAACCTTCACAAAAGTTTAACCCATCATTACTTAAGTGGAGCCATTTGTAACTTCTGCTTTATTACTTAATACTTCAGTTTCAGCCAAGTCTAGTATTCGATACATGGACAGGACAACATCTCCCTGGGTTATAATACAATCTTAAATTTGTGCTTACCTGAAACACAACTCGTGATTTCTCCAGCAGATACGTCCTCATGTTGGCCCCGATGATACGGTAACGGTTGTCGAAGCCGATCTCAATGTACTTGCCAAAACGACTGCTGTTGTCATTTCGGGTGGTTTTTGCATTTCCAATGGCCTGAGTGACAGAGGACGGAAAGTTAACACAAAACCAGACACAACAGTTTTATGACCAACCAGATGGATCATTCCTTATTTATTTAATTTATTTGACCATTTGTTCTTCCCCCTATTTTATCAACCCCATTATCTCCATTTCATCCTGCACCACACAAACCATAATCACTACCAGCCTTAACTGACATCCCGTTATATTCACAATCAACAAATGACTAAATGAATAAATGATAGAAATGAACACACACTCACATAGAAATGCACGAATAGACACACACGCTCACTTACATATTTACACACACACAATAACATACACAAAAACAGCCTTTCAGCACCCTCAAACTTCACAGATCAAAGTACTTTAAGTCCCTGATGGTTTTTGTTCAGTTACAACAGTTTGCACTTTTTGTTTTGTAAATGTTTTGTCTCTCACTTGTCATTTTCTGTCTTTCATCACTCAATAAAAAAGATAAAAATAAAATAAACTGATTAACTACAACTGGATACATTAACTAAAACCAAGCAGTGCTTTTTCTTAATAATACACAAATTAAAACCTGGCTCTACATACTTCATGCCCTCGTACTGCACTGAAATCACTCTTCCACTCCCTCATGGTCACAAAGATGCATTGCAGTATTGAAACATGGTACCATTTGACTGGTGGCATTTGATTTGACTGCAAAAGTATTAAATTCTGTACTTATCTGTACCACTAAGGGGGGGAAATTGTGGCCATTTGTTTTGATTTTTTAGGTAGTACCGGGGCAGGGAAGCCTTTCCTTCACACCTGTTCTAATATTAGGTTTGGTTGCTTGCATTCATGAGATAGATATGCATGAAACTACTCTGCACACCAGCTCTCAGTCTGTCGATCCAAATTTGGCAAACAAGAGGGAAACCAACCATTGGTCGACACCTGACAGATGTGTCGTATGTGGTAATGGCCTTCAGTCCCTGCACAGTCAGAAGTTGGATAAGTGGATGAGAATTTCCTGCTGATCTACTTTTTTTTAAAATCATCTGCAGTCAGCAGCCTGAGTTCAATAAACAGCATTGATCACTGACCCTGCAAGGAACTGTCAGCACGCACACACACATACACACAAAGCTTTACACAACCCAGCAGAGTTAGATGGTGTGTGATAGCAGAGGGATGTTGCTGAGTTAAGGCCAAACACACAGTCTTTCTCTGCAGACAAGGAGTCTTTCAGCAGTGCAGGTATTAGGATCTCTTCCTGCTTCAGCCAAACACATTAACTCTCTCGCACACACACACACACACACACACACACACACACACACACACATATACACACATGGACACACAAGTTTTCTTTTTGGTTTCAGAAAGGCTGATGCAACCATCCACTCCGTATGCTGTCTCAGAGGCTCAAGTGACATCACTGCAACGATATAAAGCTTTCTATTCATCCTGTCAGCTCGTCTCTGATTGGCTGAAGGTGAAAGTGTTGGCTGGGAGGGAGAGAGTGATGCTAGAGGAACGGTGGGAGAGGAAAGACAGGGTGGGGGATGGCAGGAGGTTCAGTAGGGAAAAAGAGGGGGAGGGAGAGGGTGGTGGTGGTAGTGGCATATGGGCACAGTAGAGCTCTCCAACCCCCTGTCTTTATGGCTCCAGAGGAAGAAGTACGTAACACACACAGTTAAGCATAGGAGCTGTGTAATCACAGCAGAGTGCAGCTTCAGGCCAGAAAAGACACAGTGGAGAGGGGAAACTGAAGGTGAATGCCAGAGGAGGGGGGACAAATGAACAAGCCAATGAAACTCAGAGAAGGTTACAATAAAAGACATTTAGATGACATTACTCACAAAGGAGCCTGGGAGTTTATTTTGAAGGAGCTTGTCTTAGGAAACAAACCCCCATGTCCAAATTGACAGAAAAAATAATGGGAGATTTCTACATAAAGGACAAATCCACAGCCAAGGTGTAGCGATAGACTTTTAATTGAGCACACAGGCTAGGGAAATGTGGATTAAATAAAAAAAGATTTCAAGTAAGTCTTCTGCATTCACAGAGTCTTTAAAACTACGAGAAGAAATCATTTAAATAAGTTGCCATCATTTCAGATTCATGGATGTTGTATCTGGGTTTCTCTGTGAGTTTGTCCCATGAGAAAACCTTCAGTCCTCACCTCCATGATGGGGTTGGACGCCAGAACTTTCTCCTCGACGTTGGCCTCGCTCGCAGAGCCACTGACTGTAGCAAAATATCTCATGGCGTATTTGGCCGAAACTGTTTTTCCTGCTCCAGATTCCCCGCTCACAATGATGGACTGGTTCCTTTCATCCCTGAAAAAATGTAACAACATAACATGTTTTTAAAAAATTCAGATAATGTTGGTACTAAGGGTTTGAATGTGATGTGATTTGGGAAATTAGAGTTTGGCTCAAACAAAGCCTGCCCTAAGCCCCTCACTGCTGGACAGTGTTGATGCTTTTATCAACAAATATTTACAGCTTTGAAAAGCGGAACAGGTGTAAACACAGCTTCTGAAAACCCCTCTGTTCTTAAGCATGCTTTCATGTCCCTGCGGGCTACCCTTCTTGTTAACCCTTTTAGTGAGAACAAATCTTGTCATAATGTTCCCATGTCTCCTCATCTGCCACTATCACTGAGGATCTTAAACCCTCAGCTCTCATTATTGCCTCTACTTTAACTATAAAATTTAAATTTTTCCTGCAGCATCTTATCTCACGAGAAGTATGTGACTCCCTTAGCTTTTGCATGCATGTCAAATTTCCTCACTTCAGTTTGAATCCTTTCAGCCTTCGAGAGCTCAAACAGGAATGATTATTTTCTATCTTCAGTCAAATTTATCATGTGAAACCAATTTGTGTTTCATGAAGACCCCCCACAAATGGAGTTTAAAATCACTTACTTTTGGATTTTGTACAGATTTTTAACTGTACTGATTGCTTTGAAGCAGCTGACTATGATTTATTGATGGAATTTAATTCAATTACTCACTCTTCTTTTCTCTGAAACATCAGAACAACATACAAGGTTTAAACAATTGTATCTAATTCCTGGTAAATAGCAGGAATATTTTTCTGTTTGCTGACTGAAACAAGGCTACGTAGTAAAATCATATTTTTATTAGGAACGCTTCAAAATACTTTCAAATTTTAAATCTTATATTCTAGTTCATATTCTGCATAGCTTCCAGTTCTGTCTTATCCAAGTTGTTGCTGGCTATGTTATCCCTTGTTAATTGTTTAGCGCCAATGCTCCAAATCAATTTCTTTGAAAATGTAAATGTACTTGGCAATAAAACAAGATTTTGATTCTGATTTTATTCACATTTCCAAATTATGAAATCTTTCCATTTGGTCACTCTTCATAATATTTCTCAAAAGATTTATTTTGCAGACCCATGCTGCATTAAAGGTCCTCTCACATGCAAGCCTTAACCGAGACCCTTTTGAACCAGAGTAGAAAGGGGGAGGAATATTTGCTGCTCATTGTGCTGCTGTATAAGGTGTGTTAGCTGAAAGTGTTTGTTATTGTCGCAGAGAGTTGCTAAGAGATCTATAGGTTTCTAACTGCAGGGAGAAGCAGCATGTTTGCTTATGATTACAGACAGAGAAACAGTGAGACCACCAAGAGCCTATTTCTGTCTCAGCTTTGACCTACAAACACCATGAGAGAGGGAGGGCTGAGCAACAAGACACCAGCCTTGGCTACTCAGGTAACACACATACACACACACATACACACACACATACACACACACACATACACACACACACACACACACACACAAACATAGTCTTGCACAAACCTGGCCATCTGTTTGTAGGCCTCCTCTGCCACAGCAAAGATATGAGGGTCCATGTCACCCATGTTCTGACCGCTGTAGGCATTGATGATGTCAGAGCCGTATATTGGCAGCGTCTCATAAGGGTTGATTGCCACCAGAACAATTCCTACAACAGAGAAGAAAGGCATGAGTTCATCTGCAGCCAAGCTATAGACAGAGAACAAACAGAGATGCTTCTTTTCATAGTGAGGGATCTGCGGGTCTTCAGATAGTTAACTTTATACAATGTTCAAATAGGAATTCGGTAGTACTAATAGTTTTCTTAGTAACAGTATAACAACTGAAATTCTCAAGATTTTAACTGTGTTATCCTCTCACTACAAGTAACTCTGAGTTACTGTATTGCCAGATGATAATTTGATGATTTCTCAAACAGACTTTCTTGTGATAAGATATTTTCTCCACATGAAAGGTGACTTCAATGCAACACATAACTTAGAAAGTGGAGGAAGAAGACAACTTCCAAATGTGAAAAACACACACTTAACTCACCTCAGTAGGCAATCACACATAAAAATCAATAGAAAGGAATCCCCCAGAACTGAGAGGGATGTCTCTTTTAGCAGTGTAGAAATGTCAGTAAGTGTCTTTGAAACCCCAAAAGTCAAGTCATAGCTTTTCTTCTTAAAGGGGAAAGTATTAGATTGCAACTTATAGGATTTCCAGGTTAGCTTGGTGTATAGTAGCTGAAACAGTGTTTTGTTTTCTATTCTTTCAGTTGCAGCAAAAAAATTACAGTATGAATCGAAGAGAAATCAAAAAAGTGGTCATAAAAGCTCAGATTATAAAAGCAGTGCCAATCTAACATGTTACATAACTTTGAAACAATAATCCGCTGATTGACAGCGTCACCAGCAGAGCTGCCTACCGCAGTAAGTGTAGATGAGTTTGGAGTCCACAAAGCGGACTTTGAGGTTGTGCAGCACTGCCGGCTCGTGGAGGTAGCTGAGCGCTGTGAGATCATTCTCACCCACCAGGATGTCGGGGTTTCGCAGGTAAGGCAGATTCTTCGTCTTAGGGTCCAATTTGTGCTCAAGGTTCTGGAGACCAAACACAAAGAGTTATACCAGAGTGGCAGCTCATTACTTTTTAAAAATGACCAACCAATCAAGTCATAGTCATCAGTAAAATGACAGGATACAAAATAACTTTCTCTTTAGAAAACAAAATAAGTGAAAGCTGAGGTTAAAACATGTCAGATAATTCCTGCTTTAAACAACAGAATACAAGAACTTTCTGCAACTGTGTAAAAACTAACAAAAGAAGAAAAAACAAAAAAAAAAACTTAATTAAAAAACTGTATTGATTAAGTTGATTTTTCTACATAGAAGTGTTGATCATCTCGCTCACCAAGAGGAAAGAACACCTATTTTTTATCTCTCAAACCAAGGGTGAAAAGGTTTCTTGCTGGCAGTCTAAAACCTGTGATAATATGGGGTGATCAGTTTTTGCCCTTTACTGAGCTCCACTTTTGTCGTTGACAAAACTAATTACAGGATAAGAATAATTCAGGTGCTTCTGTATCTCAAAGAAATCAATAACAACATACAGTAAACTTCTTTTGAGGCAAGGCAGGAGCATCTTTTTCTGCTTCACTCTGAAGGTAAATCTGAAGAAACTAGACTGGGTTGAGCGTCTTGATCAGTCTCTCAGTCTGCATTTATATATCTGATCATAAAAATGTCAAATCATTAGCAGCAATTTAGCAAATCTTCTCTCCAGCCTCATGTTTTCATTAGCAGAAGAGCTTGTTAATGAATGCTAGAAGCAAGAACAGTGAGCTGGTGGCTTGGTACAATCAAAGATGAGGATTGCATCAACTACTTTACATCTAAAACACTCCCTTGGGCAGCTTTGTAAGCAGGTCTCATTTGTGGGGANACCAAGAGCCTATTTCTGTCTCAGCTTTGACCTACAAACACCATGAGAGAGGGAGGGCTGAGCAACAAGACTCCAGCCTTGGCTACTCAGGTAACACACATACACACACACACACACACACACACACACACACACACACACACACACACACACACAAACATAGTCTTGCACAAACCTGGCCATCTGTTTGTAGGCCTCCTCTGCCACAGCAAAGATATGAGGGTCCATGTCGCCCATGTTCTGACCGCTGTAGGCATTGATGATGTCAGAGCCGTATATTGGCAGCGTCTCATAAGGGTTGATTGCCACCAGAACAATTCCTACAAGAGAGAAGAAAGGCATGAGCTCATCTGCAGCCAAGCTATAGACAGAGAACAAACAGAGATGCTTCTTTTCATAGTAAGGGGTCTGCGGGTCTTCAGATAGTTAACTTTATACAATGTTCAAATAGGAATTCGGTAGTACTAATAGTTTTCTTAGTAATAGTATAACAACTGAAATTCACAAGATTTTAACTGTGTTATCCTCTCACTACAAGTAACTCTGAGTTACTGTATTGCCAGATGATAATTTGATGATTTCTCAAACAGACTTTCTTGTGATAAGATATTTTCTCTACATGAAAGGTGACTTCAATGCAACACATAACTTAGAAAGTGGAGGAAGAAGACAACTTCCAAGTGTGAAAAACACACACTTAACTCACCTCAGTAGGCAATCACACATAAAAATCAATAGAAAGGAATCCCCCATAACTGGGAGGGATGTCTCTTTTAGCAGTGTAGAAATGTCAGTAAGTGTCTTTGAAACCCCAAAAGTCAAGTCATAGCTTTTCTTCTTAAAGGGGAAAGTATTTAATTGCAACTTATAGGATTTCCAGGTTAGCTTGGTGTATAGTAGCTGAAACAGTGTTTTATTTTCTATTCTTTCAGTTGCAGCAAAAAAATTACAGTATGAATCGAAGAGAAATCAAAAAAGTGGTCATAAAAGCTCAGATTATAAAAGCAGTGCCAATCTAACATGTTACATAACTTTGACACAATAATCCGCTGATTGACAGCGTCACCAGCAGAGCTGCCTACCGCAGTAAGTGTAGATGAGTTTGGAGTCCACAAAGCGGACTTTGAGGTTGTGCAGCACTGCTGGCTCGTGGAGGTAGCTGAGCGCTGTGAGATCATTCTCACCCACCAGGATGTCGGGGTTTCGCAGGTAAGGCAGATTCTTCGTCTTAGGGTCCAATTTGTGCTCAAGGTTCTGGAGACCAAACACAAAGAGTTATACCAGAGTGGCAGCTCATTACTTTTTTAAAAATGACCAACCAATCAAGTCATAGTCATCAGTAAAATGACAGGATACAAAATAACTTTCTCTTTAGAAAACAAAATAAGTGAAAGCTGAGATTAAAAAATGTCAGATAATTCCTGCTTTAAACAACAGAATACAAGAACTTTCTGCAACCGTGTAAAAACTAACAAAAGAAGAAAAAACAAAAAAAACTTAATTAAAAAACTGTATTGATTAAGGTGATTTTTCTACATAGAAGTGTTGATCATCTCACACACCAAGAGGAAAGAACACCTATTTTTTATCTCTCAAACCAAGGGTGAAAAGGTTTCTTGCTGGCCATCTAAAACCTGTGATAATATGGGGTGGTCAGTTTTTGCCCTTTACTGAGCTCCACTTTTGTCGTTGACAAAACTAATTACAGGATAAGAATAATTCAGGTGCTTCTGTATCTCAAAGAAATCAATAACAACATACAGTAAACTTCTTTTGAGGCAAGGCAGGAGCATCTTTTACTGCTTCACTCTGAAGGTAAATCTGAAGAAACTAGACTGGGTTGAGCGTCTTGATCAGTCTCTCAGTCTGCATTTATATATCTGATCATAAAAATGTCAAATCATTAGCAGCAATTTAGCAAATCTTCTCTCCAGCCTCATGTTTTCATTAGCAGAAGAGCTTGTTAATGAATGCTAGAAGCAAGAACAGTGAGCTGGTGGCTTGGTACAATCAAAGATGAGGATTGCATCAACTACTTTACATCTAAAACACTCCCTTGGGCAGCTTTGTAAGCAGGTCTCATTTGTGGGGAGTGTTAATGGTAAAACCAACAGCTGCTAATGAGATGGAGCCCTTTGAAGCATCTTAGAGGCAGAGAGAGAGAGAGAGAGAGAGAGAGAGAGAGAGAGAGAGAGAGAGAGAGAGAGAGAGCGAGAGAGAGGAGACAACAAAAAAAGAGACAGACTGTTCTCCTCCCCTCAGTCTCATTTCTCCTCACCGTTCCATCCTCCAGCATGAGCTGCAGGGAGGCGTCGCCATTTTTGTAGTCCTTGCTTAGCTCAGCAGATTTCCACACCTCCTCTGCGTCTGGGATCCACACCCGAGCACTCTGAGAGAGAAACAGAGAGGAGAGGAGAAGTTAGAACAAGACATCGCACTCCACAGCACTTGGAAAATACAGGCTTCAAAACTCCAGCGCTCATGTTGTTGTGTTTTCTCTGGGTAAAAGAAAAAGCAGACAGGGCACTGGGAGAACTTTGATTCTTGGAAACACTAAAACAAAACAGAGGAAGCCTTATAAAAATCAAGTGGACCTTGTTGTTGAGGGTAAGCTTAATAATCATGGAGAAAAAAATGGTACTGATAAATGTATTTAATGATCTTAATGGATTAAACTGCTGAGTTCACCAGAGATGCATCAACGTTAAGTAAATGTATACAAAAATCTAAGTTAAAAAAATCATTTGGCGATGTCTAAACTATTTTATCTGGTTTATCATGTGGGTATCACTTTTTGCACGAACTACATTATGCAGACCAAAGTTCCCCATGACTGAGTACAACGACACAGCTTTTTAAAACATGGATGACAGAGGGGCTTCTTTTTTTATTTAACCTCAAAGAAAACACAGGCCTTTTATGGATTCAACGTAAAGGGAAAAAGCTGAAATGAATAGATGCTCATAATGAATGAGGACATGGTTCTGAGTATGACATGGTCATAACTTTAGATTCTCACAAACACGTCTCAGGCCTTTCAGACTTGTGACTGCAGGCGATCAGCTGATCAGACATGTGGGAAAACAGTGATGAACACTGGCAGTCACATGGCTGAGGAATCCGGCTCACAAACGTACACATGCACACTCAGAGCCCGGACTTCAGATGGTGCAGGAAATTGCCAGACGACTGTGCGGTGATTGGAGGAATCAGGCAAAGCACAGAGTGACCTCAAAACACTGGACAGATGAGGCCTGCACTGTACGTGTGTTTGTGTGTGAGTGTGTGTGTGTGTGTGTGTGTGTGTACATTGAAGATATTTTTTACTGCAGGTTTAACATTACATAAGGGAAAGGTTTGTGTTTATCCATATCACCTCATACTGAAGTGTTATATTTGTGCTATGATCCATAATCCATGGCATGGGGGTGAATAAAACAACACCACACATACATACAACTGTCCTCATGAACATCATTACTCAGCTTTATCACTGATCATCTGGCTGCGTTAGGTACTTGATTCTAATTGGTCAGACCCTTTTAACAGCTGTTACTAATTTTAGATAGTTAGATAAACATAATTGAGTATAAAGGGATGTTAAAGCACACATGAAGCTGGGTGAAGACAACGACCAAGCCAGAACAAAACAGACAACAAGCAACCAGAAACTCTAACAATTTTTGACAGTATTATGGGGGTGATGGACACATGTGCAATCTTTTACCAGGATGTGAGAGTAAGAATTTCATTTGGTCCTGTTTGTGCGAGCGCTAATGTCAAAATGCTCCCTGTACTGTATCAGACCTTGTGGCTGAAAGTCATCCTCCACTTCTCCTCTCCTGTTAAAAAGAGTGAGCGTCTCTGCGTACATGAGCTGCGCATACGCATATTCACAACAACAAGCTTTTCGGTTTTCCACATTTGAAGTGGTCTAATCATTGTTGTTAAAAACAAGAGAAGAGAGAGGGGGAGGCAGGTGGTGAGGGAGAACCAGCAAAAGGTGTCAAATCAGGTGGCACTGATGATGAAACAGAGACCAAGAACAGATACAACATGCCATTTATTATATCTTCTTATAAAATAATGTAAAAGTAATGACAAGTTTTCTTTCAGCCACTGAACTATGATAATCTATTTTCCCATCAAAAAAGGGGGTGACTGAATCATTAGCTGAGAGGACAGAGACCCTTACATGCTTCTGTTACTATTTGCATCTGTTGCAATGATAAAAAAATCTTTGCAATGGGGGGGCTTGCAACTTTTGAATCTCAGAGAACATTGATTTATCTTCACAAATAAACTATATTTATATCAAATAAATAATCCTGGAATCAATACTTAGTGCCTGCATGTTTTTTTTTTCTATCTCAAGGTGGACGCCAGGTAATAAAGGCTCAGTCAGATTTAGACGCACCACCTGAGTCTGCTCAATTTGGAAAATAGCTGTTTACATTTATAAAGAACACAAAGACAAATAAAACAAATAAGGCGTGGCTAAAACAGGTTAAAATCCCTGGTGCCATTTCTCTCTATTTCAGAATTTAGGAAAAGTATCTATCCAGTCACTTGTTCGAACCAACCAACATAAAACATTAACTGTTATTATAAAACTGGAGCCAACATCATCTGTCTTTGTTGGGCATCAGCTGATATCATATATCACACAAGCACACACACACACACACACACACACACACACACACACACACACACGCACATACGCTCACACACACACAAATCTCTGCCCGACATCATGACTAGAATTAGAAACTAAAACCCCGACAAGTTGCAATCTCATTACAGATGAGGACTTAAACTTTGCTGAGCCCCGTTTATTTCTAATACTGAACACAAACAGTGAACTGCTGCTTATAGCGCCAGTTTGTCGATCAGGACACAGAGCCACATGATGATGGGAAACTTCTTGGAAGTTGGACATCAATTTCACAGCTTTGTTTTATATACTGTTCCTGACAGATTTATAGGACTGGGAGCAAAAGGACTTATTGTAGACGGGCAAAAAAGGGGAGAAACCATGAAATTCAGGCTTCTGCTTCACTACCAGTCATCTCATGATGTCATGGTCACACACAGAAGCATCCTCCCTTGTTCCCCGCCGTCTGACTCTCCCTCTCCTGTTTAGGAGAGCAGTGGTGCGATAAGGCAAAGCCGTTTGGAGAATGAAGAAGAGCAAACAACATTAAACAACGAGTTAAAACCAGGAGCAATCAATGTGATATGTGAATGAAGAGACTTCCTGGATGTGCCTCTAGGTTTTTACAGTCTTTCCTCTTTCTTTCTCTCTCTTTCCCTGAAGGGACACTGAGCTGTGAGAGAGCTGTGGTTAGATAGTCTGATGTGTGGTTTAGGTTTGCCACTGAGCGACAGGTTAAAGAGAAGTGGTACTATCTGTAAATGTCAAACATCTCAAAATAAAAACACTGAGATTAGTGAGAAATTAAACAGGGGAATAGAAAATAACATTGTTTGGATGGAGAGAGTGGAAATAGGAAGTGTGTGTTTGTAATGTTAATAATAGGTGTCAAGAGTGACTGTGCAGCCCAATTAATAACGGGGTTATTGGACCAATAAGGAACCTGAGAGTTTAACACAATTTTATACTTTTTCTTGAAACAAAAACATTTACTGTGTTGGCACTTCTGCAATCTCTTCTGTGCATGTTCACCTAAGTAACATCATAGCTCTGTTCACCTGCACTGATTGTTTTTTAAAAAAAATATCTTTGAATACATATTTATATCAATGTGTCGTCGGCAGTCCTTCTCTTTGATTTTTATGTCAAATAAATAGATAAATTTGCATTTCTTGAAAAACTATTACAATATTGAAATTTCCTTTTTGGGATTAATAAAGTATTTACTGCTAAGAAAAGACATCTTGCAGTGACTTTTAATTATCACCTGCCACATGTGTTGATAAGATGAGTGGTAAATGTGATCACACAAGTTCACTCAACAATTGAAAAATCTGCTGTTTCTGTAAACGCAGTGAAAAACCTGGAGTGTTTGTCCCACTGATGTTGAGTTTTATATCACATAGCTGCCAAAAAGGGGGAAAAAACACGAGAAACCATCACACCTACTGTTTCATCATGAATAAATCTCAGAGAGTAACAACTCTTTTCTGATCTAAGCAGACAAGATAAAAATACGAAGCAATGTGAAAGTGCTAAAACCTGCAGTTTGTTTCAGTTCCCCATCAAGTGTGCAGTTAAGTGGACACATATTTTAACAACGAACTTAGACATTAATTACGGAATGGCAACAAACCAAGACAATTTTTTTTCTACTTGTGACTGCTTCTGGCCCATTTTATTCACTTTTCTGATTATTTTCCAAGTTTTTTTCCCAATTTTCCTGCCAATTTCTATTGCTTTTGACCATTTTTACCCCATTAAACTTTGTTTCGATGCTATTTCTTGCTGTTTTTTTGCCACTTTTCACCTTGACAATTTGGCTCTTTGGTTGAGTAGGATTGAGTAACACTGGTGTAGAGCATAAAAAACACCTACTGCAAAAAATGATCCAATATTGTGACACATTTCAGGTATTCAAATATTGCACTGCCTGCGCTTATAATATTGCAGCAGGCCAAATTACTACTTTATCTATTATGAGATCGATTGCCCAGTGGCCCAAGCTCACACCAAAGATTTAAACCAAACTCTTTTTCAGAAAAAACAGCGGTCGATATCATGAAGACTTTGTTCATGAATTATACACCGTATAGTTGAAGCAGAAGAGTTGAATTTTGTTGTTATTTAACCTTTTATGATGCTTAAGACAAAAAGTGTTCCTTCTGTAAAGAAACCTACGAGCTGTGAAGTCCAACCAGCAGACATTTATCCCCAGGTGTAGCATTTTCTCTGAAGTTTTTAAAAGTCTTAAATATGTCAGACTTAATCTTATATTTTTTTCCAAAACATATGATGACCAATGGGTTGAGTTTTGGTTTTGAACATTTCAAGGAAATGTACACACCGTTAACTTCACCTTCACCTTTGATTCTACAGCTTCAATGGAGATCTTGACAAAGTAAATGAAAAATACTGGCTACATCTCTCAGTGTGAAGAAATTATTTTAAAAGCTGAAGAGCTGCTTGATAGGAAACAAATTAGATAAAGGGCTGAATTTCTAAATACAGGAAACCTTAAACATCACTTCATTATTTCACCTTTTTGGTCCCTACAGGGGACGGTACCAGCAGACAGCCTCCTAGCAACAGAGACAGAGACAGAGAGACGGACTCACAGGGATGGAGAGACAGAGAGGGAAGAGGAGGAGGAAGAGGAGGAGGAGGGCAGAGTGAAGGCTAAAAATAGCTACAGCGAGTTTTGAGCAGGATCACACCTAACCGACATCACTGCGCTACTGAGCACCCCCCCAACACCACCACAAACACACACACATACACGAAGACACCTGTTTCACACATAACTGATTATTGTCAATTAAAACCAGCAGAGATATGCAGCTGGTTTGCAAACACAGAGGAAGTCTCATCTTCTACCGATCAAAACCAACACACAAATGCATGCATCTTCGTGTGTGTGTGTGTGTGTGTGTGTGCCTGTATATTGGATAAAAACAAAGACAGACAGGCAGCTATAAAATGCAGCTGGAGAGGCTGTGATTCATATTTATAGACCAACAAAGTCCCCTGGGTTCAGAAAACAGAGGAGACGTGAAGGATGAAACTGAACCCCACACGCACAAACCGACTTCTACATGATTCAAGGACAAAATCCTGCACATCGAAACACAATCTGAAGAAGAGGAGAGAGGAATGTGATGAATCAGACTGCCGCCTCTTCGTCTGACTTACAGAGCGATGAATGACGGTCAGGCTGGTTTGTTATGGGAGGCAGGCGAAGAGGAGGGGGTGACAAAAAACGTCAGAGGATCTATGACATCAGGGATCACATGACTCTGCTGCTGCATTAAGCTAAGCTCCATCCATAGGTCTGACACTCAATGTATGAATCAAACTCAGAGCAGGGGCTGCACTCTGTTTCCACTACATTATTGCATTTGATAAATTAGCTTTATTCAATGAGAGCCCAGGCAGAGGAAGACCATTACTCATTTTTATTTCCTTTACCACAGTAAACTGGGTGTGGTCATACCTCAGCATGAGACTGTAAAATATTTGGAGCGTAAAAAAAAATTAGGGATGCCTGATCTGAAATTGGTTTGAGGCAACATTCAGACACTGACTCAAAAAGTTATGATGATTACAAAGAGCCCATCCATGCGGCAGATCTGCAAAACTCAGTTCAACTTTACTGTCCTTTGACAACAACCATGTGGATGTACCATGTCATCAGAGCATCAGAAGGTCTGTGTCTGCTGTTTGCTGGGCAAAACAGTTATGTAGCATGAAGGGAGCTAACCACAGAAGCTCAGCAGTTTAGAGACATTTCATGCTTATTTCACCAACATAAAAGCTTCCGTCATATAAAAATTTACATGGACAACAAATATAACTTCAGCTCATCTCTCTTGCTTCTTAATATTGAATAAGAAATAAAGCTTGGTTTGTTTTATGATGAGGGTGCTTATTCATCGTGTTGTATGACATTTTCATTTGAGAGCATTAAATTCACTGTAGACAGACGTTCACTGCATAAACTGAAATCTAAGAAAGTGTTTGTCTCATTTTTAGAGAAAAAAAAGACTTTTTAGACTTGATAAAAGCCACATTCACCAGACCAGTCCAGAAAAATGTTTTGTGGTTCAAGTTATTTAAAGACAAAGTGGTGTCTGGATTGCTTTTAAATTGGAAAAAAAAACCTCCATTGGAAAAAGAAAAAGTTATGAGTCAAGTTTGTTGTATTTAACAATATTCAATTTCAAGAATCTTGAAAAGCAAATTTTTCTTACACCATTCGAAGATTTTTTTTTAACTCGTTACAAGCATTCAGGCACCATTTTGACTTTTTACATCCCTAAATGAAGCATGTAAGTCAAAAGTATTTCTGTGCCATCAGAGTTAAATAATAAATTTCTAACATTGATTTTGATACTGAAAAAAACAGTGTTCGAAATTCTTATTCAAACTCTGATGGCACAGAAATATCCCCATACATGTTTCTGGACATGTCAGTTAAATGTAGCTCATATCAAGTATATAAAAGTATTTTTCAGGACAAAAACCTGCTTAGATTTCAGGGTTTTTTTTGCAGTATGACTATTCTGTGAAAATAGGAAAATAAATCAAAACACTAAACAGATTTCTGTGCAATATGGAAAGCTTTTTTGCAACGGATGCTTTGTATACATGATAGCTTTCAGAGACTTTCAGTTGACAGCAGATTTATTGAGTGTTTGTACCCTCTGATAGCGTTATTACACCTGAAAAAAATGTCAACAATTGTCCAGCTTTTTGTTATTTTTGAACTAACTTAACTCATCATTCACTCAAATAACACCGTTTACCTCTGTACGTCTGCTCATTGTTGCAGTTATTAACCAACAGAAAACATCCTCACAGCAGCATCTCCTCTTGATGCAAGTATGCAATGACACATTAAATTTTAGATGAATGTATTACTCATGTTTACAATTGGCTCATCGTGTTTGTCAGTAGGTCAGTATAAAGCTGGGGAGGCTGCTTTTGGATGTACGAGGCAGGTCTGAGGCTAATCCTGGTTTATCAGAGACAAAGGATCAGGACCTGATTAGGCTAACTCAGGGTTTAACACCAGCTAATCTACTCCCAGTCAACTACACCAAGATTTCATTACTTTCACATTCGCTCATGACAGGAGCTTAAATAGTATTTATTCTTGTCCTGATTGTAAGCAGAAATATGAACGTGAAACATTTCACCACAGTAAAAAATAATGAGCATTAGCTTAAATTCTCAAGATATAAAGTTAAAATATAAACAGCTATGTTCAAGTGTGTCATTTAAAATTACTTTTGCAGAATTTTGAAGAAAACATTAAGTTGCCTGAGTTAAAAAATACAACTCACAGCTCTTGATTCAACAGTTAAGATAACAAGGACATCCGCTGAAGAAAGAGGTCAGGAGGTCACACTGAGATCTGGTCATGGGGACAGTGTGTGTGTGTGTGTGTGTGTGTGTGTGTACTTAGAGTGTGTTGGGAAGAAGAGTTGTGACCAGAGGGTGGAGTATCCACAAGAAGTGTTTAAAAATCGTCACAAAGCCAGAAGCAGATTATAGAGACTTCACCTCGCTAAAGCCCAGCTCGAAGCTTTACCTCTGGCCTGCTATGACTCCTCCAAAGCCTTATGGGGTTTTCTTTGACCCACGCCCACTTACCAGGGCCAACATGACTGCTCTTAAGACCAGATCCAAGCAAAAGATAGAGTTATAAAAATGTGTACTACTTTCTTTTTGACAGTTCAATAGTATATCATACACAAACAGAGGATAATCAATGACCTACTTCTTGATATTACAGAGTGAGCAGCTCCTATATGGTGAGACAACCTTGAGAGTCAGCCAGGTGTGGGGATGCTCCAAAGCAACCAATATCCAAGATATTTTAATAACCACTTAAATTACAAGCTGATTTCAACAGTGAAGTTTAAAAAAAAAAAAAACTGGGTACAATGGCACATTTTCATATCAAAACGCAAGGTGCCATAAGACCCTTAAGGTGACCAAGCCAGGATAACAATGGTATTTAGATTCATTCAGTGCTGGCAGATTACTGGGAAAAGATACTAAAATATCTTAGGTTTCAAAGGGGTTCTTTTGTTCACTTTCATTTGTTTTCAGTTAGAAAAAATAAACATCACTGCATTCAAAATAAAAAATTAAATCCAGCACAAAATGGTCTCAACATGTCGGACACATTCTCCAGAGCTACTCCTCATAAAAACAATGACACCCTCCTGCAGGATATTATGATTCAGTGACTTCCACAAGCTTCTATAATCTTTTCTTTCTTTTATATAAATGAAGACAAAGGAACTTTGATTCAAGAGGAAAAGGATCAACAGCTTAAAATGTTTACAACAGGGTCTAGCAGAGATGACTGTCTGGACAGCTGCAGTGGTATTTGAAAAAGTGTTTTGCTCACATACTCTCTGTAAGGCAGTCAATGGAGGCCCAGACTGCTGAAGCCTCGTCACATGATGCCACTCATGTGAGAATCTGCTGTTTTCTGCTCAGCTGGGCACACGCAGCATGACGTCGAGAGACAGAGACCTCAGTCAGCGCCAGTTAAGAGTTGGGTCATTACTGTGCTAGTCTGGTTTGGTGTCACCAAACTAGAGTCATGGCACGACCAGATCGCCAGCATCCAGCAGAGGCCACAGATCAGAGACTCTCCCTAACGAGTTGTGACGCTGCAGAGCACTTAATCTCATTACTTCAGTCAGCACTGTCTCTTGGAGTAGTGTAGTATGCTTCTGTTTATCATGACAGTGCAGGAGAATTAGTTCACAGCTGGAACTCATGTTTGTAACGGACAATTGATCTCAATGGTAAAGTTTTACCAAATATATCCAAGAAAAGAAAAGAATAAAAAGCAAGGAGACTTTGAAGAACACAACAACAACAACAATGCTATTCTCTTGCTGCTTCATGTAGTGAACAATAAGCCATAGGAAAAATGTTTCATGTGGCCTCAAAATCTGAAGGACAACAGCAGCCTTCTTAAAAACTTTTAAAGAGAAAATAAAAAAACTACAAATGCAGTTTTTATCTGCCAAAGTAAGGACACAGTACAAACTACTTGCAGTAATCCAATTATGACAATTGGAAACAAAGATTTTGCTGTTATTCAAATACCAAAAATCAGCTCAGAATAAGATCTGATTTGTTGGTAATATTTTCTGTCACAGAGCAAACTTCCCCCACTGATGAGACAACACGGTTGGGTGTGTCAGAACAGGGTCTCCATGTTAAAGCAACAAACTGACACTTATTACAGAAACACAAAGAGCAGGGAAATAAACCTCCTCTTCAACAGATCACGCTCAACATATTTACAGGATTACTTTTGGCGTCTTTCTTTAGTTTAACTGGAGGGCAGGGCTGAGAAATTAGAATTTAAAAGAAGAAAAAAAACTTACATGGACAAACATATACTCCAACTCCCGGTTCATCTTGTCTCTTTTTTAAGCCTCCTGCTCATTCTGTGAGTCTGCTGATTTTATGGATGTTTTCCTGATGCACGCGCACCAGACCAGACGCTAGCTGATCGAGCACTGAGCGCTAGAGCTCACTGTGGTGAATGAAACCTTCCCATTGTGTGAGCAGACAGAGCCAGTGTTCACCGACGTCTCCCAAAAGTCCCATGTTCTGTGAAACACCACTGGCTGTTCCTCCTATCAATCACCCTGGCCTCCTTTCTTCGTCTCAAGAACTAGCAGGAAGATTCAACAAATCAAAGATAAGGCTACAAAACACAAAAAGTGTCAATCAAGCACAGAGCTGAGGTGGACTGACATGTCCTCTTTTTAAATGTATTAATATTCAAACATTCAACAAAATTTCACTAACATAACCTCATGTTTGTTTATGCCAGGGTTGTGTAACACTGAAACTTTTCGTCTGCTTTGGGAACAAGGAGAAAATTAGAACAAGCAGAAGACTAAAGATGAAGCTTTGTTTCTTTCTCTGTGCATCTTCCTCCGGTGTCTGTGAAACAGGACTGTGATGACATGCCACAGTATATACAACATGTCTGCACAATTACGTTAACCGTGTTACCATATCTCACTAATCTAATGCACATGCTCTCAACTAGAGCCAGGGAGAGAAAATAACCCTCTGACATTAGATAACGTAGAAGCCAACACCCGGTGCAGCTGATTTGACACCTGTGGGATACAAAGCAGGTCTGTTCTGGTCAAAACATGTCAATAAAAACAACCAGGATTTACTAAAAAGAGCAGCACAGTGATGGAAAATGTGGATGTTTCCATCTTTCAGTTTGCAACCTGCCTGGAAAAAGCCAAGAGATGCTGTGATGTCACTCTCCATAAGACAAATATTGATGTTTTGAGTTGAAAATGTGCCTGTCTCTGTGGGATAGTTAAATAAGAAAGTTGATGATGGATCGCTTAAATCAGAGTCAATGCAGCTCTCTGAAAAGCCATCCCACTATCATTGCTAAGTCACAGAGAATGGACTAAACTCGATGTGGTGTGAATTAAACCTACACTTAATCAAAGGCTCCCAGTGCAGCTCTGCTCTTAGCAGGCTTAAACAGCGCTGAGAGCTAAAGACGCTGAGTTTCTGGCAGCCTCCCAGCAAATGATGTAACAACAGGTGTCACTGAGGGACAGCTTCAACCAGCCATTGTTTTTTAACCCACGCGGTTAAACTCTGACTTTGCCTGGAGTTGGTATCTCTAGCAGCTCTTTACCTTCAACATCAGCCACACACAAATACTGCACAGACATGAAACTTTTGTAATTTGAAACTCTCTATGATACAGAGGTAGGGGTGAGCCAATCAGATACTTTCTGGCAGTTTAGACATTAATTTGTGTATATTTGTAGGTTAAGTCAGGAAAGGATGCTGTTTTATTAGATTCCATTTCACAACAAAGTTCTGTA
Source organism: Thalassoma bifasciatum (assembly GCA_008086565.1). Taxonomy (NCBI): domain Eukaryota; kingdom Metazoa; phylum Chordata; class Actinopteri; order Labriformes; family Labridae; genus Thalassoma; species Thalassoma bifasciatum. The sequence continues at coordinate 947,662 of RPOG01000018.1, forward strand.
GAGAGAGTCAACATTTCACATGCTGCTATAAATACACAGTGCAATTAATGGAGGAATGATACCTGCTTTTAAAAAAACTATTTATTTTCCCTCACATACCCATTAATTGTGGGTTAAAATGAATTTACTTTGCACATATGTTTTGCATAAAACACGGACCCTAGGGAGGCAATATGAAATCAACAGATGACAACCCACAAATTAAGATCACTAACTTAAGCTAACCAACTGTCGGCCCATAACAAAGAGGTGAAATCGAGGCTTGCCGCTTAGTGAACAGTGATGCCGCTCTTCCTGTCAGTCAACTCTACCCCTGTTGTATTTATGAAAATCTGTGCATAACACTCGGACAAACAGAGAAATTAATAAAAACATTGTTTTGAAAATGATGCATGAGTCTTCTTCTAAGCACACTGAGTCAAGTACCTCTGAAAATACAGCTAATTTTTCTGTAAAGTCAAACTGGTGCTCAACTGCAGTTTGTATTTCTCAAACTCCACTGTGTTGAACAGTATTTCCATTTCTGAGTCATCTAATGGAGTGTTGTCTTCTTATTTCCATGAGAATATCCATCCTCTCCTCTTTCTCTGCTTTTAGTTACACAGATCCGTTTCATGCACATCTACCGCATCTTTTCAGTTCAATCCTGATTGCACTGGCTCAAGCAGATGAAATGGACTGAATTATAAACTTATCAAAAAACAAGAAAAATCTAGGTTTTTTTTTTTTTTTTTCTTTTTTTTTTACTACTACTCCAAGTCACAGCATCTCTTTTCAACTCTCAATCACCTCTGTTTATATCAGAGGTCAGGTCAGACAGGAGCCAAGCCAAGATTGGAGCAGAATCTGATCCTGTGTGTGTGTCTTTGTATGTGTGTGTTTGTGCATATTAACCAAGCAGCTCAGAGCCACTCAATAAGCCTCTATGAGTCCGACTTAGACACACAAAGGGCAGAGTGTTTTCCTCTCTCTGATGGAAAAGTAAATCAGAGAGGGGTCTGACATCAGAGGCTGACTTTCAAAACTGGCTGTACCAAAGCAGAGCCTAACTTTGTCTGCTTCCCAGCCACAGTCAGCAACACGAAACACACCCAAAATTTGCCTGATTTCTACGCAATTAAACCATTTAATGCCAAATAAGCTTCTTGCCGAACTGAAGTCAGCCAAATAAAGGCTGGCTAAAAGCCAAATCCTTCACATTAGAGGCCTCAGACAAAATTATTTTCTGTTTCTCTCATGTTTCACACACAAATCTTCAAAGCAGAAACAACAACAGATATAAATATTGCTTCAAGGTAAAACTGAGTGGAATCAGGAATTATATAAATATGGCACCTGACATCCAGTTTAAAAAGCCTATTCATTTGATTTTAGGACAACTCACACCAACAATATGAGGCTACAGGCAAATGCACCAAAAAGGGTGGCACCAGTTGAAACTATCTGCAATTTTTTTTTTCAAGCATCAACGATTAAACCCCGTACACCCCACTTAATTATGACCTATACCACGCTGTGCTCTAAAGCTTATTATTTAAGGACCATAAGGTTAAAATTCATCAGTGACACCTCATTTGAAAAATTACACTCTTTTATCAGAAAATGTCATGTTTTAATATGGCTAAATGCAGCTGAACACTTTTTTTCTCTCTTTGTTTTTTAAAACCATTTTTGAAATTGTAGCTTTAAGATGCTTCATGCCTGACATTGCAAAAAAAAAATCACCACATCACCTCTACACCTTGTCGTCTACATCTGGGTGAAATCTTAGCTTTCTAGGTAAAACCTTGTAGGAGTCAGAGAGTTTTTAGTCTCAGGTGACCAAACACCAGGCAGAGTTGTACTCAGTATACATACTCTTGTCTGAAGACTCGGTGTAAACAAAACCAGCTTTAGCACAAGAGGTTAACTTGGTTATATTCAGATTATGTCAGCAGAGTAAGTAAGGATCAAGCATTTACAAATAGTGAGGGTGAATCTACAACAAAGAGTTTGAATTTTGAGATTGAAAGTGTTAAATCAATGGTTGATGGCTGATCTGTGGCAATTAGGGAAATAGTCTGGTGTGTTTGGAATGTGTTTGAGCTATCATCTGTGTCATGATGTTTGGTTTGCATCCTCTTTAAAAGATGAGAGGTCAGGGTTAGTGACAGAACAGACCCCACCTATACTCCCACTCAGGGGGTAACATTTGCTGACACAAGGTTCAAACCTGTCACCTGCTAAAGTCTTTGACCACATGACAGAGCTCATCAATGAAAACGCTACAAAAACATCCTCAACTTAAGGAGCTTGATGTGCAGCAGTGTTATTGACGATCATCATCACATAATGTCACGTATCTCCACCACAAACCAGAAACAGGCACCAGCTTTCAAAATAGGGGGGATGGGTGACTCATCTTCTTCCCTCAAACACACACACACACACACACACACACATACATATACACACATAAGCAGACACACACACATGCACACACACAAACAGGTTTCGTATTTGCACTAATAGAAAAACAGTAATAGCAGCACTTATGACCTTGTGAGTGTTGAGTGTAGCAGGCCTCCTCATATTCTCTACTGTGGGTATTTGGGGCTGTGCAGCTACACTGAGGCTGCAGGGCCTGTGCTGTGGCTCAGGCATCATCCTGGATGCTAAAGGATGCTAAAGGATGCTAAAACTGTCAGGATGCAGCGCCCATCATTGCAGCATCCCAGCGGTACCCAGCAGCCTGGACTCAGCTAACATCAATCAAGACATGAGCTCCAGAGAAAACAAACACATCATCATGGATTGAGCTCAAGTGTCTCTATTTGAGCTGAGCTAACGCATTGATGGGGTTTATAAGTGTAAAAAGCTGAGCCTCCATCATGGCTGGCACCGCCTTTGCATCATCACAGCCTTTAGCTTCAACAGGGGAGGATGGAGAGGATGGATACAAAGGACCAAAAATAAAGGCGTTTTCTCCTTTCACTGAGCCAAAATGTGGCAAATACAAAAACATCGAATAACTCGGCTGATTATTTTGATATGAGTGAATTAAGAGGCGATCATGGGGAGAAACGACATCTGCCAGCGCTGGTAATATCAGCTGCAACCGATTCAGATCACTGTATCTATATTTAAACACCACGAGTGGACTGAAATCACCGGTGTTTGTGTCATTTGATTCATTTGCAGCCAACACGGTGTAAACACGCTATCGGGAAAATAAAGTCATTAATCGAGACAGAAACAAAAAGCCGTCCGCTTGTTTACGATGAGAACATCAAAGGGATCAGACGCCAAACCTGCGACAAAGACAGTGAATGTTTCCGCCGTGTGTCACCTACCAGCGCAGCCACTTAAACACATATAAACATATATTAACATAAATATATAAATATAAAGACACAGTTACCTTTGTGTACAGCTCCGACGCTGCCATGACGCTCACTCTCTCCGTGTGTCCTTACTCCAATCTGGGCTAAAGCTCCGCCGGGTCTCCGCGCTGCATGGACTCGGTCAGTGTTTTCATGCAGCGGAGGAGCAGAAGGAGCAGAAGGAGAAAGAGGAGAAGGAGGAGGAGGAGGAGGACAGTGTTTGTGGCTGCAGGGGCTCAGGAGAAAGAGGTGCTCCTTGTCGTCTTGAGGAACTGGAAACAAGCTTGAGGCTGCTGAGGTTTCGCTGCCTCACTTTGCATTCTGGGTATGATGGATGAAATGATTCAGCCAAACCGGAGGGGGCTGCGGCCGCGTGGGAAACTGCGCCCCCTCGAGGACAAGTGATGAAAATACATCAACAATTATTATTCTCCCTGATTCTTGTGACCATTTGATAAAAAAAAGGGTAGGAGAGAGCGGGGTAAATTCAGTCATTTTTCACTCATGCTGTCCCCTAGGCCAGAGGTTTCCAACCTTTCTAGGCTGTGACCCAATTTTGACAACACACATTTCAGAGACATTTTATCTTGAATTAGTTTTTGTTGATGTTTTTCATACTGTGTTGTTACTTCAGAGTAGTCAGGATTAGTGCACGAAGTGACAACTTTATTTTTCCTGATCAGGATATAGACTTAATTCTGAGTGAACTTTCAAATTCAAAAAACTGAATTAAATGCTTAAATGCTAAAAAAAAAAAAAAAAAAAAAAAAAAAAAAAAAAAAAAAAAAAAAAAAAAAAAAAAAAAAAAGAAGAAGAAGAAAATAGTAAAAAGAAAAGAAACTGCTTGGATACTAAATTACTAAAAAACTGAATGATAAAATACTAAAAATACTGAAATACTTAATACTGAAATACAAAAATTCGAAATAATAAAATACTAGAACACCTCATAATGAAATAATCACTATAATACATTTTATCTATCTGGAGCGCTTGTCAAGACACTCAAAGATGCTGTATAGAGGATAAAATATAAATTATTATTATTATTATTATTATTTTAACTAGGACAGTTGGAAATGAGCTTCCTTGAATAGTCTAAACCTTGAATTAAAAAAAGGAATTGCAGTTATACAAATGAGTACATTTTTCTTTAAAAAATGTCATAATCCCATTTGGCAAATAAAATGAACCTTAATATCAGTCAGTGAAGTCCTATATAATTGTGTTGTGTAATGTTTTATTTTACATTGTTAGAAAAAGACAGAAAAGTTAAAAAAGACTAATTTCAAGTGTTTCAGAAGATTCAAAGAGGCTATACAGTGCAAAAGTTACAAATACATACATATGTATTGCATCTAAATGATTTCATACAACAAGAACTAAAGTGCATTATAACTGCAATCCCCCTTGAAAAAGTTTGTTGAATTTATGTTGTTGACAATGTGAAAAAGAGTTGTTCTATTTCCAATCAAAGATGTTTAACTTTGTTCAAATGCCAAGGTTCTAAAGTGCCAAAGAATATATACCTGAGATAAATATTGTTAGCTGTTAATCTTATTGACTTTCTGTGCAAAATTTTACACATTCAGGAACACTCAGGCAGTGAATTAATCTGCAGCCAATTAGAAAAAAAAAATACTTTTTGAAAATACAATATAAGGCCGACAGTCACTGTGTCTGCATTTGAGTTATATGTGAGGTCCATTGAAAGATGTTATGTAGCCAGATGTCCTCTTTGTGTGGTCAGCTGGAAGCATCTCTAACACGATTTCAATTCAACACACAAGACACAAAACTTGAACATATGTGCAAAACTATTTTATTTACAAAACAAAATGGCACAAAGTGACAGCAGGGCAGCCATATACATGCACAGCACAGACGAATGTAGTGCTAGCTTAGATTTACCACATCGCAGGTAAATGTCATCCAGTCATTTAGGACCCTGGAAAAGCACTTTACATGGTCAAGATTACTGTATTTTTTTAAAGATAAAACTACCTGAACATATGAGATTAGAAGAATTTTTGTCCAAGTTTGAAACACTTCATTCACTTTTTGTTCCCAGTGTCCACAGATGTTCCCTGTATTGTTTATCATGAAATAAGTCTATTCACACAGATTATAGGACAAAGACTGGTCTTTATAGACACAATTTGATCTTTCAGGTCCCATACGCTCCTCTATTGTTGCAGGACGATTCATTCATGACAAATTTAAACAAGAGACTTTGGCCTGAGAAGAGGACCAAGTCTTCACCTGAGGCCAAAATGCTCTACACAAAAATTTCAGTGTAAACTCAACTATGCAGTTCAAACTTCAGTTTCACTTTTAAAACTAGATAACTTTCAAGTCTCCTGATGTGTTGAATGCACCTTATACATGATGAAACTCAGTGTGTTTAAGCTGCACCTGAGCATTTAGCATCTGTGTAAATGGATTTGCTCAGTGCACTCTTATGAATTAAAATGGAGCTCAAAATGAATGGTCTTCACATCACACATGCAGTTCTACATAACACTCTGGACTTTCACTGTGTGGTCTTTTAGCACAGCTTTCTCCTTGATTTACAATGAAAGTGTTAATAAAACTGAGCTTGGCCTCTGTAGTACTATATTTAATCAATCACTCAAATACACTGACAGCATAATTTAGAATAAGGACATACAGTGAATGATACAAATCTGATGTAAAACATTCTAAAAGGCCAACATCTGCCCTTGTGCCAAACAAAAGAAATATATATATTTACACAAACTTCCAAACTGAGGGTCCTGATGACCTTACTGAAGCCCTTCAACTGTACAAGACATAGTTTCTCCTGCTCGCTCCTCTCTACATCCAGTAAACAACCTGGCTGTAGGAGGCGTCACAGTCCTCATATCACACTCACACTCTGATGTCCTGTCTTAATGAGTATCTTACATGGAAGTAAATAGAAAATAAAATGAAACAAAAAAAGGAGAGTGGAAAAGTAACAGGACAATGACAAATGAGCTTTAAGTTTTGGGGGAGAGTAGCCGTCAACAAAATGAAAGAAGGGAGGTAGTAGAGATGGGGCCAGATGGGGTGGGAAAAAGAATTAAAGGTTGAAGGTATCAGCTCGCCGGTTTGCTGGGTACTGCTAGGTGAAGGTTCTTGTGGGGTTGGGCGGGGTCCAGTGGGGAGGGGGGAAAGGCAGGGAACAGGTGGTAGTGTGAGGGGCAGGAGAGGTAACGTTACAGCTCTGAGACTTGAGTGTAGAAGGTTAGGGCGAGGGAGAAAGGGGTGGGGGGGTGGATGATTATGCAGGGGCTGCATGTGTATATGGATCAGCCTGCCAATTTGCTGGCGACCAGAGAAGGTTTCCTCTGGGGCAGGTCCTGGGGAGTGGGGATGTGGTCCCCCGTGATCTCCGTCTTCTCTGGTGCAGCTGTTGGCAACTGCTTGTTCTTTATCTTTGCTTTCGCCATGTTGTAATCTCCAGAATCAAAGTACTTTTGCTGCAGAGACGAAGAAAAACAACATTTAAAGTATTAAGGATGAAAACTGACAGTAACTGTAAGTTCCAAAACCTGTGAACATTCAGCGTGACTGGTATACTCCATAGATTGAGGTCTGGTTTTGTAGGTAGACTGAGAAGTTTTGACTACTTGAGCCCAATGCCAATACTTGTTTTGTTTGGATTGAGCATGCCAGGGCATCTGCAGGTTTCATCAAGTCAAATTTGAGAGTTTGTAGGGACCTTAATTATGACACCTTATATGAAATCTAGGACTCAGAACACTATCAATATAAAGTGGCAATGGTTGGGGGGTCCCACTGTATCACAACCCAAGCATAGCATGTGAGTCACTCCATGAATAGGTTGCAAGCAGATAACAGTTAATATCAGCATCTAGTAAGAAAGTAACCTATTTACTTTTCCTTCTAAAAAGTCCCAAAAGTTGAGAAAGACATAAAATATATAACATAAACTAGTCCTGCCAAAACGCATTACTCAAAGGTCATGCGTTTGAGACCAGCATATGACATCCTTAATGAATTTAAGATATTTTAAGGCCTTAAATTCAGATATGTGGATTTAAGACTTTTTAAAGACTTTTAAAGAATATACAGACACCCTGGGCATGCAGCAATGCTTCATTGACAGCACTGCAATAACATAACGATTTATGACAAGAAACTATAGTAAAATATTAGCTTACTTGCCCCTGCCAGCATCCATTCCAGCATCACAATGATTTACAGTCTATCATGCATGAGTACATGAAGTCAGTGATACTAAACACCCAGGTGTCAAATCATGTGAGATGCACCACACCTTGCCAGAACAAACACGGGCTTGACAAACATCCCTGCAATAAAATACTAATTGTATTCACTTTGTAATCAAAATGCTCTAACGAGTTTATTCTGATTTAAGTTTATTTGTAAAATTTGTAATCTCAACTCTCTAATGTACATGTTATCCCATGAAACATTTTAGCAGGATGTCCTTGGATTAACATTCAATCTAGAAGATTTTATGGGTCAACAAACATTGACTGTTGTAAACCATCCTGTTGTAAACCCTGAATGTTTTGTAGACAAACACAAGCAGCAGCTCACCCCTTTAGTGAGGCGTTTGCGAAGCAGGTCGGAGCCTCCAGGTTTGTTTCCTAAATTTGGGTATTTGGCCTTCAGTTTGGCCTCCTCAGCCTTTTCAGGACTGATCACCTTGTCCTGGATCTCCTAAAAACAAGCAGAGACAAAGTGTATTGAGAAAAAGAGAGAGGTAAACCCACATACAGCACATAAAGAGAGTACATTCATCAGGTGCCTGCAGACTCCTACTGAAAGATCAGTCAGCTGATTGCACTGCGGTAATCTGCCCAAGATAGACCCATATGTTAAGACCCACGCCTACTAATGTCAGTTTATGAAATCCAAGTGAAACCTACGCTGCAGTGATTAACTATTCATGACACAGGCACTTCATGTAGCACGTCGACCTCTGATACAGTGAAAGTACAGACTCGAAACAGCGTTTTTTCGTGTAAATTTCATGTCAACAACATGAAGCAGAGATGCTGGGGTGTGCTAGTCTGTAGCCCACGCACTCACTCACTCACTTTCTCAGCCTGTGGCCCCTGTGGAGCTGAGCTATACCGGGTTGTGTGGGTTGTGGTGAACCACGGATGGTAATAACCGTCAACCGACAGCAAAACAACCGTCAGGGTTAACGTTAACGTTACGCAGCAGCTCTAGGTTTGACCTATGTAGTTTATGATGAACACGACTAAGGTCGCTGAAGTGTTAAAAAGACGGAATTACAACGTCATGCCAGTACGGATCCAAACCACGGTGCAATAATCTTTTAGGTTCGGCTAAGCTACAGTTAGCAGGCGAGCTAACAGTTTCCAGGATTCCCAGTGTGAGTGAATGACAGTTAGCTTAGCTGCTAACATGAGCTAGCAGTTCCCTCTGACATTCATACACCAACCAGCTGAAATAATAACCTCCAGATCAACAACAAATCACATGCCAGCTCACAGGGAGCGCAGTATCGGTGTAAAGTTTTATTAAATAAAATAGTTTATTCAAGGTAGAGCTTCGCAGCTGTCTTTAAATGATATGTCAACAATGACGAGCGCGGGGTGAGGAAGCTAAGCTATTTAACGTCGCGCTAGCTGCAACAAAGTCAACGCTGCTGAGAAGAACTGATGTCAAACTGCTGGTCCGCTCCATGGTTACCAACCTTGTCGTCCATCTGTGTCTCCTCTGCTGATTGAGTGTCTTCGTTATTCCCCGACATGTCGATGTTACCTTGATCTCAGACCAGAGATTGCACACTAGTTGACAAGTGGAGCACAAATCCCCTGCTCTGACTTTCCGTACCCATACGAGTCCTGCGCGCGCCCCAGGAAAACTAATACTACGTCACATGCGGAGACACCACGCGCGCTCGCGTCGCGTGGCGGGCACTCCTGACCAGCACGCGCACAGAGTGCTGGGATCGGATTTGCATTACGTAACACTTACAGATCAGCTGTTAGACCCATGTGCTGCAACAGAAATCCAGATTTTAGCCAAATAATCCTTAAATCTGGATCACGATAAATGTTGTTCAGTTTATTCCAAAGGTTTCGTCATGTAAAAAAAAGCTGTTTCTTGGTGCAGTGGCGAAAGAAGGATGAAACGTGGTTTCTGTGCTTACATTAAACCAAACTTTAGGCTTGCACATGTCAAACTGCTCCCCTCGGCTAAAGGAGTGTTGGTAAAATTTATGAGGGTTTACAGACTCACTGTAATTTATTTTCCAGGCTTGTGTGTCATTTCTACAGACGCAGTATTGTCAGCTGCTGTAACTGCTCAGCTGTTACAGGTGTTACAGTCTGTCCCAACAGGACACCTGCTGACCTCAGGCTGCAACAGTGTTGTGCAACAGTAATAGCTGCTATTTTCACTGCTGTAATATTACAAGTGGGCGTTTTTACCATGATCTAATCAGGGCTTGCCACACATTTAGACATATTTTGGAACAGAAGGAGCATTTAGGCGTACAACTGTGTTTTTTCATTGCTTTGTTAGTCACCTAGCTTGTTTACGTTCTCAATTCCACAATGTGACACCTGGATTGTGGATTAGTGTGTTCTGGGTGAATGTAAGTTGTTGGTGTATGACCTTGATTTATTCAACCAAGCACAGCGACATATTATAACATCTTGAATTCTGAATCAATCTTAGTTGCTTTATCCCCTGCGTTATTTTATGTATTCTTGAGGTTTAGATAACATTCAGGCTGGTTTAGAGCGTTATTTGTTTATGGAAGTCAGCCAAATGTTTAGAAAAGCATCATCTCCTGTTTGTGCAAGCAAGAACTTAAGAATACATTGCAAAGCACACTGCATTAATGGAAAACAAGACTACTGTAAATGCTGTGATCTATCCCAAATGGGTGCATTTGTGGGATCTTTGATGCTACAAGTACGGTAGAGTGAACTACATGAAATATTCCTGAATTCTCATCTCACAACTAGTTTTCATTCCACTGAGAACTTCCATACCCCTCAGGTGTGAGATGTTTTGTGCATGTGTCACTTTGTTCCTTTGGTTCCCTCCACTTGGCTCTTCGCAGTTGTAGTAATAAAACAGGAAGCATGATAAGAAAAATAACACCACAAAAGAGACAGAGAAGCTTGCAAGATTGCTTTAGAAGATATATATATATTTTTTTCCAGATTTGAATATTAATGTCAAAAATACATACTATGATATACAGTTTGCACTACATCATCTTAGCATGACAGACGTCACAAGTAGTAACTGAAATATTAATTTAAATATTAAATAAACTGATGGTTAAGTAAACTGAGAGTGAATGTGTAAACACTAAACTAAGGTTACTCTTCCTATTGCAACACTTCCAATAAAGTGGTTTTGTAACAGTACAAAAGTATTAGAATATCACTATTTTTTGTTTCCAGTTATAATGAGGAAAAAAGATCCACAGTGCACTTCTGATGTTTTGCTATGATTCTTTCAGTTGAATCTAGCTTGATTGCTTGTTCAACTTCTTTAGTGGTCCATGGTATGTGTCCTTTTTTTGGATGAGGGCGCTGCACCACAGTCTTCCTCTTCCTCACACACACACTCCCTCCACTCCGCTCCGACCTTAGGAATCACAGAGTCAAATCTGACTTCACGTTCAGTTCTGTCATTGTAATCTTCAAAGATTAAACACTAAAGACTTTGCAATTAAAAGGGCTTTGTATTGCATTTATAAAGAATAAATTGAGACTGAGCATTTATTGACGATGTCTGGAGGACTTCCAATTAATAATTTGATTTGAAGCAAACAGAGAAAGTGTCCTCATCTCTGCTGAATAAATTTGAAATGCTTTAGCAGATAGTCTCTACTCTCCTGCCAGACGCTGGAGCTGACACACACACAGGAAAAACAGTTTTCTATCATCTCTGGCCTTCTTCATCAGGCGAACAGGATATGAGACATTACTCTTTGACTCTTGACTCAAACCGCTCTAATCTCACCAGAGCACAAGGTTTCATTTCTGACGAGTCTCCCAGCTTCTTAGCTCCTCCTTTGTCAGTTCTGGGTGACAGAAAGGATGAAACTTAAGATTTTGGGCACAGGCCAGGTGAGTCTTGTTGACTGATGTCCTTAAGTCTCTGCTCTTTTGGAGCCTTTCAGCTAACCATGGGCTGATTAAGAGTCTATCGCTGGCATTGATGAGTGATTAAAGATTCAGTCCCAGCCTGCCGGGCGGAGGGAGTGAGGGTATCTGTCCTCAGCAGCGAGGAGAGAACGGTGGGTCAATGGGAGACTCTGTGAAGGACTGGAGCTCGTAGGCAGCACCGCTGTCCACCTCCATGGACTTCCTGGAGAACAGCAAACGGATGTCCCTGTGGAGGTAGATCTTCCCAGACTTAGAGCTCTGGAACCTGGATTTGATCAGAGAGTGAGACATGAACAGGAGGAAGAACAAAAGAGATGAAACGTCACTACTGAATACTGTCTGGTGAAAGTGATAAGACTGTTGGAATCAAATGACATCCAACTGACCTCAAGTGAACGAGGTAGCGTAAGGTGCGCCCATGGCTGAGGGCAAGGGGCTTCCTGCTGGTCTGATTGTTTGTGTCACGGCGGACAGGAACAGAGAAGGTCCTCTGGCGTAGAAAGGTCTGGTGTCCAGCTGGCATGGCTCTTAGGTCGTACATCACAACAAACATCTTCACCACTGTCTTGTTTGGGTTGAATAAGGTCTAAGTGTAGAGCAAGATAGCATGGGGGGATTAGAACATGTATTTCACCTTCCAGTGTTATATAAGAGGAATCTCTGTCCTAAAGAGATGTTAAATCAACATTAGTGAAATAAAAACATACCCTTCAGTGTGCATATTGAATTACAAAAAAATCCCAATACAACCACTAGGGGTCTCCGTTTCCTTTTTGTGCAACTTGTTCTTTGTTTACAGCTGTGAGTACAAACTGATACATGTCTCAAGAAATAAAAGGACTTTTCTACAATTGTCGTGCTTCCTTACCACTTGAATGGTTCCTGATGGAGGTACACGGTAGCCCCTTTTTCCCAGGGACTCCAGGTTTATCACACCCTGTGAGGAAACACATGACAACCAGTGTGTCACAAACAGGCACTTAAAGGCTAAACTTCAGAATAAGTCACACTGACAGTAAGAAAAGCAGAATTATTGTTGAACTAACTGAAAAAGAGTGACGTTACCATATATGGTGATGGCGCGTTGTCATCTGAGACGCTGTAGAATGACACGTCCACAGGTAAGGTGAGGTGGCTGGGGCAAAAGGACCCGCTGGCTCCGACCTCTGCTGTGAAACCTTCCACTGTCCCTAAAGGCTCCAGGCGATAATTCAACACACACTCCTGGGGGGAGAGGGAGGGAAACAGGACAAAAAGCAATTCAGTTAGCAACGCAGTTTGAAAATAGTTTGGAAAAGACAAAGTGAACCACAAAAACAGACAATCTCCTGGATAATAGCTTGTCCAGGTTTTGAAGGCCTTTTTCCTTTGTGATTTTTTTTTTTTTAATTTTCAATTTTGAAAGGACCGAAATGGCATGAACATGAGAAAACTATTAATAGAATAGTGGAAAAAAAAAAGACAGAGTGTGTTTACCTCAAAGTTTCCCAGCAGACTGAGACTGGCAGGGGGAGCACTGGCACTGAACAGCTCCTGTGACTCATCAGTGTACCCCTCTCTCTTTGGACACACCCTAAAGGGTTAAAACACAAACTGATCAGTATCTTTGGATGTTTATGTTTTAAAAGTTCCTGAGATAAAGAAGTGGAGCAGTGTCAGATAATATTATCTCAGACTGTTGTGTGTAAACAATCAGACAATCTAAAAATGATCCAATATCACACTCAAAACAAACCAGGCAGAAAAAAATGAGTCTGTCCCACTGGACAACCAACAAAATAATTTATTACATAAATACAAATAACCTAAATTTACGAGCACACAATGAGGCAATTTATGGAACAATGAAAAAGGTCTAAATTGACCATAATAATGTATTTTTCTCCTTTAAATCTTTTAACGTCTTCTTCGTCTAGAGTAGAGCTGGGTTACCACCTACGCCTCCTGTGTGTAGGCAGTGCCACAAAGCTCTGTGTATTTAAAGCCAATTCAGCTGTGTCTGCCATTTTGAGCATAATGTGTGTGTGTGATTGTGGATGCAGTCACAGTACAGCAGAGCTTCAGCAGGTGGCAGCGTGAGAGGAAGAGTCGACAGAACAGAGCTGACCTGACCACACCACTCAAAACAACACGCTCATTGTGTGTTCACTCAGCACACAGACAATACTTCAAAGACCTGTTGCTGATCAAGGTTTGCTCGAGTGTTAGAGGTAAATCTTCCTTATATAACCCATGACTGTGGATGGCTTGATAAACAGTGGTGTCGGCTAACAAAAAGGACAACAAAAAGCCATCAAAACAAAGTTTTGACTCCCTGGCACAAACACATAGTAACAGCTGAAATGTTGCAAAGTGAGAAAACAAACGGGTTTTTAAAATTATGATGCAAATTATGAGTAACTTAACCAGATGGCACTACAATTAACAGATGACGTGGGAGGCAACTGAAAAAAAAAACAGAACAAAACAATTTGTCCTTTTGACAGTTACGTGGACTGAGTTAAAGCTGTGAAAGTGTCATGACAGGTTTTAAGTGAGCAAAACTCTGTTGCAGCCCATTTAACAACAGTGACAAACAGATTCCAGTTGAAGAAATATGTACCTTTTCCCAGAGGCCCAAGGCAAACCCTTACAGCCAGCCAAAGAGGTGTCCAGGTCAAAGTAGCCTGTTTGATTTTTCCTCTGAGGAACCTGGAGAAAACACACACAACACTGTTTACACAGAGTCACTGTCACTGTATGACGTGTTCAAGGCTTTGATGACAACAGGTATGTTTGTTGGAGAATAATAAAATAATAAAACATACTTTTACAATGCCAGGAGATATGCCATAAGAATCTAACTGTAATTAATACATGTAGAAAGAGTATACAAGAGGTGAATCTACTGAGATCACATTTGGGCTATACAGGGTGCATCACATATGTGGTGATGTGATTTGTTCCTTGGTGAGGTGGTGTCTGAGTTCATGTGTGAGTGAGACTGTTCAGAGGACAGGAAGCCACAGGAATCTGAGAGTGTGGTAATCTGACTAACTCTGTAAAACAACTTACTGATGAGGCACAGATGACTCACGTGACTTACTCACTTGCCGTCTGTTTGTGTGTCAGTGCGTGTTCCGGTGTTTCATTGTGTACATTATCCTTAGCGACGACTTAGTGGCCAGACGGCAATAAAAACACCTGCCTGGTACTTCGACTTCTCTTTACTGCAAACATTCACAGGCCCACTCTGGACACTGGCGAAAGTACTCTGAGTAATGCCTCAGATGGCGTTAAATAAAAAGGGAGCGAGTGTGGAGTTATGATAAACACAGCTGCACTGACACAGGCAATAACTGAGTCAGTGACTGTTATAGTGTGCCTGTGAGCCTGCGTGTGAAAAATTAACAAATGCACAAAGCAGGAGCTGACAATGACTGCCAGTTACATTGTGTGGATTACTGTTTGTGTGTGTATGTGTGTGTGTGTGTGAGAGAGAGAGAGAGAGGGTGAGAGAATTTCTTACAGGACTGGAGAGCAGAGGCAGGCCTGTACAGGGGTGGAAGGCCTTGGTTGCTGTGGCGTCTAATGAGTGGCGATTGTGTTTCTTCCAGCTGTTGCAGGGACGCAGGGGGGAAGGGCTGTGAGCTCGCTGAAGCACAGAGACAGAGAGAGATTGAAATATTTCTTGTAACCTGAGAACACTATTATTTGGTAGATAATATTTTCAATAAATCAAACTGTCATTGCCATTGCACATAACACAGAACCTCAAAACAAACTGAGGAATGATTTTCATAAAGAAGGTTACTTACAGTAGGCGCAAACTGTTTTTACCTCATCAGTTACTCTGGAAATTGTTTTGTGCATATTTTTGCAAGTATAGAATTTTTCCCCAGTTATTACAAAAATAACAGATCCAGGCTTTAAAATATGACTGATTTTTTAAAGTTCCAAATGATTAAAAGTGAACTACTAAATAAATCACTTTACTCAAGTAACATAAATATGACAAGCTTATCTTAGCCCAAAGAGCCTGAGATATCATTGCCCCCAGCTAAAAACACTTTCCTCACAAAATCTTTTATGAAACTAAAACTTGTTGATTATACACTTCAGTATCATTAAAGACAATCAAAAGAGATATAATGTGTTTATTATAGCTCACAAGGTAAAAATCAGTGGAAGGACTCGTTATCTTTGGACAGTGCAAAGCTGTTTGTTGTCAGTTTTTGCTGTAGCTTTACATTTAGTAGGGTGACCCAATTGCCTGGACATGTCCTCTTTTTGGGCTGTAAAGCCATGTCCGGGGGATTTTAAAATATTCTTCAAAATGTCCAGGTTTTTCTCAGCTTGTTCTACCAACCATTAATCTTTATGAGAATTCACTGCACTGGGCTGCTAGCAATGTCCCAAACTCAAAGGCGGAATAATGAGATAAAAAGTCGAATTTTTTTTCATTATTTTGATAAAAAGTCAAAATTTTAAAATAATGTCACAATTATGAGATAAGACAAAGTTTTGTAATTAAAATGTTAAAATTCATAAATAGAAAGATGACATTTTGAAATGATTAAGTCAACATTTTGAGAATAGAAAGGGAAAACTATGACGAGAAAAGTCTGAATTTTAAGATCAAAAGTGGAAACTTTGAGTTTTCATCTCATCAATTTGACTTTTTATTCCAAATCTTGACTTCATATGGGCAACAGCAACAGCAAAAAATCTTTACAAAGTCAGTTTTTCATTTTTATATATTAACTGGCTGAAATGGGCTTCGGTATATTATTCAGTTTACATTACAGAAAACTTTCACTTCAAACAGAAAAGGAGTGTTAAACATAAACGAATGGGTTATGGAGCTACTGTGTTGTCTTTGAGTATCTTTGGGTATTTTCTTCTCAGTATTTCCAAGAGGCGGGGTAGGGGGTCCTCTTTTTGGGTTTTCAGAATATGGTCACCCTACATTAAGGGTACATTTCTGTTTTAAACAAAGCATTAAAAACAAACCTGGTTTAAACATGTATAAAAAGTATTTGATTAACTGATGATTAATGTATGTTTGTCAATCTCAAACATTATTTGATATTATAAAGAGTTCCTTACCAGGACAGAAGGAGGGGGTGTCATGTCCGGACTTGGGGTGCTTGAGCATCCAGACTCTGAGGGTGCCTGGTTCTCGTCCTGTGGAGAGGAGCCCTGGGCTGGTGCACATGTCTGTGTCTGGTGCTGAGGCTGAGGCATGCTGTGGCTGTTGCTTATGTTACACTTCACAGCTGGACTGGCATCATTGCAAGTCCAACTAAATATGTGTCCGTTCCTTGGGCTGTTCTCCGGGACAGGGGAAGGTGAGGGGGGTTCATGGCTGCTGAGTGTCCTGACTCTGAGTTTTTCCTGTTGGGGGGTTCGTAAACACTGACCAGGCTGGATGTGGGACTGGCCTTTAGATGAGGGGTCTTCAAGTGTAAAGTGAGCACCATTTTGGGCCCGGGGTGAATGGCATTCGGTCCCTGGATCAACTCGGGGCTTGTCTGTGCAAATGGGTGCTTGTGAGACAGCGGTGTGCGTGCTGCCTCTGTGAGGTTCGTGGCTTGGTATGTGGCCGTTGGAGTAGCCGTTTGTGGCAGTGTGTGAGGCTTGTGGGCTGTGTGGGGTGTGTGAATATGTGCGGACCGTGTGTGTGACTGTTGTTGTGTGCGTGTGGTGCAGAGGGCTGCCGCTCCTGCTGTGCCTGGGGGACAGAGAGGGGACAGACAGTCTCTCTTGGATGAGTCTTGTAATGTCTTGAACTGCCTGGGCAATCAGAGAGCTGTCTCTCTCCCTCTCCCTCTCTTTCTCTCTCTCGGTCTCCCTGTGCCTCTCCTCCTCGAGGTCTCTTGTATCCGTCATTTTTAACTTCCTGCAGACTGCGGGTTTTGGAGAGGAGCACTCCTGTTTGCTGTATGAAGAGTCAGTCATGGGTGTGTTAAACGGACTGGGCCAAGCACGTCCCACAGACTCATAGGGCGGAACCTCAGGCTCTTTGGTCTTATTGGCAGTTATGTCGTCATGGTTACTGCCCCACATGGCTTTGGGAGGGTTATCAGAAGCAAAAAGGCCAGGAGGGAGTGGTGGTGCTGTGGGGTCACAGAAGTTAAGCCTCTGTGCGATGCGGGCAATAACTTCCTGTCTCTCCTGCAGCAGCGAGCCAATCAGGGGGTTCGTCTCAGATGCAGAAGGCCTCGGGGAGGGGCAGCGGGGCGGTTCAGCCAAGGAGAAAGTCTTAAATGCTCTCAGTGGCTCAGAGATTGGCGCCTTTGACCTATCGCTGCTGTTGGTGCTAGTCCCATAGTCCTCGACTTGTGTGGGATCAGATGAACCATTGAGAGCAGAGTACAGCCACTTCCCTGCTTTACTTGAGGGAAGTGGTGAGGGGGAGTGGGAGCGGGAGGGTGTAGGTGAGTGGGAGGGTCTATGAAAAAGAGGAGAGCCCTGACGTTGGGGTATGGTAACCTGTGGAAGCTCTCCATTCTGATACGTGTGGTCTTCAGCCGGCTCAGGGGCCTTCTTGCTGTAAGGATGTGGCACTGCAGTGTGTGGAAGGCTGTTTATGGGGATGTTGTTGATGGGAAGATTAGGAATGGGTAAACCGTTGAGGACAAGGCCAGACATGGAGTTGGAGCTTTTGCTGAACATGTTAGCGTTGTGAAGGAGGCTGTCTTTGCTGGGGTCCTGGCTCTTCTTAAGGGTTGGGAGACCCCCGTGGGTGTTAAAGTTGGGGCTGAGGCTGGTGGTCTTGCTGTAAAGTGGAGGCAGGCCAGTGTGGATGCTGCATGCCAGGGTGGGGTAGGTGGGTTGGCGGGGGAGCGACTGGACACGAACCTGGAGTGCAACACTCTGGGATACATTTGGGACGGGGAAAATATGTTCTGAAGGTGGCTGGGAAAACTGCCACACCAGCTCCTCATCAGCGGCACTGATTCTGTTTGACAGAGAAAGTGAGAGAAGATTAATTTCTCATCCCATGAATAACATTACACTTTGAAATATGCAGAGAGCCTCCACAGATTTAGTTTTACCTTCTCTAATTTAATTTTCAAAACAGCACAGTACACAAGATTTAAACCTACATATAAATCTGAAACAACATGACTTGGGATCAGGTGTCCTAGAGCTGAAATATTACACAGTGAAAATATTCAGCCCAACAGTGTCAAGTCAAAAGTGAGAGTTGTCTGACCTGTACAGGATGTTTCTGGGGACAATGCCATGCGAGGCGCTGAGCCAGGCGCTGAGCTGGGAGAAGAAGACGTAGGAGCGAACAGCCAACAGCAGGGTCTTCTCCTCAATGAAGCGATCTCCGCTTCTATTAAAAACACAGTCAGAAAGAGGTGGAAATATGCCAGTATGTCAGGTTAATGAGAAAACAGTTCAAGGATGTGTGTGCGCCCGTGTGTGTGTGTTTTAAGCAGTGTCCCTTGTTGTTACGTGTGCCAGTGGGAAAGTGGGCCAACTTGTGAGGCTAATTAACCCTATGTGTGCCAAGTCTCTGGATGAGATTTCAGTTGTAATTATATCTTAACATTTTGAATTTTCTTTTCATTTTTACATCACTGACTCATAAATTCTCACTCATATGACTGTGGTTCTGGCAGGGCAAACATCTCCTGTAGAAGGAGAACAAAAAGGTGCAGCGGTTGAGGAAATAATAAAAAAAAAAAAACATACAGACAGGCTGGTTATCTAGGCGATTGAATTTGTGTAATCTCGTTCCTGTGCTCTCTTTAATACACTTCTCTTTAAACTGATTTTTTTTTGTTTACCTCGGCTCATGTTCCTCTTGTTGAACATTATTTATTTTGACTCAGTTTAAAGTAAACAGCATTTGTTAGCTCTAGTTTGGAAACACAGGAAGACAATAAAAGTAGCAATGTGTGATGTGAGAAAGCAGCGATGATTCATTTGAATTCAACATATTTTATTTCTGAGGGGAAATACAAATATTTGGCTCTTCAAGCATTTGCCTGAAGAGTTAAAGTCACCTGTGTGTGTGTGTGTGTGTGTGTGTGTGTGTGTGTTTGTGTGTGTTTGCATGAGACTTACTGTCTGGGAACAGGCTGCAGGGTCCACCTCTCCAGCAGGAGAGCATCTTGTTTGATGACCGGATCGCTGATGGGGTCACTTGGGGGGCACTCATCACCATAGCAACAGTCCGGCAGGAGCATAACCTCAATCATGATGGGGATACTGTTCTTCCAAAGCAGGATCACCTCAGAGCGGGTTCGCCTCGCCTGCCGACACTGAACACACACAAAGCCACGGATAAAGGTGGAGGGTTAGCCCTCGTTAGAGGATGTCAACACTGGGACTCTCATATTTGAGGGGGAAGCAGATGGGACCACGACAGAGCTTCACTGAGGACTTTTTGTGATTCATTCATAAAAAACATGTTTGGGTGTAGGGATGGATATTGATAAGATTTTATCGATACCAATACTATCATCTATTCTGCTTATCGATCCTATTCTTTACTGGTTTCCTTATCGGTTCCTCCTGTGAATGTTCAGTGTACAAGCAAATTATTTCTTATCCCAATGGCAGATTCTTTTTACTCATTACAAGCAATTCAGACGGCGTTTTGTCTTCAAATATCTTGAAATGGTATATTTTTCTGGGTTAGAAAGGTAAATGTAGCTCATATAAGTCTAAAAAGACATTTTCCTCTGCAAATACAACACAAAGACTTACTTTTGTGGTATTACAGTGGCTGCAGTTGTCCGACGTTTGCCGAACACATGACGCTCTCTGTTATTAACACTGTTTGTAGACAAATGTTTGAACATGTTCTTGGTGTTGCCAACCTTGCACGATACAACAATCTTGCATTTACTGCATGTTGTATTGTTAGCACCCTTTTCATTGTAGTGACGCCAGGCTTTCTCTCTCTGCCATTGTTTTTAGTATTCTGCTGCTGACTGACGAGCATGATTGAGGTGTGATGCCACGTCATGTGACGTCGACGTAAGGGAACGACTTTGTCAGCAGGCATGGTGTTGTCATAGGGACTGTAATGTAAAGAATCAATAAAGGAATCATTGAGCAAAAAGGCTACCAAAATTGATTTCTTATTGATTCTTAGCGGGTTCCAGTTCTCGATACCCATCCCTATTTGGGTGTTAAAGTTGTGTGAATAAAATGACGGAAAATATATTGAATAATGATAAAAAATGTTATCTCATTTGCTTAGTGGGTTCAACTGAATGCTCATTACTTGTATGACGCACATCAAGCCGCAACATCCTTTAGTAATACAAAGAGAACAGAGGCCCTTCTGTTTACACATTCAGAGAAGAAGACACCACAGGTTGTGTGCATAGATGCGTGTCAGTGCACGTGTACTACCTGAGGCAGTTTGTCGCTGCATTCATGCTTGTGAAGAGGCGGCATGGCCGACTGGGCCGGTGGACAGTGCAGCCCCTCGGTTCTGCCCTTCACCGAATACTCCGGGGTCCGTCCCTCTGTGATGAGCAGGGTCAGGAACACCAGGAACTCCTCTGCATCATACTCGAAGAACTCCTCTGTTGCATCTAGAAAAAGCAGAGAAGGTGGGGGTCAGTTGGTCTTTTCAAACAAATCCACATTGAAACTGGGGCTGAACGATTTGAAAAAATGAACTAAATTCAATAATTTTACCCTATAATGCAAATGCGATATAACATGCAACTATTTTTAGGTTCGCCCACTTATGTGTTGTTCTTTAAACACAAACATTGACATACACTACAACACAAGTGTCAACAACACAACCTTTTTTCTCTTGACTGCTTTTTACCCAATTTAGTCACTTTTCACTCCTTGTTTTGCCACTTTTTGACCACTTTCTGACAATTTTCTAGCCAATTTTTGTTGCTTTTGACCATTGTTTCCACTCACTATTTTTGCCACTCTTCACCTCTAAGATTGTTTCTCCTAAAATGTTAGTTTTCAACAATTGGCCCTTTGGTTGAGTAGGATTGAGTAACACTTGTGTAGAGCATAAAACATCGACTTCAAACAATTGTATCTATTACTCTGACACATTTGAAGTAAAAAAAATATCACACTGTCTGCGATGTGAATATTGCGGCAGGCCATGTTAAAATAAATCTAATTTGTGATTAATTGCTCAGCCCTTATTGAAACACACAGGCACAACTCCTAGAGACAATTTGGAGTCAGCTAGCAGGTAAGCACTATCTTCTCTATCCAGTAACAGTTCCTGACCAACCGGAAAAAAAGCATTATGACACTGACGTGACAAGCACATGTCTTTGTTGACGCTTCTACTCAGGTAGAGACAGCTGTTTAACTTTGGCTGGATAGACTTGTTTAGAAAAGGGGTGTGGGGGGAGGCAGGGGATGACACAACTTTTCCAGCTTTGCCACTTTGAAGGAATATATTTAGACCTGACATGTCAGCTGAGCTGATCGTGAGGCTCTCTCTCTTTTCATGTACACTCCACATGAACACACACACACACACACACACACACACACACACACACACACACACACACACACACACAAGAACAGACAATAATGACAGTGACGCCATTCAAAGTCATCAACAAGCAAAACTTGCACAGAAAAAAATGAGGACAGTATAGAGCAGAAATAGCACAGTCACACTGCACTACCCTTTGTCGCACCAGTTTTTACCAGGGTGGAGTTGGGTGGGGCTGGTACGGTGACCAGGACTTGGCATGACAGATGTTTGGACTAAGCAGTGACCATTTAGGAAAAAGTTATTCTCATCTTAACCAACACTATTCAAAAGAACCACTCTAAAATACCGTTGACAAAGATGTCAGTTGTGCACTTCTTTTCTCAAAGCAACTTTAAATCAAACATATCAAAGGTCTCGGTGTAATGGGCTGTTATTTAAACGCTATTTAATCAAAGCAGTGTCTCGTGGTCGTCTCCAGCCAAAACAACATGAACAGAGTCGTGCTCTGTTTGTGTTGTAATTGAAGCTTAGATGTAAAGCAGCAGTATTTTTAGCAGAAGGTTGAAGAGCCCGTCTTAGCTCTCTAGCTCTACTCCTCCAGAGTAAACTCCCAGAATCCCGCAGGAGGTCAGCTGGTACACAGCAGCTCAGACAATCACAGCTTTCTTTCTTTGCAGCACACAGGCAGAGACACGACGTGGAGAAGAAGAAGCAGCCTGCCTCTCAAACACCTCTCCTGCTGCTATTTTAATCATAGTCAAAAAAATTAGGATCACATTTGTGGATTTACTGAATGTTTTCATCCTTTCTAAAATGTCAAGCCCCCATAAGGCTTGAAGTAAAATAAAAATACACACATATACATACAGCCTGTCCTCCTCCCACCAGAGTCAGGCTGGGTAGAACAGAGTCCCTCTCAGCTGGCTCTGCAGAAGCGTGAGCTATGAGCTGCTGCTGCTGTGTGTGTGTGTGTGTGTGTGTGTGTGTGCGCGCAATGTACGTATTGCAGTCAGCCAGCCAGTCACGCACATTCCTCCCAGGGAACTCCTCCTACATGCATTTGAGCTGCTGCTGCACGTGGAGAGAGGCGCAGTCAAACACAAAACATGAGGAGGGGAGAGAGGGAGGGAGGGAGGGAGGGAGGGTGGGGGTCTGTTAGCCAGCTGTAGGCTGAATAAGTGTAGGGTGAAGGAGACGGAGGGAGAGGCTATATTAAGGGACAATATCCTTTTATTCATGGGCTGAAATAAGAAGGGTTTTTAACAAAGGCAGACCATAATAGAAATACATGATCAAAGTCAAGATTCAGGGTAAGTAGCTCATCTCACATGATAGTTGGTATGAAATACTCCAGACCAGTGAGAGAAAGGCTCCAGATTCTGATCCTATCAAGAGGATCTGGGTTAAAGGTGGCGCTTCATGAAGGGAGCGAGAAACAAATGAGATAGGAAGCGTGGAGGGATGAAGAGAGGGGGGGGGCAGGACGGTGATAAACGGAGCAAAGGAAAACAGCCTCAGAGAAGGAGAGGGTTACACATAAAACCCCCTTTTCGACAAACACACACATACACACGGAGCCTCAATTATGTGTGCACAGAGAGTGTCAGGTTGCTGCTTTCTAGGAACAGCAGACCCAAGAACACATACACACCCCTTACACACATACAAAAAAGACACATGTGAAAGCACTGAAACCATGCAAAGACGCAAACACACACACCCAAACACACACACACGCACACATGCATGCAGTGTAGGACAAAGGACTAGTGATGGAGGATTTGGTTAAGGGGCCCGGCAGCCTCTGTGCGCATAGATGAGAGCTGTCATTCTTTAGGGCGTCATGCCTGAATGGAGCATTCCTTTGAAGCCTACACACACACACACACACACACACACTTACATACACACACACACACACACACACCCTAAGCTAAAGCTGATCAGAATGCATGACAACACTTGAATGTGAGAAACGTATAGACCGCTTTTTTGAGGTCTAATTTGTTCCTTTTTCTTCTGCATTTTCAAAAACCAAAACAAATATTTGGATCAGAATCATCGAGAAGAAAAATCTGATGAGGTGTTGTTTCCGTTTTGTACAAGATGCTGAAGTTCAAAGTAGGGCTGGAGGATTTGCAAAAATGATCTAATCACTTTTTATTGAGCCATTAATTTTAGGTTCCCCATTTTATGTGTTACTGATATCAATTGCTATGTTGACAGGAAAGATTTTCTATGTTCTTGTTTGGATAAAAAAAACACTTAACAGGACTCTATTTACAGGCTCATCTTAAAAATGAGAACACCATGAAAAAACTCAACACTTATGGTCATCATACATAGAGTGAATTATTTCAAGCCTTTAAATCTCAAAATGATGATAATTGCAGATGAAAAAATCCCAAATTTAGTGTCTCAAACAATTAGAAAAGTACATAAGATCAATAAAAGAAAATTGTTGTAAAACAGAAATGTCAGGCTTTTGGAAGGTTTAGCTACCTTCTTGCTTGTTACCTCTAGATTTCTCTAAATTTTCACCCCTTTTCACTCATTTTTGCTGCTTCTTGACCATGTTTGCCTCTGTAACTTTACTTTTATTCCTACTTTTTGCCACTTTTGCCTTTTTAACAAGTCAAGTTGTGTCTTTTACAAAGGTAGTTTTCAACAATTTGGCTCTTTGTTTGAGCAGGGTTGAGTAACACTGGAGTAGAGCATAAAACATCTATAGCAAAAAAGTTTTATCTTTTATTATGACACGTTTCAGGATAAATAAACATTACGTTGTCTGCGATTAGAATATTGCAGCAGGCCATATTGTGATTTAATGTGATTTGCAATTATTTGCCTAACTCCAGTTCAAAGTCTGTTTTGAATCCCCACTTGGTTGCAAATGATTGATATTAAGTGGGAAATTGATGAATTAATGCATTAACCAATCATTATGTTTTACAAGAAGGGCTCTATTCTGCTCTTTTGCACTTCACTGTTACTATTTCCTTCTGCATCGCCATCTCAGTGAGATGAGTAATCTGTCTCTGATCGACTAACATTCTCACTCCTTTAACTTTTTTCATATAATTTCTCTAAGATGTTTTTGTTCCTCCTCCTGCTGTGTGTATGCAATCCAATTTATTTTCTTTCATTCCATCGTGTGCGTAAACATCTCTGCTCTCTTTCGCATACAGCCGTGTGAAGTACCATGGCAACTACTAGCACAGCCTGAGAAATGCAAACAGAAAACATTTCACATAGGAAAACACAGTCAGGGTTGAGGTCCACTGCTTCAATAATAAGAAGCTTTGCAGAAACATCCCTCACTTGACAGATCCAAACACGTAATGCACGACACAACACTGATCTTTCTTTTCTCCATGCGCGAGTGTGTGACCTCTCCTCCATGGACCAATAACGTGTGATGTGAATTATGTAACAGGTTGGATTTAGATTCTGGCGTCTTATTATTAGACCTGTGACCGCCTGCCACCAAGTGCAGCTGGAGTCCCGCCTCCCGATTGGTTGGTTCTGCCTGTTTGCGCAAACACACACATTCGCTCTCAGGCAAACACACCTCTCAGCTGTCTCTGTGTCCTCGGGACAACAGATCAGTGAAGAGTCATGTGGGATGGAAAAAGGCCTCCAGGACAGGAGCAGGGGTCAGCCTCGATAGCATCACAGTGTTCATAGAGCACCATGCTACACACACACACTCACTCACACACTTACTCACACACACTCACACACTGTGATGTGAGTCATCATTACCTAAGAGGAAAATGAGACATAGCAGTGCCTGGTTAAAACAGTGATGGCTTGTGATGTTTGCGTTTCAAAATGAATTTGACACTTTTAATTTGGAAACATGCTCAGTAGTGGGTTTGTATGTGCTGAGATTTGTGCCACTCAAACTAAACTTGAATTATTAGACTGAAGTTGAAAATCATGCTTTTCAAATTCCTTTCAGTGATTCATATTCAGTGTCTTTTGGCACAAATCACAGTCTGTACGCCTCAGCAAGTTAAGACAGTGCCATTTTCATGATCTCTAAAGACCAGGGACTGGATGAAAAGGTTTGCTTGAAACTTAAAATCTAGGGATGTACAATATTATCAGCATGTTTCAGCTGGTATTGACTTATAATTGAATCGATCATCGGTCAAATACGATAAAACTGGCTGCTGCCTACTTGATGAAATGCCATGTCTCTGGCGTGAAGAATATGGGCACAGCACAATATGTACCCTGTGAACAGAGGTTATGTTTCCTCACTCTGTCAATTGTGAAACTGGCCAAACTTGCCCTGGTTGTGGGTATTGTTGTGATTGGCCCAGGGAGACCATTATGTGATCACGAATTAATGAATTACATAACAAATGTGATAAGAGTACGCACCATATTACTGCACCAAAATCCCAATACAGAAGAGAGTTGATGATCTCTGCAATTAGGTGTGCAGCAAAAAATATTGGTAAACGGCAAAATGAGATGTAAAACATTGGCATATTGGATGTCGGCCGAAATCTTACATCTTGCATCCTTATCAAAATCGGTCATATTTATTGTAGCAGGAAAAGAACATAGTGTAGGCCTTGGCTTGGTGCAGTCATTACTATGGTATAGCACAGCTTCAGTGAGTAAGACAGGGGGGGCTATCTTACATTAAGGACAGCTGTTTTTTGTCTAATTATTTTATTACTAGGATTTTGTTCGGGGGAAAAAAACACAAATTGCAGTCTTTGTTGCCTTCTTTACTTTTAAATTTAATTACTATTTTTTACCAAAACTGTCACTTTAAACAGCTTAACACTCACACCACAATGTTCTTCTTAACTGTTAAAGCTGGCAACTGACTTCAGCAAAAAAAAAACGTGTATGTGACGGCTACTGGCACAAATCTGAGCCCATAGTTTGTCTGAACAGAGAGACAGATGGGAAGAGAGACTCAAAGTTAAAGACAGACACACAGACATTCAGATAAACAGACCCATTAATCTTTGCACTGTGGACACACAGTCACTGGCCGGTTGTCCCTCTTTCTAAAGCAAAGCTGCTCTGCTCTCTGCAATCATTCACACACATACACTCACTCACAGCTCATTTGAATGCAGTGTAAGTCCCCATATGGTGAAAAACTACTCCCATCCTCCTCTGCACAGCCAGAACCAGCTCTCTATGCGTGTCATTTGTTTATGACCATGTTTCATCTAAATGAAGCAGAGGAGACATTAAAGTCTTTCTCTTTCCTCATTAGTGAAACATCTGCACTGGAAGACAAAAGCCAGTGGCAGATGAGACAAAAAAAAGAGTCACAGATTAAAGAAACAACACCGGTGAGCTCAACTATAACAGGTCGCCTGGTTATAAAAAGATAATATGAGATAATAGACTGCAGGGCAGCAGTGAGGGAGAGCTGAGCACACTTCAGAGGGAGAGAAGCAGAAGGTCTGCACAGATATTGGAAGAGACAGACAGTGGTTTAAAGGGCAGATAAAAAAACACGTACAGTGAGTTGCAAAAGGCAGACAGGAAGTCATAAAAGTAATGTTTCAAGTTGACTGTCTGCCAAGCAAATTTCACGCAAATGTGCAAAATCTTGTAAAAACCAAAGAGGAATTTAGCAGTTTTTGCATCAGCTGAGTTGGTGTAAAATTTAAGCGTATTAAATGTGGCAATACGTTCACAGTGTGTTATGAAACCACAAGTCATTAGAATCACAGTCAGAATCAGAATCAGAATCGCCAAGTATTTTTAAGAAGGATAAAGGAATTTGACTCAGGTTTTAACTGTACTCCCTCCATACAACATGTATAAATAAACATTGAAAATAAAAAAAAAGAGATTAAGAGAGAGTAATTTAAAAATATATTTTAAAAAATTGTACAAAGAACATGAAAATATATACACATTTAAGTTACAAAGTGCAATGAATAAGGGCATTAAAAATGTGCAATGGAAAAAAATGTTTAAAGAAAAACCAGACAAACAGGCTGCAGTTGCTCGTGAGGTAATGAATTATTATTTATGTCAGGCTTAATTGTTCATCATTGTGATGGCCTGTGGAAAAAAACTGTTCCTGTGTGTTGATGTCCTGATGAACAGAGCACTGTAAGGCTGGCCAGAGGGAGGAGTTAAAACAGTGAGTGTCCAGGGTGTGAGGTCATCTGCACACCCTGGACACTCACTGTCTGACCCGACTGTTAAAGGGAGAGTTATAAACGGGGCAATGGACTGCTTATCTAGACAAACCATGATTCTTCTGAGTGTCTACTTCCATAGACACTTTATTTTTCTATCTATTTCAAAACTGTCGTAGTAATTCTGAAAAAATCTTTCTGAATGTTTCTTTGAGATCTCTTATTTTAAAACAAAAATCAGAGAAAGACAAAGTAACAATGATAAAATTTTGCTTACATGTTTTAAACAAGTAAAATACTTCCATTTAGATATCCACCAAATGAAAGAGTGTTAGATCGCCTTTGGGAGTAAGCTTGTCCTGGTTAACATCATGAGGCTAGTTCTGAAAACACCCGTCCACAGGCACTGTTGTGGTTTCCAGAGCAAGATCATAAAGCCTCCAACTGTCCCAGTGGGGCTAAATCAATTTTCTCGAGATGAATAATTAATAATAAAATGTTCAGAGGTCTGAACAACTTCTTTGTAAAAAGAAAAAAATACAGCTGCACAGATACCAGAGGCTTTCTAACATTTCTGCGGTGTTCTTTCTCAAAGGTATTTTCTCCTGAAGCCCTCTGATAAGCAGCCTGCCAGGAGGCTGTGTGTTTAAGACATTTAATGCAGCTTCAGTGCAGTAGAGAGAGTCTGCTGAGCCCACTGAGGTGTGTCAGCACACACTGATATCTAACTCCCTCTGAAAAGAACCAAACGGTGAAGGTTCGACCTTACTGTTTGCTAATTTCTCATTCTGATCAGGTAGAGCACTGGATGAAGGCATGATGGGAAGCAAGTCAAAAGTAAAAGTTTTGTTGCACCACTCGCACCTTTATACACCACCACTGAGCTGAAACTGTGTCAAATAAATGAACAGAAACCTGTGACTTTGTAATAGACTGACCCTGAAACATGCAAATGAGCCTTAGAGCATGCACGCAAAATAATTGCTTCGGTGTAAAGGTTGTATAGAATGCAAAATCCCTCGCTGGTTCTCCAACATTTGCATTAACAGGAATCTCTGCTGCTCAAACAAACA
The DNA here is from genome assembly GCA_008086565.1 of Thalassoma bifasciatum. Lineage (NCBI taxonomy): Eukaryota > Metazoa > Chordata > Actinopteri > Labriformes > Labridae > Thalassoma > Thalassoma bifasciatum. The sequence continues at coordinate 976,840 of RPOG01000018.1, forward strand.
GTGGTGTCTCATTTTTCCTTAGCTTGCAGTCAAATGAGAAGAGTGTGGTTGTGTCCAACTGTAGGTAGAGCAGAAACAAAAGCAAATCTAAATTTAACACCATCTCTGTTGTGCTCTTGCTTGAAAAAATAGTCATGTTATGCTGTTAGATGGCTGAAGCAGTCAAAGGCAGCTACATATGTGTGAAGTTTTTCACCCTTTGTTAGAAGAAATTAACAATTACGTTAGAAATATGTTTATTCTTTAACAAATGTGCTGCTTAAACACCCACACATACATGCACATACTAACAGCTGCTCTTCTAAAATGATGCACAGAGGCAAAACAGGAGATTACATAGACAGTTCTTCCATGCTAAATCTTCTTACTTCAGCGCCCGATGAGATAAATATAGGCACAATTTTGTTGCCCTCATTTCTATTTTTTTTCTCCCCGTCTGATTTCAAAGCGCTGGTTTCTCAATTCAGTTATATGATGACTTTTCAACATGGGTGCTAACAGACACCATCAGAAAACGACAAACACAGTAAATGCCTAAAGTCACACAGCACGGAGTGATAAAAATAATTGCATGACCGTGACGAGCGTTTCAACAGTGACAACTTACATAAATGCTGACACATCTGAAGTTCTTTGCTGCTTTCAATGTGCTACATTAATTCAAGAAGGCTACTATTTAAATGTAGAGAAAAGACACCTCTGCTTTCAAAGCACAGCAAAGACGACTCACTGAAAATAACAAAGGGACTCCCCTAAAATCCAAACCACTGGGCTGGGCTTTTGAAGGCTGCCAGGACGTCCACTATGTGGACATCCCCAGAGGACGAGTGCACATTGACAGTTTCAAAGTATTCAAATGCACTGGCAGCAAAGCAGGTGGCAGATTTGAAGTGTCAGCAGCTCCTGGTACTGCATTTTACCACTCTGGGAAATGTTTGCAACTCTGTCTCTTTCTGTTCCGTGGCCAGTTCTGCAGTCTGACTGACTATATTTGGAGACCAGCTGGACTAAACTGCATCACCTCTCTTCTCATCCAACGGATAAAAAGTGCTTCATGTTTTTCTCTCCAAGTTCCTCACCATTTCTCCTCAGTTATGAGCTCCTCACAACAAGGGTGGGATCCCAAAACAGCTGTTTAAAAGGCCTTAAGAAAAGCTGCATGAGGACAAGCAGTCTCAGAGATCAGTCTCATGAATGTGTCTGTGTGTAAAAAGCATCAGATGACAAAACCTACAGTGCAGCCAGCACAACCTTCCTAAATGTTCAGTGACATACCATCATCTGCTACTCGAGACCTGTTATGATTACATAACACTCATTAAAGAGTTTCTGTGAGGCACTTGGTTAGTAAACAGAGCTGTCTGTACTTGAATCGCAGCACACTGAATTAAAACAAGGAACGTGCTGCCTACAAATACCCACAGTACACTTGGTTTTCGGTTCAAGAATAGAGCTTGTGTGAAATTCAGTCCTGGTGTGCAGCACCATAGTGTTTAATTCTTAATCCTGGCAGCTCTGAGGTGAGCTGACACTTTATTCCAGTCTTCTTATGTCCCTCCTTATGGTACTGAAAAACTAAGTGGTCATTGGTCTCTGACAGCAGGCCGAGGAGAGGGCTTCTTCTGTCTATTTTTGTAGTCAGCTGTTAAGCTGTGGTGTTGTCATGACTTTGGCTGATTGTGCACACAAGTATCCATGTCAAACACATGTCAAGTGCCTAATGTCTATAGGTTTGTACTACTGAACCAGTGTTAACTGAGCAGAGCCGATTTACTGTTAGCTGACACTCTTTTAACTCATTATTGATCGTAACACCTGAGTCAGACAAGACACTTGGGATTGTTTCAAATAAAACGTGCAGAGTTCCTGGACAAAGAGTTGGGGTATAATATCAAAATACATGGTTTCTGAGGTTATATTTAGCTTAGGTAGACAACTAATGGTGCTGCTTTGTTCTGTGAGTGTGACGAGAAGCAGCATAATACAGCTAATGATTGTTTCGGGTAGAGATAGGTATTGGGAACTGGTTCCTGTTAAAAATTGATGAGGAATGGTTAAATCCATCAACGTTGTAGCCTTTATTCTCAACAGATTCCTTAGAAATTATTTGCATTAGGCCAGAGTAGACGGACCTATGTCAACTATGCTGCCCCAGCTAGCTCAGCTCAGCAGATAAATGGCAATTTTCCAAGAAATCTTTGATTCAGGATTTTCTGCTAGAAATTTTACTTAAGAAGCTGCAAAACTGAACACAAAGAAATGTACATTACTGTCACAAGCATTCGCAACACACATGCAACACATTCGACATGTTATACATCTCCTAATTTACTGAAAAGATATAGAAAACATAACACTAGCATGATGCTATCATATATGGGAAACTGCATTGATATGCTAGAGGTTAGCATACATTGATATAACTTTGGTTTTAAAACAGAATTTCATTTTACATCACAGACAGATATCACAAAAATTCTTTGTGAACAATACTTAAACTAAAAAATCTCTAAATACTAATGGGTAAATGTTTTCAAAACAGGAAGGGCAGACTCATGGCTGACTTCAGCATTATTACGGCAAGCACAAGGTTCCAAACAACTCAAAGTTTTACTAGGTGGCCTACTTTAGCCAATAACATACATCAAACAATACATTGACATCACCTGATGTGCAATTTGAACTTATTTTTATTTATTAATTTTCATCCAGAGATATCTAAATCCATTGACCAATTTCTCATTTATTTACCCAGAAACTCAAAAAAATGCTATTGACCCAATCTATTGCCATTGATAAAGCCTACTTTTTGGACACAGAAAATTCACAGGAAGAATTGATAAGAGGATCAGTAAAAAATTGGGTCCATGAGCAGAATTGATGAGAGCATTGGTATTAATAAGATCAATACCCATCCTTAGTGTTTGTAATAGAGCAATTCTGCATACAACTTAAGTGTGTCTGGTTTCAGCAGATAACGGCTCATTTCTACATCAAATAATAGGGTCAGCTGTTTCCATGCAGTGTTTTATAACGTGAAGCACACGTCACCTCCAGCTCACCTTTCCTGTTTTTGTCTGCCTTGTGTTACAACGTTAAAAAAAACACCAGGTCTGCCAAGAACACTGACATGTTTTATTCCAGGAGACTGGAGAACTACTCGAAATGTTGAGCTCATTCAGCTTCACTTTGAGTTATTGAGGTTACACACATAACAATAACTGCAAACAGTAACAGGCTCACACAATTAAGTTTGAAATACCACGGGCTCATTTTTTTCACAACAAAAGAAAAACTTTTGCTTTTCAACTGTTTCTTGGTGCTGAAAAGTTTTGTTGCAGTCAAAGTTTCCACTTTCCAGTTTTGCTTTTTTCAAAACTTCTCCAGCTTCCCCCATCTTGATAAACAAAATCATTTCTTCAAAACTACGGACTGTGTCCACCTCTCCCACTCTGCAACACAAAGGGGCAGATTCACAGCACACATAGCAACAGGCCCTGATTGGCTCAGAGGTGTTAGCACAGTTCCAGCTGAGGAGAATCCCTCTTCTGTCTTGTGAACTCAGCTGCCATTATTCTCCAACCGCTAACAAACAAACTAACACTCTCGACCCAGACTGACACACCGCTTTGCCCTCTCACTCACATCCATCATTGTCAGGCATAAACGGAGCTGTTGTTTTGAAGCTGAGCAACTCGCATACTCGTGAGGTCACATGGTAAACAAGCTGAGACTGTGGAAAGAAACTTTGCAGCATGAGGCGTGAGGCCTTGACGGACAAAACCGGTCTAAGCTGATGTGGGAAAAGTAATCTAAGGCTCTCTATCTTAGATCACCATGCACTTTTTCTCTTGGTGTGGATATCTGTCGTTCTTTTCTGTATGCATTTCTGCCATTTTGGCTGGTAAAGTTGTAAGCAAATTGTTTAAGGCGCATGAACTGACAACATTATATAATCTTTGTCTTTACCAAACAACCACACAACATGTAGTTTAAACCAAAACCCACTGCAGTTACCTTTTGCTGAGCTCATGCTCACAAATCCAGTTTTTAATCACATTTTACAGTAATACATCAGCTCTGAATGATGAAATTACTGCTAACAATGGTAGCCTATCACCGTTAGGTAACCAGTGTGGAAGAGTGCCAAGACCCTGCAGGGTTTTATTGCCACCACATGCTGAGCCGGCTGATCTGAAGTGAGAAGCACACCTTTTCACAGACAGGGCTGAAGGAAAAACAATCAGCTACAAAAGCCTGTGAATGTTAAGAAAAGCTTCGTACTCTCTCTGCCAGCCACTGTCCATAATGATATTCAGAATGCTCTCTTCATCTTTGACAACCATAGCAACTGAAGTCCAAGAGCAGGGCACTTAAAACCCCTCATTATTCAGATGAGTCACTCGATGGCCAGAAGAAGGAAACTTGTAGCACTGGGTTGCTTCCAGAGGCAGATGCATTCAGGAGAGCATGTGCCAAAAAAAGACATATTCTAAAAATGATATTTGCTAAGTGGTCCTAAGATTACAATAAGGACACACAAACTAGATCAACGCAAAGGAGTCATTGATGTAACTACACCTCAGGCTGTAACATTTGCTTTGTCATACTCCAGCTCTGGTTTGCTCTGACCTTTGTGACCTTACTTGTTCATACTGTAGCTGGGACCCCTAAGCTCTTGTTACACAAGCGAGAGAGGGCCTTTGCAGACTCATTGTCCAACTAATACCTGTTATGTAACTCTGAGTGAAGTGAGTACAAGAAAAGGTGGGCAAAGTGGGAAAAACTGAATCCTGTAAAGCCAGAGAAATAATGCAGCCCTGCCATATCAGGCATAATCTCAGGCTACACAACAAACAGTGCTTTCATCTTTACTGCACTGTAAGCATTCTTAATAATAAACCTCACAAAAGTCAGAATTAATCAGAATTAAAAGGGTAAATTTTTACATATAAAAAATTACACTTAAAGGTGTAAGTATAACTTACATGTTTTTTCACAGCATTATAATACAGTTTTGGTTAATCTTTCAATTGAGTGGTGATAATTTGATTTTTGAAAAAAAAAAGAAAATATTTTAGGATTCATCTTGGCACAGAATAGAGACATCACTGTATGGCTTTGGCTCATGAGAGTACCACAATGCTCTATTTGAGGAATAAAGACACCCAACAAACCCATTTGACCCGTCTATCTGTAATAGTTTAAATAAATTTCAAAACATTTCTGAAGAAAGTATAACAAGATGTTGTAAACATTTCTATGAGGTGTATTAATTATCTATAGTTTTACCACCTCTTATCTGGAATGAATGACGGAACAGAAGTTTTGACCTATAGTGCAGCCAGTTACCAGGGGGAGCAGTTTTTGTGGCAACCTCACTTTGAGCGTAGTGAGATGGCGTCCATGTTTTTTACAGGCTATGGTTTCAACCAAAGTTCAAGTCCAAAGTCTTAGATGATTCAAGTGATGTTTCAAAAGGTAAATTATTATGGATTGGGAGCACTGTTAGCACAGTAAAACCAAACAAAACCAAACAAAAACTAGGAAGGTTTTCCTTTTAGAGGACTATGCTGTGACAACACTGAGGTGCACTGGTTTTGTCAAAAGCGAAAAAACTTTGGTTAATGGACACATGACCTTGAATATTCAGGAGTAAAATACATCTCACCTGTCATCTTTATCAAACTGGGTGCATATATGAGGTGTCCTTGAGCAAATCCTATTTCCAGAAAAGGCAAAATCTGACACTTAATCTTTACCATAGTAGTTTAAGTTTCGTCAAGCTGGCTGATGGAGGCTACAGGACACTAGGGCAGTAGGACGCACAAGCGTCTCTTTGTAACAAGAACTTCCCTGTCGGACTTAAATGTACAGGCCTCTGACCTCTCCTTTGCTGCCCATGCCAATTTCTAGTAAGGGGAGTCTGGATTGAGCAACCCGAGCAGCGTAGCTCCAAGGCCCACACACACGCAGGCACACACAGAAAGTGTGTCAGTTGTGGCACAGGCAGTTCTAGGTGGTTTGTGACTGGAATTAACCACCTCAGACCTCTATATATGCAGAAACTCTCATTTATCCTCACAGCTACCTTTTTCTATCATGATATGCTGTTTGTTTTTTTGTCCTTCCCTGTACCCCCCTCATTCAAAGTCAGCATTTATTAACAGCATTCAAAACAAAAGTGTGACTAAGAAGCAGCTGAGTAAATGGAAAAGAAGAAACATTAACCCAGTTAAAGAGGACAGACTGTCTGTCAGCTGCTTTGTTGTGAGGATGAAGCGATGCTGGGGGTGATAAGGGATTTAGTACAGTCAGCCTTGAAGCAAAGAGATGAGACAATGGAGAAAAGGAAAAGAGGAGAGTTGTGACGAGGCTCCAATTAACTTTAGCTCACGCAGATGTTAATAAACAATGTGCTTAACGCCTCCACATGGGTCCTCAGAGGTACTCTGTTAACACAGACGGGTAGCTGGGTGTGTGTGCGCGCGCATGCTATAATTGTTCATTTAGGGATGTTACTGTGCCTTGAAGATTTATCAATAATCACAATAAAAATGACTCGATCCTGGTTACAGTTCTTTTAATTTTTACAAGTTCACTCATTGTCAAAAAGGCAAAAATGAAAATAGTGGACAATTGATGTGTTTCTACTTTCAACCCGAGCTCATCGACTTCTTATGCTCTTCTCACTCCATACTGTAGTCAGACATTTACACGCTTTACCCTCCATCATTGTCTATCTGTGCTACACCCCCACAGCACGCTGTCAGCATGGAAACGCAGAAAGAGATGAGAGGTGTGTGTTCTGAGCTGGTCTGGTGTTTAAACCTGATTAAAGTGTTAGCTTACATCACACTGAGTGGTGTCTGGTAACATGCCTTAAAAGCTGAAGAGGGACCTATTTCCATCAGACCATCACAGACTCTCTGTTGATGCCAAAACTCACCTTTTTTAACTGATAAATGATTTCTCTCTTCATTTCCTTGAACTTTGTAATAAATGCTGTTTTTAAATCTGAAAAATTTATGTAGGGCCATACGATAAGAACAAATAATGACACAATAAGAAGAGATTCTTCACAGGGGTAGCCATGACCTATGACTCAGACACAGTAAATATTCCAGCAAAAGAAGTATTAAGTGCACACTCTGTGCAACATTGTTATCAATCATTTGCCTTCCACATTTGTCTAGGTAATGTTCAAATGAAAAGCATGGACTTTGTACCAGAACTGATAATCTAAAGTGGGTTAAATGCCCATTTGACCTAATTTTGATCTTACTTGTGTTCCCTCATGCAGCTCTTTAAGGTAATATCCACAGCATTTCAGCCAAGATGCAACACACTTTTAGTGCTTTTATTGAAACTCAATTTTGCAGAATTAAGCCCTAATGTTTGCCATTACAACCCCATAGGTGGGGTGCTGTGTAAATGTTGATTGGGACTATGACAATAGAGACACGTTACAAAAATTGAGGAAGGTGATTCACCTGGTTTTAGGGAGTGGTTATGAATCAATGCAATGATCCAGTCTTTTCTTTTCTCTTCTTCCTTTTTTCCAGTTAGCTTTACTGATTAGTGGTTTCTTAAGGCTGCACAGCTGTTCAGTCCCAATTCCTTGAGCTCATTGTGCATGTGGAAATTATCTTGTTTTCACTATTAAACAAAACCCTGTGTTCTACTGTTGTTTTTTCATTTCAGTGATTGCCAATCACGATCATCCAGGATTTCTTTCAGACCACATTTCTTTCTGGAAGACAATGGTTACCCACCGTCCTTCCAGTTTTTGATAATGCATTGGGCAGTTAACCCGACTTTAGTAGTTTCTTCAATCTCCTTGTATGTTTTTTTTGCTTGATGCATGCCGATGATTTGACTCTTGATGAACACACTAACATCTTTTCCACAACCACAGGATGTGTCTTTCTCTATGGTTGTTTAAGAAATGAGAGGTTACTCACTGCATCATCTGAGGTTAAATAACTTGTTGCCAGCTGAAAGATAATCACCTGTACAGCAATTATTCAAAGGGTGGCTTGTAACTATTTGCTTAGCTAAATCCAGGTGGCAACTTTTTTTGGGGGTCAGGCAGTGTATATCCCAGGTGATTAGCTCTTCTTTATTTCTGCCTCTAAACTGTTGTAATTTAAATGACTCCTTTAGTTATAACTTTGAATCTGGCATGCATACTACAGTGTTTTCAGTGCCTCAGTATTTTCATGTAGAAGCAGATTTGTTTTCATTTTTTTCTTTTTTTAATGTTTCTGAGTTAAATGTTATGAAGTATTTTGTGAAAATGGGCCTAAAGTTTGCTGTTTTATACCATGTCACAATCACAGAGGTGTTCCTACAATTGTTTTTCCAGCATTTCACAACAACTCTAGTGTATTTTAATTGATCCTGCCCAAAATGTTGCTTGTGTACAATTTTTCAGTCTCACCGTGTAGACTTTGCACTGATTGGTTAGATATATGGATTACGTATACGGTGTTAGTGATTGAACAAATCATTAAATTCTTACTACCACCACTCAAAAAAGAAAATAAAAGCATTACAGCTGTTATTACAGGCCCTTAAATCCCCTTTTCTCTTTTGCAGGTCTCCAACAGTGAGTCATCTTTGCACTTTGTCTTCTTTTTGTGAAGATACCGTCAGCAGATAGTGGCAGAGGTGTGAAGTGTTGAGGCATTTACAGTGGTTGAAGTCTGTGTGATGTGACTTATGGAGGTCAGGAGGAGAAAAGGAAAGAGGAGCGTAGGGGGAGACAGGACAAGTGAAAGAAGACCACTGGAGCAAGGAATTGGAAAGTTCCTCAGCTACAAGGTCAGAGAAAGACAGAACAGCCTCTGCTAGGTGTTTCCCCACTGTGAACTACTGCAAAAGTTTTTCAAGACAACATGAACACAAAGCAGTTCTTCTGTTTTGTGTTACACATGATGTGAACACTTTCACTCATACTAGTCGTAATTTTGTAGTTGTAGTAACACTGAAGCATGGGGACACATGTTCCTCAAGTACGGGGCTTCTTACTGGCCTACTATTCCTAAAAAACTTACAGCAGATCCACTTATTACACATGAGGGATTAAAACTAGTCTGGAAAGAAAGATTCACTGAGGAGGTTGTCGGGAATTAACAAAATAACATTTAAGCTACTTCATTCAGACTTTTCTGAGGCTCATGGGCACCTGAGAGAGGAGAGAGACGCATTCAAGCCATGAGAAGTTGAGCATCCAAGACAGTAAGCCAGAAATAAAAAACACAATTATATCATCTTCACCACAACAGCACCCCTACCAGCAGAAACCACCAGGTCCAGATGGCTCTTCCTGTTCCTACAGAGACGGCTGCTGGTTGGCTGTGAGGAGCCACAGGGGCGGGAGGACATGACAAACACATAAGCCATGACATCACTGGCTCAGTGGCACCTTTGCAGTAGAAATCTGACCCATGCTGCTTCTTCCAGCTCCAGCCAGCCCAGCATTAAATCTAGAGGGTTTATTTTAGTGCGTCCGTACAGGCTGTTAACACTGAGCCTTGATCTGAGGAGCTGTACTAGACATGTACACCTACTTTATGTCTGTATCACTATCACTGAGGTGATGTTAAGCATTAAGCCAATATATGCAGTGTACAAGTATCCTTGTAAAGTATCAGCTGATCTGTGTGCTTGTCCTGATAAAGGGTCGCTGTGCTAAATAAAAAGTCCCACCCAGCATTACACAAGAGTATGGCTGGACTGGGAGGACTGGGTGTCCAACCCCATGCAGTGGCTCAGCACCGCTAGGCTACTTACAGTGAAACCTGTCACAACAGCATTGATTTAGGCTGATTACTCTCGGGGCCAGAGCAGTAACTCACAGCTGAATGCCTCCCTAGTATTGGTATTCATTGCGAAAGGCAGCTCTGAATCTCGCAGCACAATGGGGAGTCCAATATCCATGTTCAGTACAGCTGGGTCAGCAAATGGGAATGGTGTTGAATTGAAAAGGCAATACGGCCAAACACTCGGACTTGGTTGATACAATTAATTTATTTAGCGTGGATGTGTTAACAGAAATGGGGTCAGAAAAAAGCAACAGCACCTTTGCAGGTAATTTACATTTATTTAAAAGTTTTTAATGTTTCAGTTCTGTTGTGCTGAGTTTCCAATTTGCCCATGTTTAAAAAGTAAAGAAAAAATGTAATATAAGACTTTTAAATTTAAGAGAGGAGTACTTCAGAGCACCTGTTATGGCTGCTCCCTGCTACAAGTTAAATCGCTCCCAAGGAGGAGGAGGAGAAGAGGATCGCAAAGACAACACAGGAGCAGACAGGTGCTGATGAGGACAACAGTGTAAGTCACTCTGCGTTATCTGGGCCTCAGTGAGAGTGTATATTCTCTGATCCGCTGGCATGTGGCTGGGACATCTCAGGGCAGCTGTAATCTGGCTGAGCGCTTGGCTCGGCAGAAGGCAGCCAGTGGAGAGTGCACTGGGTGGGGGTGGGTGGTGGACTCTATTCAGCTCCTCTATAAAAGGACTGAAGGCTCCAAACAGGAAGTTCAACCTCCAAACAAACACGGGGAATAATCGCACAGGGAGCAGGAGCAGAGCTTTGACTGAGTGTGACTGTAGCTCTGAGCTCATCTGCGTGTTTTAAATGTCCGTCTGAGAGGAGGTGAGAGCTGTGGTTAAGAACAGAAAGGAGGAGGCACCCAGCCATTATTTTTCAGTATTTGCTTATTTTGTTTACCATATGACCTCAAAACTCCGTCTTATGCAAGGTCTTTTTATTTCTAATGTCTCTTTAGTGATTCTGGCTGCAAATATGACCACAAGAGAGCAAAAAAACAGCCTATTTTTGTGCTGTAAACAATTCCAAAGTGGTTTTGAATCAAACCCATTAATTTGAAATGTGGCTACAACAACACTTAAACAAAATCACATCTTAAAAGACACAAATAAAGCCCAGTGCAACCACACTACAGCTGAAACAGTCTAACAGGCTGCCCTCACTCTGACTGGTGTAAACAGGTCGTGGCTGACTTTTCCATAGTTGCTCTTTATGGGACCAGTAAAAGCTGTCAGCCGGGCCACATGGTTTAACGGTACAGCACTTATTAGGGCCAATAGCAATCTGTTGCACACTCTCTGACACACTCACCTTTCTCCTTGCACTCTCTCACACACACACATACATGCACGCCATCCTGCCTCACAGCTCAACTAACAGAAAAACAAGGGGGTCAGATGACTCTGGTTAGGCCTCTGAGCAGAACAAGAAGTGCTCCTCTTTTCCTTACGAAACAAAATCGTGGTTCACAAAGTGCCGCAAAGATATGCTGCGTGAAATTTCCACTCATCTGGTGTCTGAGTTCTGAGCTGGTTCTGGAGATGATACATAACAACACAACACTTCTGTAGTGTTTGCTGGAACATTTATACACTAACACTGTTGTAAACCATTCGATTTTTTTCGACTGCAACGGCTCAAAATCTCTGTAGTGTTATAACCGCAATGACTGAAAGCTAGCTACACATTTTGATTGAATCTTAAATTTCTAATACTGCTGGAGCCTGAAACCCAAATGTGTCCTGTGTGAATGCAAACAGCCTTATCTTACTCTGTCGATTGTCAGTATATGTATGCTACAATATATTGTTTTAGTATCGCAAGGTATATAAGATATCAAAATATATTTGAGCTTTTCAATTAAGTTTCTTTAGCCTGTCTACCCCCAATCACATTACTAATAGATCTAAATAGGCATCCATTTATATTTTACCACATTACATGCAACAACTCGCCCAACTCTGTCATCTCGCCTGCTATTATCAGGGTCGGGCAGAGTGATGTGCAGCTTGAGTGATCAAGTGACTGAGAGAGAGGGACCGGTGAATGTGATCAGAGCATAGCAGGGATTTGGACAATCTGACAGTTTACTTTTGGTTAATTAGGGAGAGTCAAGAATTCAGCTGAACAGAGTAAAGCAGCAAACTACACAAAATTTAGCAAAATATTGCAGAAACACGATAATATAGCTAAACTAATGAGTGAATGTGGCAGATGATGAGGAACAATCATTGTGAGTGGGCGGAGTGATGACATTTGTGTTGTACCATGTTCGTTTCTGATGAATGTATCTCCTTTGGAAATACTGTTGTTTTTGACTCGGTATATTCCTAAACAGATACATAAATGACACCACTATGGGTATGCTAGGTCAAAAGCTAATGTTTGCTGCATGTGTTGCCCAACTCTCCACTCATGAACATGTTATGCCCCGCTGACAAAGGCAATGAGGAAATTGATCTGGGTCAAAGGATCCACAACATTCTCATGTACAGATTGAATATAAATTAGATCTTGACATCCCTCGTTCATAGCTCAATTTTCAAGAGGTGAAGACAAGCAGATGTGTGACAACCTGAATCTACCACCCTGTCATCACCAATAGTCTGTGCTTGCCTTGATTTTTCACACCCTCCTGATGAGGAGGTCAGTGCTTGTGAGACTTTTTGCTGCAGTGTGAGTTAAGAGCACAAGTCTGGACTTGTCAGGCTCTCCCAGTCAAATCCAGGGTCCCTCAAACTTGCAACAGCTCACTGCTTAACCTGGTCTTGCCACGGGGCAGCCAGGCCACACTAGGAAACCTCTTTTTAGCTGTGCAGTTTCCTCCTGTGAGAACAGAGAGCAGTGAGGCAAAAGGCAAAACGAAGGCATATACGAAGGCTATAAGCAATCTGGTATCTCCTCCACAGGGACTGTACAGTATGTTCCAAATAACAATAGCCCCACAGTGTCTGCCACTCAAACAGGGAGCTACTGCTGTGAAGCACTCATAATCAGAACATGACAACCTGACATGATGACAATACATGAAGAGAGATGAGAACAGATTTGCTGGAGTGATGTGCCCGGGTCGGTCACTTTTCATCTATTTTGCTAAAAGGAGACAGGGGCATGTTCTGAACATGTTGTAAATAACCTGAACACCCCCCACCAGGAGAGTCATCGCCCTAACCAATGTTACAATATACTTCAGTAATGTTGCTGTTCACACTTGACCCAGCATGCTGTGCTGCATTATTTTGCTATAATTACATAACAGAGAGCGAGTCAGTGTGCCCTCTACTTTGAACACTCCCAGATGTCTGGGTCAGTGCTTTTCTACAAAGGCTTAGGATCCTCCACACAAAGATAGAGCTAACAGTCCGGGCCCTTATTGGGAACATGTTTATAGTTTGTTAGGGTCTTATAACTTGCATTTTGTTCTTTAAAAAGATCCCACTGAGGCCAGGAAGCAGCCAGACAGCAGTGTCATAACCAATGCAAACACTCAGACTATCTGTGATTGACTGCAGCTAATCTCATCATGACTGAGAACAGTGGCCCTCACTGCTTCCAAGTATGGTGCTTTTGTTGTTGAAAACAGATCAAGTCACCAGTTGCCCTGCAGTGAAAAAAAAAGAAACATCAACTCACTCTCACAAAGTGAAATACTTTTTCTTTAGGACACACGATCTTACACAACAGCTAACGGTAACTGTGTCAGGGCAGAGATTAAGCTACCGAAATGCCCTTTACAAATTAATGCAATGGTAAAATTAGCATAATCACATTGGAACAAACAAGGCTGTCCCCTCTGTCCCTGTTTTGCCTCTTGCTGCAGATCAAGCAACATGTAAACAGGTTGCAGAGCATATGGAAGGAGCCTTATTTCCACAACAGGGTGGGTGTCAGGAACATTGTGCAGTGCATGAGACTGTCAAAACAAGAGCTGCCTGAAAAGGGAAAAGTGTTTGGCAGGGAGGGGATCTTGCAGGTTGTGTACTGGTGCAAAATTGGGGAAAAGAAACAGCTGACATGTTGAAGAAAGATCCAAAACTCAAGCTGTTGATAAGTGTTGTGAGTGTGTACGTCCTCACTACGTGGGGTCAAGCGTTAAATTCATATAACCAGTAACCAGACTGACCAGCTGTTACATAACTCTCTGGCCTGATTCCTCTCTCAGGGGAACAGATACAGTCAGTCAACTAAAACTGGCTTCCCCACACATGCTGACCACCAGGTTTCTCTTACATACATACATACATATATATGTGTGTTTGTGTGTTTCTGGTGCTTCACATACCTCGCTCAGGCTTCATGTTGTCCAGTGTCATCAGGATGCCTTCAGGGTCTCTTGCGGGGTCTTGTCTTTTTCTATCGCTCACAGCCTTGACAGCAGCTCAACGGTGTCTGGACCCCACCAAAACCCTCGGTGACAGAGACCCGCTGTATTAGCTAAGCAGTAATATCAGCTGTGTTGATGCCAACTGCCCCCTATCCAACAACAAAGCATCGCTTTGTTAGCATGCTACTGTACGCTTCCATCGAGTCGCACCGTATTGTCCAACTGACTAACACAAAGACAGCTGATAGCGGACAGCAGATAGGTATTGATGAGGTCTACTGAGCCTGCTAAGGAGCAACCAATCTGACTAGTAGTTTAACTAGCAAACAGGCCACCCTCACAAAATGTCTCAAATTCCTCCACCTGAAGCATAGTTACGTCGCGGTGCATCTCTGTCTCCTCGTAACGTACAACGGCTAACTAAGCACAGTTAGCTAGCACGGTAGTAAGCCACCACGACTAACTTTATCGTGACTGTTTGGTGAAACGAAGAAAAGACCCCACGAACACGCCAACCCCCACAGTGCGCACAGGTAGCCACAGCTCGAAAAACAAACACTGAATCCGATGACGGACGTTATTTTCCGTTTGCTAAGACGAGAACATTTTTAACGCAACATTTTCCTTTGGAAAATATCAACCGTTATCAGATGGATATGCTCCACTCTCTGCCCAGCCACGGAGTCGTAACAGTCCCCATACACTCAATGTAAGAAACGCCACCTGTACTGACTTCCTTAGCGATCTTCATCAAAACTTTTCCAACCAACAAAAAATACACCGACTTCGCTCGAGCGCATCGGTTACGACTGCAACGTCTCTCGCGAGCGTTTCCAAGGCAGCGATCACTTTTCCTCCGCTGACACGCCGCTAACTGACTGCCAGAGCTAGAATGAAGGCTGTGTCGATACTGATATTATTCAAGCGAAATGCAGATGAGAGGAGGAACAGTGAGTCCTCCTAGTCGTGATGCTTACAGTCTGCCTCCCCTCCTCTCTCAGCCCTCCCCACTGCTTGTCAAAACAGATCGGTGCAGCTCCAGTCACGTGTCCCAACAACAGCCCCAGTCGTCACTTCCCTCTCTGCCAGCCAGCCTCGCATGAACTCGCAGCCATAGCAACCACCAACTTAGAAGTGGTACCAAAACTCACTGGGAACACGCGCTGATTTTTCGGCAGGTAGATTTTTAGAAATTAAACCCCCAGTAAAATGTTACGTTACTATCCCGTCACATGAGTCACAGCGGACGTTTGGGTCGTGAAACGGCATGTACAGCGAGGGTGCACTATCCCTGAGCTTATTGGTCAGTGCAACTCTGTGCGCGTTCATGTTCGCACGAGGGTTCGCTTCCCGTCGTGAACATTTTGTTCTTGCTTGCTTGGCTTGCATGTTGCCAAAGATCGTATGTGTAAAGTGAGGCCGTTGTATGTTACAGAAAGAACTTATGACTGACGGAGAGTCGTTTAAAGTCATTGAGAAGTTCATTTGAGGTGCATCACAATGTAAAAATGTATAAAACATTAATCTTTAGGCTTTTTGTGTTGATCTAAGTCATGTGTATATTTATACAATATTTATAATTCAAAAAAGTCTTAATCCCAAGTTGGCTTTACACTGAAGATCAAAGTAGATTTATGAATTGGGTGACCATGTTCTATAAAAAAAAAACAAAATAGGAGACCCCCTTACCTGGCCTCTTGGCGATACTATATACCCTAAGATGTTCAAAGAAGACAAAGTAGCTGCAAAACTGAGATATTTTTTTGAAGCTCCTTTTCTGTTTGAAGTGAACATCATCCATGATGTGAACATAAAAAGTGGGAAGAAGCTGGTTTCTGCCAGTTCAAAAGTGTAAAACATGAAAAACTGGCATTGTTAAGTTCTTTTGCTCCATAAAAAGTCAGAATTTTGAGAAATAGTCAAATTGGTGGGATGTGCCAAATTTCTACTTTTTATCTGGAAATTGTGAGTTCCTTTCTCATTATTCTCACTTTAAATATTGATTGTAGTATCTCAAAATTTTGACTTTTCATCACAGAATTTTGAGATAAAATGTCAAAATTCTGTGATGAAAAGTCAAAATTTTGGCTTTGTCTCCAAATTTCAACTTTTGACAAAACTATGACCATATAATTTCAAAATTCTTGTCTTTTTATCTCATATTTTTGACATTGTCTAAAAAAACTTCTTTTTATCTCATACTTTTGACATTACAATCTAAAATTGTGTCTGTTTATCTTAATATTTTGACTTTCATTTCATAACTTAGTCTGTTTTCTCAGTAGTTTGACTTTGTATCTCATAATTTCGACTTTAGAGTTGGGGCATCAGAGTAATGCCAGTAGTCTTCTTCAGCGAAGAAGGACATGTCTGGGCAAAAGAGCACGTTTGGCCACCCTTCTGATGAAGTACCCTACGTTGATCTTTCAAATAGCCTGATATTAATCAAGAATATGTAAGGGACTTCTCAGCATAAGGCTGAAGTTCACAGTTGATGAAATAAACATCATCTAATACTGACAAAACAGGAAAATTCACCTGATAGACTTTATCAGATTCATTGACGGCCATGGAGATGTTAGGGTAGAGTTTCACGAGAATAAAATAAAGAAAAAAAATCATATAATTAGTAAATCTATAGCAAAATAAAGTTTAAATGAAACATCCATAACAGTACATGAAGAGGCAAGAGTCTCCTCAATCCACAGTCAGTGGTGCCTCTTATTACTTAATGTTGGCTGACGTCCATTGTCTATTGGTGCAAATAAAAAGGTCAGAGGGAGAGCTCTTTGTTATAATCTCATCTCTGCTTAAACCTCTTGGAACAAAGACAAAGGCCAAAATGAGGACACTAAAATCAGCTCCACAAATCTGTTTGGCAGTTGCAGTTCAACTAAGGGCGTTATTGTGCTTAAAACACAAAGATAGAGAGGCACTGAGTTTGATAGCAAATGCATGTGATCAAATATTGATATATTACTCATGACTCAAACAGCATTGGTTTGTGCTGCATATAGTGATTAAAAAAGACAACAAACACTCTTTAGAATAATTTTGCTTTTTTCAGTGAACTTACCTTTTTCTAACACAACACTATTTTAATTCTGAAACCAGATATGGGTGACTCAGGAGTGTAAAATACTGTTTTTTATTGTGGGGTATATTCATTTATCTGTCAGCAAAGCTATTTGAGTAAGGTTATTTCACTTACTTGATAAGAAACAACACACAAGATTCACAAAGATATGACGGTTGTAGACATTTCTGAGTCAAAGAGTAAATACCCTTTTAAAAAAAAAAAAAATCATAGTTGTTCAGTAATGCTGTTAGCTTAGAAACAGGTGTATAATAGAAACTTTGAGATGTTTTTGGTGTTTCCTGGTTGAGGTCAGGGTGTCAGAAATCCTGTCATAACATTTTTTTCAGTTTTAGTAACGTGACTTAAAATACAGTTGTCTTTGAAGAGGTAGACTTAGCTGTACCATTACTGACAACAGACCAACATGGAAAATATTCACAAAATTTTAAGGAAAAAATGAAATTATAATTATTAAAACAATGTCTTCCAAGTTTCCATTTCCATTTTGCTAAACACTGCACAAAAAATCCCAAAGTGGTTGAAATTCTAGAAAACTTCTTTCTTTTCACCCTACCAAAAAATGTCCATCCAAATTGAAAAATGCGACATGACAGTTATCTGTTTATAATTATTATTTTCCCCCCAGGATGTTAAGAACAAGGGGTTTAAATGATCTTATTTAAGTGTAAATATTCCCTTACAGGGTATTAGAAAATCCAAACAAAGATGTCCTATGTATGAGAAAATCCACATTGTAGCCCCACCTAGTGGCAAAATACAAGTAGTGCAGCAGATATCCGTTTAATTTTGGACACAAGCAATGTAAGGAAAAAGAAGTGACAGTTAAACACATCTACAGTGACAGGATGGCCAATTTTTACACAAGTTCATTTTCGTTTGATATTACCAGCACCAACACACTGCAGGTGCTGTGATGTAGTCTCCTGAATCCTCATCCACGACACTTTATTTGGTGCACTCCAAAAAAAAAGGAAAAAACATAGCTGCACTTGCAATTTTACCAACACACAAAGAACATTGATAAAAACAATTGACCTAAGGTGGTCATTGTAATGTAGCTTTGTAATTCAGTAATTGATGAGGATTTGTGATTTATCTGCCACTCAGTGGTCATAATAACTGTGTATTGAATATTCAAAAATTGATCCCAACATATTCCTGACTTTTTGCCATAACCATGGACATATGCTTTACAAACATTTCAAAGTGCTGAGATTCCTTAATGTAAACGGTCTTTTTTTGGTTTGAATATAGATTCGTTGTAAGAGTTCACTTCTGCAGATGTTGTCCTCTTATAGTGCTGTCTGTCTGCAGTATTGACTTCCATTTCAAATAAATATTTTCCATAGATTCTTAACGCAACTCTAGACTGAATCTCTACTTGGAACTACTTACTTTCAGCAAAGGATGTGTTCTGTTTTCCATCTGTCCTGTATTTTTTGTATGTTTTTTAATTGGTTTGTAATCCCATATACCAACCAGTCCTTCATCAGCAGGCTTTGCTGTATTCTGTATTCTGCTTTTGCTCCCCATATGGGCAGCAAAAGCAGATGTAATGCTACTAATTTATTTATCTTTACAAAAATATACATACATTGTGATGCCTGATTGTGTTATTCTGGGGCATGATACTCACATTCCACTGAGAAATTTGTCTCTCTTGCATCCTTTCTGATTTGAGTTTGAACCAGTGAAGTTAGTTGGTTGAGGACATTAAAATATTTCAGACTGGCTTTTTCTACACAAACAAACAAAATATCTATTTCTAATGCTGTGTGGCTGAGGTTAAAACCTACTGAGGGTTAAGTTCATTCCCAGATTACTTTTTTTCTGATTTCAAACAGATCAGGTATTAGTAATGATTGCATGTTTTGGATTATCTAAAAGGCCACATCAGAGCTTCTCTGCCCTTTAAATTGTAATCATGCTGTTATTTTTCAGCAGCATCAGAGCTTCAAAGGACATGAAATGTTCAGCTGCTCCACCCTAGTGCACTGTCAGGGGTGGAGGTCCTGTTGTCTCTGGCGTAGTCTATATGAAGGTTGGCATATGAATTCATTACAACAGAAGTGGTTTGTACTACAAGGCATGAGGCAACTACTACTGACTCAGATAACAACAGCCTAAGCAGGAAACACTTGTCCTGAACTACCTTATCCAATTCTTAATTTTCTAACTTTTGTTGTCCGTCTGAACAAGAAAAATGAAAGAAAGAAGAAAAAGGTAAAAAAAAAAAAGTTTAAAATAATAAAATGAGAAGCATGATTCAGAGGCTGGAAATACCAACTGTTTATTTTCTACTTTTTTGTGACTACAGAAATGTTGAAACATTTGAACACTGAAAAAAGCTGGATGACATCATCACTTGCTTCTCAATTTTCTTTCTTTTTTCATTTGCTTAGCAATCACAACAGATGATATTGCACGGCACTGAGAAAGCAGTAGCAAAGCCTGGGAATAGCAATGACAAATCAAGTCAGGAGACATGGAGTTATACATCTGAGAGTAACACTGATAGCATTGTCTCTCCAGCACACAAGCACACACCCTGTCGCAGACACACACTCAGGCATACACACAGTCACACAGGTACTTAAACTGAAGAAGCACTGTGAGTTGAAAAGGTGGTCAAAAAAAGATCAAGTATGATAGAGCACAAGGCGGACAAGAGCGATGAGATTCCATTTTGAAAATGCAAATGCAAGATAAACTACTACTATGGTCTAATTGGTAATGTTTATGACAACAATTATGCTTGTTTATCAAAACCCTTCAAGCATCTTTGTGTATGAAGAGCTGGAGGACACCCCTCTGCGGGCGAGAAACTAGTTCCCCAGCTTTAGAGATCCAGATGATTGTCTTAGGCGCCGCAGTATTGTATGAGACTTGTAGCTAAGCTACCCATCATATGGGAACTCCTTAGGGTCAAAATAAATAACAGAACATGTAAAAATGGGTACAAAGCAGATACACACAACAGCATCCATTCCTTCCCTACACTCGGCTCTTAATTTGTTACGTGAGCACCTGTAGTTTTCTGAAAAACGTCCACAATCAGTGACATGATGACTGCATAACATGCTGCTGTTATCTAACAGTAAGGCCTCTGACAGGCAGAAGGATTCAGACTTACTGTGATATGCAACAATCAGCCACACACATGCAAACACACCAGCAGCACAACTGATTTGAAACAAAAGACAAACACACAGCAAAGAAATACATGCACGTGAGCACACAGGCTTTAGAAATGAGCAATCCAGGTGGTTGTCCCCATACACACTCACACACCGATTCCTTGGTAAGCTTCTTTGCAGTTTTATTAGACTTTGCTCATAGTCATTACACGAGTACGTACCAAAAGAACAGATACTAGATGGAGTGAGGCGGCAGTGCCACAGCAATAAAAACAGACCCAGCTCTGTGGCACAGCCCCTGGCAGACCGGCTGCCCGGCCTCGGCTCCACCTCACTCAGTGCATGAGACAGCAAAGTGAGCGGGACTTGCAGCCCTCATTTCTTCAGATGCTTCAGATTGTACAGGAGGTTCCCCACATGGTCGAGTAAGCTTGTCTACATAGCCCTACGCCTTCTACATTCTATACCCGTGCGAATGGCAAATCAAAACTCAACAAGTCTACCTCACAAATGCCAGTGCTTTTCAACATTATACATATTTTTTTGTCCAATTTTTGGTTTGTTTTAAAAATCTTTGGATGTGCAGTAATACCCACAAAATAACTGTTTTCGTTAAAAAGTCAAAAGAATAGAAAAAACACACACACATACACACTGCTTTTTGCCAACTGTTCAACAAAGTAGCTCCTGTATAACTTTGTCTGCATTGGCAAATCAACTGTCTGGGTTTCTGGCAGTGTTTAAAACACATTGAAATTCCGGCTAGGATTCAGCTGAAGAAGAATACAAACTACTCCTCTGTTAAATCTAAGCGTGGGAAGTAAGGCTGTAACATAAAACTGTCTTTTTTGTTTGTTTTTTTCTTCCAAAAAACCTACTATATACAAATCTAGAGATTCTACAAATGCATAAATTAAAGCAGTGGTCAACCATTACAAAAATGCAATTAAATAAAAATCACAACACAGAAGTAGAGAAAAGAGAAATTAGGAACACAATATCACAGCAGTTGGTTTTACCCTGTAAAAGCAATAGTCTACCATCATAATATTGGCATAACCCAATGTCTGATAAAAAATACGCTTCTCCCTCCATCCCTTAAGTTTCATACATCAACCCTGAAACTTGTCCTCCGCAATTTTGAACAGAGCACTTCTGCCAAAAAACAAAAACAAACTTCAAAATAGATAATCATACAGCTTCTTTTTAAGTAACAACAATAGTTACCACAACAGTGGAGTTCTGCCTAGCTCACAGATAGACGTCTCAATGCAGAACTCAAAGGAATTATTACTATGAGGTATTCAGAGACATTGGTAAAGACATGCACGGCCAGAGTGCTGGACCTTTCTACACACAGCAGAGAGACGAAGCAGGTTAAAGAAGAAGGGAAGGGGGGAAGAAGGGTTAAAAGAGAACAAGGGGGAAAGAAGAAACAAAGACCTTTGGTTTAATCTGTAGAAGTGGACAACAGAAATTCCTTTGGTATGTTTTCATTGCATGGTTGCGCTGGCAAAAGCACCACGGTGTGTCTAAAAAAAAAAATTAAATAAAAAGAAGAGGAAAAAAAAAAACACATTTCCTTGTTTCTTCAGTAGTGGCCCTTCTACAGGCTGAGGTATTCACAAAGTCAAAAGTGAGAGGTCAACAGCGGTTTTACACTTTGGTTCAAGCAAGGCACTCGTCCTGGGAGTTTTAGAAAGATTGCAACACATCTGCTTCTACTTTCAGGAACATGTCTGCCTATAGTTGAGTCAACAAATCTGCCCATGGCTATGTCAGCTTGTCTGCCTATTGTCATGTAAAGATGTCTGACCTATATGGTGGATCAATAAAACCACAGATACACACTAAGAGGCTGGGCCAAGGAGAAGGGAAGCTGCAAAGAAAGACAACTATCAATTCTTAGAGACTATTTCATGGTCAAATATAAAACTTTCATTTTGTCAGATTTGTATCAGAATGTCTTTTTTAGTATATAAAATGGTGAAATAATCTTTTTGGTCCAGCTGATGAGCTACAAGAAAAACTGATCACGTTTCTGGCAACTTCCCTCTGTCCCCTGCAGGCCCCAGTGTGGCCGCTTGTGTGCATCCGTGGCAAGATCAGCATATCTGCCTTTAGCTACATCAGCATGACTACCTATGGAGCTGTAATCAGAGCACAGATGAAGCAAGAGCAGGCATAGCAGGGGTGCATGGGTTGAGTGCAGGTGGGAGGGGCAGAAACAGGGGAAGAAAGGAAGAGAAAGAGGAGACAGGAGGGGGGAGGGGACAAGACACACAACATCTTGAAACACCACTCACAGAGGCCGTGCAATGAGAAGAAAAAATCTTTGGTTATCTTTGGTATCATCAAAGTGATAGAAATCACATATGGAACTTGAGTGAGGTAGCATCTTTGGTTCACACTATAAAACATCAGCAGGTCTTGACACATTTTTTGTCTCTTTGTCGTCTTTTTGGTTTTTCTTTCAGTGATGAAGAAGCTAGCACGCTTTCTCCCTCTCGCCTCTCCTTCGGCGCTTGTTCTGATGAATGTAGAGCTGCTAACCCGGCCATGAAGGGGATGACGAGAGGGGAGCCAGCTCGATATATTTAATGATACGCTGACCTGGGCCAGCCCTGTGTAGTGCTTTCCTCCTACTGCCGAAATGCATAGCTTACTAGGGCAGGCGAGAAGTGGAAGTAGGAGAAATGGGTCTGGGGATTTGCAACAAGCAGGGTTGGGGCGGGGTGTGTTGGTATTCAGGAGAGGAGCTGACATTGCTGTGTAAGTGCCTGAAAGTGATTTGATCATTAATATCATCCCCACTGGCCCGACATCTTTGATGAGGAGGATAAAATCAAATAGGTATGAAGCGCTCATAGGCTGTGCACTGCAGCTTTATGCTTATTATTATAAGAGTGGTGACAGACAGGCTGTTTTTTCTCTCTCACAGTTTACAAAGGAGTTATAGCCATCTATTGTTTTCACCTTTGCAGAGAAAACACCCTGCTATAAGGATCTGACACAACATACACAACAACTTGAGCTAATCTGCTGAACCTTAGTGGGTAAATGATGTTTCTGCAGTGATTCATCTTCACAATAAGACTATTCAAGGACATTTTGTTGGAATATTTGGTTTGATTCAAGAAGGCATCAATAAGGCAAACATCATCCAGTCTCAGCAGATGGATATCTGCCATCAAGTCTGGTTCTGTTTGAGGATTTTTTCCATCAAAGGTTTTCATCTTCACCATTGCCAAGTGCTGGTCAGTGGTGAAGTACTGTTGAATCCCTCTACATAGTACTACTATGCTCTGGGCCTGCTCTGTATTTAAAGTGTCATTGGATAACTGTGATTTGGTACTGTAAAAATAAAGATTCAGGAGCTGATTGAAAGGCTGGTTACCAGGGTTTTGTTGCAACATTTTCCATTGGTAAGGAGCATCAATTTATGCATGACTGAATGCTGTATAAACTTTAAGCAGCAACAAACTCTTTGTTGTAGA
Source organism: Thalassoma bifasciatum (assembly GCA_008086565.1). NCBI lineage: Eukaryota > Metazoa > Chordata > Actinopteri > Labriformes > Labridae > Thalassoma > Thalassoma bifasciatum. The sequence continues at coordinate 1,000,734 of RPOG01000018.1, forward strand.
GCCTAACTAACAGTCTGTCTCAGAAGTAAAGGCAGGAAATGAGGTAAAATACTTTAAGATCAACAACTTCACAATGTAATCTTTGGTTTGATGACTGATCTTGGGTGTTTTGAACCTAAAAATGAATGTGAAGCTTTGGTGTGTAAAAGGCTTTGGTTTCTCTTGTAAAAACTATTCATCGCTTCAGCATTCTGGAAGAAAGCACTACCATGAGGGCTTAGATTTGGGGATTGTTTGGGTTGGGTTAGCAGTCTACACATGAGGCATCTCCCTGTCTGCCTGGAATGCTTGATAGAGAGACAGACAGCTGGGTAGACAGTCCACTTCCACCTGTACAAACACAACAATCCAGTCGCTCCCGTAGGATTATTTTTGTCTTAAAAGTTGATTGGCCAATCCCACTGGAGCTCCACATTCTGGCTGTTTTTCAAGGGTGTGGACATCTGCTGACCAGGCTGCCAACAGGCTGATTAAATCCTCTATCATTAAAACCAACCAATCAGATTAAAGATAAGGATGGTGAATGATAGATTGATACTGGCTGGGGAGGTAAAGTGGGGCATATTAAAGCTATAGACCAGTGACCATTGTGTGTGTGAAGGGGAGGGTAAAACTATAGTCTCTTTGCAGTATGTTACACATAAACGTGTTGCTGAAACAAACATTTCGAAGCAGGTCAAACAAGAAGTCTTTGGTTTGTTTTTTCATCTTTGGATACTATAAATATCAATATAGTACAGGTTTAAGGGCAAAACGTTGCTTCAAGGTCTCTTTAAGTTTCTCTTTGTTTCTCTAAAGTTTTTAAAGCTTTTCCACCGAGGTTGAGTCAGTCCATGAGTTGGTCAGATCAGTCCATCTTCAGGCTTTGGTGCAGGCATTGGAGCCAGAGTTGACGGAGTGACCGGAGCCGTCGTCCACCCACTTATCCAGGCTCCGGCGGCGTGCGTTCATAAAGAAGTTGCTGACTGTGGCCAGCTCCAGGCCCAGCTGCTGGGCAATGGTGACCTGCAGCTCTTTGGATGGGCGTTTGTTCTCTTTGAAGATGGCATGGAGCGTCCGTCGCTGTACGTCTGTGAACACCAGCCGAGGTTTTTTGGTCATGTTCCCTCGGTCATTCCTGCCGTGGTCCTGTTCTTTACGTTTGCAAGCTGTAGAAAGTTTAGGGGAGATAAGAGAGAAAGAGTGTGCTGTGAGAAAGGGTGGGATACATTTAAAAAATATATATTTGAGAGAATCCCTAGAAAATGTATTCACTAACCCAAAACATATAAGTTTACATATCAATAGATACAAGATTAAATTCACATGGAGATGAACTGGTGAGAAAACAGGGAGCACAAAAACAATACCTGCTATCTTGTGGTGCATTTCAGTCAAAAGAAAACAAAACATCACAACCCTATTTCGAGTTGTTTTGGCACTGATTTGGTCCAAAACAAAAATCAATCTGTCTATAAATATATGTATTATTCTACCATTTTGCAGTGACAGGGCAATTGGAGCTATGAAAAAGTTATCCACAAAAGGCCAATTCCACAATCCTTCATAAATACAGCATTGAAATAATGTGTGACTGATGTCACGTAATTCTCTAATGTCTGAAAACAGTCAAAAAATTGAAGAAATATTATGAAAACAATGACTTACACATAGTTCATTTCTCAGTTTATCTTGTATTAATCAGAAAAGGCGGGAATATTATGATGATGTTGGCTGTGTTTTATACCATTAAAATATCTATAAATAATGTGTATCTGTATTATTTGGCAATCACCCATGGATTCCTTTAAACGTTATTGGGGATATCTCTAATGTAATAAACAGCTTTTCCATGAGATTTTTATCAGTATATGTTATTTTTTTAAGGGAATAATTCAAGTTTAGTGCATTGTTATCCATGTTTAAAACACAGATAGTCCTCCAATAGGCCAAGAACAAACGACATAACAGTGTGTATGGACTCCCCCACACTTTTCCAGGGACTTCTTAGACTTCTGTCAGTCTGCTGACCACAAGAGGAGCAGTATTTCCTCTTAGTGAGAGCAGAGAAACTGGAGGCCTACCAGCCAGCTCCAATGAGCGCTGTCCACGGTGCTGAAAACAAAGTTACCACGCTACACACCACAGCTCCGAAATTAACTCAACCACACACGATCTAACGCTGAAAATAAAAGAAGAAACGAAACTGGTAATCCGTCCGGCCACAGATAAGACCTCAGCTAAACAGTAATACAGTTTTATTTCGTTTTTCCCCTCTTAAAGTCCTGGCACTAACACACATCTCATTAAGGTTCACCTGTGAGCAGACACCGGTAGGGGGCAGACGTAAACTACTGGAGCAGAAGACCCGGGATGGACTCAGGGGAAATTAATGAACAGAATATTCCGACCACATACTTATTTCTGAAAACAGTGCAGATTCATTTGTCAGAAGTAAGCGGGTGAATAAAACACGAGTTCCGTTAATCACATGACTCCTCGAAAGTCAGTGAGATACCTGAAACACTATTATTAATAGTCAAAAGCACTACTATAAAGACAAAATCCGTATAAAATGTAAAGGGCACCATCACTGATGACATAAACGTATGACAGACATTTAAAAAACGATTATTTATTGTGAAAAATTAGAATCGACTTATCATATTGTAGGTGAAACTTTTTTGGCACTCGTGTCTAACCAACACCAAGAGACCCATCCATGCAAATGACTCAAATTACAGTATAAATTGTGGAGTAATCAGGTCCTACGGTCTGTAATCTCATTCCAGTTTGTTCTCTTTTAAGACTCACAGAGATACTGTATCCTGTATCTCTGTGACTGTAAACTGGGGTGTAAGAGTGAGTCTGAGCAGCTCGGTGTCTCCAGTGCCGCTAAATATTAACAGAGAGCCGGAGCTCTTTGTGGTGGGACGGTTATAAATCAGTAGCAGTGAAGGCCATGCAGACAGCAGGAGCCTCCACCGAGCGAGAGCCTGAGCGAGGAGGAGCAGGAGGAGCAGGAGGCCCGAGCACAGGAGCAGCAGCTTTCCCAGGACCAGGGGACACAACAACGACCTTGTTATCACTCCCCCCTCTCTCTCTCTCCCTCTCTCTCTCAAACACACACAGGTGCTGATCCCGGCTAATCATTACAAACATACAGATAACTCCACACACTCACTCAGTCAAAAACACAGCACACAGCGACAGCGGCAGTCCTGCGTTTCATATCTCAAAGAGAACAACAAATAGACCTCAAAGCAAAAAACTACTGCAAACATTCAACTGGAAAAACAAGCTTTTAACTTCTTTTGGAGAGGACATTTGTGCCATTTGCCCGAACACTGCCAATATTCATTAACTGCTTTATAAAGTTACATCCACAACAGTCAACAACCAACTCTACAACTTACTCCTAAAACCAAAATTAAATCTCATTTTGGATTTCTTTCAGTGCGTCCTTTGCCAAATTTGCCCTATTCTATTCTATTCTATTCTATTCTATTCTATTCTATTCTATTCAGACAAATTCAGATTGGTAATTGAATACGTGGGAAAACGAGAAAAGGCCCGAGATTAATTTCAGAAGCCCGAAATCAATAAGTATATCACATCTACTTCAGAACATGGTCACATATCCAGTTCACCTAAGAACGAACGGATCAATACACAGACGCTCAGACTATTGTCCTCAAATTAATTTACTTTTTACTGTACATGTTCTATATATTCTTATATATTCTTCCCTTTATTTTCAGGGGAATGTTTTACAAAAAAACCCCACATCTTAAATTGTACTTTTTTGGTTATTTCGCTGTCGAAAAATGCTTTGGGATTTATATAAATAATGATGTATTATATAACGTTATATTAAATGATTTGTCAAAGAAGTTGGGATAAAAACCCAAAACATATCAATTACAAACAGTAGCTTTTTTTAAAGTCTTTCGTTTTCGTTTGATTTTGTTAAAAGGCTAGAAGTCAAATTACAAAAACGACCAAACTGAGGGGAAAAAGCTATAAAAAGTTAATAATCAGATGTCATCATCACACACACACACACACACACACACACACACACACACACACACACACACACACAAAGCAGCAGAATGAAAAATAATCTATAGCGATTGCACCCATGTACACTCAAACCAGCATGCACTGTACACACAAATGAGCGCGCACTTAACATTAAATGACCACCACAGCCTCACTTCTCAAAAAGCCAAAAAGCCCATTTATAGGTCATTGATTAGGTTCTTGAACGTTAAAAAAAATCATTGGTCGTCCATGAACGCGCATATGCTATTGGGGCCTCTACAGCGCACCCTAATTGACTCGTGCGTATACCTCAGGGACGAATAATACAGAAGTCTATCAGTTAATTAGAGAAACCTCAGCCAACTCAGGGCTAGTTTACGACCAAAACACAAACACATGCTCCCATTTCTACCAATCTTTGTCTATCTAAAGAAAACTACAAGATGCAAAATTCAACATTTAGTTTATCACTGACTCTCAACAACACGTGCACCTCCTCTCTGTTTACACCGAGAGCTACACCAAAAAGGCTAATCCGTTGCATCTACACCAAAATAAACACATTCCTAACGATTTCTGGGCCTGGGATCAGTTTACGCACAGTCCAGCGGTCGATATTTTGAGGTAAAATGACATGAGCACTTGTTTCACACAAACCCAAAATCCATGTAGAGACAAAAAAGGTTACAGATTGATGTCAGGCTGTCAAGTTTGAGCTCGAGCGATGTGAAGTAACTTTGGAACTTGTGTTTTTTACTCCAGCATATTATTCTGACTGAGCCAACAGGCAGCTTTTCAGGATTTGGAAGCTAGAGAAACATTTTTACAAGCCTGGGTGTAAGGTGTAATGTGTGGAAAGCTGTGGAAACATAATGTTGAATGTTGTGGTGATCATAAACAGTTAAACTCATAGAGAACATCTGTCCAGAATGCCACCATAGCGTTGATTTATAGTTTTAATCAATATGATCTCTTTTTTGCAATGATAAAGCTGGCATACAACGTCTGTTTTGGTCCTTAGTCTATTTCCACTATCATAAGGTTGCATTCAGGACCAATGTTACTCTGTGAGTGACTTTTTCCCGCAGGAACACTTTGAAAAAACAATGAAAACAAAAAGGGGGCTTTACCGAGGCTTCGCTCACCTGCGAGCCTGAGCGCACTCATGCGCTGGAACTCAGGCTCCTGCAGCCACTTCCACATGCGACGGAAGGTCTCTCTGCCGGACTTCAGCTTGGACCAGGGTTTAGGGTTCCTCAGTAGGTCGGACAGGGTCCCCTGGGACCTGCACAGGACCCGCTGAGCAAAGATGGCCTGAGGGATGCTGTAGCGCTTCAGCTCCGTGGTGATCCTCTGAGCCACCTCTTTGGTATTCACCTCCTCCATCTGGCTCCCAGAAACACCGCCCCCTCCGCCGCCGCCCCCTTGCTGCCCGGGCCCGGAGGCCTGCTCCCGACTGCTCCCCAGCCCCTGGCCGTGCCCCTGCGCACTGAGGTGGGCGTGTGGGTGGTGGTGGAGGCCGTTGATTTGTACCATGCCAGCCGTGGAGCTCATGTGCTGCTCTGTGTGTCTGCCGAGCATGGCTGGGTGGTGAGCCTCAAACCCGCTTGGGGTGAGCATCTTCTCACCAGGCATGGCGGCACCGGGGTGAGCGTATGGAGGGATGCCAGCCTGGGTGGTGTGTATGCTGGCTAGACCTGAGCCGGACAGCGGGGAGAGGCTCTGGCCCATGCAGGGATCCTTGTGATGATATGCGGGGTACAGACTGTTCATGGGTGCCAGACTACGGTCCTCGCGCATTAACGTGAAGCTGCCGCTGACATTTCCGGGGATCCTTTGGTGGGGGTGATGGTGAGGATGATGCGGATGGTGGTGGTGGTGATGGGGGGGAAACTTGTCGGACACCGTAGAGATGGGGGGTAAGGGCTGTAGAGGGGTGAGGGTGGTGTAAGTGCTGCTCGCACTCATGCCAGGGGGGGCTTCACACATGCTGATGGCTGGGTGCAGGTGTCCGTGGTGTCCGGGGTGATAGTCTCCGCTGTCCAGCAGGGTCGCCATGCCCATAGCTCGGTGGCTCAGACCCCGGGGCCCCGGACGGGAATGTGGACTGTGGCCGCTCAGCAGCTCTCCGTGACCGGACACAGTCTCATGGCTCACTCCGTGCAAGTCGCCAATATTCTCCATCGACAGCTGTGCGTTCATGATCCGGGCAGCGCTGTGGACCAACCATCTATCTGACCTACCGCAGGCAGCTGATGTCCAGAAGTCCTCACGTGCAATAAAGTTCTATTTTCTTTTGTTGCTTTTTCCTCCTCGCAGGCAGGAGCAGCAGCCTCGTCTCAGTCCTGATATTCTCTGGTTTTTCTCTTTCCTCTGACGCTGTTTTGTAGAACGAAAACTCCCTCTCCCGAATCCTTAATTTTCTTAAAATTTCGTTGTTTATTTATTTATTTTTAAATTTTTTTTTTCTGATTCTCTTTATGATTCAAGCCCCCCCACCGCCAACCAGATGTCCTCGCGCTCCGGTCGGGTGCCGCGCCATCTCTCTAGTTGTGTGTCTCGAGCCGCTGCTCCACCGCAGCACAGATCAGCGCATGCACATGCGCACTGTGAACAACCATCCCCTCCCGTACTCTCTCTCCCTCATTCTTTTCTCCCCACCAAACACGCGCGCACATACGCCGCCCCGCCGCTCTGACGTCAGCTACCTTATTAAGGAAGGAGGTATCAAACCACCTGCTTAGAGCTGTTCCCTCCGACAAGCCATTTACAGCAGCAGCATTTACCTTTTACTTTGCTCGAATGTTTGAGGTCTTAAAGAATCATTCTCTTATTGGTACCATACAGAATAGATCAACTTCTAATAGCTGCTTATTTGTGATAAGGAATAATGTTGAAGCCACTCAAATAATTAGTGCCATAATGAGGCTTTATCATCAGTCCTCCTTAAATTATTAAGCTCAAATGTAGACTTCCGGGTTCATTTGGAGTTGATTTTTAACTCAGCAGGTCTGGGGTTCAAACTCTTAAATTTACAAACAAATGCGTAAAATTCCTCTAAATTGAAAGAAGAATTGCTTCAGAAATTGGATATAAATAGCAGCTAAAGGCTTACACTTGGTATTTTCTTTTGTTTAATAGTATTAGTCAACTGGATTTATTCTTTATAACTTCAGCTGCAGCCCCACCCCCAAATATGTGGCGGTTTAAACAAACGAAGAAGACTGTAGGACCTTCTCTTTTGATAGAAAAAGATGAGCAGATGTGTCTATTGTTCAACCATTAGGCTTAACGAACCAAGCCCAGCACTGTGTGTGTGTGTGTGTGTGTGTGTGTGTGTGTGTGTGTGTGTGTGTGTGTGTGTGTGTGTGTGTGTGTTTGAGTGTTAGGCCTATTTTGAAATACAAACATAAGTATTTAATCCATAAATTTGTGAACCTTTCAAAAATCTTTTCACATCAAATAAAACACCAGCATGCCATTTATTCAAGTACGACAACTTTTATTTGCAGAATTAACTTCCAGATAGAAATCACACACCCACACCCACAGTCTCACACACATGACCACATTATGTAAAGCTGCAGGAGGAAATGACATGCTGACACGTAACATGCATGCTCCCCCTGTGTTGTTGTATGGGGGATAAAAGCCCCTGCGTACATGTCAGGGGGACGTTTATCCTGATAGAGCGGTATTACAGGGCGTCCTCAGCCGGCCGAGGTGACAGCTTGCAGCGGTCAGTGTCCTGCTGGACCCCCCGCTGAATGAGGGACATGTCAAAGGTGACGCTTCAAGACTCCCAAAGCCAACATCTGCGGGGGGACAGATTAACCTTTCAGACTTTTCCCTGTCCTGAACCTGCTAGGGGCCCCGCATCTGTCAGAGTCCCCACAATAGCCACAGCGCTCGGTTGAACGAGTTAAATAAAAGAAGGGACAAAAAAGAGAAGAAGTTAAACTGTCTCTGATGTGAAGTCAATGTCAACGGCGTGTGTGTGACGTGTGTCGAGACAAAAGGACACTAATTCCCTAGAGTGTGACTGTCCAAGCGTGTCCTGTGCACATCGTGGACTTTATAGAGGCTGACAACACAGAAGCAAAAACACTGAGGACACACTTACATGCTCATTTATAATCAGGCGTATCCTGCTTTATTTTGAACTTCAGTTGAATAACGTAATTAAAAATCCACGTTCAATACCATTATTAGGACTGAATAAATCTCGTTCTCTGTACTTCAGCGCGCTCCAAGTTCATCCAAGTTGTGTTTGTATTTTGCCTCACACCCACGCGCTTCCACAAACGACATATGCAGAAAGACTGAGGAATACTAAAGGCCAAGGTTTGGCCTTACATGGCAGCAAACCCCATCCACACATTCTCATGCGGATCGATATGCTGCTGCCATGTCTGCACGACCTGAGCTGTGTTTATGCGCGCTGGCTCTCTGTGGCCATTGTGCCGAGACAGGCCTCCGTGGCCCCAACGAGGCGCTGACATTTGCTTTGCAGAGAATATAAGGGCCGCGATTTTTCTGAGCACTTCAGAGGGATGATACATTTCAATTCAATAAGTATAAAGGACATAACAAGAAAAAGTAGTGCCCTCTTTATTCACACGTGCAGATATACAGAGGAGTGTGAATAAAAAGAATGTTTCTGAGCAAAGTGACTCTTGGGCACCTGGATGCACCGTGTCAATGACTCACAGATTTCACAGTGATTATTAATCCGGGGCATTTTCCCCGTGAAGCCCACAGCAGCCGAGACGAGCAGGAACATTCAGCAGCCCCGCGCGCACACGACCGTGGATCAATATTTCTGCAGCTCTGCAAAGTGACACAGCGATGCAAGCGTTATAGATGTTCAAAATGACAATTACTGCCTGTTTGGAAATAAGCCTTTGCTAAATGACATCTGCTGAAGCTAAACTTATATAAATGAGGCTACTTGACTATGGCCTCTAAGCCGTATGATATAAAGGCGCATATATAGCCACTGAAACCGAATTAGCCTTTGGAAAATAAATCTCATTGCTCTTGTTAAATCCTTATGAAACCATAAACTCATTTATTGGTTCACCTTTAAGTCTCGAGCTCCATAAATATTTTGGTCAGCTAATGTATTTCATGAATTACCACCAGCCCCTTCCAGAAAATTATAGATCCATGAGGAAAACACAAATTTGTTTGACGCTGAAATATTCCAGGGTTATAAATTTATTCCTCTAAGCGCTTCCTTTCACAGGAATGTGCATCGCTGTGTTTGCAGCTGGCTTTTACAGCATATTTGAAGTATAGGCCTTGAAAACACAGCACAGAGAGCCAATCAATACTGAATAAAATTATAATTCCTGGTGGAGCTCAAGCGAAGGCCTTTGATTTGTTAGAATAAACACACCTGAAAATGTATGCTTTTCCTAATGCGCTCTGGTTGTGGTATTTGAGACGTAAATACATTTCTGCTTTGTAAATGGTTTATATTCAAATAACATTATACAAAAATTAAATCGATTATTTTTTGGAGGAAAAAACATGAAATGACATCCTTTTCAAAAAGTGTTAGAGCTGTACAGATGGATTGTTCAAACATGTTTTACTTTGGTCTGAGGCCCTAAAAGATTTAAATTAAAGACATCTTAAAAATTAAAATATATCATTTTGACAGTCCTGAAAAGCAGTGAGAGAGCAAGATTATGTTCTGACATAAAAATGGATTAGCCCTGCTTAAGACCATGTCAGAGCATTTAAAGATTAAGAAGTCAAAGTTGTCTGGGTGCAATTTATAACCCACCAAACAAAATCAAATTCATATATGAAGAGCAGAACAGCAGAATAAAACCACCCGAGCATTTTCCGAATTGATTAAAGAATTTTATTTCAAGTTTTCCCGATTTATCAAAATGCCTTCATGGCCGAGCAGCAGATGCCGGACCTGCTGCCTTGCTCAGGGGTAATTCAACTGCCTCTTCTCTCGCGTTATTCCGCGTCACTTGCTCTGCTTCGCGCACTCATGTGAGATTAATAAGGCATCACTTTACATTAAGGAGTCCATATGCCGCCCAATTACTCCATGTAACTTTGGACAGACTCCAATTATGACAACAAAACCGTGTTAACGATAGCCAAACCAAGGGCAGAGCCACAGTCCGGGATTCAAAGTCTGAGCGACTTCTGCAGAGGCGGAATAAACATATTTACATAATTTATCTGTTAAAAGAATAGAGGAAAATAGAGCTTAAGTTTTTGTTCTATTCAAGTTTTTAATTTAGGCGCACGCAGTTTTACTTTGAGGCACTTATTCTGGTACATGTTTGAACAAAACTTTTAGTAAAATAATTTTTTTACCATAAAAAAAAAATTAAAGACGTGTTTCCTTTGAAAATATCTCTCTGTGAAATTAACTGGGATAAACTTGAGGGTCTCAAATCGCGGGCTGCTATTTGACACAATAACATATTCTCATATGTAACCCCTAGAATATTATTTTTAAGAATAATGTAGTCTAACTGATGCAGATCAATGACTGCCCTTAGTATAAGATCGAGTATGCATATGAACTGTGGGCCTGGTAATTTTAGGAAGTGTTTAAACACATCATTTCTGTTTAGTTTTACATTTCATCATCTGATAACACAAGGGTGGGGCTGCTTTCGAATTAAAGATCTGACAGCACTATCCTCTCAAATGGACCATTTTCAGCTGTCTTAAATTCGTCCCTAACATCTTAAGAAAACCTGCTTAGTCCGAAAATCCGAAATTAACATAAGCTTCTTTAATTAGCTCACAAAACATCTTTCCCTAATTAATATAACCTTTACACAGCACCGTCCTGTGTACTTCATTAGTCCACAGTGATATCTGCAATTATGTACCAAAACTTAGCCGAAGTCATGATGTAAATGTTGTTAAACTAAACTAAACTAAGTCCCTGATATCAGTGCCACAGCTTATCTCACATGACGCTGCACCACGAAGGTAAAAACCAGTAATTTGTGAAAGTGACTGTTAACACCGTATTATTCGAGTTACACATCATGAAACCGAGTGTCAAGTCAACACAGATCTCACAGACAGCATAGAATAATAAACTGGAGCTAGTTTGCATATACTGCAGGTAAACCAGCGCAGCTATGCAGATTAGGTGATGTGCCGCAGCTGATGGAAGTTTGTGCACAGAAGCATCAGAGACAGTCTGACACCCGAACGTCGCTCTTTTGTCCACATTTCTTCTCTACAGGGTGCCAGGGTGCAAAATGTCGGCGTTTAAAACTCCTCTTCTACTGCGCCACACATAAGAAAACACGCGCACGCACTGTACGAAGGACGCACACACCCACACACACACACACATGCACACGAACAGACTGGAGTCCCCGACTTTACCGCAGCATCCGTTTCTGTCATGCATCTTTAACGGCCGCCCAGCTTTCTCTCAACCACAGAACTTAAACACAAGCATACTTCAACTCTTTAACTCCAGCAAACGAGTTGAAAGAAACTGAGGATGCGCTCAAATCCGCGCCTTTCCTCCCCGTGTTTTTCTCCCGTCCCACCCTCTCCTCTCTTGTCCTCATCCTCCGGTTTCCTGCTTCTCCCCACAGCGGCCGGGGTCCACATTCCTGCCCGCGGTAAACATCCTCACATCCCGCTGCAGGAGTTCTCCGATTCTTGTCGCAAATTATCCGTCCGGTAAAAAGCCTCTGTTTTCCTCCTCCGGTGCTGGGCTTCTCTCCCTGCTTTTCTCGATGCAGGCGCATTTGAATAGCTGGCCGGTGTTGTTATGGATCCGTGCGCACTGAAAGAGAATCAGTATGCAAATTGTTTCAGTATCAATCGAAAGGTTCGATCCGCATGAGCGTCAGCCCCTTTGGCACGAGAGGCTCCTGCGCTGCATAAATGTTTATAATGATCCCATATATTAACACAGGATGGGAGCAGAGGGAAATACTACAGTGCTATTTAGATGTTACTTTAATGCTCTTCTGCAGAATAAATTAAATGATAAAGATTCAGGAGCAGTGACTCAGAATCTGGCAAATCATTTGGCTTTGAAACAGTTTTTTGTCAAACATCTTCACCCACACATTTAAAGAGCACATTATTGCACAATATTTTTTAATGGTTTAATATCTAAAATCTTTTTGGTTTGATGCCATTTTACCTTTTAATTCATGTAACAGCCAGAGGGTTCATTTCTTCATTGCTGCACCACAATATCTTCGATTTCCTCAAACAGAACAAATGTCAACAACATTACACTTAAAAAATGATTCTCTGTCGTTAGAACATGTTGAGATCAAGGATATGTACCGACTGAAATGGACCATATGATATGATACACAGTGTCAGGATGTCACACTGTTCTGTGATATTCTGATAATGAAACACAACATCCAGCCTGGAGGACTGCAACAGCGCTAACAAATAGAGAGGAAACGAAGAAACTAAAGTAAAACTAAAATATGACAGCAACAGGAAAAGAGGAGCATTAAAGGAAGAAAAGCAGTGCTGGGAAACAAAGTAGAGCACACACAGGTGAGGACAGGTATCTGAAGATTTGAGAGTTTAGACAATCAAGAGCAGGATGGCAAAGATGAAGGAAAAAAGTGGAAGGGCAGAAAGAGGTGAAAGGAAGAGCTGTGTCGAGTGCAGTGAGAAGGGGAGTGTGGTCAGGAGGAGATAAAGCATAGAGTCCGTTATCCATCTGTTCCAGGGTTAGAGCTTGACCAGCTGAGGGGGTCGGGGGTGAAAGGTCAGTGACCCCGAGGCCTGAGGACTCTCTGGTCAGTGCGCTTGCAGGTACACACTGGGGACGGGGTTATAAGGTAAATAGAAAAGGAAGATGTTTTTGTTCTGCACTGATAAAACATCCAGCTCACAGTGAGACGAGCTGTGTTTTCTTTTTCAACAGAATAAAAGATGACTTTTTCCACTATCTGTTGGCAGAATAGATACATGGCAACACACCAAAATGACTACTTATGTTCCTTTTGTCACTTTTTTTTTCATACCAATAAACATTTTATGATTATTCTGCAGATGAAGTTGATTTTCAGGTGAACCTGCTCAAACATTTATGTACTAACCCTGAACCTTTTCTTTCAGGCTAAGTGAACAAAAGTTGCAGAGGTGAGAAAGAATTACTTTTTTAATATTGCTTTTGATAGTCAAGTTCACAGTTGGAGTACCAAAAGAGTGGGGACATTTTATAAAAAACAAATCTCAAACAAAAAAAGAAGACATTTCCTCTGATTTTAAGCGTGTTCTTCAGAGTTGTATCCCAGAAGTTGATGTCCTTCTTGAAACTTTGATAATGCTTTTTAAAAAAGGATCCTCCCTCTTGATCAGTTAAGATCCTCTCAGCCACTCACATCAGAGAAAGAGCCATATTTAATAACCAGGCTCCACTTGTTAAAAATGATGTGTGAGTGGCGCGCTGTGTGTGAAGATTTAACAAGGCGCTCAGTGGTTAGGTCAAGGATTGCTATCCTTTACTTGTGCCTGAAAATCTATATCTTTGAAAGGGGAAGGATTATATATTTTATGTCAACAAGAGACTGTCCTCTCCTTTGTGTGTGTGTGTGTGTGTGTGTGTGTGTGTGTGTGTGTGTGTGTGTGCATGAGTTGTGTATACATGGCTTCGAGCGGCTTACTTTTGTGTTCAATAGTTCCTTACAAACATATGGGCAAACGTGTGTCTGTGTCGGGAGACTTCACTAATGAAGGTGTTTGCTTGGGATCAGTGTGTACCCGCTTTTAAACCTTTACATGAGCACGGACAATTTAATTCAAACCCTATTTTTTTAAAGACACACAGCAAATGTGCAAGTATTTTTGTTGGATTTAAATGGCATTTTTTTTTCATTTGTTTGTGATTTTTAAGAAATTGAAGTTTAAAAGTCAAAGCCTGTCAAACCAAGAAGTGACATGAATATTTTAGCATCAGCCATTCAAGGGCAAGATAATAACTGGGGCTCAAATTTATAATGGAGAATTGCAAACAGTGAAAGGTGAGTGGTAATGGATCTTTCAGAATTTTTTTTACAAATTGAGTTTCAATTAATAAAAATGCACCTTTGTAAAAAGACTTTTCTGCATGAATTTGGCCCTGGAAACTGAAGTGATAGCAACTGTATCTGTTTCTTTATTCATTTTAATTTCCCAACTTTCTAAGTTGTTATGCAGCAGTCCTAATTGGTCTCTCTGACTTGTATCTTAATGAACATCACCGAAAAAGCATGCGTGCTATTGATTTATCATGCACGTCCAAAGATATTAAGGATATATGCTGTATCATTTGAGGTAACCATTCACACAATGTGATGTGAAAAAAATGAATTTAATTGATCTGTCTGCAGCTGAGATTCTTTATTTGAATGTCAGAGATTTAATTTCTGTATCCTGACAAATTCCAAGGAGAAAACAACCAGCATGTTTCATTTCCAGCACTTGAATATGTACCAAGAATGCAATTCCTGATTTTGCATGATGTGGTGAGTACAGCTCACTCAGGCGTCTTCCTGTGTGTGTATGTTTGAGGTGTTGGGTTGAGGTGCAGGTGGAGGGATTAGTAGGGAAAGTGGCTGGGATAGGGACAATGATAGCTGCATCAGAAAGAGGATTACACAGGTTCCCCCTGTCATCATGTACCTGCCATTATGGGATTACGGACGCCACTTCCACCTTTTCCATTCAGCAATGCAGCACGGGGCAAAGCCTTCAAAATACCTCTACTCTCACACAGGCTGAGAGCTCTCAAAGCAGGGAGGTTCCCAAGGTGGTTCCTGTTCAGGTGAAGAGGTAGGAGTCCACTATGAAAGCTGCCTGTTGGAGTTGGGGGATTACTGCGTGTTTGGAGCCTGCTGTTAAATCCAAAATAAGACCACATGCTTTGGGTTCTTTATGTGGACTGTTTTTGTGATTTTAACGGCACAATTTAAAAGAAAATACACATTACTGCATTTGCACATACACACCAACAAGCTGGGTGCAGGGACTTCAGGCCTGCTGCAAAATCGTCAGACTCACATTTAACGGCCAAGAAACTAAATGGAGCTATGATTACTCCTCACACACGTACACACTAACACACTAACACACACACCAACCTGGTAACAGTGAATACTGATTTGGCACAGTCTCTCATGATATCTATTGTTCATTAGTCATTGTTATCCCGCTTTGATGTAGCTGTAATGGGCTTTAGATGTGCGGAGCGGCTCCATAAAGACCCCTGTTTAGTAACGGCCACAGTTTAAATGCTCTTAATGTGCTGCCGAGGTGTGGGGAGGGGCTGGGGAGCAGTAAATCACAGTGAAAAAGTGGAGGAACAGAGGGAGGCGTTGTAGGTGAAGGAGGGAGTGATTGGGGAAGAGAGGCGCGAGGAAAAGATGAGGAGCAGGGTGGTGGTGGTGGTGGTGGGTTCAGGGGTGAGGGGAATGGAATCTGTGTGTGTGCATTTTGACGAGGCCTCCCTCCGAAACTACAGACATGTTTACACAGCAAAGGTTCACACAGTCACTCGGACAGGTGCACGCACACACACTCTCTAGTGAAGGTGCTCCTGTGCATGCTTACACTGTGTTTAACACAGAGCTTGGCAACATGGGATTAGACCAATGTAATATGTCTGTGTGTGTGTGTGTGTGTGTTAGTGTGTGTGTGTCTGAGCAATGTGATCCACCTTGTTCCCAGCAGGAACAGAGCAAACAGACAGCGGCAGCTATCAGCCGCTCCATTGTATTCAGCTGATCACTAATCTTCAATGGTTAAATCATTATCCATCCAGCACCTCAGCCAAGGGCCATGCAAACACTACTGGGCTGTCACCAAGCTGCACCAGCCCTTAATATATTACCAACACACACAAAATCACACATGGTACACAGAAACATATAACCTCCACAAATTTTTCACTGGTAACATAAATGCTTGCTCTGCTCAAAGGACCGGTGAAGATACTTTGAATCATGTATAGTGATGGGTTTGTTTCTGCAGAACAGAACTCTGACAGCATGATGCAAAGGTTGCTCTTTAAAGAAACAACCTACTTACAAAGTCTTATTCAGTCTGACATGGCACTAAAGCTGGGTTATGCTTCCTAGTGGTGGGTGAATATATCTTAGATATCAATATATTGATATATTGTTGATATCTGTATGGCTCAATACTTGCGAGAACAGATTGATTCCTTAAATTATCAGTATATCGCTGATTCTTAAATATTACTATGTTTTTGTGCAGATGAATCTAACAGTATGTGCAACCTCTTTGATCAAAACAATGCAGTCAATACTGGGATATAATAATTATTGGTATTAAAAATCAAATCACATGATTATTATCTGGTTTAAAATACAATTTTTTTTTAAACTTTCATTCATGAATTGAAACATCAGTTTTAGTAGTTGTGTTTTACTCTTGATTAATTTTGTCATGCTGTAGTATAGGTATTGGTTTTGACGATATTGACTGTACTTTTACTTGGTATTAGATGAATACCAAATTTTGTAGTATCTCACAGAAACTAATGCTTTGTGCATTATATCTTGGTTGTTTGGCCACTTTTTTTGGTTGGGTCTGACCAATTATGATTCTTTCGTGTATCAAATTTGATTTCTCATTGTACTACTAATTTGTAACTAATGCTTTGAACATGATATCTGTGATTCGGAGTAACAAGTTTGGCCTCTTTTTCCAAGCTCCAAATGCATATTAGCCTCTTGGCCAATTGAGCAACACATGACTTCCATTCAGGACAGGTATGGAGCACTGGGACATAACGCAGCCATTTTGATTTTTGTGGGAAGGAACTGTTACCTTTTTGAAGAGTTATCTGGTTGGCTATCCCGCTTCTAGAGAGGGATATAGCTGTATAACGGGGTCATAAATGTTCACTTACGGTGTGTTTAAGTTCAAGATGGAAAAAAGTAAAAGGAAATTTTGCATTGAGTAAATTTTTTTGTTTACTACTCTCCAATCTCTGAAGTTTGGCAGTGCATCCTCATATTGTTGCCTCTCTTCACTGCTCACCACAGTAATGTGTGGAGTCTGATACTGGCATTGTACACTTCCTCCAACTTAAGGGATGGATAGAAAGATTGAGATAGCCAAATTAAATAGATTAAATCAGCAAAGCTAAAATAAGTGTAGACCACAAGTAGGTATCGAGCCATGGATTCTGTTCAGAATGGGTCCCTGTGCACCACATCCACATGTTACCAGTTGTCTCCACTCACCCTGTCTGATTCTAACCTGCTGTAACCACCCATTCACCTTAGATTATCCCTTACACAAAATGCATTCACACAAACAAACACACAAAGAGCAGGTTGCCATCCTCAGGTTGGAGGGGCCTTCATCACTCCCAGCAGGATACTGGGCTAAATTTAATTGCAGGTAAATGTACAGTGCTGCTGTGTGCGGCTCCTGTGTGGAGAAGATGAGAAGAGAGGCCCAGCGACATGGTTAGTATTGGTCGGGATGACTGATTGGCCCTGCGCTAACTGCATTAGACTGCTGAGAAGTGGCTGACTCTCCTTTCCTCCCCCAGTACACACCACTGCTGCTGCTGCTGCTCAGCTTCACCACTTCTTCAGAGAGAACGAAGGAAGAGAGTTGGACCTTGAGTTGGTGGGTTGACCACATTTTGGGGGATCTGGGCATGACCCAAACACACCAAAAATCTCTGTGTATCAACCTTCAATAGAGAAGCTCACGGTTGATTGGAGCGTATTAGCAGACCATGGGGCTGGAGGTAGGGCTCGACCATCTAAGATCTGATCAGAGGTTATTAGCAGTAAAGGGCCGCTGTGGATGAGGGGAGGAGAGACATCATTTACAGGGTCAGAGCCTGGCCGACCAGAGCGCACACACACACACACACACACACACACACACACACACACACACACTCACAGAAAACACGCGCACACACACACACAGTGGACAGTAAGGGGTGGCTCATTACTCAGTGAGAGCTCAGGTTTCCAGCGTAGACCTCTCCATTAGACCCCCAGTTAGGGAGAAATGAATGGCTGCAGCTCCTTCGCACTCATAAACCATCCAACCGTCCACAGCAGGAGAAAATGAGATACAAGTAAAAGGAGGGAGGGGATCTTAGAGTTTCTGTGTGTGCGTGTTTGTGTGTGCGTGTTTGTGTGTGCTCCAGAGAGAGCTAAAGGGACCTCGGGGGTCTTTGAGATGGAAATGTCCAGCTGGCTGGCCGTCTGCTGCCTGACCTTTGAGTTTGGGGTCAAAAGCCAGGGCCCCTGACCAACCGGCCACTGACCGACAGACATGTACACACACACAACCACACACAAACACAAGCCAGGCATGAACGTGGATTTTGTATGTGTGTACTCATACGTGTGCATCAGAGAGAGGGAATATGCACTCTGCCTGGTGCGTGTAATTGATCATTTAATCTGGCTGACATCATAATCCCCTACGCGTGTTTAACTAACTGGCAGACCTGCGGAGGAGCAGAAAGGCTGAGTAATTATCTTATTTGGCTACATTAATAATGAAGCATCACTCACCGTTAGCTCAGCTTCACCGATCCTAAATCAATCACAGGGCAGAGTGTGTTTGCATGTCTGCCTGAGTAAAACAGAGATTGTGTGTGTGTGTGTGTGTGTGTGTTTATTATTGTGTGTTCACATGCATGTACGATGAAGCTGCATTGATGCATTGCACCTCTAAGCAAAGCGTCGGCCATCACACAACCTGCAGCAGGAGTGAGCTAAGATGGAGACTGGTGCTTGTAAGTGCATTCACAGCATTATATGGGAGTATGGATTTTTTTCAAGAACAGCCGAAACGCCGAAAAATGATTCACAAACTGACATTAACAGATGGAAAGCAACCAAAGAATAGAACTGTAAGATGAAAATTTGAGAGGGATTTGATGAGCACGTCAAGAAACGGGCATAATGTTTTGTTGGGAAGTGCACATTCAAAGCCGACCTCTTAAATGACAGCGATCCACACAAATGACGATCAAATTAAATGACAGCTGAAACAATGAGAGCAGACCTCTGTGTGTGTGGCCTTGTATGTGTGTGTGTGTGTGTGTGTGTGTGTGTGTGTGTGTGCATCAGGGTCTTAGGAAAATTATTGCTATTGATTTAAGGCGGAGAAACGTGGAAATGTTACCAGATGGGACATTTAGCTGTGAGTGGCTTCAGATAAGACGAGTCATCCTCTAAAGGCCAGGGCAGAGAGATGCACATCAAAAACCAAACGCTGTCCTCCAGACCTGCCCTCAGGATGAATCTTCAAGTCATCATCACTCTCTGAGGTATATCACTCACTGTGCATGGAGATTTTTAATGTTTGTTTCGGATTTTAGATGGATCATGGAGGACCATAAAACAGAATATGGTTTAAACTAATGGTTTTCACGTGTTTTCAGTGTAAAAATTGATGTTAAACATGTTGAATTAATGATGTTAGCAATACTTGAGCAGATAAAATTCAAGTATTACAGCCCATCTTAATCATAAAGTAATTAGAGATAAAATGGACCCACGGCCTTTCTGCCATGTATTCTATGTATAACCATCCCTTAGTTCTTTTACACTGAGCCCACAACAGCCTGATACTGGTGTCCAAGCTTGTGATATTAGAGAGAGGCACAAAGTTTAAACTCAAAGAGGGAGCTTGATATACACACTCAATCGGACATGCACACAGACGCAAACACAGCCGACCATTACACCGACCGTTACATGTAAAAAGGATGTAAAAGCCTCTTGCTTGATAATGAAAAAGAGGCTTCTGTGCCGGAAAAATAAATCAAGTCACAAACTTGAACTGTGAAATGAAATATTCTTCCTGATCCTTCTTTGACAGTGTTAACAATGCTTTATCAATCGCTCACTGAAAAGCTTACATTTTCCTAAGAAAGAAACATTACTTAAAGCAATCTCCCCATTAATTGTATTTTCTACAGCAAAATTTTGCATGCATTGACAGTACTATATAGCCGCTGAACACACAGATGTGTAAAGAGTGTTGAACACACTGTAGGGCTGTTTATGTGACAATGGTTTTGGGATCAAATGCAAAGGTATTGTTGCACGTTGGCCTCATGTTTACTCAGAAACCTAAAACAGAAACTTTTGAAAACAGCCTGAAGAGTGTTTTTTATTGCCTGAAAAGCCTTTACTCCATTGCTGTGTAAACGGCAAGCTGGAGCTTTCAGTGGGAAGTTGATGTTACGCTATGCTCAGCACATTATACTTTCACTGTGCCAAACTGTACAGCAACAACAGAAACAAGGAAGAGTGAAGAAGCATTCAATGTATACACCAGACGATCAGCTCACTTCTTCTTCAGCTTCTCAACCACTGTTGTGTATACAGCTACTACAGTTAAAGGCCTGGCATGCATACGACAGTGGTGTTTTCTTTTTTGCTCTGCATTTTTTTTGCGGTTTTGGTTGAAACATTGTGTCATGTTGTGTAAATGAGGCCTGAATACAACACGCGGAGCTCATTCTTCGGGTTTGAGAATTATGCTGTATTTTGAACTGCTGTAATGAGAGAAAGAAACAGAAAATATATCAGATTTAGAGTAAAGTTTTAGTCTTCATGTTCTCACTATATAGAATCAGCGTGCCTGTAAGGTCAGGCATAAGTCAGGGGTATCATAATCAATCCAAGGTTTGCACTTTTCACTGGTTTGCACAAACACTGGTGTGCTGTCTATAGGGCTGCAACTAGCACATTTTTTATAGTTTGCGTACTGGATTCTGCCACTTTATTCTCAGACCTTAATTTTAACTTTTTATTTGAAAAGTATACAACACAAAAAACAAACATCTTTTATTTGATGAGTTTGTTTTGTCACTTTTGCAAGAAAAAATGTTTTATTTATAAGGAAAAAGATTTGATCTTTTAGAAAATGTGTCCAGAACAGATGTTTTGGTCTAATCAAGATTGACTTACATTTGAGTCAGTATAATGTGTTTTTTTGCAGTTTGCCATTCAATGGACAGCCAAAGAGTAGCAGGTATAATGGGAGAGAGAGAGTGTGGTAGAGGCGAGTAACAAAAAAGGTGGGGGCCCTACCAACTGAGCTAACAGTCAAACATATCTATACTATACCTGAGTAACTGAATGCAAACATCCATCCATGGATTCATGGATGTGTAAATGATCTCTTAAAAAATATCAGAGCTGGATGAAATAGAAACATATTTAACCAAGCATACCTTTGTCTAACAGCTTCAACTCCTTTATATAAAGTTTGTAAGGCTATCAGTCATGCCATGCGGCAGTTTGATTTCACTCCCTCCAGCAGCGAGCGTGATCATCACTGGGCTGGAGTAATGGGGAGCTCAAAGGCTTTTCTCAAGAGGCAGCCTGATGGTGGAAAGACCTTCTGACCGATGAACCTGCAGCGTCGGTAACCTCTGCAGGCTGAGTTATGTTTTAGGGCAGATTGTCCCTTTAACCGTCTGTTCAGTGACCACTGACGGCTGTCCGTCTGCTCTGGTTCACGTTAGGAGCCTCTGAGAGGAGCTGTTCAGATTACACCAACAGCTCAATACAGACAAACTCAGCATGCAGCAGCACCCCCACCTACACACACACACACACACACACACACACACACACACACACACACACACACACACACACACACACACACACACACACACACACACACACACACACACACACACACACTACACTACACTCTTACAACTGCTTATGAAGACACACATGCCTCAACATAGACATTCATTTCATTTCCGTGAGCCTGAACACATCTGGAAACACACACACACACACACAAACACATATACAATATATCCAAAGAAAGCCAGGCAGTCTGGTGTTCCTCAAGTTAATTTGACATAGAATCGATCTGATCCCTCGTCATCTCAATAATGATAGAAAAGATGCTAAACGCAATAGAATCTCTGAAATCTAATATTTTGGGGTCAGATCGTTTAATGAAGAGCAATCTGACTCTGGACTTTCACTGCATGCTATCTATTAGGGTGTTGTTTTCCACAACACTTCATTGGATCATAGTTAGCTTGACTGCAAAACTGCCTGAAGGAACAGCAACTAAGCTGCCATCAACAGTGCAATTACATTTAAGGCATTCATCTGAGTAGGCTCTTATCAGGCCAATGTCAAAGCACAGTCAGTGAATGGTCAACAATCTTTGACATGACTACGAAAGGGGAAACCAGATTTTAACCTTTGCGTGCATCAAAAGCTCCCAGACAAGATTTGATGCATGTAATATTCACCCATGGCATTAGAATTTTCTTAACTAGAAAGTAAAAAAACAAAACAAACAACAACTTGATTTTCATGTTTAGAAATAAGCATGAATTTAGATTGAGCTATTCAAAATCCTGCAAGATCATAACATCATTCGGAAATCAGCATCAACAGTTTTAGGTATGAAGTGTGAAATGAATGCTCTTTTACTGATAAAAGAAATACTGTAATAGTTGCATATTTTCTTGGAAGGTAGTCTCCAGATTCAGTAGCACAAGCATGAAACAGTATTCCAGTATCGTTGCTGCTGTTGCTGATGTCCCAGTTCACTTGTGACTAATCCACAATGAAAGTGTAATGCGCACGCTCCTAAGAGCAGCGTAACGTCAGCATCTCCACTGGAAACTCCAGCCTACCATTTATATGGTGAAAAGTTGAAACAGTGTTTCAGAAAATTCCATTCTGGGGGCTGTCTTCAAAAGTTTTACTTTGGCCAGCTAAAACGCTTTTTCAGTGTAAATGAGAAGCTCAAGTGCAGGAGGAAAATAAAGATAGCAATCAACGTCTTTTCTTATTGGCTACTGTGTGACCAGGAGTGTTACAGGTACTGTTGGAAAGAAAGCATTTATTTAAATAAAGTTTAAAAAATCTTTCTTTGTGACATCTTTCTGTGTGAATATTCCATCCTACAAAGTGCACACCTGCTGCCTAAAGTAAAATGCAGCCTATATATAAACTTTTTTTTTTCTTTTTAAATTGAGTGGGTGTGGCTTGTTTTCAGGTGTGCCCAATAGCCTAGAAATTATGCTCTTTTCCTAAATGACATACACTGTATAGAGGTCTGTTTTTTTTCGTACTGACTTACTAGTTTGCATCCATGTACTTGTCAGAGAAGAGGCTCAAAGCTCCCTCCCCTGCCTCTTTTCCTCACACTACCCTGATCCAAGTTAGGTTGAGTCCAGCAGTTCCAGCATGCAAAGATAATAGGCCTCAAAACTCATAAGAAAGAGATGGGTGACTTCACAGTGACTACATCCATGTTATGTACAGCCCACTCATAAAACATAACTTCAGTAAAAGACCCTGAAAGGGTCATATTTTCTATTTCTAATCACCAGTGAGTCAAGAACTGAAACACAGCGGTGAAACATCTTAAGAATTTGTTGCCCTTTCAAATCAGGCTCTGACTCCAGTAGAGCCTTAAAAATGAAGTCCAGCAAAAGCATGCATGACACTTTCTTCCCTTATTACCAAATGAATATTACAGCAGGATTGGCACGGTGACATGCTTCAGTTGTGTAACCGGACATAAGAAATTGCAGCAGATAAATAGGATCTGTACATCAAAACACAGGTTGTAAACATCTATATTATTAGTGACACAGGGTGTGAAATAACTCTTTGACTGACATGTACTCCTGCAGAGGTTGATAATAGCTGTGATTGTGTGTCTGAGTTGCAGCTTAGTGAGAAGGGACCTTTGAGTTGTTTATTTTCACAATCACGTGCAACAATCATACTTTAACCTTATACGCCAGAGCTTTGTGGTTCCTTACATGTGTGTCTGTCTGTCTATTTCTGTATATGTGTGTGTATGTGAGAGAGAGTGTGTGATTACCCATGCTGTTATCAGCGGCAAGCCGCCATTCACTGCGGCTGAAATGAAAGGTTTTCCTCTGTCACAAAGCAGTTTCTTTGTTTCCATGGTGCTATGATTCTGTCAAAATCCCAGAGAAAACAGAGGGGGGAGAAAAAAAATCAATGTCCCCCATCACCAGCAGCAGTCTCAGCCTAGCAGGCTGCCGCCATGCAAGTACACACCAACACATGCATACACAGACAGTTTGAGACACAATAACAGAGGAAAAGTTGCTGGTGCGAATTAAATCTGTTTATCTGATTTTTTTGGACCGAAGGAAGTGGACCACAGTGTATGCTGGATTGATTTGATAATGGTAGCTTCAAATGGAAAAAATCCTTGGAGGTTAAAAAGGAGACCTTTCATACCAACTAGCAGATTTAGATCACATTGACATTATATACAACAGCAGCCTGCGGTGAGTCAGGCCTGTTGCACTGCGGTATAGTTCTGTTTTGGGAGCTTCATGCACTTCCACAGTGATATACATGGATACCTAAATGTGAGATGAGGAGAGCATACCTGTCTTCCTCTTTATGTTCATTCAATCAAAGTACACTGGTATGTATGTATTACATCTGGGATGTAAATAGCTGTCAGCTGATAGGAACGTGTTAAAGGCAGCGGATGTTCTTAGGGCCGAGCTTGACTTCATGTCCTACCTAGGTGACGTTTCACCAGTTTCAGCAGGATTTTACAAAATTTCTCCAAATGTTGGGTTTTTTCTCAGTTTGTTCTACAGACCATTGATATTTGTATAATATTCAGCCCATTTCCACCAGTTAAAAAATAAAAATGACAACTTGGCTTTTCTGATAATTTTTTGGGTCATATCAAGTCAGAATTTTGAGAATGAGAAGTCTAAATTTTGAGACAAATTAGAAAAAAAATCTGTTTACATTTTATGGAATTTTTACTTCAAACTGAAAATAAGTGTATTAAATAAGTGTAAATGCAAGGGTTATGAAGCTACGTTGCCACCTTTGAGTATCTCTGGGTATTTTTGTTGTATCTCCAAGAGGCTGGGTGGGGGTCCTCCATCATGGTTTTAAGAATAGAGTCACCCAAGCTTTAGATCGTCAGGGAGTGAAACCTGAAACTCTGTCATCAACTAAAGAGTGTCAATTTTACAAATAGCTGTGAGGTATAAATGACATTTCTTTCTAAAGCTGGCAGACTGTTTTTGTAAAAATGCAGTTTACACCCCAAGTGAGCCGTAAGCCAAGGTGATGTTACAACACGCGCATGCCTTTATGTTGAACTACAGCTACCCAAGCACTTCAAGCCTCTTAAAGCATCTGTGTTACATTAAAATGTTGGGAAAGTAAGCGAAAATCTCACCTCTCCGCCCTCTGAACTCAATGTTTGGAAAAGTGCTTTTCAAAGGCTCTCAGGATTATTTTAAAGAGACTCTTGCTTTTTTTTAAGAGACTGAGGTAAACACTAAAATGGTACAGAGAGGGCAGAGATTCACTTTACTACTTAAAATGGATCAGGTGGGGTTAATATTAGAGGCAGAGGTTTGATTTTGAAGTACCATGAACAACAAACTCTAAGCTCTTATCTTAAAGTGACTTGTAATGAGATGACGTACCATCAGCTGTTAATGCAAACCTGTGTAGTTTTTTCAATGAGTCTGCTGCTGGGGTCAGACTAAGTTCAGATCAACAGAATTAAAGTGACTGTGAAGAGAATCTGTTTGAAGTGGTTTGCAGTGATTCATGCAAACTGTCCAGATGACATGACTTGCAACAAACTGTGTATTTGTCTCGAATGAATGGAGATCTTCCTTTTAACACAACTTTTCTTTGTTCAAGACAATAGTATTTATAAATAACCTACTTGGGCGGTGATACTCTCATTTTAACTTGTAGCTTCTGATCAGGTTTATATCCAGATCTGAGACTTTTTCAAGATCACTTGAAATGTCTTCAAACTCCCTCTAAGTTATTAAAATAAGATGGTAGAGCAAAGCAAAAATGCTAGGCTCTAAATGTAACTGATAAAAGCTGATATTTTTGAGAGCCATAGAGAACTCAAAGCCATCTAAAATAAATAAATAAATAAAACTCAAATGAATTTGCTTGTTATTCATCACCATTTCAAACCCAATGACTGGACTGCTTTTTTTCCAACTATTGTGACTTAACTCCCTAATATCGCTTACTGTTTTTAGGAAAGCATATTTTTTTCAGAATTATGTCTCATTGCTTCACAGTGACTTGCTGTTGGTTGAAAAATCTCTTTATTTGAGATTTCACCAGAAATGGCTGTGTGTTTGTATGTCAGCGTGAGAAACTCTGATTTTCATAAAATGTAGGTGAGTACATTCATGTTTCCTTTCCACTGATCACAGATCAAACATCTGAGCTTTCAAAGCAGACCTACTACTGATCAGTTTCCCTCCCTCTAAATTAAATAAATTGAAACAGAAAATGGATGAAACAGACTCTGATATTTGAAACTTGGCAAGGGATTCTTGTGTTGTCAATCAAGGATTGTTGTCTCTTCAAGCTTATATGAAGGACTGTCCACTTTGAAAGACGCTTAATAACTAGAAATGGTATGAATGTAAAGGTTGCTCACTGTTAAGTCATTCAGTTGTTAATGCAGCTCACTGTCCCTCTGTTCCTCTGCTTTGCCACCACACACACACCTGAATGTCCTGCTCTCACTTCGCTTTTTTCTACTCTCTCAGTTTGGATTGTCCAAATATGCTGCAGTGATCACCTGTTGTAATAAATGAAAATGTAAATGGGACTTTATAATTGCAAACTGTGTTATTTGAAATATTTTGTAAAAGGAAGTGCTGATAAAGTAATGTGCACTAAGCAGATGGAGAAACAGAGTGGTGGAAGCCATGGTGTCAAAGGTGCAGCTTGAGTGTGTATGTCTGTAAAACCGAACTAAAAAAAAACAGTATCAGTCAAAGATAGACATGAATAATCGCTAAAGACCAAGTTTCTGTGATCATGTGATGATCAATTTTTTTATTGTGCATTTCTACATTGTAGTGTTAAATTTGAAAGTACAAAAGCACAGGGATGGCAGCACGTCATTCCAGCACTGAACATTAAAAACTTTGTATTTTGCAAGGCATTATATGTTTGGACGATTGTTTGAATATGTAATATTTGTAAAATTGTCTCCTTCACTGTGGCTTTATCTGTTTCATACAGTCACTTTATGGTGTTTTAAAGTCTTTTTTGACCATCCAGCAGTCACAAACTCAGTCTGAACCACCGTCACAAACACAAAACCACACGCAGAGATGCTTGGGCAACTGTGAGGGCTTGCAGGGCCAGGGACGCAATATGAGATTTTTGACCTTACTTTCAAATGAAACTAAAAAAGGAGATTCAATTTTTAGGAGTCTTTAGGGGCCTCCAAAACACCCCTCTTGAAGACTGGCCAGAAGAAAAGGACCCTGTGAAGTGTGTGCGTGTATGTGTGTCTGTCTCCTCTGCCACTGATGGCTAATGTGAGTCCATTAGTGTGTGTTTGTTTGTGTATCCCTCTTTGAACCTCCTTCAAGCTTTTAAGACGCTCCTCAAGATTCTTCAAGGCTGCAGAAACACACAATGGACAGTCTGAAACATGGGCAGTTTGTGTGAGAGCTTGTGTGTGTGTGTGCGTGTGTGTGTGTGTGTGTGTGTGTGAGAGAGAGAGAGAGAGAGCGAGAGAGAGAGAGAGAGCAAGAGAGAGAGAGAGAAAGTGTGTGCGCCAAAGACTGTGTATTTTGCCGTTTACAGTAGTTGTGTATTGTTGAGAGGCCACTTGGTGATCTTCAAGGAAGCTCTCCACAAAGTTGAGGATGGGCAGCCAAGACATCAAACCCAGTCATTAAAGGGGCTTTCACAGAGGGAAGGAAGCAGGTGATGAAGATGATGATGATGATGAGGAGGAAGAGATGTAATTAGGGAAGATGAGAGTAAGTGGACTCAGTGCTTTTATCTCTTTTAGCAAACAATTACAAATAGATAAATTGGATAGATAGATAGATAGATAGATAGATAGATAGATAGATAGATAGATAGATAGATAGATAGATAGATAGATAAAGAGCAAGAGAGAGAGAGAGAGAGAGAGGGGGAGAGAGAGAGAGATACTGTACAGACACTTACCACTGTCTAAATAAGAGATGTAATTCCCTTTTCAGGCAGTCAGATGTTCCCGCTCCTCCTATATTACATCACAGCTATAAATCTTGATTTCTTTCATTGATCACAAACAGGTTCTGCAAATACAATTTCAAATTTAAAAGCTAATGCACAAAAAAGCTTAAAAAAATCAATTTTTATTCCACTAAAGGGGGCCCATATTGCGAGAAAGTAGACAAAAATCAAAGCCGATATATACATTTTCCCGTGAAATCATTCCTTTTTGGCCCCGTGTAACGAAGTTCGAGAGAACATAAAGGTTATAGTTTTTGGAGTGGGAGGGAGAAACAGCGATGAGATGTAGGAGAAGTTTTTGACCATTAGATTTATTACCCAGGGGCCACAAGGAAAAAAAAGGGGGAGAAAGTGAGGCATCCCATCTAAAAGAGATTAGAGACGCGTGAGCACTCCTCGGTGGGTGAGGTCATGCCCAAAAAAATAACACATTTCAGAAGCCAAACCACACAGCAGCCCCAAAAGTCACAAGCTACACACACACTCATACACACGCTGATGTACAAACACACAAACCTTTCTGTGCTCCTGAGGTTCAAGACCCCACTCAAAGAAAACTTTCATTATGAGATGGGATAAAACAAAAAATGTTTGGTATAGGGAAATTATGCAAAGAAGAAAATGTTTGTTAAATTAAAATGTAAAATGTAAGATTTGTTCTGTGCTATATCAATTTTTTACATCTATCCTCATTTTCTCCGATATGGATGTGCATGAGTGTTGAAAGCTGCATGATGTGATCCATGTGCTTTGTAAACTCTCTTATTCCCTTTTTCTTCATGAACACCACCCTTCTTTTTTCATCCTCAAAGCTCCATTGAGGAAGATGTTGCTTCTCTCAGTGGGACTTCTCACTTAAATAAAGATGGAAAAACACATTAGAGAATCTCACATTAAAGACATGTAGAAATGAATAGTGCCTGAAGCTCACTAATAATAAAGAATATAAAAGACACTTTCATCTTTGTGTGGACTTTCATTGCTCCTGCTGAGCACCTAAGAGCAGCGCCGTATTGAGTTGCGTCTTTGTGTATGTTTTGTGTCTTTCAGAGTGTTGAGCAGTTACATTTGAGTTTACTTTTAGATCATTAGCGCTCTAATTTGGGATAGAAGAGGTCACTCCACGGGGTGAGAACGATGGTGGTCAGAGAAAGACTGAATAAAAAGAAAGGATAAATCATGAAAAGGAAGGATGAAACAGATATGAGAAAATAAAGTACAAGAGAGATGAAGATGGAGGAAAATGAGGAGGAAGAGAGAGGAGACAGGAGGGGGGAAAGAGAGGGGGAGAGAGGGAGTCAGAATATTGATCGATCAGACCTGTCGGCGGCCAGACAGCCAGGGAGACGTCTGTCCTTGTGCTGCCACTCTCTGGCCTGCAGACACCTAAACAGCCCCATCTTCCTTCCCCTCCACCCTGCTCCTACAGGGGTGTTGGCGTCAGATCGTGGACTATGACTGCGTGTGTGAGTACACGTACAGGCATGTTGGTGTGCACAGCTGTACATTTCTGTGTGGTATGAGCATGTATCCAGTGTGTCTCTGAGCGTGCACTGGTTGCCCTGCCCCTGCAGCCTGCCTGCCTGTCGCTGCCCTGCTCTGTGTCTCACAGGGCCCCAGGTGTGGTGTGTCTTCTCCTCTGTGGTATTAACTAGGTTCCAGTCAGGAAACTAATCTCACGCTCCCTGTCGCACACAGATGCATCTCAGGAGTGTGGTTTTTATCAATACAAGGAGCGCCGTGCACTGAGGCAATGCTAGTGCTGTCAACCACCAATAGCTTCCCCTCCTTTTCAAACCTCGCATCCCCATTTGGGATTTTGCCGTAAGATAGAATTCTTTTCCTGGACAAGAAACATCATTTCCAGTGAACTGTCTTTGACAGGAGTGAGCCAGTAGAGAGAGTGATGTGGCAGCTGTAGCACAGGTGGGAAAGGATGACTTCTCATGCTGTATTTCAGGTAATAATCAGAAACATGGAACATGAGAGGGGGTTGAGCCTGTGTCCCACTGATGTAAGCTCTTAAATGCAATTAGTAAGTGGGTTCCCAGGGAATAAATTTACCCTGACACAGTTTTTTCTTACTCCCGTGCAAACAGGTAACTGCTTAGTTTCTTCTTCTGATGAGCACGTCTGTAAATAAAACAGTGCTGAAATGAATTGTAAATTTATCCTATTAACCTTCATTACAGCTTATGTGACACCTACTGAGGGAAAAAGTGGCAGAGATAAATAGTGATGGAGAAAGAGAGGAGTTGGATATGTCTGAATTCTCTTAAGTTGTATCTATCAGTGTTTTGCCATCTCACAAAAAGTGAGTTACCTCAAAGCTCAGTTAACACAAATTTAAATGAACTATTTCATCTTTAAAGTTTAGTCTTGAAATTTTTGAATTTAGTTCATGATCCAAAAAATGAACTAATTGACACTCAATTTTTTTGCTCTAATTTCTCTTTTTCAGCCAAGACATCTGTGCTTTAACCCCACCACTCAGGCCAGTTCCCAAAATAATGAATAACATTTCATTTAAAAATCTTGTTTAATGACTGCTCTTTTGTACACTCAGATATCACCCCTTACATTTCTCCCCCCTCTGTCTTCTGTTCTCCAACCATCATAAGTGGTTTTGAAATGCTTAAACTTCTCTCGGTCACCGTGTTGTTTCCTTGATGTTCCTGCTGACTAAGTTTCACACTCAGAAGCAAATGGCATGATATTGCTGGGTTGAGTTTAAAGCAAAAATCAGGATACTTCCAAAATAAAAGTATGGGTTAGTACTTAACCCAGAAAGTTCTATGAGACTCCTCTTTTCACTCCCCCTCTTTTTTCCAAATTCGTTTTGCACAGGTTTTTATCATTTTGGTAACTGACCTCTTTGGTTTGGAAAAAACAAAACAGTTATAAACAAAAACCAAAAACCCAGAGATCCATGTCATACAAAACACAACATGAAACGGCCCAATGAGATTTGGGTTACTGTATGATTTGTCATTAATATAACATTAGAACATTCTGATGCAAAAACTGAATGATATTACTTACATACTTTATTAAGTGGCACAAGAAATTTTCCACTGAAATACCTCTGAAAGAGAAAATACTATCACATAACCTTGTGTGGACACACATTTTTTATTTATTAGGTTTCAAGCTCTACTTTACTTTTTCATCTGATCTGCTGTATGTAAAGATGTGAGTAGAAATTGATTGATAGTTCAGAAAAGTCAGAAAATTATACACCATTTAAGGATAAATTTGAGAGATTGAGGATCTTCCTTTCCTGCTGTCACTCTGTCCTTCCGTCCGTTTCAGCTGATCCTATTGTTCCAAACTCAGAGAGCTGCGAGTTGACCCCAGAGGTCAGATAATCAGATGCTCTCCTCTGTGACCCGCACTAACCTGCAGTTCAGGGGGACACTCTGGTATAACAGCAAGCCCGTCTTCAGCCTGAGAGGAGAGCTCAGATTATAGTGGGATGCTGTAGTGTTGTGAGATTGATAATTGAAGTTTGAGCATCCCTGGGATGCCACAAAACACCCAGGTGAGCTGGCAGTGCTGGACATAAGAAGAAACAGACAGCAAACACTGCAGTGTCCGTCACTGTCAAAGTTATATCACAAAAACAATACAAATAGAGCTTTCTTGAGAATCAGATAAGTACAATAAGTCCTTGTTGATAATGCCTTTCAAGGATGCAGGCGTCTATCATTCAGGAAAAAATGGGATGTTTCCAGTTTTTGCCCTGAAGTTTCATGCCTTCATCTGTCCTGAGCAAAGCTAGTAGATATTTTTTTCTTTAAAGATAAAAGGGAAAAAAAAAGTTTCGAACACATAGAATTGAAGCTTCAAAATTGACACAAAGCTGGTTTTAAAACTCTGAGCAGCATTGACATTAATGCTCATCTGTAACAGCATCAGAGCAAAATGTAACCGACATGATGAGCGAACAAAAGCAAAACACAGAAAGGACCTGAGAAAATGGAGGAGAGACAGGTCTAAGTGAAAGAGAAGCAAAAGGGAAAGAAAGAAGAAACGAGCGCATGGGAGAAGGTGAATCTGATTTCTCCCGGTAAATTGGACTCCCCTGCTTTCTCTAATTCATGTTTCAGAGCTGCTGCATCGACGGGGAGATGGAGAGGGCGAAGAGAGAGAGAGAGAGGGGGAGAGAGAGCGAGAGAGAGAGAGAGACAGAGGGAGGGAGAAGAAAGAAGGGGAAAAGGAAAGACAAATCCATGCAGGGGAGAGCGGAGGGAGAGAGGGAGACTGCGGCCGCTCTCCCACAGGCAGACAGCAATCAATAAATCAATAGGAAACTGTGGTTGGCTGGAGAACGGCTGGGGCTGGGAGGATGGAGGATGGAAAAGAGAGAGACCTGAATCAAAGTAGCTCCAAGATGGATGGAGCGAAGAGAGGAAGAGGAGGAAGGGAGGGAGGGAAAGAGCAAAGGTTCAATAGAGGTGGAGGCATTGAGAAGGATGCAGGAGGAGGGGAGGAGAGGTGGTTTCAGCAGGAGCTGTGAGGGGGCAAATGGGTGGAGGTCTAGTAGGCTTTTTGGGGTCCCTTCCCCTCCCCTTTCCCGCCCTCCCCTCCCCGTCCTGCCCGTAGCACATCCTGCATCAGTGGTGCAGTGATAGGGCTTGGCACTGTGTGATGCCCCGCTGTGGTCTGCCCAATGAGCCCAGTGAAGCGCGGCTGTATCTGGGGCCAGGGGAAAGCCGTTGGCCCCCTCTGCCCGCTGGGTGCAGCCTGGTTGACTGCCTGCTTCCCTGGCTGACTGCCTGCTGGCTGCCTGGCTGGCTGGACATCGATCTCAGTGGGTTGGAGAGTACAGCTGGACGCACACTGAGAGCTGGGGCTAAATCTGGCTCAGGCTCAATCAACGTTTGCACCTGTCTTTTCCAAAGGGAATTAAACGTAGTAGATAGAGAGAAAGAAAGAGTAATGGTGTGTATGAGCGTGTGTGTGTGTGTGTGTGTGTGTGTGTGTGTGTGTGTGTGTGTGTGTGTGTGATAGAGAGAGTGTATGTGTCCAGGTTAAGTTTTGTAGGTATAGTAACTGTGGGTAGTTTATGAGGGGCATGTTGGTTTTATCATCTGTCAACATGGTGCAACTGCTGCAGATGAAGTCTGTTAAGTGGCTGTTTGTGTTTGAGAAAAAAAGTTTTCATTGCAACTGATGAAAAAATGACATGTAGTAGACAGTTGCAGAGCTACCAACAACTTCTATGACAGTGATTGAGTTATGGATTATTATTATGAAAGCTTAAAGGCCTTAACTCAGGTTTCAATTTTTAACTCAGTAACTTTAAAAAGGCATAAACTTTAACTGTTTTAAACAAATCTGCTGATGCAGGACTATGTTTTTGATATTACAACGAAAGATGGCGGCATGGATTGCTTGAGTCTTTAATGGTGGGAAAGAGGACAAAAAATTAGCTCATTGGGAGACAAAAAGACAAGGTGTATGGGGGTTAAGGTTTTGCGGTGAAGGATGACCAGAATTTGACTTTATGACAACACAAATAAATGTCGTTACTGGCACCAGAAGAACTTAATCATTAAAAGTGATATCAATGGCCCTGATAGGCTGGACAAGTATTTTTTTTCAGCTTCTGAGAGGTCTCAAACCGGGCCATAGCTCTGTTCAGCTACAGGGAAGAAGTGTGGCTTGGTTTGGCATCATTTTGATCCAGAATATAGAGATAAAGTCCTGAGTTTCTGAGTTTTACAGGTCATTTGTTTTCAGAGACATTGATTCCTTTAAACATGAGTTTGGATTGGATCTAATTATATGATCACGAGCTGACTCCAGGACCTAAATACAGTGTTAAATGTAACTTCTTGTTTCAATGTAAAACTATTTTGTCAAGGGCTGCCTTAAATTTTTGTCTCAGTTCAAAAATAAATTTTGTTTTTCTTATACCAACGGATGTTATCTTGGTCAAAAAAGATGTATTGTGCCAGCCCTTGCCATAGTTTGGTTGATTCATACTTGTTGGTAAACTTACCTTCATGTTAACTTAACTGGTATAATTAATCTATTCTTAATCAGATAAACTTTTCAGTTGTGTTAACCTTTTGTTTTTGTTTATTTAAATTATATTTGTTCATTGACATAATGTGTACAAGTAGTTTTTTTTAAATAACTACTCCACTTCATCTCAGTTGAACTCTTCACTTTGGTAAACTGTAGTTCAGCCTGGTGGTCTGTGCCATGGCACTCAGACAATCAGTGCCACTTTATAACCTCTAATTCACCGCAGAGTCTCATATCCACTGTGTTCCCTCCTCACTCACAGTAGATTACAATTCAAAAAGGCATTTTGTGTATTACTTCAAAGCTACGGCTTTACCTAACAGCAGGGAGGGGCTAAAGTGATTGTCAAGTAAACATGCATTACAGATTTATTTGGACATACAATTTAAAGTTGAAATACCTTTTGTAGCTTAGACAATGCCAACTTATAATTAAGTGTTATTACAACAACTTCAGTAATCTTTTGTCATGGTGACACACAGTAATATGTTCCCATTAGAAGAGCCAAGCTTACTGCTTTTAGTCAGTATTCTCAGGGAACCAAACTATCCTTATACTTAATAAACAAATGTGAGACAGATAACTAATTAAATGAAAATCTATGACTTTAAATGTCCTGTCTATAGGCAGGCTTCTTGGAAACGCATGGCTAAGAAAATGATGGACGTGATTAATCGATCTGCATTTGGAATCCATGAATTATGATGTTTGACTTACTGAGTCCACAGAGCTCATTATCTGTACATTTTTAAGGTATTTGATATGTTCCCACCATTTTTGGAAAAACTACTCAAAATACTAATAAACATCCAGATTCCCAGAGCACCCCCAATGATGGTAGTCACTGGTTGCCATGTCCGTCCTCTAAAGTAGCTCTCAGTAAATGTTCCTGAAATAAGAGAGAAGGACATTACATATTCACTAAAATTATCACATCCATAAATCACTCCCCTTTCTTGTTTCACAATTTCATGGTCTACTTGGCTTAGAGTTGGTGACAGCAATAAAGGATGAAATGATGAATAATTGCTTTTACATATTTCATTGGTTCAAATTTGTCTTCTCAATAATAAGTTACTGTTTTGCTGCTCTTAACATTTATTCCATGTTTCACATATTTGAATAGATAAAAAAATCTATTCACTAGAAGCATGATAGCTGTACAGACACAAAATGTCCTCTTGTACTCTCTAATTTCTCCTCTAGAAACAGTCTGCAAATAAGTATTGGAAAGTATAAAATAAGACAATCAGATCTCAATCAGCTCACTCGAGCAAACCTTTGAGATGTTTAAGGCTGTTGTCAATAGTCACTTTTCAATTAAGCTGTTTGCACTGATAGTTGATTAGCTGGTTTTTCTACGGAGTCATTACGAACTTGAGGCAAGTCTTGCAGATTGTTTGAGACTTATTGCACAATTGCAAACAATAATCACTGTCCACCTAACAAATAACAAGTCCTCTTCTATTTCCTTTTCTTTCTCCCTTTATTTTTCTCCCTCTGTCCTCGATGTTTTCCTCACTTTACTGCACTCCACTTGTCTCCTCAATTTTCTTCCCCCTTTGACCTTTCCTTTCTCTTCCTCTGTCTCCTCTTGTCCTTCCTGCCTTTTCTTCCCTCCTCATCCGGCATTACTTTTCTCTCCCTCCTCTGCTCCTCTTCTCCTCTCTGGGGTCCCATCCTACAGAGGCTGCTCCCACCCAGACACAGATGGCCCCCCAGATCAGATTTATCAAGGCCAGTGTAGCCCTCTGCAAAAGGTCACTCTCTTAAAAGCTGACCGATCAATGGTCCAACTCCTAATACTAACAGCCGGGCTTTTTTCGTACCTTCTTTTTTAGTGTGTGTGTGTGTGTGTGTGTGTGTGTGTGTGTTTGACCATGAATGTTTGTACTGACATGTGTATCTGAGTAGGTGTGTATGCTTTCATCCATGCACACCTGTGTGTGTGTGCAAATCTAAGGGTCGACGGCGAGGGCCCTGGGTGTTACTAATTGAAGGGCCGTCCCTCAGACGCTCCTCTAATGACCTCTCCCACCTCTGCAGTGCAGCTCTATTGAGGCTCCACTAAATATTTCAGCATGTCATTAGCTCATTACACGTCATTATCTACAGCGCACTCAGCCCTCCAGGATTAGCTGCAAGACTTTTAGCAACTTCTCAGTGGGAAATCAATAATCTGCAGACACTTTCAATCACTGGGATCATCTGTGAGGCTCTCAGAGATTCACACATCCATACACTTGGGTGCTAACATTCAGCCACGTACGTGGATATAAGATTTGTCCAGAGAATCCATATTTTCTATACGTTCACTAAATAACGGTTCAATATGTGAAGTTTTTAAATCTTTATTTGCTTTAAAATAAAGCACTGTATTAATAGATCCTGGATCCCCTTTTTCCAAGGCAGATTTTTGAAAAAAAAAACAACGTTTTGATAACAAAATCTTGTTTTATCACCAAGACTTTCTTCTGTAAAATTGTAATAAAACATTGATACCCACAATATAAAACAAGGTAGGCTGATGGTAATAGCACGGTGCCATATCATAGAGCAGCTCATATCAAAATGGAGACAAACTTATCATCAAATAAGATAGACTGTTTTTATAATAGTGCAATAACTAGTGCACCCAACATCACAGTGAGAGGGGTAAGTGAATCAGTGGGTTACCTCTCTCATGGATCAGGTCTATATCTCGTTTTTTAATATTTAGTTTAGCATCCTCATTGGCCTTGTCTTATTTATCTTATTTGAATGACAGGATGTCATTTCTGTCTCTATATGGTCATGTGTTCACAACTGTCCTCTACTCTCTGAATTGCACACGGCAGAGTTCCGCCCTGATGCATGAAGACAGGGCATTTTTAAATAATGTCCCCTATGGCACCTGATGTAGACATGTTAATGCATACAGAGTGATACAAGCACACTCCGTAAAGCAAAAAAACAAAACAAAATAAAAAAAACAAACCAAACTTTTAGACTGTATAATATATGGACATTGTGTCTATGAAGTCGCCAGTGTGTTTCTGATGGAGCAATCTGAAACCAGTTGACATACATTAGGCCATGTTAGTGTTGTTGAACCCAGCCTGGCTTTGTTTGAGGTTGGACAAGTGACAGGATGGTAGCTCGTCAGTCAAATCAGCTATGCCCTTAGGTGGGCAAAAGTCAAAAGTGTAATGCATTTGAAAATAATGTGTTAGGTAGTCAATCCAAACTTTACATTGTAGACAATAAACTTCTATTCTATTCTATTCTATTCTTGTATGCTGCTCTGTAAAACTCAGGATTGTATGTCACACTCACTGTCTTTAAAACGGGAGGTAATCATCGTGTTCCACTCTGTGGCTTCTGAAGTTCACATATCCCAACTCCTTCTGCAAACCTGAATGTATCATTCATCTTTTATCTCGTCTCAGATTACAGTTTTCAACATTTCTTCAGCTCTTTTGTCCGGCTTTGAAAATGGCAAGCACATCTCGTATCGCTTCCCATTTCTGTTTGACATCATATGCTGTCTTCCTCTATCGTGCTGCTGTGACTGACTTTCACTCATGTAGATCTTGCCCATGCAAAAAACACCATCAAAAGGAGTCATGAAGTAGTGTCATTGTGCATCAGATTAACAAAGATTACTGACGACATACTGTGGCATTGACATTTTGTCCAACCCTGATACACAGTTAATATGACATAGTGTAACTTTGTGTAGCTGGTAGTTTTAATGAAGCCTCTTTTGATGTTTTTAAAAATTTTGACACATCTCCCAAAGCATTCCTCGATACTTGAAAGCCCCACAGCATTCAAGAGGAGCAAAACGTACCATAGGCGTACAGAAATAAAGTAAAGTCTTGACACTGGTGCTTTTTACAGACTATTACAGCTGTTTGAAACATTTTAAAGGGTTGCTCCTGCAGTTAACTATTGCCCTCCCATTAAATCTGTGGGCTCAAAAGAGACAGTTGAAAAAAAAAAACAGCGGCTAGAGCTGAAGCAGCAGAGGCCAAGGTATACTGACTTTTGG
The DNA here is from genome assembly GCA_008086565.1 of Thalassoma bifasciatum. Classification (NCBI taxonomy): domain Eukaryota; kingdom Metazoa; phylum Chordata; class Actinopteri; order Labriformes; family Labridae; genus Thalassoma; species Thalassoma bifasciatum. The sequence continues at coordinate 1,038,894 of RPOG01000018.1, forward strand.
TCCCTTTAATGGTTTAAGCTCCAAAACCACAGAATCCTCTATTTACCACGATAACTTTTGAACTCCTGACCTTTTTTTTTTGCTTTTTGCCTTTGAAGGGCTCTCTACAATGTCATCCTGGAGAAAATGGTTTTTCATGAACTGTTAATCTAAAATTGGAGATTAGTTAAGTTACCCGTGTATGTAAAATGTGTTCAGCACTCTTAGATGATTTGTAAAATGTAATATTAAAGGAAGCTCGTGAAAGTGAAGTTGCCTTTCTTGAATCATCGACCTCATAAGTCTTTTATTTCTGCTACTTTGGGTTTTGTCAGGCAAAGCAATAACACTAAAAATGTGTTTAATCTCAGAATAGAAACCTCTAAGAGCATTGGAATTGTTGTAACTATTATTAGTCTCACCGTTCTCTATTTTCATGTGTGCAGAGATCACAAGAAGCCATCTTTTCTGCTCTAAAGGGTCACAGGCCAAGGTTGAGTATCTCAGCTCTGGTATCTTGAAAGGTTTTGCGTTGAACCTGAGTGTGTCTGCAGCCTGAGCGCGAGGCGAGAGCTGTTTATAAGAACCATGAAACCACTTTGACACACTTTAGAAGTCACTGAACAATGGACAGGGTGTGCATGGTTAAGTGTGTGACTAATTTCCTTTAACACAGTGTGAGATTGAGAGACTCAGGGCCAGAGGAGGGTGGAGCTGCTACTTGTTAAGAAGGTCAGGGGTCAGCTCTTCTTGAATAGACCCAGAAATCCCCAATCAATTACGCAAACACACACACACACACACACACACACACACACACACACACACACACACACACACACACACACACACACACAAACAGCAACGCACGCCTGCATCCAAATGCACACACACACATATGCAAGAGCAAGAGGAGTCTATTATAAGCTAATATGTTTTGATGCCACAGTGCTGCATAAAGAAGAGAAGCAAATATATTCTGTGAGAGCAGTGAATCGACGATCGCTCAACAACAAATGGAGAAACACAACATCTATAAACACTCTCAACAGTTACGACCTCAACAACAGCTTGCTTTGGCCTTAAATGACGCTTCTGTGGGTCCAATTTATCATCCTGTCCCCATCTACTCCTTCTGCTGAAACCAGACAGAAGAGAGAGATGTTTGAATCAGCTGAAAATTTAAAGCTTTATCATAAAGTGGAATTACAGCTCGCTTTCTGTTGCCTCTCTGCTGCTGCTATGTGGGGTCTGTTTGGACAGCAGGGGCATTACAAAGCAAAATAGCATTAAAAAAAGTTGTTTGAGAAATGAATGAGTCAAATTTGAACTGACTTGACTTGAGGTGTTGGATGCTTCAAGGGGTGTGAGTCAGGAATGAGTTCAGATTTCAGATTCTGCCCTATTGAAATCATTTGTTTGACCGAAATTCTTTCACAGTGAATCTAAAAAGAATGAACTCTTTGCATCTCTTGACTACCCCTCAGCCTGTGACTGTACCTGTTAGACGTATATTAAATGATCTGATCAGTCCCAGGTGATAAGGTGATTGTGTAATAAATACTAAATTATTTTTTAACAGTACTCAACCATGTTGTTAAGTTGTTACAGTAAAGGTGTGCTGATAGATTTACATTATTTCATTAAAAAGACTTTGGCCCCATTCAAGGGGGGTTCATTTGAATGTTTTAGGGTGAAATGTTGTTGTGCAAACAAGGCCTTAAATGGTTGCCTGCAATTAATGAAAAAGTGCTGTCGTTGTCATTGTGAAGCCACATGATAGCAACAGATTGACCTTAAAACTTTTTACTCTGTGTGCACTCGATGAAACCAAAGCATGTACTCTTTTTGCGATGAGATTTAATGCAGCTGGGTGGATGAAAAACTGCAACCTTGGCTTTTATTGTCTTACCTGAATAAGTCTGGCCTGTATCACTTTCTGAGCCGTGTCAACTCACTGAGGTAAAACTATCCCTTTAAGAACAGGAACCTTCAAGAGATCAGAGCTTCTGTGATATTGTGAACACATCAAAGAGAAAATTAACCAGATGATGTGAAGCGTTAGATTGTTGAGGTGTGTGTTGTTGTACATGCAAATTGTAAACAGTAATACAATCCAAAGCAAGTTAATTTTACAAGGCATGACTGTTTAATTATGATTTTGTAATCTTGACACTTTTCGCCACTCCACAAAATCTGTTGCCTCGTTGAGGTAACACCAGGGCTGTTTATACATTTCTGCATCGTATTTGTTGGAAAAAGTCAAAGTAGACTGTGCTCAATTTTAAATATGTGTGTATTCTGCATTTTTCCTGCCAAATTACGAGGGAAATATTGCAAGATCTTTATTTCTAGATCTTGCGTGACCCCCCTACATTTGGTAGTTCCTCTGTGTGCTGCTTGTTTCACTTATTTATTCTTAGCTCATGTAAAACTGCTTACACAAGTAAAGCAGCATTTAACACTTTGTGAATGAATGCACAAGGAATTTGTTTTCTTTCTGTTTGTGACATGAGCCTCCGCTGGCATCTAAAGTGTTCAGGTATTTGGATTTAGATAAAACTTAGCACCAACTACATGTTTCCTTATTTCTGTATCTTGTTTTGGCAAAGTTGGTTGGACTCTTCCAGGTTTGACAGTGAATTTGACAGACACACTTTAAAGTTCCTGTATGTTTCAAGACAGAGGTTTTCTTTCACCGTTATCAGGGAATAGTGAAGGTAAATATACTGAAACAGAGGTGCAAGGTAATCCGTCTATACTGTCAACAATATGATTATCCAACATCTTAAATCCAAAGAATTAATGTTGTTCTTGTGTTTCCCATAAGCACAGTCAAAGGATTAAGAGTCACATCAATGTCACATTAGTTAAATGTTGTTATAACAGTATGAGACACAATAAGTGCTGGTCAGTTTGGACACAACCAGAGCTAATGTACAATATTCTGCAGACAGGGCTGACTGCCACCCAAAGGCTGCTGTGGCTTTTAATACTGTTTACAAAAATAACACAACTCAAATCTCACATTTTCTCATTCTGTGTTTGTGTTAATGGTGGATTTTCTACCTCTCATATTTTTCTGCTCCCTTCTTCTTTGTCCTGTTCTCGTTTCTTCCCTCTCCCCCATCACAATCATTTCAGATGGAGGCTCATCCTGGCATCCACCTTAACAATATTTCACATCCTGATTTATTTTGGTCCTGGAGTCATGTGACCCTAAATATTGTAACTGACCCTGGGCGTATTGATCTCCCTGTGTCGGCTAGCGCTGCGACTTCCTGCCTTATAACAACCCTATGAAACCCTCCTCGATCTATCATTATCATCCTCATTAAGAAAAAAGAGCAATGCGCTTCTTATTAACTTGTAGATTTTCATGTACACTTGTTTGCATTTCTTCTGCCACATCCTGTTCTTTTAAGTTTATCTGATTTTAAGCCGCTGTTTAATTAATTTTTTTTATCTGTTTTTCTATGCAAGTGCCTGTGATTTGTGATGACTGTGTGTATGTGTGTGTGTGTGTTTGTGTTTCCCTAATGATGCTATTTTGCCAGAGGAGAGAAGAAACCCCTGTCACCATTGTAATGAGGGGTATTTATATCAGTTACCTGGCAGTAAACCACTCTGATCCCCTCCCCTCATGTCTCATTCCAATAAGACAGGTGTGTGTGTTTATGTGTGTGTGTTTGTTTGTGTGTGTATGTGTCACTGCAGTGGCTTTAATTTGTGTTTGAACATACCAAAATACCCGCAGTTAGAATACATCACAGTGGTCTCTGCATGTGTGTGCACATGTAAAAGTGGATAAAAGGTACAAGAAATGTACAGGACATCCTAATGGTGTGTGTCAGTGTGTGTCTGTGTGGGTGCTTGGTGTAGGTGTGTGTGCGTATGTGTGTGTGTGTGAGGGAGGAGTATATTGAGGGGAGATGAGACAAAGAGGGTAAATTGAAAGGAAATGATGAGGGATGAGTCTGTATCGCACATTAGTGTTCTGCAGTTTTTTTCACCATGATTGTCTGTTTCCTTGGACCTTCCTCTGTGTGTGTGTGTTTCTTTGTGAAGCCTTAGGGTGCAGTTTTTATCTTTATCTGTGCATGCAGGAGTGTGACACGTCTAGAAACGCCTTCAGAAATTTCTCCCTCTTTTGACCAGAGGCCCTAAAAAAGTGTGTTTACGAGTGTGTGTATTTTACACCCACAACCTTGGGTGTTGCAGTGCATGTATGTATGTGTGTATATGTGCATGTGTGTGTTGGAGGTGTAGGGGGTTGTATGGGGGGGTGAGGCCGTATCCATGGTAACACCCCACCGGTCCTAAAAGACAAAGCCTCACACACACACGCGCGCACACACACACACACACACACACACACACACACAGCACTACAGGGCCAGCTGAGCCAGATCAATATTTCTCCCCATTTAAAGAACAGAATTCAGAGAATGGCTTTTCAGCACCCAGACTGCAGCCATGCTTTAGACCTTGGGTTTTTTTATACTAAACACCCAATCTGCAAAGTGGCAAGGTTTTTTTGTACCAACCAAAAATAATTTCTGGCCTGAATCTTTTTCTCCTCTTTCCTTTTACAGTATTGACGGATCTGCTCGGCCCTGCGAGGACCTCTCTCCTCTCTCTATCTTTGTCTGGCTCCCCCAGTATTTTGCCGTCTCTATTTTCCCTCCTCTACTTCAACCTTCTCTCCTGTTGGTGTTGCCACTGCCTGAGTGACAGGGTCAGATTGCATTCAGCATCCAGGTCTTTGTCCCACCCCGTAGTTGACCACAGCTCAGGCTCCGGCAAGTCCCCCTCTGGTCCCCTGGGGCATCTGAGCCCATCACTGTAGCTGAATGGCTGGACTGGCCTTGGCCCAGTGGCCCTGCTGGCTGCGTGGAGGCTGGTGGGAGGGGGGGCCTGTGTGAGTGTTTTTGGGGGTGTCCCTTACTGCTGTCAAATGAAGGAGGGCTCCCTCTAGCACAGCTGGGTTGCAACAACAGAGGAATACACTGCAGAGATGAGATCTGTTTGATACACAAAGAAAAGCAAACACATAATGGATAACTTCATTTTCCTCTCCTCTTTAATAAGGAACAAAATGTGCACCACAATGCAAGTCTTGCATTCAGGCGCATGACGATGAATGTTAGTCATGCAGCCAAACTCTGAGACACAAATAAATGCACAAACACACAGAAAGAATCGCCCCAGGCTGATTGGAGCATCTCGTATCTGAAGCAGCTATGGGAGGTTTCTGAAGCCTCTGGTTCAATATCTTGACAGCCGTGGTGTGTGAACACCGTGAGCGCCTGTATTTCATTAAAAACATCCCACGCAGCGAGCAGTCTGTCACTCCTCTTCTAAATGGAATAATTCATTGTTGCTTGATTTTGTCTGTTTGCAGTCTTTGCAGCCACAGGTCTGTTCCACCATTACCGCGTAGACCGTGACCTGGTTGAGGAAAGTGATAATTGATTTCATCAGGTAACAAGCTGTGGGCCACTGGCAGCTGAAAGTGGGAGATTTGAGGGGACTTTACCTGAGTGGGCCCATTTTCTACATAATCCCACACAATCATCCTCCAGTCATCACTGTGCTACTGGAGAGCTGCAGTGACACATTGAAGATTACTGTGCAATGCTCTCATTAGATGTTAACACTCAGTGACCTGTCAAGTGCTCTTGAACAAAGCCCCAGCAGCCTGGGGTGGCACTAATGAGAGAATGGTGCATACGAGGAGTAAAGAGAGAGTCAATCACTTCTTGCTGTGAAACAACAACAAAAAAAAGATGAAGCCTTTTTCACAGGCTGTTGTCATTTTGCACATCACACTCTTAGAAAGAAAACAGGACAACTAACATCACACATTTAATCACACATGTTAAAATTACAAGTCCCCTTGTAGAGAAGCTAGCTCCTCTAATCTTAACTTTTTTCAACTGTGAGGATTTGTGATTATTGAAAGTAATGTCAAATTCACAATAAGTGCAGTCTGATGAGGGCTGCAGACAACTTGCTGTGTTTTTTGCAGTTGAAAGTAATATTTAACAAGAGCAATCACTCTGTTCTCACTATGCAAACAATGCTCTTATACGCCCTTATTTTGTTGATCTTAAATAAGAAAAAAGTACTTAACAGTTGCTATGAAAGACATTGATGGGGTCTTTATAACTAAACCAAAATAGCTGGTGATGCCAGACTAAAAGTAAAGCGAAGCCATTTTTGCTGAATAAATCAGTCTAAAAACTGATGTAATAAATACGACGCCTTCAAGGATTCGGATGAGGAACATTTTCAAACGCAAAGAGAGAAATCCTGACTCTCTAACAGCTCCACTGGTCCTGCAAATGGGCTGGGTATTTGGGTACCAGTACCAGTACCTCAGTTTGGAGCTGGACCCCTCAAAATGGTACAGACAAAGCTTTGACATTACTTTTTTAAATTACAACGTAAGGACCAAACTCAATTGTACCCACTGGCTCTTGGTTTTGCGCGTTTCCGTCAAGTGAAGGGATATCAAATTCCTCTATTAAGTTAAGGGGAAGGGCTACACAGTCTATGAAACAAACACAAATATGGACCTCACTTGAAAGGAAGGGGTATGGGACACTTCCCATGATACACTGCTGACAAGGCTGCAAAGCAGTGGTGAGAGGAATCACATAAATGCAAGTAATTTAGCATATTTCCTAGGAATGATACACATATTTCTATTATATATCCAATTCTTTGCTAATCCATGTAAATCCTAGGGCCAGGGATGACGATGTGGTGGGAATCAAGTGGCCTCTCCTTTCATAGGGTTTGGTTTCACCCCTTCCCTTTGGCCCTCAAAACAAGGGGCCAAGGGGAAGGGCGTAAGTCCAATACTGAGTGTCAGTATTGGACCTACACAATTTCAGAAACTAATGAGAAATCACAAAGTTTAACATTGGGAAGGCAAAATGACGTGCACAAATATCTTCAGACACTGTTTAGCAGTAACTTCCTCTTCTACTGTATCTACCTCCTATTTTTTCATTGGCCAATGCTGAAAAATGTAGAAACCATGTTTAAAAATACTAGAATATTGCATTCAAAGTATGAGTAAATCACTTCTTCAAAGAGAACAAACACTGTGTAACTCTTGACAATCATGAAGGAGATGACTGGCTTGATAGTTGTCCATGAGACAAGCTCTTGACGGAGTGTACTGAAGCATACAATAGGAAGTTGACAGGACGGACAAAGTGTGGTAGTAAAAGTGGCACAAACGACAGGGATGACCTCAGTCTTGAGAGGATTGTCGAGGAAAGTCGATCCAAGAACTTGGAAACACAACTGAAGTCAAGGACTTGAAATGGTTCATGTTACATATACACTGCCTTCCCAAAAATAAAGTTGCCACCAAAAAATAAAAGGTCACAAACTCCAAACGTTGGTTGGACCTCCTTTAGCTTTGATTACAGCACGTGTTAACTGTGGCATTGTTTCAATAAGCAACTGCAATGTCACAAGATTTATTTCCATCAAGTGTCGCATCAAGCTCTCTCCAGCACATGTCAAAGATTAAAAGTCCATTGATGTAAAAACCTGGTCATTCAGTATATTCAGGTAGTCAGCTGACTTCATGCTTTGGTCACATAAAGTTGCTGAACTTAGACCTGAGCAACTACAGCAACCCCAGATCATAGCATTGCCCCCACAGGCTTGTACAGTAGGCACTAGGCATGATGGGTGCATCAGTTCACCTGCCTCTCTTCTTACCCTGATGTGCCCATCACTCTGTAACATTGTGAATCTGGACTTGACCTTCCAGTTTTTAATAATGTGTTGGACAGTCCCCAACCTAATTTTTTAGTAGTTTCTGCAATCTCAAGATGTTTTCTCTGCTTGATGCATGACAATGATTTGATCCTTCTTAAACAGACAAACATTTTCTCCACAACCACAGATGTAATGTATCTTTCTCCATGGTTGTTTGAGAAACAAGAAGTTACTCATCGCATCAGCTGGGGTTAAGTAACTTGTTGCCAGCTGAAATGCAGTCACCCATACATAATTATCCAATAGGGAGCCTGTACCTGTTTGCTTAGTTAAATCCAAATGACAACTTCTTTTTTGGCCAGGCAGTGTATCAGTGTATATAGATTACTTAAAAGTTCACCTTTCAGAATGAAGATTAAAAAAGAAAACTGGGAAAAAAAAAAAACATTTAGTGATATTACAAATTCCCTGAAGAAAACTTATAAACTTAAGTTTCTCCTGTTTGACAGGGCGTCCTGATAATGGATTGAAAGGTACATGGATGTCGTCCCTAAATGTCACTGAGTGCATGCCTCTTCTGCTTGCTTTGACCTGCTACAGCGCCATGTCTCTGAGCTATTTGTGGTGCTGCTTCCTCCATCAACAGAGACCAAGGTTTTCCTGTCTGAGGGACAAGTCGAGATATACAGACCGGCAAACACAGCCATATTTCAGACTGGAGCGGGAGACGTGTGCGCACCCACACATCAAGGCACACAGATATGTTTATCCCCACATGCGCACACTCATACACACACAGAGCAAGAGAAGGAGGTGGTAAGGTGGTGGCGGGCTAAGGGGACTGGATGAGGTGGGGCCAGGGGTTGTGTGACGAGACATGGACACACTGTCGGTTGTGTGTCAAGGGTAGTGATGTTTCAGTACGTGTGTGTGGGCATGCCAGCTGGTGACACAAACACCTCTAGGTGAGGCAGACAGCCACTAGCTGCCTGTAAATAACGTGTAGAGGGATGGAAAGTCAAAATTTAGCAAAAAAGGCACTTAAACACCAGCTTCCCTTGGGCAAAGAGCTCCAGTGTTTTAGGCTGAAACTTTCTGTGTGGAGTGAATAACTAGTGGGAATCTATCATTCATGGCTCATGGATACAAAATCAGCCCAATTCTTTTTTTAAAACATATTTTTGGACAGTTTTGCAGCAGTTAGATAGGGCAGCTGAATAGAGAGAGAAGAAATGTGCCAAGTAGAAAATGAGGAAGACATCCTACAAGTGGCCAGGACTCGTATACGCACATCTAATCATTAAACAAATGGGACCGTTCATTTTAACGTGTGGTCGTAACATTAGCCACATGCACAACTGCAAATAATTGACCCATTCACTAATTGCAACAAAAAGGTGCAGATTTTGACACATTTGGGGGGAACTTCTGGGAAAAAAATCAGTTGTGATTAAATAAACATTAGCCACTGATTTGAAATGCAGGTTTCTGTGTCAGCCTGAAGCAAAAATAATACACTGATCATGTCGTAAAGCTCTCCCTAAGTAAATTTTAATCCAGAAGCCTCTGTGAGCTTTAAAGAAGAGTTGGTTTGAGGAAACTACTCACAGTATAAGAGCTTAACAGCTCCTATCTTTTTAAATGGAAGGAGTCAAAAACATCTAGTACTCTGAGACCTTCAGTCTCAGTGTGTGAGTCTGTCTGGATGAAGAGGGTCCTCTCTGAGAGTGGTGACACAAACAGCTAACGGTCTCACTGATGGGGCTCCAGGGTTGCACCTTTGAGAGGGAAGAAGCTGAAACACTCCCATACAGTGGCCTTCAGGGTAGAGTGGTGAAGAGAAGCCACTCCTGTCGAGGAGTGGATTTCAAAGTGACTTAAAGCTGTGAAGACTGCTGGCAATGTTTCTCAAACGATCCAAAGACAAACTATATACAGTTTTTTTTAGTACCAACTTACAGGAGCTGACTTACAAAGAATATATCATCTCAGATAAACTACACGGTATCCAGGAAAACATAACCATGTACGTCTTTGTAAAGTTCAGGAAGAGCCGATGCTGTATCTGTCAGAATGAGCCCAGCCAGCCATAAGGCATGAGCCGGGTCAGACATTTGTATCATTCATCGGCTCAATTCAGTGTTTTAGCTCTCTATGAAGTTGTTCTCTGGGGGCAAGAGCATGAAACAATTACATCTGTCCACACTGATCTTGAGTTGTGCACATGGTACAACCACAGTGGATTGACAGGATTCCTGTCTAAAACTGTAACTGCTAGTAAAGTACTAATCTGATCATGCTTTCAGTCTGATACAGACTCAAAAACTTTGAATGCATCTATTGAAGAAAAAATACATATAAATGAAGTCTTAGCTCTTGGATTATAGTAATTTTGTTTTTATTACACACATCCCTGCTGCTGTCACAGCCAGCGGACGGTAGTAGACACCACTGTTCCCCCGCAGTAATGATGGCGCCCACAAACCAGCTGTAGGATTGGTCTTTTCACATCTACAATCCCATAAAATGATAAAACAGAAAGTTTAAATATATTACAGTTTCATCCACAAAGTTAAAGATACCTGGAATTACCAAAACACCATTTTGAGTCTTTTTAAGAAAGAGAATTAAAACTGAAATCAGACTGGATTGGATCTGCGTTGGTATTGGCTGAAACCAAAGCCAAAGTATCTTACTGGCGCTCACAAAGTTGTTTCTGTGCATTCCTAAACTTTGGTTGGAAAGCCACAAGGAGAATTTTAATTTGGATTACAAGTGTGTCCCAAAATCCTGGAAAAAGCAGTGCCTGCTTCACCAGCGTTTCACGGGCAAGGTTTCTTCCGACTGCCACTAACAAAGAGTGACTGATCTCACCAACTAACACACTTCCACTGACCTCGAGTCACGTCACCATGAGCATTTTACAATTCCAGATGATTTTCGCAGTGTGTTACTTTGTTTGCAACAGATGTGAGGCCACATTTACATGCTACAAGCTTCTCTGAGTGTGTGTGGTGGCTTTCTGGCAACATTTTGTTGCTCCCAGCAGCCTCCACTTCACGATAATAGCACGTATTATTGAAGAGGGCAGAAATCTCAAGAAATGGGAGTGACATTCTGTGACAGTGCTAAGTTGAACTCCCGAAGCCCTTTTGGACCCATTCTGAGTTCAATTTAAAAGTATGTGGTAATTTTAATGGCAAAGTGCAGGATTTCATCCAGCTCTTGTAGCTCCAAGAGCTGAAAACTCAATTTAAGCCACAGTCAACTGTTAATTAAACACAAACTGGAGCAATTGATGGTTCAAAGGCCACAAAGGGTTAGCTGTTATATTCTTGGTCCTTGGATTACTCAGCCCACCTCTGCAACATCAGCTTTCATTAATTCTCACATTCACCTTGCAGTTCAGCTTCGCAACAGACCATTCAACAGAGATATATAGATGAACTGATGTGTGCCGTAAATGTGCCTCACATGGTTTCATTTGTATCACGTGTTCACCACAGCTCATCAGTGTAATACATCTGTCAGAGTTGTGTTAAAAGCTCCCTTTAACTGTGTCTCTACAGATGAATATGGAGGATTTTACACGGCAGAGAGTAATGTGTGAGCAGAAATCAAAGCTGTCATTTACAGGCGTCTGTCGTGTCCTGCAACAGGAAGCGACAGCAGACGCAGCGCTGGTACGTTATTGTTTTATGGTTCTCAAATAAAAACATGAATCATCTGGATTTCTAAAGTGCAGCGTCTAATAATATCAGAGTGACTGTTTCTGCCTGCGTCTGCACTCTGAAGGAATCATCGCTGTAAGTTTATGTGAGTGTGGGAAACAGACGGAGAGGAAGAGGCAGAGATTGGGAATGAGGGTGAGTAAAATAAAGCAAGAGTAAAAGTTGAGAGTGAAAGAAACTTTTAAAAGTGTGTGAGTATGTGAGCGTGCTTGTGTGTGTGTGTGTGTTACCTTCAGTGAATTCTGGTTGATTAAAGTGCCTCTGTCTAAATGTGGAGCAGACAGCAGGAACTGCAGAAACACTCTACGAGTCACACACAAACTGGATCTACATGCTCAGACTCCACAAAAGAGAAGCTGTCTTTCCTCTCCCAAACTTTTTTTATTTGCTGAATGCCTAAAATGTAAATGTCTGCTCTGTAAATGTACAAAATAATTGTACCCGAGCAGCTAAATACGTTTCACTTTTGTAGAACCAGACACTTTAGTGCAGGAAAATCTAATTTGAGAATCTGATTTTCTGAGACAGTGTAACCACCCTGTCTAGCATCAACAATCACAGCATATTAAGAGTTTTCTGGCTCAGACGTCTCTCTCAGTTAAATGTTTATTCGCTTGAATTTTTCCATGGTTCCTTTGTCTGTTCTTAAATTTTGATTCTTGACAAAGGCTTGAATCTTTCAGAGGTAACTGCTAATTTGAAAACTTTTACACTTGCGTTTACAGGTTCTGGATTTCATGGTGTATTTATACATAAACTATCTTTCTTGACAGGCCGGGCAGACTGACGTTCTTTCACCATCACATTTGCTCATGTAAAACAGTCACATTGCTGTATCTACGATGACAGTGAAACTTTAATTTGTGAGCATGTGCCGACTGTGTGTGCTGCCCTCTGATGTAGCAACAGTTTGCAACCAGTCAGCTCATTGTCTCTTGGAACGCTAGATATTTTAAACACATAGAAATGCAAAGGAAGCAAAAAAATGATGATGAGAGACAACTGGTTCAAGGCGATGAAGGTTTTCGCATTCATTAAGAAACTGTTGTTTGTACTGATGAAGGAAGCCCCAAATAGCCCCACACATGATCAGTACTGACATTTTATGTCTGCTTTAAATGAAATTACAATGGCAGTTAGTTTCATCAACATAGCCATCAAGAAGTTGCTGAATACTGACTTTTCACAAGCTTGTTATGTAGTTTTAAAATATTAATGATAATGCAAATAAATACACAAATTAAAGTAAATGAATTAAACATGACTTCTTAAAATTCCAATACATTTGCAGACCTAGCCCACGGCATACAGTGTGCATAAACAGACCCATATTCATACATGAAAAAACACTTGTTAGCTTAGCTTCATGCATAAATCAGCCAACTAGAGATTAACATGAGAATTTAAGATGGAAAAACCCCCACAGCCTCAAGCTGTAATTATAAGCCGCATACTAGTCCACTGCAGCATTATAAACATAGTTATTACATTCAAAAATACATCTAGTTATCTGTAAGATGATCTCTTTTGTTACATGATAGTAGAAATATGAGGTCTGTCACTCTCGTATATTGCTAATGCAGCTGACGTCTTGATGCCAACACACTGTCAAACAAACACACACTTAAGCCTCGTTTCCACCAGGCAGTCTGGTACGGCTCAGTATAGTTTGGTACAGGTCAGATCGGTAAAGCCTGATCCTGTTACGGCGGGGCAGATCAGAGACTCAGTTGCAGAACAATATAAGGAGACCAGGCAGACAAGCAATTGCTCCAACAAAAGAATATTTATTAGAAATTAGAAAAAGACAAAAACTCTCCTGCTGCAGTGAGGGGGGGGAACTGAGGAGGCCAGGCTACACTAACAAAAACTACACTAAACCGGCCCTACCCAAACGTGAAATCAGAAACAAAGGAAGACTACTGATGAGGGCAAAATTAACTGGTAAACTGAAGGGGAACTGAGAAACAGGAACTAAAACTGGTACTAAAAAAGGCTAACAAGGCTTCTAATTACCACCCTGCAGGCCCAGGGAGCGAGCTGGGAGCTTAGTGTCATATCCAGGAGGGAAGAGTTGAAGGCAGGTGAGCTGAGGAGGTGTGTGGTGACGCTGGCTGAGAGAGCTCAAACAGGTTGCAGGCAGGGCAGGCAGGAAGCTGAGACGGGAGGAAAAACAGGGTTATAATCCACATGGATTCCAGGCACAAAAAAAGCAAATGCATGAGCGCTCACTAACTGTTTCTAAGAGACGGTCTGGCTCTGAGCAGCAGTCACAAAGAGGTCTTGAAGCCCAGGCTGAGATCGGTGATTGCCAATCCTCTGCACCTGCCTGCACACCACACACCTCGGTCACGCCCACCTGGGGAAAAAGGAAAGAGAGAAGGGAGGGGGAAAGAGGGAGGCTGCTGCTAAGCAGAGCTGGAGGGCCTGACAGATCCTGTGCGCGTTTCCACAGTCATCCGTACCCTGCTTGATGGGCCGGATGTCGAGAGCCGCGTCAGCTACGTAACAGCGTGATGACACTGTGTAGCGCTCTTAGCGCTACACAGTGTACCCCGCGAATAAATGCAACGAAGAAGAAATTAGCGGCATTGTAAACAAAGAGCAACGATGGAGAACATCCAGCAACTCTTCTACTTTGCGATCAGCATGTGGCTCTTTATTCCACAACGCAATGAAGCTTTGTTTCAGAAAAGGCCGTGTGCGGGGTTGTGTCATTCTTTATTACGGGAAGTTATCGATCCTTTGACCAATCAACGTACTGCAGTGATTATAGCCCCACCCCTGGGGCAGGTTTGGTATGGCTTGGCACCCCAACAGAAGGGTACTGATATGCCACAAAATGCCGTACCGAGACGAACTGAACCGATCCGCTTGGTGGAAACGAAGCTCTAGACAGGTCCACTCATTCAAACGAAGCAACAACCCACTTCATTGACTTCTTATTTAACTTCAATTTTCAGATTTAAAATTAGAAAAATCAGCAATAACATGACAGGGACATGTTTCTCCTACAATTAAAGATATTCATGAATAATTGAAGCAGTTACTGGTGTTTTTATCTTTCAAGTTCATCTCAGGAGCTTCATTTTAAACCCTGAAGCAGGTCTCAATCTGCCAAAACATCTATTCATCCAGGCACACACTGCAATATATGGGCAATTCAGAGGGACCATAAACCTGTTTAATATGTTTTGCACTGTAAAAGGAAGTTGTTGAAGGAACCCACACATGCACAGAGAAAACATGCAAACTACTCAGGGAGGCATCTGTCCAGCCAGGGAATCATACCAGGAACCTTCTTGCTGAGAGGGAACCACCCCTACTACTGCACCACCATGCAGCCTCCAAAATCACCATTTTTTCCCAAAACTGCTCACCCTTTAAAGCCAGATTCACATCTTCACCATTGAGCTCAAGAGTTTGACTCAGTTGGACAACAGAGACATCTGGTCTGCAGTATGTGACTGTGTAAGCTTTACATAAGATAAAAATAAAAGTTAGAGCAGTTATGAAACTTGTAACTGTCTGCTTCAAAACAAATCGTGATGAAAAAGCTGAGATGTATGGGAGTGATTCAAACCTGAAGTTTAGGGCTCAAAAAGTGCATGAAGTGTGATACATTGTGCAGAAACAGAGCGATGCAATGAAAAAAAAATTCATAAAATCTGATAAAGAATGCACAGATCCTCAGCTGTTAGCATTTCTTCAGAGATGTGTCTTGGGTTTGTTTATAGTCCAGCCAGCAGCAGCATCTATCCAAACATTTTGAATCACTGTTTTTCCTCTTTGTTAACGATCTAAGGCACACAGTTGAAGCACAGAGTGCAAAGAGGTTGCGCCACTATGCTCCTGTATACATAAAACACACACACACACACACACGTACAGTGATAGATCACTGTAAGACTGATATTGGTGCAGCCTGTTATTGTATACATGGATACAATCCCTCTGTACACCAAGAAAAACCTGGAGATGTTGTGTTTATATACACATGTGGCACACAAACTAACCTTAATAATCATCAAAATTGACACACAAGACTTCACTGACAGACAAAAATACTTTATGGTATCCCCACGCAGGACTCAAACTTGAAAGCAGCAAGTATGGTTTATAAATTACTGGAGAGCATTTTATAATTTAGATCATCATTGTAAGCTTGTGTTACTATTCATCCAACGTTCAGAGTTTTATTGTGTCTGCCCTCATGACAATATATCTTATTATTACCAAAATGTTCAGAGCTGGCTCTCATGCCACTTTACACTTAATTTCTTCTCAACAATTAGTTTTTAAAAATGCCAAAACAAACAATCCCTCTCTACCTCCATCAGTAGGATTGAAAGTTTTACCAGTGTTTGAAGTGTGGATAAAAGATGACTGTAATTTCTAAAATGTTCATTCTTTCTGCAGGATGTTTCTGTGTTGCAAAGAGAAGAAATCTACTGACACTTTCTCTCATCGCCTACCTTCTTCAACTCTCCAGCTTCCCTCTCTCCTTTTCCTCCTTCTCTCTGTGTATATGTCTCTCCCCCAATCCCCCTCCCACTCTACTGCTGAAACAATCATCAATTACTCTTATCCCTCTATGTTATCCTTCCCTCCATCTTCCCAGCCCATCCAGCAGAGTGGTTCCTCCTGGTTGGCTGCAGGCCACCCAACCCCGTCCCTGTCAGTCACTCTGCTCCAGGTAGCTGAGCAGAGACTGACAGCTCCATGAGCAAATCAATAATAATCTTCAGCCAGTGTAATCCTATACCTGAGGATATCCCTCGGTCTGCCAACAGCCCCCTGGTCTCCCTCATCATTTCATACTTTCCGATTAGCATATTCAAGGCGGAAATGAGATTAAAAAGAAAACAAAGCAGAGGGTGAGCTTTTAGTGACAGGGACACACAATCCTCTGCGCAGACAGATGGAAATACACACTCGTACCCACGCGGTGTCCTGTCCTGACTGTCACCGAGGCTAAGGTCATCTGGTTTGATGTATGAGCCGACTCGTATGACAACCTTCATATAACTCCAACCTCTTTCCTCTTCTGGAAAATTAACAGGACGGCTGAAGGACTGTAGAAGACGACAGGTTTCATGCTCTTGTCTCGTAAAATCCACAAGGTAAAATTTCTGTACTTTTGCCTTATCTCTGGTTATCTGGTGATCTCTGGCATTTGTGCTCATTTGTTCATCTGCATCCTCTCCCTTCTCATTAAAGGGGAAATTTATTGGAAGGGATCTATTGGAAATTAAATGTTAAATAGTTTATTGGTGGTAACTATAAATATATTTTCTGTCACAGTGTTGTATTCACTGCACAGTTATAGTGATACAGACAAACCTTTAATTTTTTCCCCATTCTGGAGTAATAGACAGTGTTCTTCTGTCTGCTCAGTATGTAAACAGAGCTGATGGGAATTTGAAAAGGCAAAGAAGAGGAGGATAATAAATGAAATTATAGAGCTGAGAGGCGTATTCTAAAGCCTTATTATTTTTACAGTCAATCTAAAATAACTGTTGCAACGATACTGGACTGGAGTCTTGAATGAACACAACAATTACAGAAGATTATCACCCATGGCTGATACAGAAATCTGTTGATGAATTCAAGACAAAAGACAACAAAAACTCTTCAGAATTGAAAAGATTCCATAAACTATTACACCCTCAATATCAAACACAACTTTGAGAGAGAATCTGTCCTGCAGACTGTTAAGGAGGACTGGTGTGATATTTGAGAGTGTCAGGTCACAACTTGAGGTTGAGGAAGGAATCCTGCTGGAAATGTACAAAATGGTATTTTGTTTCTCCAACTTTGACAATTAAACAGCAAGCCTCTCTGGGACTTGATAAATGTTTGAATGAACACTACCTCAAAATTTAACTCCTAATGTTGTGAAATCATGTGAAAGGTGTTAAAGGTAGGGTCTGCTGGAATTTTTTGCAAACACTGGGCGTCTCCTCCATGACTCGGTGCCAGTGGCAGCACATGCCCTCTACCCCCGATCATAGCTCATGGCCATAGCTACAAGTACACACTCACCAGCCCAGCGAGCACCTGTGGGATGGTGTTTCTTTGTGGGAGAGACTTGAGAGCCATACACCTGACTTCCTTGATCATCTCTGTGTTACAGCTGCCACCGTAGCAGCTCAAGATGGCTTTTCCTACTTGCTATTAACACACAAAGTCACTTGCACACCAGGCGCACTGTGATTTGCCGGTCACCACGACTACTCTCAACCCAGAAATGTCTCAAGACAACCAAAACATCAACATAAAGGCAGAGGGAGGGGGAATAGGCAGAGACAGACACTGACCTGCATGTATAGAGGCCCAATGATGACAACTGGTTGGGATTGACATAAAAGTTGACATTCTATTTTTTTTTTTGTCAGGAAAATATTGTAGACTCTACCTTTGAGCAAATGAAAACACCTTTGTGAGATGGAAACATGTATGAAAAAACTTAAATCAGTTTCCCTCTTGCTTTTGATGAGCAAATCATACATTTTTTATATTCAATTAGTGCAAAAATGCAGCAAAAAAAGTGAGTGGATTAAAGAGTTGAAAGGTCAAAGGGGGATCAGAGTTTCACCTGGATCAGTGTTTTTTTAGCGGAGAGCGGGTCCTGCTGTTCTGTTGAGAGGACTTGATGATAATAGAGGAACTTCTTTGCTGCTCTTCTTTCTTCACTTCATAGCTTTCTCTTGAGTTAATCCACTTGCCCTCACTCTGCTTCCCCTGTGTGCAGGTTCCTTCGATACTATCTCCATCTGCTGTAATTATAGAGACCCCCACACCCCGTCTCTCACAGCACCCCCCCAAACACACACACACACACACACGCAAAACACACTGCCCACTGGTGTAATTCATGCTGCCTGGGGGGTCATGGGAGATTATGAGTGGGATCGATCAATGTGATGGTTCACACACACACACAAACGCTCACACACACATGCACAAGCTCATCATCGATGAGGGCCTCCTTACCTCCCCTCTCCTACTGAGGGACATCCTGCAGCTAATGAGGACACACAAACACCGTCAACCCTATCGACCACCTAAGCTTAACAAGGTACTCCATATACGGACCTGCGGAAGACCATCAGCATGAAGACCCCCCTGCACCACACCTGCCCCTCCACCGGAAAGTGTGGTTAAAGACACAATTAGTACACAAAGAGACAGCGTCCAGGTGGAGGCTTCACCACCCCTCCCGCTGCTTTCTGCTTTTACTTCCTCAACTATTCTATTCTTGGTCGTTTCTTTCTTCATATTGCACTTTGTGGCAGGATTTATAGCAGAATGCAAGGCAATAAAGTTATGTATTTATTTTATGTAGCACCATTGTTTGAAATGTGAAAAAAACTTTGAAAACTCAGTCTGTAGTGATGTTTAGTGTACAACAGTTGAGCAAATTATCTGTGACTATCTTTTACTCACAGCCCAGTGCTGCTCATGTGTAATGTGGACGCTACAGGTTAGGGGATTATTTTAAAATAACAGCACATGGCTATGGTTAGGGGTCATATCGATATGGGTCTCACCAAGTACTCAAGGCTGCAATATCAGAAGTGGAAAGGTTGTATGTTATGTCATTTTGAATTGTGCATTATGACCAGACATATAATATCTAGAAGGGAGACTTTTTCAAGATCACTCAGCAGGTCTACTCAGAGGCTTCAAATAACTACAAGATGCTGCTGTAGAGTCAAATCAATCATGCACCTTTTGTCAAGAATATGAGTTTAACTATTCAGGTGCAGTTTTTCACTTTGCTCTTGTTGGTCAGTGGCATCAAAAAGTAAAATAAAATAAAATGAAATGATTAATGAAGTAAACAGACAAAAAAACATTATCCCTGTATAACTGTTAAACCAAACAATGTCTAACAGAATAAGCACTCTAAAATTTTCCCCTATCTTTAAGTCCCAGTCTCAGATCACGCTGGTGGGGCAGTGCTGACTTTATTGGAATCATGGATCTAAAACCCAAGATCATAAAGTACATTTCAGCACATTAGTTTATTTTCCTAAACAAACACTCAAAATGAATCTTCAACATGGACATAGAAAATAATGGAAAAGGTGATTTTAAAAATGGATTCAGGCTAATTTACCATCATTGCCTTGTTCTTGCTCATACAGTTAAAGTACAGATTAAATGAGGGCAGAGTTTAACCCCGCTTATACAGGACTGAAAGAGAGTACTCTTTTAACACACTCATCCACGCACATCCACGATCACCATGGAGAGAAAAAAAAGCCTTTACAGTTATATACCACTGAATCCACAGGGGCCGATGCCGTCACTAATTTGAGTGCTGTTGGTTTAGTATACGTGTATAGAGAAGTGCTTTGTGTGTTCAAACAATCCATAAACAACAACCACCTGGCCAATCAATTTGCCCTGAAATATTGGTGTCCAGGAGAGTGTCAATAATGGCGAAATGTCTGAAGAATGTTGTGTTTGTGTTTGCAGATGTGGAGATGTTCATACATGTGTCTGTGGGTGAAAGCTTGAGACTCCAGTGTTTGCATTTATGTGCCTCTCTCTCTCTCTCTCTCTCTCTCTCTCTGTCTTTCTCTCTCCTCTCTCTCTCTTTGTGTGTGATGTATGGATTATGGAAGCTGACTGCTGGGGTCCAGAGCAGGTGTCAGGTTGCTGCTGGGAACATGAAAGAGTCTCTGAGGGAGGGAGGGGACTGGTCAGTGAACCTGACCTACAGAATCAATGTTCTTATAAAGAGGAAATGACCAGATCAGAAGAAGGGCTAACATCACAAAGACACAAAGAATGAAAAGCAACAATTTCATTGTAAAATATTAAGGTACTCTTGAAAAAGAAAAAAACATCTCATTTATCCATGATAATGTGTAAGCTCTAATCCTGAATAATGCCTACGCTGATGAAATTTAACCTGTTAGTCAACAGTGCAGAAGTTTTGTGAATTTGTAGCATGTAAAATATCATGAATGCATCCTTCCCAGACTAGTGGTTTTAATTTTAGTGGTTAAAGAATGAAAGACAAGAAGGTCATTGAAGAGCACCTTGACTCAACTAAAGCTCCTGTGATGAACTTTCTGATTGTGTAATGTATTTCCCAACAAACGTTCTCCTCCTGCTGTCTGTCAAAAAATGAAGCACATCATCCATTCAATGTCTGAATGAATGAAATAAAAAAAGATAATCTCAATTGACCCTTTT
Organism: Thalassoma bifasciatum; assembly: GCA_008086565.1. Lineage (NCBI taxonomy): Eukaryota > Metazoa > Chordata > Actinopteri > Labriformes > Labridae > Thalassoma > Thalassoma bifasciatum. Next base: position 1,059,563 of record RPOG01000018.1, read on the forward strand.
AAAACTTCTGTTTTCATGACACTTGCCACACAACTTGGTGGAAGAAGCTGCGTTTCGGTGCATTCATCCTAAAAGTTTCCTTTTTCCTTCCAGTTGTGTTTTGGCCCAAGTCTCTGTCTGAAATGCTGGGTAGTAGCCACTGTTTCTTTAAAGGCTGGGGTGTGCTTTCCAAAAAAAGCAAGACATACAAATAATGAGACACACAAATGAGACAAACAGGAGCAGCATGAGGAAATGTGTGTGGCTTTTATACTTATTGTTACAGCAACATCTGAGGGCATCTGTTCAAAAACTGCAGAGGGCGGTGTACTGCAAACAGAAATCTACCAGAGCACTAAACTAAGGTAGAGAAAAGTTTGTAATTTTTTAACATTATTTTCAACATAAGTTGGTGGCACGTTTCTCTTTCTTGCTGAGTTTGTCTGCAACAAATCACAGTGATAATTGAAATTGACAGTGAAACAGTGAAATTTCCATGTGAAAGGGACCATGTGAGGGGACGAGGCTGCTAAAATGGCATCATTCGTCTGCACAATGCTGTGCCAACTTCGTCAATGCAGTAAGCTTAAAAAACATATTGCAGGTTCCCCATTCCACCCACCCCCCCGGATCGTCCAGGGCTTTAGAGGTCTGTTGGGGGCAGAGATATGGACAGATTTAGTTGCTTAAGGCGTGATTTTAAAACAGGGCATTCTGGGCAGTTTACGAACAGATTCAGGGATTTTGAATGCATACAAAGTGGGGTTTAAACATTTTCACCCATTTCGTGACCATCTGATTTCTAGCATTGTGACACTGTATCTATGTTTGGAATATTGGAAAAGATGATCTGCTTCTACAGTGAAAAACCACATGCATTTTGGAGATCCAGAATAACAGTAACCAATTATTGGGGTCCCAGTTTGCACTAAAAAACTGATGGCATCTGTGATTACCAGCTGTTACATAATGTTGTGTTGTTTTCTGTTTTCTGTATCCAGCTTCAGTTAAATTAGATTGGACTACAAATAAGTGTAGTAAGTGTAATGTTTCTCTGAGAAGTTTCTGAACTTTGTTATTAGTGTGCGGTCAGTACAAAATGTTTTTAGTCTGTGATCATGACTAAATGTAATACCTTGGACTCATGGGGGAGGTAAATAATAAGTGATGGTTTTAACTATGATTAACAGTAACAGTTCTCATGGTCTCATGGTTCTCATTAAAGAATCCAATATGTTTATCAGCCAACAAAAAACACAAAGTTACGCAAATACAAGATGACACATGCAGGCTTAAAGCAGTAAAAAGACTGAAGCACTACATCATCTTTGTAAGGAGATGTGGGTTATTGACCTTGAGCGTTTTCATATCAGGGTCTTTAAAAAAAAAACCTTTGAGAGGGAAAACAAAATCAGAAACAAAAGATTCACACTGAAAGGAAAGGAAATATGAACGCCTTTGTATGCTGTCACATTTGGTGCTTGGAACGGTTTTAAAAATCAACAAACTTCTTTTCATTTCAGTTTTTAAGGACAGGCTGGGAGAGATGTTAGAAACATACACACAAACCAACACTTTGTGTTATGTGGCAGTCTGAAGAGGCCCTCAAAAGGCTCAACATGTTTCTTAGAGGGAAAAGTGCCATCTGCATCATCAGCTGTCATCAGGCGTGAAGTTCATTCAGACCTGCTGATTGTGACATCAGATCACATTCAGTGACCACACAATGCACACAAAGGGTGACGATTCAAGACACTCAGATAAAGACCTCCAGACCCCGAGAGTGTTCATCTTCTCTGTGCCGGTGGGGGACCAGAAGACCACTCCTCCTCCTGTATCGACATTGTGTGCCCTTTCTGAGGCCCCCCGCCACTTTAGTTTCCTTTATCACTGGGTTGGATGGCTCTGCAGCAAACAGTAGGGTTCCTCCACTACAGGAGCAGCCACTTTCTCCACCTAAAGGTGAGTGATGTTGCCCGCAGGCCTGTAGTCCTTGGTCCATTCTGCTCCTCTGCTGGCTGTCCAGCCGCCGACCCAGTTCAAACGTTATAACTCTACAACCCAGCTTATTGATGTCAGAACTTTTTTGGATTTTGTTTAAGTGGCACTGCGAGGGCACTTTCTTCTGTCATTGATACAATCCCTTGAAAATGTTTTGGACTTGGTAATGTGTAGTACAAAAGAGAATCCGTAGAAGAGATACTCTTCAAAAAATCAGAGAATTTGACCGTCTGAGCTTACATCCTAAAGTCTCATATTTTGTGACATGTAGGAGGAATGGAGCAGGCAAAGTTTGAAAAAAGAGTAGAGCACAAAATGAGCAGGGCGCCATCCCACTCCAGTTTTGCTCTGTTATGGCTCCCATAAGTCTGAAGCATGCCAAAACCTGTCCCAGAATTGGAACAAGAACATAGATTTTTGAAGCAAGTATTGAACAAAGCAGGATGCAATCTTAGTTGAGATTTTTCCTTTGCCTAACACAAAAGTGTGGCTCTGGGGTAATTAGCTGTACCTTGTGAGGCCCCACAGTAACATAGAGAGGAAACCAGCCATTGCAGGTAGCTTGGGGTTTTGCAGGCGTAGCACTCATAATGAAAGCTCCTAGTTAAGTGAACACGGCTGTAATGAAGAGCAGTGATTAGCGAGCGTGGCCTTAACGAGGGCGTGTTTATTGAGAGGCAGTTAGATGAAAGTGTTGCTGTGAGAGAAGGCGAGAGATATGGGGGAGGAAAAGGGGGAGAGAACGGAGGTAGAGAACTTATAGGCTGAGTGATGCTGCCAGAGCCAATTCATTACGACTGCAGCTCTGTCAATCCCTGCTCATCTCCCGTAGCACTAGACCACTAATGGAATTAGTCCCTGTCACACACACACACACACACACACACACACACACACACACACACACACACACACACACACACACACACACACAGATACAGAGTCAGAGAGACACAAGGAAAGGTATACACATACACAAACACACACTGCATTAACACAATGGGTCCCACAGATATATCTCAGTGTCAAAGCTCTCACACTTGCAGCCCATAAATCCTCAGAGGCCAGCTGAGTAGGTACACACAAATGCAGAAAAAACACTGGGCCCTTACAATCTAGCACTAAACACAAAATTGTGAAGGATTTCTAATGCACACAATATTCACCCATTATTTCACTTGCTCATGTTTCTGGTATGTTTGGTGTTTTTTCATGAAATGTTCATCCTGAAAATTTTTAGGTGCCTGAAAACTAAAAGAGAGAGATGTTCATTACAACTACAAACTCTGTGACTAAAAAGGATGAAGCATTTAGTTCATCCAATCCATGATGAATCCAAACCCATGACAGGTTTTCCGTGGCACACGACAAGACAATGCCTTTGACTGAGAGCTAGTTATCTGATTTGATCGAATAGAGGTCAACACCAGCCGGCCAGTCCTGAAGACAGCAGATCACCAACCCCCTCCCTACCTCCACACAATCCCCATCACCCATCCCTTACTGCTCCCCAACCCCACCCCACCTCCTCCACCTCCTTCTCTTCTTCCTCCCTCAAGCTCTGAGTGAGCGGTCATTAGATTACACCAACGGTCATGACCGTAAGGATTCTCCATCACTTTCCAGTAAACTCCATTCCCCGAGTCCTAACCAGAGCATCAGGAGGCTGTGAGGAAAGAGCCAACATCTGAACCCGTAAAGATGAACCTAAGCGATTCACAGACAGGCATTGTCACCCTAAAAAGATCAGATGGAGCACTGCCAATCTACACCTATCGCACTTTTCAGCTCACACCACTTAGTAAGATGTGATCCTCTTCAGGTTGTGACTTGTCTGTAACAGAAGCTAAAGATCTGCCCTGATAGGCAGACGCTACCACATATGCTCCATCACAGCAGGACTGTATGTTTTTATGGTCAGCTGCCCCCCCTCCTCTGTAAGCCCTGGCCTCTTTCTTCCCCTCCGAGCGGGCAGGTCACAGAGTGAATCAAAGATGGCCGTGATTGGCTGGCTTTGACTGGACGACCTCAGAGTTCAAGGGTGAGTGACCCCACAGGCCTGGTGAAGAGTCAATTCTCCTCAGGTCAAAGGTCAGGAGTGTGTGTGTGTGTGTGCGTGCCTCTCCCTTCCTCATGTTAGCTTCAGAAGCACCAGCATCAGGGGGATGAGCTGTGTTTCAGCATGCCCGGGTGTTACACACACACACACACACACACACACACACACTCACACGCAAACACGCACTCATCAAATTGGAGAAGAGAGATGAGTGTGAAGAGCTTGATTGGAGGAGCATGAGGGTGATGGGAGGCGTTGCTGCAGGGGAGGAGGGGGGTGTTTGGTCCTCTGAATGCCTTTGACCTCTGCACTGACCCCCTGCAGAACTCCCCCTCCCTGCACTGACTGATAGACAGTGTATGAATTTTATTTTTTGTGTGTTTGTACACACCTTCCATTATCTTAGGCTTGTCCACCTTCTACTTACTCCCAAACCCATGTTTTCCTTCCCCTGGAAACCTCCTTACCTGCAATTGGGTTCCTTCACCCATCATTGCTACACAGTCTGGCTCATTTTGGGATGCTGGTTTGGCTTGGTTGTGAAATTGCGCACCCCATATGTAAAGGCTATGCAGGGATTTTGTTCTGCCCTGTGGCCTTTTGCTCCATGTCACTCACCGGTCTCTCACTCCAGTTTCCTCATCTATCCACTGTTACATCTCACAACAAACAAAGACAAGGGAACTGTCATTTCTCTCTTTGTCAAATCATTTTTAACTACAGATTGATAGGAATCTGTCTCTTTATTGCATACAGATTCACAAAAATAAGTTATACTCATGTTCTTCCAATGTCTGGCCTTTGAAACAGATGCCACAGAGACGCACTGGCCGGATGAAGCTATGAGGGGCCGTACAAGACTTAATTCATTCTCATCCTCTCACACACATACATTCTCCTTTTACATTCACACATTCTCATTTTACACACATACATTCTCCTCTCACACACATACATTTTAATTTTCACGCACACACATTCTACTTTCATATACATATATTTTCACTCATGTACACACATACATTCTCCATTCACACACATACATTCTCCTCACACACACATACATACTCCTCGCGCACACACACACACACACATTCTACTGTCACATACATATATTTTTTACTCATGTACACACATACATTCTCCTTTCACACATACATTTTTCTCTGTATGTGTGTGTGAGGAGAATGTGTGCGTGAAAGGAGAATGTATGTGTGTGCAAGGAGTATGTATGTGTGTGCGAGAAAGAATAGTGGAAAAGGAAGTCCATCGTTTTATGCGCTGTGATTGGCTGAAAAGCTCAAGTGGGCGGGTCACGTTCAGGTTAGGGTTACCTTGGATGGTGGAGAGGAGTCCCGAGCATCTCAGCAAATCATCGGGTTTTTTTAGACATAATTTGTCATCCCCAGAAACGGTCACATGCTTGAGCTGCAGGCACCAAACTTTACTCACAGCAATGTGGAATGTGAGATGAGACAACTTTTCAGACCTGCAAACAGACGATTGGTCTGAACTGAGGAGCATGGCCAACCAGTTCATGCAAGGGCAAAGGCAGCCTGAGTGACCTGCATCACAGCAGGGTCTCATGTCCACTGTGTGCCCTCCTCATGCATGGTCACAGGGTGATGAAAAGTAAAATACTGTTAATTTCTGTTACAGGAAAAAAACTGTTTGTTTTGCAGTAATATAATGGCAACCCTGCTGCCAGTTCTTTACTGTTCTTTTCACATGAAAATTTCATATGGTTTAGGGTTTTTAAGTGTGCATTTGATATAGTCTTCCTGTCAATCCGTTTGTACTCACATCTCTGCTAAAGATGGTCTCTGTATGCATGATGTTTTTTCCTTCCATGATAAAGATATACTGGTTTAGCATACATATTTAGGCATTTTACAGCATATTCTCGTGAAAGGGAAGATGTTTTTTTATTTATTTATTTATTTCCTTTACATTTTAAGGCACAGAGTAAAGATTTATTTTTTATGGTGCCTTGCTCATGTAAACAAGGCCATAGTCACAGGATTTGTACTATGTTGTCACAATGATACCTTCCAGCTGTCTTCTCTGCCCCTCAGATATTCTCCCTTACTCTTTTTCCTCTTTAAGCTTGTTGAATTTTCACAAACATACACCTCATACAGAATGACCTTGTTGAAACTCTGCTTGAACATTCCTTTTGCTGAAGGGAAATAAGTATAGCCTTAGTATAGTTTTATTTCCAACATACTTCAAGGGTTCTGGGAAATGCAAGTCTTTTTAAACTGCACTTTTAGGAAACACAAGACAAATGGTCTCTTTAATTCTGCAGTCATCTATTCATGTTTTGCTACACAGCTTCGGCCCACTGATGGGAACCCGAGGGACATTTTGTGGCAACTCAGAGGCTAGGAAGGTTGTTTTTAAATCAACCACAGGACACTGTTGATTGAATAATTAATGTGTGCCTGTGTGTTACAGGAAAATCCCACACTTACCACAGAAACATACACATTTGGTCTCCTTCTGTAACCTCTAAGAGAGTTGAAGGGGTGATATGTCCATCTATCTTTCCGTCCGTCTGTCAATCCATCCATCTCTCTGTCCATTCATCCATCCATCCTCAGGTCCACTGGGGCCATGTGGCTGCTTCTCGTCCCCTCCCCCCTGGATATTTTTTTCCCTGCTCAGGCTATTTTCTCTCTCCTCCCTCCTCATCTGATCGGTTCCACTCCCCCCTTTCTGCTCCTCTTCTGGTTAGCTGTCTTTGACCTTTGCCCCTGTGTGTGATCATGCTAACATGGCACACACTCCCATGCTCCCTGACAAACAGCCTGACACACTCCTTGACACATGCATACACACACACACACACACACATGCGCGCACACACACAAGATCATGCATGCTCACAAAAAGTATCATGTGAGGGACTGAATGTTCTTGACAGCGTGGAGAAACACAGCTGGTTTAAAACACAGTGAGATGAGACCTTAATGTGTGTGACCATGAGCTCCTGCTGGCATCCCGTCACTTACGCCTAACAATAGAAACACACACACATATGGATGCACACACTCACTCACACAAAGGGTCACGTGAGCAAAAAGCATCAATGTACAGTACATTACACATGTCACTGACACACAAATACATTTAGATTCCAATCTCTTTTACACACACACACACACACAAATAAAAACACACACACACACACACACACACACACAGTCATTACACATCTTCACACATTTCAGTGTCTGTTTTCATGTACATCATGCATGGTCTATATATGTGTAGACAAACACATACACTCATTGCATGCACACTGTCCTTGTTCTTCCTTTTCTTGTGTATGTTTTGTGTTTTTGAGGGTGTGATCGTGTGTGTGTCTGTGCGCACAGCCTCTACAGTGAAACACTGCAACAGAGAGAGAGAGAGATTGAAATCAATACTTTCTGCTCCGTCATTTGTCACATCTTTACAAGGCTGAAACCATCTGAACACCAGTCTATTCTACTTTGGCGTCATTTATCAAATTGCCCCACCTTGCACAGAACCATACACACACGCACACACACAAAGACCCACAAATGCATCCATGCTTCCATAAACATATGTCGCCATATCTCACAAACAGGAATGATATACAAACACAAATTTTTGTAAACAATAACCCAAATTTTCCACCCATAACGAGGAGGACATAGCAAACACACTCTGACCACAGGTGAAGTGTGTTTCATGTGTGGATGTGGTGTGAGAGAACAGTGGATTTGTATCCCCTTTTGAAGCCCCATTTTGTACAGACAGGTCTCCTGAAATGCATCATAAAAATTGTTTGGCAGGCTAACCCATCATTGCTTCCTTAATTGACAATTTACTAGAGCCTGCCTGGTATTTGAAGCATTTGAACTCAGGAACATCAGGATGTTAGACAATGATGCAGATGACACATTGCAAACAAACTAAAACAGCTAGCTTCAAAACAGAGCAAACTGTTATTTTTTCTACTTTGACTTGGATGAATTTTGTAGCACATGTGAGCCATTTTATTTGATGAACTGTTTCTGTGACAGCCAAAACACACTTTAGGGGTAAATAACATGAGGATTTCTCCCATGCGTACAATCACCCAAAACAGGAAGTAGGTCAACTTGACTCACTATTCCCTCATCCAAGAGCCAATGTTTCTGCTGTAACCTCATTTTCCGTGCACCCCCCTCTCCATCATGTACCGTTGTCACATGATGACAAGGTGCTAGCTGCTGTTAATGAGCTGGACTGGACTTAATTGTATTGGTACCAGCAAGGTTAAATTATATAGGCGCCGGTAAGTGTGTACACTGTGGCTCTACTTAATCAATAAAACATCTGAGTTGTTGAAAAGATAATAGATGCTGAAAACCAGGATACTACTATCAAGCCATTTAGAAATGTGGTTAAATTACAAACGCTGGGGTTTGCAGTGCCCTGTTTCAGTTCAGAAGGGACCACAAAAAGCCACAAGAAGCATACAGTATTAAAATGTGTTCTTTTTGCTGCTAAGAACAATAACATCTGAGCTGAAGAATTTACTACAAAAACCTTTGATCAGTTGCTGATCACCACCCTTTTATTTTATCCTCACAAAGAAGGAGCTGGTGTTTCTTATTGATTATTTAGCTGCTGTTGTCCCATGTTGTATTGCCAAGAAGAAAAATGAGTTGGACTTCTTCTTGATTTAGAAGTGCTCTCATCTCAACTCCCGCTTTGCAACAGTGGCTATAAGAACTAATAATAAGCATAACATTGTCTCTAACATCTTATTTGGAGAAAAGCTGTTGATTTAGTTCATGAAAGAAGAAATTTTAATGTCATTTCTTTTTCAGTTGAAAGGGGTGGCGTATGATATACTGATTATCCAGATCATTTTCATGCACACACGAGGGCTTGTGTGCACGTCCAAACATTTTAACGTAGCGTATTTTAAATAAGCTAATTAACTAATAACACCAAGAAAGCAAGGCAAGTGCAGAACATCATATGTTCAAGTAACCCCCTGGAAAACCCCATCCAACAAATTTGACATTACAACTGCTCAGGTTGCTGTGATTAAGTAGACTTTTTTGGTACTTGTACTTTTATAAGTGTGCAGTTTTACTCATACTTACATACATTTTTCAAATTGTAATCTACTCCCTACTTTTACAAACACATTGCCACTTAGTATGTCCACAATTTAAATGAACATGCAAACCTTCCATTTGCATATTGTAGCCACTAAGGCTTAACCGCATCAGTGATGTAAGGAAAGGAAAACTATGAAGTAATATACCAATGCAGTGGAGTTGATGCTCATGTATGGACTGAAAATTTGGAGAAGCAATAATGAAGACAGACGAGAATTCTGTCATCAGTAAAAATGCTGAAGGAAAGGTAGAGGACAAGTAACCTTTCTGTACCTGGAGGAATTTTTCATGTACAGAGGGGGAAAGGAGACAGCATTCAGAGGCAATGCAAACTTTGTTTGACCTCTATGGTGGTATCAGCCTACAAGACTTACACCTGAGTAGGTGTCACTCACAGCACCACCAGACCATTGACCTCCTTCATCTTCTATTTTTTTGTTGACTACACCGGCAAAATAACTTTGTGCACGTTACAATGGTTTTATTCCAGTTGAGTATTTGACACGTGTACAGACGTGTTTCAGTCTCTTCATAAAGAGTCCGCGTAAACAGTGACATTGAGATATCCAATCAGGACTATTCTAATTGGGTTGTAGAAATAATGCACATAACCAGTGTCTGGGCTGTGCACTACATTAGCAAAGTTTTGTCCCACAATTGGATTTTGTTCCCATTTATTTATCTGATGTTTCCTTTGTCTCCCAGCTTAAAATGTCTCACCCTCTTTAACCACATCTATGCTCTCAAGATGGCATAAAAAATCACCATAACTTTGTATGAAGTTTCTCATCCCTTCTTCCAAGCCCATAAGCTTTCTTCCCACATCCTCCTTGACTGAGTGCATGGTGAGTGTATAACAGGATCTTGGAAGAGATTGCTCCACTAACCAATTTTCCTGAACCCTGTGGTAGTATTCCAAAAAGCCAGATATGACTTTATTCAATTCATCCACAAACGATAAAGCAATTTGGCCCCGACCACTTTCCACTGTGTTTCACATAGGCTGCAGCACACATACACTCAAGCATACAACACATGGACACACATCTACACACGCGCAAACTAACAATGTACTGTAAGTGCAGTTAATCCAGACAGTTCTGCAGTAAGCATCCTCTGGAGAAGGCTCTTATTCAGCTCGGTTTTCCAGGAAGGTTTAAGCAACACTTACATCAGGCCTGTGTGATGCACCTGAAACATTGGATCATATTCTTCTACTTTTTAATAGCTACACATTTTACAGCATTAAATGTTGCCAATAAAAAGACATTTTATTTACAAGAGCAGGATCTTGGACAGTGGTGTGTGATATATCAGGCCTATTAGCCTACTGTTAGTACATTTCCTTGTCAAGGGAGGAAACTTCTTTAGACTAGAGGTCTATTCTTTACTTCATGGTGCTCTGACTTTCCTCTCTGCATCGATTGATCTCAAGGCAATTCAAAGATAATGTAGAGGGTTTGTTGGTTGAAAATAACATGATGATTGTGGAAAATGCTGTCTTTCTGAAGATCTTTTTACGCTGAGAGTACGAAGTGCCATTAATAAGCTTTTCTTTGATTACAGGTTTGAGCTTTTTGCTGTGAATCCCGCATCTGTAACAGCTGTTGTATTAACTTCATAATAATGGTGTATTATGATGTTATTTTGCATTGCATAGCAGTAGCATGAAGGCATGATGTTTAAACACACACCAAGACACTCAGAGCATTTCTCCTTTCCGGCTCTGATGTGTACAGTGTTTCTGTTACCACTTGATGCTGTTTCATTGGCGGAACAAGTTTTCTGTATTCACACTGCAGACAAAAAGAAGTGATGTCACTTTTTGCACAACACACCCAGACAGAGCTGACAAACTACTGGTAGTTTACAGGTCCCCTTTACTGTGGCCACACCTCCTTATCACATCTGTAGTGATGCAAGCTGTCCTCAAAGGGAAATGATTTTCTAATTTTACCATCACTTTCTATGCAACTTTACTTGTTATGTGTTTACAAAAACATGTTCAGTGCTGGAAGACTGATTATCTTAACATGAAAATCTGATGTTTTGTGGAGGTTTGTCCTTTCCCAGGTCAAATTTTAAATTAGTTAACTTGTGAAATCAGAAAAGGTCACAAAATGTGGCGGTCACATCATCATGTGCATAATCTAACTGCACTGCACTGCCTTGTCTCAGCATCCTACTGTCTTTGGACAAAATTGATGGACAAGGACAAAATTTGGTTTGTCCCCATGAAAAAACCTCTGAACAGAGGGCAGCAAAAAAAAGAAAAAAAAAAACCCCATCCCAGCAAAGAGATAAAATGACAGAGCTGCTCCTACACGCTTCATAGAGTGAGACATGGGGACAACAGTGTTTGAGAAAAAAAAAAAAACCCTCTATATCTGAGGGCGATATTCAGACTGGTCTCCTTTAATCTGCCCTCAGGCCTGCTGCTGGGTATCTGCTAATGAGGAGGCCGCCATTGACCATATCCTCTGCCTATTGATTCTGATCGGTGACATGCGCTAAAAGGATTCTGCAGCACTGGAATTAAAGATCAGTGGATGAAACCTGCTGTAGTTTTTTAACAAGGGTTTGAAGAGTTGGTGGCAGGTTATTCTGATATACTAAATGATTTGAAATCAATAGGGAAAATGTATTTGTGTCACATTAAAATCTGATGATTACTAAATAATCACTGAAAAATAATCAATTCAATGCTGAGAACCAGCATTATGTCAGGATTTGAAAGTGCAGTATAAAGACAAAAACAAAAACCATCAACACAGTTATGACCTACAAACTTTCCAGAAGTTAAAAAAACACAGCTTTTTCTCTCTAGATCACAGGCAAATTTGACAGAGTACAGATATTGTAGTTACCAAACAAGTTAAAGTGATGGTAACACCTCAGACCACTGGGACTGGGACTGAACATCTCACACCTCTTTCTTACCAGGCCTGCAACAAGGCAACAGGCTTTCTCCATTTACACCCATTGATTCTGTCACTGACATGTGTTAGAGGCTTGTTTGGCTAAAAGTCGAACTTTAGGACACATCAAACCATTCAATTCATGTTCTCAGCCTCTGTGATCGAAAGCTGTCTTTTCCTGTTGCAGTGAGGAGACAATGGGAGATGTCAAGAGGAGAATAGCTCAAGACTGAATCATAGTTTTTTTTTATATATATATGTGATAGATTTTGAATGGATGGTGACTATAGAACCCTGACTTTACACAGGAAAGATGAATACACAGCATTATGTGTGTAAGAATTCCTGAATATACATAAGTTGAAGCTTTTTTATTTTCACAGAGAGATCATACATGTGAGCTTTTGACAGATATCTTCGGTCACACTGAAAAAAGTCTAACCAAAGCAGAAACACACAGTTTCTTCCTCTTCTGACGTCCACCAAAAGTACATAAAGAGGGTTGTCTTCCTCTGAAGTTGTCCCCACTCAACACCTCAGACTTTATTATAAAATATAGGGTGTCCATAAAGTCTCTTTACTATTTTAAGAATCAATTACAAAGGCAGTTTATATGACATCTTCACCAGATTTGTTTTGTTATAATCAGTGGTTGTCAACGTTTTTGTTTTAACCTCATTTAATACACCTCTTTTTGGGCACCATTAAGTGCATGAAGCACATCAAGACTCGATTTTTTGCCATGTTCACTGTAGCATGGCCTCATCAACGGTGGCACTAGCATCAGAAATCATTTGCGTTCTATAAATTTCTTGTCCCAATGCTCAAATCAAAAGATGTGATGGTGCAGCTCTTCCATACTTAGTTCTGTGATTTTGCTGAGTCTGCACATCACATTTTGTCTCTATAAAACCATGCTACTCATTGTGCCCTCTCTGGTGGAGTAGCCACCTTTTAGGTTTTCATTTAACAGTTCCTCTTTCACCAACAGGATACCTGAAACACACAATTTCAATGCGATAACAAACTTCGATGAACACAGATTACAATAGAACAAATCTTTTTTTAAAAAAGGTTTTGCCTTTTACAACAAAATAAAAAAAATAAAAAAAGTTTGGCTCTTATTTTGACGTAGGAACAACTTTTCTTCAGGGATTTGTTCTGAAAAGTATCCAGGACTTTTATTGTGAAATCCTTGTAAACCATGCATAGCGTAGCATGGCAATGTATTTTTTTGTAAATAAATAGTATTATAAATCTAATTGATGTACATTAAGCCAAACTTTTTCTGACACTTCTTATGGATAATATTAAAAGCCATATGATTGCTGCTCTCATGTTTGAAGGAGGTGGAGTTGGTGTTGGTGCTCGGGGTCTCAGGCGTGACTCCGTAAAGTGGAATCATCTTTCCTTTGAAAGGACAGATAGTTAGGACTCCTCTCTTGGAGTGATCGTTAAGGATAACCACTAACACCACAGCCTGAGAAGAGACAATTACCTGCAATCACCAGGCCGCCAGTGGAGTGGCGTTTTATGCAAGTGTTTGTGTGTGCACGTGTGTGGGTGTGTGTGTGCACAGAGGTTTGTGTTTGCCACTTCACTAGGCGTCTGGACGGCCCCCGTCTGCCCGGCCAGTCATCTGTCACCATTACAGGACAAAGGCAGCAGCGTCTCAGGGCCATTACTGAGATTGCTGGAGATGATTTGGAGTGTCCTCCTCAGCACAGAGAAAATCATTTCCTCACAAAGAGGCTGCCCCTCGGCTCTGCTGGCCCCTGCCAGCTTGCCGGACAAACTATGTAGCCCATCCTCTGCCTCAGTTGCCTCCAGGAGTGATGGACATTCACACTGTGAGACACGAGGATTCAGAAAAAGAAGAGACGGTCAAAGAGCAGAGGAAGAGCTGAGACAGGGGTGAAGAACTGGTGCATCCCTTGATCGGTTAATGGGAAGAAGATAGGTCAGAAAAATAGCAGGAAAAGTAAATGCTGCAGAACTGGGGAGAGGGAAGAGTGGAATAAAGTTAAATTAGTCAATCACCAGTCCAGCACACATCCCTGTTGTGGTTCATGCATCGCACCCTGTCCATCCCCATCTTGCCAATCTCTCATCTTAATTCTCTGCCCCCTTCTCTCTCTCTTTCTTTTTCTCTCTTTCTACACACACACACTCTTTCACACACACGTACACACCCATGTACACACATGCACACATCCGCTGCTGGCCAGATATGTAGCTTCATTTACAATCTAGCTGACCTTGGCTGGAATGTGGATGAGTGTTTAAAGATCAGTGTTGTGAAGTGAGCAAAGTTTGTGTGTGTGTGTGTGTGTATTACCGGTCAGTAGCTGGAGTTGTAGCAGTCACCCCATTCCACCTCCGCACCCCACTGAACCAAAATCAACACACACGCTCTCACACACACCTCTGACACACAGAGATCATGATGAATTGTCCTCTCTGCAGGCCCAGATTGTTTTTAAGGTTTAATTCAGTTTCTTCCTGTGCTTGGATGAGCAGCTGTGTGTGTGAGTGTGTGTGTGTGTTTGCGGGTGTGTCATCTACACATAGGTGTTTGCACCTTTGTGTGGGTATGTCACAGTATCAGTGTGGGATAGAGAAGCATAGAGAGAGAGTGAGAGAGAGAGAGAGAGAGAGAGAGAGAGAGAGAGAGAGAGAGAGAGAGAGAGAGAGAGAGAGAGAGAGAGAGAGAGAGAGAGAGAGAGAGAGAGAGAGAGAGAGAGAGAGAGAGAGAGAGAGAGAAAGAGAGAGAGAGAGAGAGAGAGAGAGAGAGAGAGAGAGAGAAACTGAACTAGCAGGCGTTATGGATCTCAGGTCTAATGTACTCCAGCAGGTCTGGATGGGGGGGATCCAGTCACCATGGAAATGACAAAACCAGATCAATACTCAAGGTTATGACCTCTAAACCAGGACCCCCCCCCACCACCACCACCACCTTTCCTCAACCCACACTCCATCTATCTATCTATCTATCTATCTATCTATCTATCTATCTATCTATCTATCTATCTATCTATCTATCTATCTATCTATCTATCCTGCCTGTCCAAAAAAAAGTCGCCTCCTGGATTTAAATTAGAAAATAGGCACAAGCCTCCTTTTGGATAATAGCTGTATGGATGATTATGTTTCAGCTGGAAACAAGTCATTTATGATTTATGTCATTTATGGTGATGCAATGAGTAACTTCTCATTTCTATACCAATCATGGTGAAAGACATATCCTATTGTCATGGAAAAGATGTTAGTCTGTTTGAGGAGGGTCAAATCATCGGCATGCATCAAGCAGAGAAAAGGAGACTGAAGAAACTACTAACTTAAGTTGGTTGAAAATGCATTATTAAGAATTGGAAGGATGATGGGGAACCATGGGTGCATCAGGGTAAGAAGAGAGGCAGGTGAAGTGATGCACCCATCATGTCTAGTGCCTACTGTACAAGCCTGTGGGGACAGTGCTGCTATCTAAGGTTGCTGCAGTTGCTCAGGTCTGGGTTCAGCAACATTATGTTCCCAAAGAATGAGGTCAGCTGACTACCTGGATATACTGAATTACCAATGGCCCTTATGGCAAGGGCATATTCCAAGATGACAATACCAAGATTCATCAGACACTAATAGTGAAAGAGTGGTTCAGGGAGCATGAGAAAGCTTTTTCACACAGACCTTAACCCCATTAAGAATCTTTGGGATGTGCTGGAAAAGTTTTTGTACAGTGGTCAGAATCTACCATCATTAATACAAGATCTTGGTGAAAATCTAATACAACACTGGATGGAAATAAATTTTGTGACACTGCAAACGCTTATCGAAACAACGACACAGTGAATGCATGCTGTAATCAAAGCTATAAGAGGTACAATGAAATTTTGGAGTGTGACCTTTTTTTGGTGGTAACCGTTTTTTTTTTGGCCTGGCAGTGTAATTTTCTTCACTGATTTTCAGTTTTGGAAAGCAGAAGTAAACAATCACCAAACTGATGGTAAAACTGCTCTTGTAGCATCAGTTTATGATTTTAAAAAAGAATCTGTTAGAGATCAGGATATTTGACATGCAGCAGATTTTGCTTTTGGCACGTTCTGCAAACTACACAGTGCATTTAGGCCAAACCAGTTTGAACAGCTAGTATAAGGTGGAAGGTAGTTCTTAAAACAGCCACTGTGTTTCCTTCCTTGTGCTAATGAATCATTATATTGTCTCTTCCTGTTTTCACTGTTTCTCGTGATTCTTACTCGTACTTTCTGTGACTTCTCAGTTTTCCATCATTATTGGACTGTGTCTTTTTTTTCACTTTGGATAGAGCAGGGATCAGGATGAGACAGTTGGGAATAATGTGTGGGAAATGTGCTGCAAGTTGGATTCGAACCCAGGCTGCATGTTTGAGGGCTTTAATTTTAAAATGGTGTCTAATTTAGAGGTTAAAAAAAAAAGCATACAAGCAACAACTGCTGACCACAATGCATTGATGCTCTATGATCATTTAGTTTGCTCACCAATGATCTATGGATGAAGTTCGGCTGTAAAGGCTTGTACCAGGTCTACTGCTGCAGAGATCAACATATATTTACTCAGTTTAATATTTAATGTCAGCACATTTCTTTGAAAGAGTCTAATAAAGTTCATCCTCTGACCTCATGGATTGCTTTGACATGCAGATTTTAAAGCTTTTAGAGAAAATGCCCCGTAAGCAGAGAAAAAACACAAGACTGATAGAAGAGGAAAGAGAAAAGAGAAGAAAAACTGATTAACTGTCAGAGACTTCTTGGCTTTGCAGAGTGTATTCATCAATACAGAGACAGCAGCCCTCTCTGTTTGTGAGAGCAGGAAAAGTGGAAAAGGCTGGACAACTTCCAGTCTGCAAACCACAGAGCAAAGCCTTGGTTTGAACTTATCAAAATCAATCTATCCCAGCCTTCCTTCAGACCGAATAAAAGGTCCAGGCTCTCTTCATCAGTGCTGCACAACAAACTGATACCACTACTGCAAACGAGGACAAAGTGAGGAAGAGGAGGCAACTAATGACAATCAAACCCTCTGTACACACACAAGTATAAATCTCTGACATAGTCCTAACCCGAGGTTTTTAAAGACTACATTTGTTATCAAAGGGCAGACGGAAAGGAGTCTCCAGACTCTAAGAGTGAAACAGAGTTATCTTCTCCTCCACGTGTGCTGAAATGCCAGGAGCTCTGCTTTTTTCACACTTTAAGTTTAATAATATCAGTATTCTCAGGAATTATGCCATCCAAGTATAAGAACATTGAGGATTTTTTTTGGATGTGGTTAACCCTTTGATGCATGAATTATGAAAGTCAGTGTCAGGATTTTTCCCTTGAGTGTTTTTATTTGTCTTAGAGCATGAAAAAAAGTTTTCCATTTTTTCCCCAAATATTTGTAACTGAGCATTCAACTTAAAACAGTGTGAACTTAATGTAGATATGACTTATTTTTTTGTGGACTTCTTTTCTTTTTTCTTTTTTTAAAAAATGCCATGAATAATCTTTTTTAAAGCTTTGCGAAACATTTTAACTCTCTTTCATCCATGTTAACACTAAATAATTTATACTTTTTATGCTGTTTTACCCTCAAATGTTTGTCTATAACTTTTTAAAAATATATGCATATTTGGAAAAAGAATTGAAAACATTTTTCAGGCCTCAAGAAGAATAAAAATATCCTGACACAGGCTAATATAAATGTCCACCACATGAACCACTGAATTTAGGAGTAAATAAGTTTCTAATAGGTGTCCACTTTAGTGACCTCTTTGCACCACAAGGTTAAAGAGGATTAAATGGGGGTGATAGTTGACATCCAGTGACCAAAACTGTTATACAGATACAAATAAATGCATGACCAGAAAACAACTGCAAACAGAAACGCTCCAAAGTTCAGCCTTGAATGGATGTGCTCCAGGACAGTGGAGGCACTGTGTGGCACAGCTCACATCACAAACTTGCAGCATTTCTGTGTTTACAGCTGTTTCTGATTGTGTGTGTTTTTGACTAAAGTTTTGTTTCAGTACTTGCTACATATTTGATGTTAACACAGTCATTTGCTTCCTTGCAGCCTGTTTGATTTTGATGCAGGTGTTTTGTTCCTTTACAGCACGTCTCAAGTATTGCATTTGCTTTGGATATTTGCATTTGCTTTTGAATGTGAAGTGTTTCTGAATGTGGTGCACGTTCATCAATATGTACAACTTTTCAGTCGTTACAAGTGTTTGGCCCTTGTCGGCAACTGTATCTCTCTGACACGGCCCCGACCCACACCCCTGGCTTGAACACTATCTCAGACACTGTCACACTATCTCAGACATCAGCATCCTCCCTCTCCTCTTCCTCTGTCCTCTGCCCACTGCTGAAAGCCCAGGTTCAGGAGAGCTGGGGTGTGTTGAACCCTCTGTGTTAATGCTGAGGCCATGCATTGAGGAAAAATGTGAATGCATTACCTCATCAGTTTGCATCCTGCTAAAAAAAATCCTGTTTCATAAAGAAAAGTTCTGTCCAAAAGATCTCTTCCATCAATTGCTTCAAAATAAGAAAATAAATAAATAAATAAATAAATAAATGCCCCAGTGAGGATCACATCCTGACAGTGGGTGATGCTGCTCATGAAAAATAGGGTATTCATCCCAGGACAGACACTACCGATTCTGTCCACAGGTGTCACAAAAATCAACGCTAACTCCTCACAGGGCCTTTAACAAAGATGAATAGAGGGCAGGGTGGAGAGTAATGAGCAGAAGCTTGTGATGGTGTTTCTCCACTGAGTGACTTTAAACCCGTTAAACCCTCCACAGATTGTGCTGCTGTTTTGACAATGGCCAGTAAACTATCTAAATTGCAGTGTTTTAGCAGCTGTCTCTCTGTGCGGAGCTGTGTAGCGAGGCGTGAGGCTGTCAGCCTCGTCAAACGGCCTTTCTTTCTCTCCTTTCTCTCTCCCTGCACGGCCGCTATCATCATCACCGGCCTTTCACACACCAAACTTTGTCCCTTTATCTCCGATTGTGCTTCTCCCTCACTATCCTGCTGAAATTACCCTTTCATTTTGTTGTGCCATAAAATTACAGCCTGGTGAAGATTGGCAGTGTTTTTCTGCAGAGGGAGGGGGGCAAATCAATGTTTTTGTTGTGACGGTGTGTGTAGCTGTGTGTGTAGCTGTGTGTGTGTAGCTGTGTGTGTGTAGCTGTGTGTGCGCGCTTGCGTGTGTAAGGGCGTCTTCAGAATGTCAGTATGTAGTGATGTGTGATCGATGTGCTATTGTTCATGTGTTAGTGTGTGTGTTTGCCGTGTGTGTGTGTGTGGTCGTGTCTCACAGCTATCACTGAGGATAATAGGACGCTTGGTAATGCCAGGCTACAGGGGCAAAGACCCCTGTTTTACTGGACACTTTTAGATTTTTTCAATCAGTAAGAGGAAAATAGCAAAGTAGTCCTGGAGGTGAGGACCAGCATCGGGCCGAAAAGAAAAAGAGGATTGCTGCTGTCGCTCTCTGTATGAAAGTAATGATATTCATACCAAGTCTCCACAGAGCAGACATGGTGATGATTCAGCCGAGGCTCTGCTTCTGCTCATGGTAAAGACAGGAATGAAACAATCCCACCTTTGAAACCTTTGCAGCTGCAGGTTTATACCCAGGGTCCACATCTATCCTGTAACTTCCTGGAACAAAAAGGGTGGCTCAGCCAATCAGAGAAAAGAAGACACGGCCAATGCTGTGACATCACACCATGGGTCAAAATTGTATGTATAACAAGTGCAATTTCATCCAAACCTTCTTATCTAAAAATTATTGAATAGAGCGGCAAGGACACACATACACACACTGACACACACACACACACACACTCATGGAGCGTTTCCCATCTCTATAGCCTTTCTAGATTTAACTGTCAGAAAGCAGTTTCTATGGTGGCCGAGAAGTGCAAACCAAAATTACAAAGTTTGAAACACTTTTACACACTGGAAATAAATTTACATTTTACAAAACATTTTATACAATTTAAAAAAAAACAAAATTTATTTAACAAAACACTTTTTCCCAGGACAAAAAAGTACAATATGCAAACATTTTACAAACATTAAGACATATTTAGGTATGGCAGAACACTTTAATAAGTCCTGAAACAAATTCAAAAAGAACACATGTATGGCGGAAAGGGGGTGTACCAAATGCTGAACATGACCCGGAAGTGATTACCTGATGGGTCAATTAATTTGTGTTGAGCCAAATAGCTCAATTGGGCTCCTGAAATTGGACAAAACATAATTCACTCTGACAGACTTTGCCAAACTCGCATGAACTCCATACATTATATATTTCAGACCAAGTACAACAGCATGGAGCCAGAATACAAAAACCATTAATTTTCACAGAGTTAGAGAAGCGGTAAACCTGTGGGGATTTTGTCGCTGGTTATGAAACAGACTGAAAAGTCTGTAAATCAAGAAGGTTGGTATCACACTTCACGATTTAGGATAAGATAAGATAAGATAAGATAAGATAAGATAATACTTTATAATTCCAATTGCTTGGAAATTTTTCTTGTATCACTTGCTCATCCGTCAACACCGTATCACATTGCACCTAATTAAGTGCATATCAGAAAAACTGTCACAAAAGGTCAAAAGGTTTAACTATCCAACTGTCTTGATACAAGTTAAGCCTAATTACATAATACATAAGAATGTCCAAAGTGTCAGGGGTGCGTGTTTGTATGGGGCTGTGTGTGGAGCTGTCCCACCTCCACTCTGCTGTGTGTTAAATAAAATAAAAACAGCGTGAGGAATAAAGAGGTCAGAGCAGCCCTGCATGTCCATGAAAAAAAGTTGCACTTACAAGCTCCAGTTTACAACATTAGCTGTAAATCCTGGTTATGTCCCACCATTGCACATTTATTAGTTGTAACTTTGCTTCCCAAAATGAATACTGTTTGTAAGAGGTATCTGAAGCATCATATGCAAGTTAAACTTGAAAAGGAAGCGCACATTTCAAATTGCAATCTCAAAAAGTTTCCTGTTTGCCATTCTGAAGAATCTTGTGGAGATTACCTGTTGAAATGTTCTTCTGTGTGTAATGAAATGTACCCTCATGAAATGAACACACATCTAACTTACACCTGAGTTAAAAAAAAAAAAAAAAAAAAAAACTATAGTAAAATTTAAATTTACCATGTAATAAATATTTCCTCCTGAATTTTGCTGGGTTACCCTATAATACACTTGATTGAATTTGTGTGTTTTGTGCTTTTTGAGCACAAGAACATGTGACATGGAATTATGGATTAATTGATTTAATGAACTAAGTTGTGATCAGCTCATTCCTGGACAGTCTCCCTGTGCTGTGCTTTTTTTTTTTTTTTTTTTTTTTTGCCATTGAGACTGTCTGACCGGCAGAGACAGCGTCAGCTTTTATCTGCCTGAAACAGATAACTCTTTGTCTGGTCAATTAATAACCAGCATCAATATTAGCATGTTTGCTCAAGGAGCGACAGAATAAGGGCACGCATTACTGACGCCAACATTTCGTTATCTCTCCTCTGAGTTGACATTTTGTTCTGCTGATACTCTGCTGTTTCCTCGTTGGTTGAAGAGCGGAAGCAAACATGAAGTTTGGTTTGCACACCATCTTTGAGTTTTTATCTAAGCAGGTAAACTGTTGCTTTTTTTGTCTTTGTTACTTTTCATGAATATGACACATGCTCTTGCCACTCACTGATGCAGTGTGCTACCTCTCTCCCTGGCTGGCCATCATTGTCACGTTAAAGCTGTGAATCGGGAAGTGTTAGAAATTTTGATGTAAGACATGCTCTTATGGCACAAACAGGATGATTGGAAAACTTTTCACATCCAGCAATTCTTACTTACTTAGCTCTCAGCTTACGGCTACAATCTTAGCCTCTTGGGATAGCTTCTCCCACTCGCTATCATCAACACGCAAAGTCATTTACAGTGCTCAGCATAAATGAGTCCACCCCCTTTGGAAAGGAAGATTTTAATCAATATCTCAATGAACGCAAGAACAATTCCCAAAATTTTGACAAAACTGAGTTTCATGGAACATTTGTTTCACTCACAACATGAAAGTAAGATTGATAATATAACTAAGATTAAAAAAATCATCAGTTTTACTCAAAATAGCTGATGCAAAAATGAATACACCCCATAACAAAAACTACGACATCTAGTATTCTGTATGACCTCCACGACTTTTGAGGGCAGCACCAAGTCTTCTAGGCATGGAATGAACAAGTTGGCAACTATACTGCAACATCCATCTTCTTCCATTCTTCAAAAACGACCCCTTTTAGAGCCTAGATGCTGGATGGAGAGTGATGTCTTCCCCATAGGTGTCCAACTGGGTTCAGATCAGGAGACATATCAGGCCACTGAATTTCTTTCACCCTGTTCCTCTTGAGAAATGCAACGTGGCCTTGGAAGTGTGTTTTGGATCATTGTCATGTTGGAAAAGTGCGCGAAGGCCAAGGGCACGGAGTGATGGTAGCACCTTCTCTTTTAATATGGAGCAGTACATCTGTGAATCCATGATACCATGAATGAAATGCAGCTCCCCAACACCAGCAGCACTCATGCAGCCCCACATAAGGACACTGCCACCACCACCATGTTTGACTGTCGACACCATGCACTTTTCTTTGAACTCCTCACCTTTGCCACGCCATACAATTTTGAAGCCATCAGTCCCAAAAAGATTTAGTCTTGAATAAATTTGTTTGGAAAAGTACTTTTAGTGCGTGCAAATTCACAAATCTTGTTTGCAATCAATGGCCCACATTTGTGGGAGTATTTTGTAGTACAGTGTCCCATGGAGTATTTCCATTCTGATAAGAAAGTAAAGGTTTTCTGACAAATCTTTTGGGTGCACTCATTTATGCTGAGCACTGTATGTACTGAGTGCACTGTGATTGGCCTACTCTCCAGCCAGAAATGTCCCAAGACACCATTCACCAAAACATCAACATACAGGCAGAGGAGGGGGTTGAGACAGACACAGACACTGACACACGTGTGTAGAGGGCTGTAGATGATGACTGAACAGGGTCATTCTCCAAAGAGTTGACATTTACTTTTTTTTAAAGAAAGTCCTGCAGAACTTACCTTTAAACATCATCCATGACATCCAAAATTAAGTGTTACTTTTCATTCACCTTTATTTAACCAAGAGAAAAACTCGCTGAAAAATTCTTTTTTCAGGAGTGTCCTAGCCAAAGGCATGCAGCAGCAAAGTTTATAGTTTTTGACATCAAGCAGCCAGGCAAAATACATGATTGTTATACATCATTAATTGGAAATGACAAATAAAATAGAACACATTTTTCCAAAGACCAAATTTGGAAACAATGAAATAGAATAGCAACAGCAAATATGCTTCTTTTCTTGTTATTCATGTTTTCATGTCAACACTGACTACACTGCAATACTGTTCAGTTTCTCATGTCTCTTTGTATAGTAATTCTAACAAAAGGTTTAAAATTATCATTACATTTTCAGGGATCAAACTTTGCAACATAATGATTTGAACTGGATTTATTAAGAGCAGGGTTATGCTGTTGGTGGCTTCTCGTGAACACACATTTGACCAAACACTACAGGAAACAGCACATCTCACAAGACTTGGAAAACACCTGCATGAGGCTTTTAGGTCTGACACAAAATGTTTGCATAAAGACTAAGAGATACTGATTCATTTCTTTGCATTTGATTCAATTGTTGTGTGACAGCGGGGCTGCCACAAGGACCAAAGGAAGGACCTCGCCATCAATGAGATTGTCTTTATTCTCTTTTAGTTCCACCTTTTACAATGTGCTGAGGAGACTCCCTATGAGGTATTCTGAGAGCCAATCCAGCTCCTGCCTCATAACTCACATGATATGTGTAAAATCAACATCCATGGAGTAGATTGAGTTCAGCTGGTGTGATGAATATACACCACAATAAATCTTTTGATGTCCACTGCTATCCTCTTTTCACTGAAAGCTTTCTGGATCCATACCAGCTCCTTTTCTCTCGTGGCGTAAGGAAGGAGGGTGACCTTTATGGCTGTTGAATAGTCTAAGGGCACTGAGACCTCTCCACCCGTAGTGCATGCTCTTTGTTGGAGCTGAGCCTCTCTGTGTTACAAAGTCCAGAAGTATCTGGTATTATACGGAAAGAATGGGGAGAGAATGTGGAAGAGGTGAGGCAGAGTGAGAGGCAAGCTGCAAGGTGCCGTCAGTGCAGAGAAATGGGAGTGAAAAGGATGAAAACCTATAAATGAAAATCAATATGAGAAGGCAGGAAGGCATAAGAACTGGGGGGAAGGTAATAGAATAGACTAAAGATAAATAATGAGGACAGGAGGAAGGGGAAAGAAATGAGAAGAGAGAGCAGAAACAAGGAGACAAAGAAAAATGATGGCAGAATACAATCAGAGGAATATATTTGTTATTGTGCGCCTGTCCTTCCCATCAATAGAGACGAGTTAGAAGGACGAATTTACTATCTGAAGCTTTGATGAGTGAAAAGTGCTCAAGACTTTTCCTCTGTTTTTGAAAGAGTGTGGGATCAAACAGGTTCATGTGTACCATTGAAGCCAAAGCAGCAGAAGCTTAAACACTCATGCTTAAACATGACTAAGGAGTAGAATAATTCAGCAGATGACTCTTCCGTGTTATTGATTAAAACAGAGTCATTAGAAACACTATCTGTTCTGAACTCTTTAACTAGATAACATTTTTATTACACTGATTGCAGGTATGCCATCTTTATTGTCACAAAGGGTCAAATTGTTTTACCTGAAAATCAGAGGAGCATAAAAAGTTATTCTTGAACTTAGTGAAGTGTGGACTTTTCCAGCAATCGACTGAGGCTGTGGTATGAATGGTATGAACTTATTTGATGTAAGTGCTCTCATAAGTGTTGTTGAACTGCAGTTCACTTTTCAAACAATCTTGAGAGTGTTCAATCAACTAATCTGCACAGTGGGACATCACTGATGCACAATTAAAACTCTGCTATTCCTTACATTCCTCGACTTCAGCAATCGCTGGGAGCACTTATAAACACAGACATAACCTTATATTAAACATTTTTTCAGCAACACCAAACAGGAGACAGACTTCACATAACTTTGTCAAACAGTTTAAGCTTATTGATTTATGGAAGTTCTGTCTTTTACAATGTTGCGTAGGCAGTGTTTGCAACCTACACTCTTCTTGCTGCTGCCTACTGTTATGCATGATATCTGTTTGGTATGCTTCTCTGAGAAGTGTCTGAGTTGCCCTATAGGCTACATTTGTGTGTGTGTGTGTGTGTGTGTGTGTGTGTGAGTCCCAAGTTAGTTTTACAGAGTTAAAAAAAATAATACCAGCTTTAATAGATCTGAGGCTTTGAGGCTAAACGGCGGGCGCGGTCATATTGGAAATGGGACTAGTGACGAGTGCCCAAACTCATGGCTATTGGGCGCCCGTCAGTCACGTGATCTGAGCTGTGGCTCTGATTGGGTAAGCTCTCGATCCTAATATCTTCCAAACGGACGAGTTCTGGAGCCAGCCTCAAGCGGTCACTGGAGGAACAGCAGCTTTTTAGCACTTCCGTGTTGTCTCATTTTTTCAGACCGGAGGTTGCCGCTTGGTCCAAACTCAAAAACTCATGCCTCACTCCTTATTGCTGACCTGTTGAGTTAAAGGCAGGGTTGGCAGTTTTGGAAAACTAGCATGAATTTGAATGTAGCACCTCCCGAGTACTCCCTGTAGCTCCTCCTCTCTCCCCCCTCCCCTCCTCCAAAACAACGTAGCTGCTCGTGCACGAACATATGATCATAATCATGATTGACTCAGAAAAACAGACTCAAAACTGGTCATCAGCACATCATTTTTATTTTGTAAAACAAGTCATGTCCCACTCAGGGGTAAGAAACATCAAAACAGTATCACAGCAGGGTTAAAAACACACAAACATGGCTACTGTCACAGAGCATTATCCTCGTGTACCAGTGACTGATGACAGTCGGTTTGACTGGCGTCGAAGTGGACGATCCTTCACAAAACTGAAACAACACAGAGATACCAGATATTACACAGCTGCATAATGTCCGGTTGAAAGCCTGTCTGTCTGTATGAATCAAACAAATGCCCTGACACGTACTGAGAACTATAATCAAATATGTCAGACTGGGTTTCAGAAAAATAACAAATGTAAAGGCTTTTACAGACAGAGAAGCTAACGTTAGAGTCAGCCGCTATTGTGACTAAATGAATGTAAACATGACTTCCTATTTCACACCAAAACAGAAAAAATCCAAGTAAAAAACATGCTAAATAAATTCAATCCCCACACTTGGACTGTTGGTTAAAGCTGATGTGTCTGTAGTAAATGACATATCTCAGACACATCACAGACACAGAAGCTAACATTAGCAACGAACTGAAATCACCACAGAACAATAAACATGGCTAAATATTTCATCAAGATTAAATTTTTCCCTCTAAAAATCCCAGAACTTATCTTTCCAACAGAAAATGAGCGACTGTGGCATCACTATTAAAGCTTTGACTTCTTTGAGATGTCTCCATGCTGAAAAGCTGTCCTGATGTGAACTCTTGTCTTCGCCCTGGCTTTGTCCGAAATTTTTCTCAATTCAATCCTCTCTGCCTCTGACCTTCTTTTTCTGCCCCGTTTAGCAGGAGGAGCGGTAACCAACAAACGAGGTATAGGAAGTTTTTCTGCCGTTCCGCTGCTCGGTTATGCGCACTAAATCAGAGACGCTGGTGCACGCTGGCGCTATGAATGTGCAGGACATTGGTGGGGCAATCTGATTGGTTCAAACTGGGGCCTCACGGCAGGTCCGATAGGTAGGAGTTCATACAGGATTACTCCTGTTGTAGAAAGGGCTGTTTTTTGTTCCCTTTTAAGAACACATATGGTCTTAATTGCCATCAGGACATATAGATCATTTTAACCAGTATTTAAAAAAGTGTACTTAGATCAGATTAGCAACTATACCTTTAAACAGAGTGTATTACATGGGCTGTTCAACAATGGGCACAATAGATGGACCTCTTTCAGACACCACTTGCAATCTCACTGGATACAGGAAAAAACACTAATGCTCTACAGTGCTTAAAATATTTTGACAAAAGCTAAAATTCAAGGAAACATATACACTTAGGAATAAAAAAAATCACTCAAAAATAAATTAAAATGAAATTCAGCTCTGTAAGACAATAAAATAATGATACTGTTTTGTTAAAACAGATTCATTTATTTGTCTTTTGTTTGCTGAGTATAGTTTTGTCTGTTATCATCACCATCAAAATGATGACGATTGTAATAATGTTTTTTTTTCCCCCAATATATTAAGGTAGATATTTTCAAGCATATTGTAAAATGAACAAGCTGCAATAGATGCATTAATCTTTGTCTCTGATTGGTGACCTATCTCTGGTCTTTGGTGCAATCATTTGCTTCCCTATGCTGCTTAGACTCTTGTAAGTTGCATATGCCCTCAGCTTCCTGACCTGATTGATTTACCACAAGTCAAAGTCTCTAACCAAGTTTAGCAGTGAGAAGAGGGATCTGTGTTTCTCTCCACTGAAAACAATTTCTGTGATTTATTTAGTTGTAATAGTAGACACTAGAGCTGGACTGTCTGACAGTAAAGGTACAGAAGAGCAGAAGAAAGTGAAATGTGAGAGTGATAGAGCATAGACTAACAGGTAAAACGCTAGTCAAGGGCTGAAACATGGGCTAAGCTGTTTGTGATAATGTTCATTCCAACCCATATGCAGCAGCTATTCTGCAGTGATCTTTTCAAACAAGAGAGTTTATCAAGAAAATGAAGAGCTAGGTTACGTTTGCTCTGCCTGGTAAATGAGCAATGGTGGGACATAACCAGGATTCACTAATGTTACACAGTAGTGAAACATCTCGGAGCACCAGGCTGTGAGTAGTGCTAAATATAGGCTACAAAACTACGGTACAAACTTACAAAGTTTGCTTGTTGTCATGTTTAAAACAGCTGCGCTACATAACTGTTGACAAATACATTACCTTGCTGTGTTGCATCTGGTAAAAAGTTATCTTGCACAAAGAGAAGAAGTGCTTCAAGGAAGAACTGATCTCCATTTACTTTCACGTTCAAAACTAACTACTTGTGTTACGATAGTTTCCATGAGTCCTGTGGCCAAAAAGAATCGCTGCAATCCACTTCTCCTCTGTTTATTGCTTTGGGCTTTAATGCTACGGTACAGGCAGTCAAACCAGCAGGACCTATGTTGGTTTTTGAGTTTGTGGTTGAACTTTCTTTCTTCTAACTCAATTTTAGCAGTAATTTGTTGTATAAGAGCCTTGTTTTCTGTCAAATTAAGGTGTCACATCCTTCAGCCGAAAACCAAAAGTAAGTCTTTTTATTCTATTACTTTGCTTTTCAGTGTCTGATTAAGAAGCAAAATTTTCCTTAAAGACTTCCTGTTCTGTTTTTAAATCTATCTACTCTGTCTCTTTACATTTAACGTTGGTACAAGTGTTTGTGTAGTATATCAAATGTAAAATCTACTCCAGTGTGTGTGTTTTTTTGAATATTTGCCTGTGCACAGAGTGTATCCGTGTAAAAGAAGCTATTTAATTGTATTTGGAGGCAGAGATGATGGGTGTGTGAGCTTCCAGGCTATTGATATGTTTCTCTGCTTGTGTGAATGCAGCATCCCATAACACCCTGAGATATTTCAACACAACCATCGATCAGCTTCAGCAACACCCAGATCAGATGATACGGCCCTCGGTTACAGGAAGCTGGGGTGTGTGAATGTGTGTTCAAGCCAAGGACAAAGACGAAGAAAGCAACACTTGGTAAGTACGTGAGGAGAAGGAGGATGAATAAACAATAAAGAAATGATAAAGGATGGTGGTGATGAGGAGGCTGAGATATGTGTGTTTGTGTGTGTGTGTATATATGTGTGTTTGTGTGTGTGTGTATTTATTAAGGAGGGATGGTGGAGGTGGGGGTCTTTAGCCAACCTTAAACCTCAGCCTCAATCATGAATGAGAGCAGATCCTCCACCATCACACTGTGCAACTCTCTGGACGCTGGCCAAGCAGGAAGGGAGGCTGGCAGCAATTACAGACACACACACACACACACACACACACAGACAGACACACACACACACACACTGATCGCACAGAGCAGTGAGGCCAGTTCCATCTGTGATTCTTCAAAGAGTTTGGCTGATATTGATTTGGTGCCAAGGTTAGCAGCTCATTCAGGCAGAGTGGAGCTTTCAGGAGCAGCTGGAAGGAGCTGAGACCACAGCCGGAGACGGAGGCTGAGACCTTGAGCTGAAACACACGGCAGCAATCCTCTGTTGGGGCTAACAATGTCTCTGAGCGCACCATCACAATCACAGTGCAGACAAAGACAAATAAACACACCAACACTCTGGCACACACACAAAACACACACAGCCACGTGCATACACACACACCCACTCTCTCTCTCTCTCTCACCGTCTTGGGTGCAGCGTATTGAATGCAGAGTGGGGAAGAGGGCAAAAGAGTGTGAGAGAGGGAAGAGGTGTTGTGTGTGTGTGTTTGTTGTGGAGAGACAGAGGATTAGTTGTGTTTTTGAGAAAGTGATTGAGGCTCTCAAATTCAACTCTTGTCCCCGGCCGGAGGACCTCGGGGCTAACGCTGCGTGTACTGTGTTGTGCAACATTTGCACACACGCTCCATCGACGTGTGTGTTTGTGTGCAACTTCTCTTTGTACTTCCCCTCTCTTGATTTCTCACCACTAATCCCACATGCTAATCTGGTTTTGCTACCAAGAACTTTGGTGTTTGCATTGCTTTTTTCCTTCAGTGCAACTAAATGGAATATACAATGAAGGCAAAGGAAGCTGCAGCGTTAAATCAGAAAAACCTGCTGTTATAAGAACATGAACGCAAACTTGTATTGAGTTTGTGCAGTAACCAAAAAGTCATGTTATTGTGATGAAATGCTTGAGTCACACTCACTTTGTAATGTGATAACTAGACCTCTGACAGGTTACAACTTAAACAACCCAAATCCACTGGCAGGTTCAAGATTCCCTTGATTTTATATAAATGGCATTTCCAAATCATTTGTCCAATTCAATTAGTCGGAAATTAAAAAAACAATAACAGTGTAATAGTCGGCTTCTCAAGTTTCTGAGGGTACCTGAATGTATCACTAAATGTATTAACAACATTTGTTATCATGCCAGAGAAGATGGGAGGAATTTGTTGACATTGCTTTGATTCACATTTGCACAGTATAAACCACTTGCTGTGGCTAAATTCTGTAAAAAAACAAATAACACAACACTTCTTACTGCTTTCATAATAGACATACACCCTGTACTCATGCAACAAAAATCCTTTGAATTTTGTGTAGTCTTGCAGTTGTGAAATTTCTGCTCAGAGCTGCTCAGCACTGCGTATCATTCTTGACAAAAACTGCTTTGAAGATGCCTCCACAATGTTGACTGCGAATTGTGTGGATAGCTGTAACAGTATTGCCTGTCATATAGTCTCTATGAAACTATATAGCTGGGATGCCCAAACCAAGGCCCGGGGGCCAATCGTGGCCTGCCGTCTATTTTCATGCGGCCCCCTATGTAATAATTTCATCACTTAAATTATTCATGTTC
This sequence comes from Thalassoma bifasciatum, assembly GCA_008086565.1. Taxonomy (NCBI): domain Eukaryota; kingdom Metazoa; phylum Chordata; class Actinopteri; order Labriformes; family Labridae; genus Thalassoma; species Thalassoma bifasciatum. The sequence continues at coordinate 1,090,355 of RPOG01000018.1, forward strand.
TAAATGTTTACATTAACAGTTTCTGTCAGGTGCTTGAAAAAAACCAACAACCTTAATTTATCTGATAACCTCTCACTAAGATTTGGACTGTACATAGGCTGGTTTTATGCAATCTGCAAAAGCTCAACAACTTTTACAGCTGACATGTTTAATTGCATTTGGCATGTTGAAAAAATGTGCATTGTGAGTCGTTGAGAGCTCAAAATCACATACCAGGACACAAGAATGAATCAAAATTATGAAATGGTGAAAAAAAGACAAAAGTTGATGCATAAAATGGTTCAGAATGTAGGATCAGAGATAGTGAGGTAATGTTTTTTTAATTGTCTTATAAACAAACGTGATGAAGTCAAGATCGTGATCTTGCCATGAAGAATAATAGCGCAAGAATGTTTGACTAAACTTCGAGACCGTTTTTTGTTTGGTTTCTTTTTAGAAATCACCAAAAAGAAATAGTTCTCAAATAGAGCACTCTTTTGTTACTTTCACTGTTAATAAATGTCAGTAAGAGCAGTAAGAGCCCATGATCATTTTCGCAGTATCCAATATGGCAATTTTTGGAAAAAAGTTTGGACACCCCTGCTATACAGTCTCTGTGAAACTAGGTTTTGAAGCCAATTATTGTCTAGTGCAAAACTGGAAGTGTAGTATTCCTGCTGTTAGCACCTGTAATGGTGGGGTCTACTGCCATTAAATTTAATGCTCTGTTGGGGCATAAACCTGGCTTGTGCAAACCGCTCATCAATCTTGTTTCAATCCTGTATATTAACAGTCCATTCTCATTGCAGACGACTGGACATGCATATGGGCCCTATTTATTTGTTAACATAACCTGTCTCTGTCAGTTTGTTAACATGCAGCTCAAGAAATCAGACTACGAGCTAGGTCAACACAAGATCGCACTACACAATACACATGAACAGCTTAGTCTGGTCGAGATCAGACTATACGTAGCTCGATTGACACGCCCAGATAATGCAAATGCTTTAGGACTGTGGTTGCATTCTGCAAGTCTTGGTCTGCCTTGGGGACCAGTTGTGACATACAGCTTCGTACCATGTGTGTGGCGTGAGGTGTACATGTTGTACACCAAACACACGACAAGAGCAGAGCTGTTTATTTATCATTTATGACCATGCTCTCAAATTATCAGCATTGCATTGAGAGCTACAAATCCTTCAGTGTTGGCTGTGCTTAAGCTTATTTTTACTGACAAAATCCTCTGTGACTAACCTTATAGAAAACATAAGATTTGTGCTCTGATTATATAAACGATACATGCATGAAAAGTATGTTAAGGTAAGGTCTTCAAATTTACCACCAAACTTGTCTCACTTGGTGGCTCTGTTAGGCACATGTTACTGTGGGTCTTTTCTAACATTCTTTCACTACCTCAACAGCAAGGTTGTTATCGATCTTTTTTGGATTGTTGGCAGAATAATTCTAACACCTTTAATATTTCAATTACATTTGGTGCAAAGTTAGAAGGCCATGGGCAGGGGGAGGAAAAACCTTGAGGAAAAAAGATCAGTTTTTCCTTTTATTAATTTTTTTAAAGAACAGACCCAAACAGTTCTTCAACAAGGCATTCAGGCATCAAACATAATTTCAAGTAGTTTGATGGTGATCTAGTTTTAAATCACAAATTTCTTTCTCTAGTTGAATTGAATTGAACACGAAATCCACTTTAGAATAAGTTGAACTTTTTCCAATGATACAAAGAGAGACTTTTCCTATGAGTCATTTAAGTCATACCTCCTTCATGCACTTATGTCTTATCATCCATTAAGGCTGTAGTTGGGTCTACTATCACAGAAAGTGAAGATGTTTAACTCAGAAGTCTAACATCTAAGTGTCAGGCTTTTATTTGAAGGTTTTCTTGCTGAAAAAAAAAGAACATTTTCATCATATCCTCATGAAAAAAATCACAAAGTGTGACTGTATTGTGAGAAAAATAAACCATGAATTCATTTCATTGTGAAACAGAACAGGGAAAGGAGTAATATGTTGTATTGCAGTTGTAGTCTCTTTTAACATCGTCACTGCAAATATAGCTCTGGTTTTATTTTAGCCTCTAAAAAGTTCACTTCTCCTGTTTCAGGGTTTTAATACATCCACAGCAGCACACTCGTGGGCATGTGTGTCCGCGCGCGATTACACACCCACGCACATCACCGCCTCCGCCGTCATCATTCAGACTAATCCCCTCACAGACCCCTCGTGTTGCTCTTTGAACGCAGTACAAAGCGTGTTCTGGGCTTAAAACAGCAGCACAAAGACACAAATAAAAAACCTGCTGAGACTTTTGACCTTTCAGTTGGGATTACAGTTTTCAAACAGCGTTCAAGGAATTCAGCGTTCGCGTCCACACAGCTTTTCAAACAGGCTCCCTCGCTCCCTTCATCTCTGCAAGCTCGGCAACTTAATGGCCTTCAATTCTGTTAAATACCACAAACATGCTGGAGTTAGCGTGGTGGGTCCATGTTTTTTACAGTGTTTGGTGCTTCATGGGAACATGTCCCAGCAGAAGAAGTTTCCTACTTAAAAAGATGCAAAGTGTAATTGATATCTGAAGATCACAGTGTTATTAATCTGCTGAAGGCAACAGAAAACTCATTGTTTTTAGTGAAAAAAATGTTAGATGCCATATTCTTCTCAACATAAACTTACAGTAAGCCTAATAATGAACCTTCTTTGTTCTTTAATACAGTTTTATTTCCCCTTTTTCCAACTTCCACATCTACTTTCTGACCCTTCCCTCTCTTTTGAAAAATACATAAATTTCACCTTTATATTATAATTGGTATGAGAGTGTCTTTAAGAGTTTACATAAAGGTTCCCTAAAAAAAAGGAAGAAAAAGAAAAGTTTCAACAAAATAAGACACAGAGTTTATTTTCATGATCTAAAGGGAGGAATCTCCCTGAAAGTATTCACCAAATCTTTCCCATAAAATTATCAGTGAAGCAGCTCCAGGCTTTGTTTTTTTGATTACATCACACACTGGAGATCTGTGTTTTTTTTTTCTGGTTTCCGGCTTTAGGAGACAGTTTTTCATGTGTGCAAGTATTGATTAAATTGTCGACCGTAAAAGGAATAACATTTGTGGGTTCTGTTCCAGGCAGGATCTTTTGCTTTAACCCGTGTTTGCCTACCAGCAGTTTTCCTGAGCGTAACATCGCCAGGCCCTGAGTCTATCTTTGTGTATTTAAGTGCAAACTAAAAAGCCTATAAATCTCTCTCTCACACACACACACACACACACACACACACACACACACACACACAAATTTACACCATGTCCTGTCTGAGGCCACAGAAGTCCAAAACCTGAGTATTCTAGAGAATGACACATTTGGGGGCACTGTCCTGTAAAGAAACACTGCATGTGTGTGTTTGTGCATGTGTGTGTTATTGTCTGCTCATTCTCCTCTCACCTATACACTCTTCTTCTCTCCTCTCCCCCCTCTCTCAGACACACACACATTTTCTCCTCACTCCTGCTTGGCCGTTGACGCCTCTACAAATCAATATGTGCAATTCTGGAGAAATACTGTGTCACCATGGCAACCAGGCCTCCTGTCCTATGGCGAGGAAAGCTGCAAACTCTTTTAATAGTGGTGCGCATTTTCATATGCATGTGGGTCACAGTGTTTGTAACTGTGCTGCTTTTGATTCCTGTTGGGGATGCAATGTTTGAATAAAATTAACATTTATTTAGAGTACTTTGAGACCAATACAAAACTTTCCACCCTTTTTTTCCACATTTGTCTATGTTCATTTTTCCTCTTGTCTACATCTGGTGTCATTCAGACGTCCTGATGCTGGAGAGCGTTTGTTTTTTTGTGCTCTTGATCACATTTCTTTTGACCTAGAGGCTGTGATAGTAGCTGTCTCCTTTACAAAGAAAAATTTGTTTAAGGTCTCTGGGTTTGAAATATTCAACTGTGCGTCACTATGTGGTGACGAGTAGAGAGCAGGGACACAGTGGAGACATTTAAATACAAACGCTGCTCCCGCATCTGTGGTCCCATTGAAGCTTTAACCAAACTGTGGGATTGGGTAAAGCTGCCATAACTGTAATCAGGTGTTAATCAAAGCCTTAAGACAAGTTGTCATCCAATCACAGTTAAATGCAGAATATGAGTGGCAACAGTGAATAAGAGAGCCTGTTTTCGATGGTGTCCCACAGGAAATAATGCATAAGTGTTTCTTTAACATCTATTTTTCAGGTTGCAGTGCAGCCCATTCTATTTCCGCCAAGTGGAGTTTGCAACTCTAAGTTACCACTGCAGTTTCTTTCAGTAATGTGAATAACCTGTGAGGTACAGTCGTATATTAAAAAGTCTTTTTCTTTTGCTCTTTATTGGATATGACATTTGAAAAGAGGAAATATTGGAAATAAAGAGTTGGAGAAGATTTGCAGCCAAAGGTCTTGGTTGGGTTTTATCAGGATCATATCCTCTGTACATGGAGCACACACCAAAACCACAAGGCCAATGACAGTAAAATACTGTTCCCTTTTGATGCATTATCAAAGGGAAGCTGTTGAAACGTAGCAAGCTAGAGTGGTTGGTATTGCTTTTTGCAGTGATTTACGACACATGAAGCTTAAGCTCACAAAGCCTAATGTCCCAGGTAAAAACACAGACTGATGCATCCTACTTTATTTTATACTGGTGTATTTGATGCATACTGGTATATAGGATGCACTGTACTCTGTCAATGGGAAAAAAGTGGTAAAGAAGCATTAAAGTAAAACTGCAAAACATGGAGTTCAGTTCAGTTCACACAGGCCCCTAGTTTCCAGCATTTAACTATAACCTTAAATCTCTTAGCCCAAATTCTTATGAGCAACTCTACATGACGCCTTTAGGGGTCATTTTATTTTTCATAATTGATGGTTATTTTAGCTCACATTTGAAATATTTGTGACTTCAAGAAAGAATTTCACCCTAATGATTTAAAATAAGACAAAGAGAGCCACAGTCAGCTCTCTTTTACATATATTAATGAAATTGCTTTGTTATAGTTATTCTAAGAATATTTAATGTATCCACTGAGGCATATCTGTCCCAATGTAACACCTTTTTCCTTCTTGTCTGATTTACAATTTTGAGCTGCATTTGTGATAGGATGGAGGATGTTCAAGTGCAGCATTACTAATAGTCTGATGCTTCTCTACAAGGATAGACGTAAACACTTTAAGGTTGGGAGGCTGCGCCCAGATCTAAGATACACTGTGTGTTTGTGTGTGAGGCTAATGATGCAGGCTGACAGGGAGAGAGGTTGTGTGTGTGTGTGTGTGTGTGTGTGTGTGTGTGTGTGTGTGTGTGTGTGTGCGCGCGTTTGGGGGGGTACCTTTCCAGTGTCCAGACTCTCTGTCTCCTCCCAGGAGGCAAGCTGCCTGACAAAACTCTGCACCCTGAAGACCGAAGACAGGAAGACCTGTCAGCACATGATGCTGTTAGCTGTCTGTCAGGACACAGGAGGCTGTGATGTGTTAATTTGGTCAGTTTATCTTTAGTCTGTTGTTACAAATTTATAACTATGTATATTACTTCAATAAAAGTTCTGTTTCTTACTCTACTTCCTCTCTGTCACTTTTGCTGATATACCCACCCACGAGAAGTGTTGAAGTTGGTCTGTTTTGTGTGTGTGTGTGTGTGTGTGTGTGTGTGTGTGTGTGTGTGTGTGTGTGTGTGTGTGTATGTGAGTGTGAGGGCATCTCCCCAATGCAACTTGAAGGCTGAGGCCGCCACGCTCCAGAGATCTGATGGACACCAGCCATCAAAGGCAGAAAGACGTGTGACAGATATGCTGCTATAAATAAAATTCACTTGTCACTTTCTAACACAATATCTTCCCTGTCTTCAACCCTTTTTTATTTTTTTATATGGTTTCTCTTTAGAATTAATTAAAATTTGTTTAATTAAAAAAAAATTAAAGAAATACCTCTTGAGATTTTATAAATTTAAGGTGAGTAACATCGCTTCATTTTTATGTGATTAAAAACAGGAGTTGTTCAAAAATGAGGCATGTTTCTAAAGGCGTTCTTACACCTGTCTTTTTTCCTTAACCTTAAAGGAATAGTCTATATTTCCACTGGGGTTGTTCCATTTTTATGAGGATTATGTGACTGAAAAGAAAATTCAAATGCAGTTTTCATTGGTGTGCCCCCTGCTTGAACCAGCTACCTGTAGCTGTTGTTTTCACATAGCCTGAGGAAAAACTGCTTTATGGAAAAGAAAAATCAATGGTGAATTCATGAAGGACATTCAACGACATTCACATTCAACACTCTAAAGGAAGGATTAAAACATTCAACAGTGGCTCTCTGGGCCTTTGGAGACTGCACACATAGAGAGGGAAATGAAAAAGGCAAAACAGCTCGATTGAATATAGACTGAGGATGTGTCGGGCCTGTGAGCCAAAAGTTTTAAAACATTTATGAAACTTTTTAAATGTTCCTTCAAAAATATATAAGTACTCTGCACAGTGAACTCAGTAGCAACAAAATCTACTTTTAAAAAAGTTTTCAAGAAATGCTGATGTAGTTAGAGATGCCTTTTTATCCTCAGTCAAAATGTACAAACAGGAAGTACTCAATGGCTCTTCAAAGGGAAATCAGTCGGGCTCTGCGGAGGAAATCGATGACAAGATCATCAAGGAGATTCAGAGGCATCATATCCAGCACTGAGAGAGGAGCCTAAAGAGAAAAATCACCAAATACAGGTGATTATCCCGCACCCTTCAAAGTGACCTGCGGTGTGATGATCAATACTTTCTGTTTGTTGCTGTAATGCTCGATGCAGAACATCTTCAAGCTCATGATTCATCTCAGCTCATATCTCCTCATTAAAGAGTATGAGACAGGAAATAAGTGTGTGTATTACCTGTATGTGGCAAAAAAAGAAACTATTGTGATTGGTCAAGACCCCAACTGTTGTTACTTCTGAGCACTGATTGATATCAGGCATCAAACTGAAATAATATGCATAAAGGGAGCGGCTCACCTCTGTCTGTTCAAAACTGCTTAAAGACAGGAAAGATATTTTCAACAGTGCTTTGTTCATTGATCTGGTTGCGGGTACACTTATGAATCACCCTGTGCTGGACATGGTCATGGTGAATCCACATCTAGCATGGAGGTACAACAACAAAGCCTCACTCTAGTTCAGATCTGCAGGCTGTTCCTCCCAATAATCTGTCATTGCCAATGTGATTGTTCAAGTTCTCCTAAAGAACCACAGTTGGAGTTGTCTTCCAGTTCCCCACCCAAGAGAGCTGAGAGAACTGCAACGCTAAGGCAACCAGGTGGGGGCTACCCACACCCACCTTACAACTCTGTAACAGGAGGGGGTCCAGCTCCTCTCTGGGAGTTTAGTTTGAGAGATGGAGCAATTCACAGTGGTGTAATGGGCAGATCGATCTAGAATATTGGTATATCGATACCAACGTTCATATCAGTACTGATCAATGCTTGTGTGATGATATTGATATGTGTGCTCCTGTGACTGTGACACTGTGACTGTTGACGTTCAGTTGCGTCACATGGACATGCAATGCCTGCTCCACGATGCTAGAGAGGAGCATTGTTTGGTGAGCTGAATACCAAACGGTACAAGATGTTGAGAGAAAAAAAATAAAGTCCTTTGGCAACAGCACAAACTTAAACAAACATCCAATAACATGTCAAAAAAAGAGAACTCTGAGCTGCAAAGTAAACAAAGGGAGGAGGTGGATCCACAAACTACAACCAGACCCCAGGCTTGTGGCAATAAAGGTACAATTTAATCACATCCAATATTCGTTCATGTTATTTTTCAAAGTGTTATTGTCCATCATGGTTTAAATTGAAGAAAACTCATTTAATGTCATATAATGCATAATCACTTAATATGTATTCAACTAGATGAACAAATCTGAATGAATTACTTTACTGGCACTGAAAAAAGGCAACTACATAAAGATATAAATGCAATGTAAATATTGCTTAACAAACATACTGAACCACATTACATTGTCAGTTGTTCGCCACTGCTGCCCTTAATTATCAGTTTATTGCTGATTTCCTTCATCCTACTTCAAATTGCCCACAGCATCAAACTTGAGGTGAAGCAGCCTAACAGCACAGTAGTTCTGGTATTTCTAGCACAGACCTGTACAGTTTTACACGTGCCCATTGCTCTGATTGCCTGCTTATGAGATGGAGAGCAAAGCTACTGTAAGTGAATTGGGTGTCTTCAATCTTTCCCAATCACTTAGAGCCTGAGCATCAGCGCATGTCATCCATCATGTGGCCAGAATACGTCCCAGACAAATGATGCGTCAGCTTTCTACAGGACACTCACACACACTCACTGGTCACTGAGGCCAGTGGTCGAGGTTAGAGTCCCTCTGACCATCCGGGATAAAGGATGACCCTGCAATTACACCCAGACTGATACCAGACACCTGAGCTGACCTTTGGAAGTGAGCTCAAGTTGAAGGCTATTGTTTTGCTGAGTGTCAAAAAGGCATCATGGAGCTAAAGCATCAGGCGGCAGGAGGACGAATGAGGTTGTCTCAGGACACGCCCGAGAATTCAGGGAAGCATGGAGAGAGGAAATGTGGAAATATAGAGTTACAGTGGTGGAAAAATGTGTGACTCTCCCTGTCAGTGTGTGTGTGTGTCTGTGTGTGTATGACGATATCACCTGTGTGCGCCCTGTCACAGTATCTGGGCAATGATGCAGGAACTTGCAGAGTTTTTGCTTGGACAGGGTCAGCATGGTAACCTTGGTAACGTGTCACCATAGGACAGTTGAGCTTATTACTAAAAGCTTGACCCACACCTCGGCCTGCTCAGAGCGAAGGAGCCATCTCCTGATGGCCTAACCTAATCCAGAGATGGAGGGACTGTTTAATGGATTACTACACCTCTTCCCCCTCGCTCACTCTGTAACTGCCTCTCTCTCCCTCCACACACACACACACACGCACACACACACACACACACATGCACACATACTAGAAAACCTGGAGATCATCACATAAAAGAAGCTTAGAGAAATTGACCATGATGGTATTAAAGGGGTTGATAAGTGGTCACATAAAGAAAGTAATCTGAAACACAATGACCAGTTTGCCTCTGTGTGAGTGAACCAGCTTTTTTATTACTACTATAATTCATAAACACAACAAATATGCATTGCGTGTTACATATTTTCACACTGAATCCAATAATGAGAGTTTGCAGCATTTTTAATTAAAGACATTTAAGCCTGATTGCCACGCTGGCCTCTGATTGGTCCAGGACTATTGCAGGCAGCCAGTGTCGGGGGGTTGATTCATTTGAGGCTTTTCAGTGAGGTTGCTGTAAATACAGGTACAAAAAGTGCTGATATTATGCTTTATACAAGAAAAAGTAATATTCAAAATTAATTTGTGATATATATATATAGAGGGGACCAGCACAGGTTCATGTGGGATACTGTTGGCTGTTAAACAGAGGACAGAAGAAGTAGCTACGGCTAAAGTTACAAATGCCAACAAAAGTGAGGAACTCTACCCAGTGTTGCAAGAACAAAGCACATATACTTTGTTGCTATACTTGCATAGAATTTTCACATTTCTGGCCATTTTTACTCTGATACATTTTCCTGAGCTATCTTCATTACTTGACACTACAAATTAAATCAGGAGAAATTTAAGTGACATAATGCCCGTTTGTCATATCAACCATCAAGCATGAAGAAGAGGAAGTTCTGCTTGTCCTATTATGTCACAGACTACTATTGATGCCACTAAGTGGAAGCACCTGCTGCAGGTCTACTCTAACCAGTCGTGCATAAAGTACTTGAAAGCAATACTTCAGTAAAACAACTTTGGTAGTTCGGAAGTTAAAATCACCTTTTAGAATAAAACACCAAGTTTGGTTTAGTTTTGGATTTCCTAAAAACGGCAAGGGGGTTGTCAACACCCTAGTCTTAATGAACATAAGAGACTATAAAAGAGAAAAAAGAAAAATGGTCATGAAAAATGCTCAAGACATGAACAGAGGACACCTGACCAAAACATCAGAATGGTAAGCTTTCTGTGGTCTCGCACTGCATGAACTTGTGATTTAAACTAAGCAAACATCAGTCTTCTGCTGCCCCGAAGTGAGAACTGGCACAACTATGGCCTGAGTCAAAGTTTGCACGACCATCAAATAAACAGTTAATAAATACATATGCAACTTAATATTTGTAGAGCCTTTGCTTTGTAATATTTTTCAGCTTTAGGAATCAGCCCCTTTCCCTGATCAAAATGAAAAGAACGCAACAACAACATATATTTAATCTTTAAATGAAAGCTATGCGGCGGTATATTGTAAAGTGCTCTCCGAACTGTCCATGTTGTATCTGTGCTTGTGTCCCTCTGAGTGCAGTGCAGTGACGTTTTGGAAACTGGGTGATGACAGTGTCCCTGAGAGGAACCTATAGAGCTGTAGCTCCCCCTGCGTACTGACTGTGTGCTGCAAAAATACAACCTGGCTCATGCAGCTTTTCCTGGGACACCTGCCCAGAAACCTGTGACGTTCTCCCATCAACACATTGTAACTCAAAAAAACCCCAAAACATTTATCAGTGAAGAAAACGTATCGTTCACCTGAATCTGAACCTTATGAGCACTGACATCATTTTGTAACTCCACACTCCACCTGCTGAACTATTCAAAATATTTAACACATACAGCTTAGGGGCCGAGACATCACATAGGAGCAGGTCACAAAGGCAAACTGGAGCCCAGTAAGATGGAAACCCCCCACACAGTGAGACAGAAGATTCCCCTGAGCAAAGCCATCGACAGGACAAACATCAAGGAGTGCCTCTCTCTCTCTCCTCAGTATGTCAAAGCACACCCTCCTGACCTCCAGACTCCAGATCCTCTCCTCACACCAGTGGTCACATCAAACATTCAGAGGCTACAGCTGCCCGGACATGAGACGACACACATCCACTCCTGCACACATATAGGACAAACTGTATTGACAATAAAGTGTGTACTGTGCACAAGACTCAACTGACCTGTGAGGGGTCCAGAGGTTGCCTATAGATTCTGAGCTCACAAAGAGTAAACTGCACACTGTTTAAAAGAGTAAAACCTATTGGTGACCCTTATAAATATAACAAACACTCTTTTGCCTGGACTCGTCCTCCGTTTGGTCATAACATTATGTCCAAGGGGATTTTATAAAATTCCCCAAAATATACAGATTTGCTCTGACTGCTTGCTATGCTCTCACACAGAAGTGGAAATGCACTTTAACGTTACGTTTGTGCACTTCTTTTCCTCTTCATCGTGACTAGTGTTGAGAAGTTTTTTGACCAATATTGAGTCAGATTGTAAGAAAAATAGTCAAAAGTTTTAGATAAAAAGTCCAAATTCTGCAAGATAGGTCAAAAGATGAAAAGTCAAAGTAATAAGATTAAAAACCAAATTTTAGCAATACCTAAGTTTTGGGTGAAAAAGTCAAAATGATAAGCAAAAAGCTAAAATTTTAACCCCAAAAAGTAGATGTTGAGAGAGAAAAACCTGCATTTTGAGGTAATAAAGTTGAGATTTTGAGATTAAAAAGTCAAAAATATCAGAAAATTTTGGGCTGGATAGTCAAAATTTTGCGATAAAAAGACCATATTTTGAAATGGAGTCAAAGTTGTTAGATATTGACGCCAAACACTGAGACAATACTTGAGATTCTGAAATAAATAGCCAATATTATTGGGAAAAAAATGAAATATTGACTAATTTGAAAATTTGACTTTATATATTTTCTACAATTTTAACTGGCAGGAATAGGCTTCATTACATTATTTATGTTTTTGTCATAGAAATGATAAAACAGAAATAGAGTTTTAAATAGTTTTAAGTCATGTTTTAGATAGTTGTATAGGTTATAAAGCTACTTTGTCATCTTTGAGGATCTGTGGGTGTTTTTTGTCCAAAAGGCCGGGGGTAGGGGGTTCTCTTTTGGGTTTTTTAGAATATTGTCACTTTTGCAAACAATTGTATTTCTGCCTCCGTGCCACAATAAATGATAAAGCCAAAAAGGACTGTGTTGCATTATAGTGCTGTATGACAGTGTAATCCTATAGTAGGGAGACAGCACTCCTCCTATCTTCATTAGCAGGAGTTTAAATTCCTCCAGCCTCCCTGAATGTGCACAACTGGGGAGGGAGAACTGTATCCCAAGCCACATCGGGGCAGACGGAGGTGGCGCCTGTGCAATTTCATTTTGTTTAAAAATACTCCCTAAATGTTGTTAGGGCTGCATTAAAGGATCCTGTGTTAAAACAGGCAGGAGGGGAGGATTGAATCAGCTCACCATGGGCCGACGCTCCTCACAGCTCCTCTCTGCATTAAAGGCCTGTTGGGTTACACTCTCAGCATGAGACAGAGATACAGCGGCCCACACTAACTGCATTAATTCCTCTGTGTTTTTAGATAAACAGCACCTGTGGATACAACTCACCTCCATGTCTGTAATTACTGTCTGAACAACAAAGCAATACATGCTGGCAGCGGCAACCAGCTCGGAGGAAACCATGAGATCTCCTCTCAGGACTTTTCCATCATTTTTCAACCTCCAAGTTCTGTCCCTGGAGCTTTTGCTGATTATGATCCTGGTTTATTTGTTGGTATAATCCTAGGATTAGTCGATACGAGGAAAGTAGAGTCTCTTTTAATATGCTCTGACAGGTGGAAAGAAAAAGACCAGGCAGGAGGCCAGTTTTCAAACAAGAAATACACATCTTGGTCTTTATAACATTATGCACAGTTAAATCCACTGATTCTAAATGTCAGATCTACCAACCATTTCTAATGTCCATCCTCTTTAAAATTTGACCAGACTTTATCAGAAAGTGATGTTATATCTTCGAAGTGTCCAGCCAGCAGTCTCATACACTCATTGCAAATCAAATTTTTACAGAGAATGGCAGCAAGTCCTCACATTTGAGAAGAAATAACCAAAAAATATGACACATAAAGAGACTGATGACCACAAGATGGATGATTTGCTGCAGAATTTCCTTTTAAGTTGCACATAGTCACAATAACAAACATAAAGATTTATTTTGATTGCAATTTACAGCCATTTTAGTTCCCTTTAACAAATAGGTTAGGCATCACAACAGTTTTTCAAACTTTGGTTTTCTGCTTTCTAAATTAATTCAAGGGTATGCCCAGGGTTACACGCTGAGGTTATTACTGTAAAATGCTTTTTAAATTGTTGCGGTATCAGTGACTTTGTTGTGATCGTTTTGAAATCAAGGCTGTCATACACTTTGTTTGATTACATTGGTGTTCAACTTTTGTGTTAGTCGTACTGAAGAATGTGTAAAATGTCTCTGTTACAGTGGATGGTAAAATTGCTTGCCTCTCAGGTTAAGAGTGGCTTTGTTTCAAAGTATAGTAATGTATCAGTGTTAGGACAAACTTTTCCTCAGCACCCACAACTCTGACTCCAGATCCCTTGTCCACATGTTGAGACCTGTGTGGGTATACATCTACGCTCAGGGCTGAAACAAACCAGCACTATTGTTGTTCATCATTCATCATTCAAGGTTTGACGGACCATTCTCTTCCCAAATGTGAAAAATTTAAATCTTTCAGCTGTCCAACCTTGAGAATTTCATCTGTGTTTGAGGAGGGAAATTATTGATTATCCTGCAGCCTGAATGGTGGAATTGTGCTCAAAAAGCACAGTGAAGTGCATGTGGGATTCATGTCTGTCCTGACGGCTATCTTTTTTGTCTCTGTCCGCTGCAAGTTCAGCCTGGATTCTCTCTGTCCTGTTTTAAATCCATCTTCCTATAAGCAGTTTCTCTTATAGAGTGAATTACATCCATAACTGGACCATTTAAAGATAAGTTATCAGAATATTGACACATTGTAGTGTCATTATAGCCTGAGCTGATAAAGAAATTAGGTACTCAGATCAAAATAGATTTTTTGAACCAGAATGTAAACATGGTTAATTTTGCTGCACAAATCTAATCTTTTTTTTTTTAAGCTTGGTGTACATGTGGTTTTCAGGCAGCCAACTTCAGACAGACTCTCAAAGAACTGTAGTTATTCGCACTTGTGTAAAGGCCTTACATTTTTAGACCAGAGGTTGCCGCTTGGTACCATAATTTCATATTGTATTGTACTGTATCATGTTATTTCATTTTGCTATTATTTTATATTATTTTCATTCATATTTAACCTTTATTTAACCTTTATTTAACCAGGTAAATAATCCATTGAAAACAGGATTTCTCATGCAAGGGTGACCAGGCTAAGAGGACAGCAGCATGTGTCATAAAAATCAATTTATATCAAATCAAATCATTTTGCATCCTATCATATCGCATCCCACCATGTCACACCATGCATTATCATATCGCATCATGTCTTTTTGTATTGCACTGTATCATATCCTCTCATATCTTTTGATTACATACTGTTTCAAATCATGTGATGGCCTAATACAACTTCTCCTTTACCCAGTTATCATTTCTACTGGGGAATCATATAGTTTTTGTTTATTTTGGAGATCTGCTTTATTCTTTGATGAACTTAAAAACTTTTTTTAATTCCAAAATCCACTGTATAAAGTCCTTATACTGAGAGTGGAGACATGGGCACTGATTTAACTTGGTCAGGTAAATCAAAGTCTAAAACATTACGGTTCATTCTTGGTTCAGTCAACTAATCAATTAAATGACTCACCAGCCCATTTCACAGGCTGAAGTGACAATAAATAGTAAGTGAACTGTATTATAAAGCGCTTCTAATCTTTTGATTAATAAAAACACTCTGTGTTACATTCATAAGCTGGTGACAGCAGCAGCTATCCAAAGCAGCCATCAGTGTTAACTTTGACATTACAGGGAAAACTCTCTCTTCTCTCTGAGAAGACTCCATCAGAAACAGGCACAACAAATAAAAAGTAATTGTCCAGCTTGAATGTCTTTTAAAGGCAGAATGAGATATCAGTCACATTTTAAGTGTTTGGCAGGGTTTCATTCTCATTTTACACTTCAGTCAAAAAAATACACACGTTTCTGTCTCTCACAACAGTGCAATGAGTCTGAGGTGCGAGTAACCTGTGTACATCTGTCGTGGTCGGCACAGAAGAATGGAGACACATTAAGGCCATCATTTGGGAAAGGTTTTCATCAATAAGATGCAGCCCTTACGTATTATAGAGACGAGACGCTGTCTATTTTCATGTTCCTGTAATCAAGAGGCCCTTCAGAGCTCACCTCAAAGGCTTAATTGCTCTGAATAACTGTGGATGCTGAGGGAGGGGCTGTTGTGTTGCCATGGTGTGAAAGAGCATGCAGAAAGGACACAGGGGAAGAAAGAAGGCGATATATGACTATGTGCTGTTAGATCATCGGAGAGGTTCAGAAACATACAGCCCAAGTACGAGGTCAATGGTCTGTCTTACCTCTCAAGCTAACTGATGGACGTTGACCCTCCCCTTATGGACTCCTGAAAACAAGATGGATCTGGTCTTCCTCACATTTGCACTCTGTGAAAATGCCCCGAGCATTCATCAAAGTGACACACAAAGAAACCGTTGCTGTGTATTTCCAGTGTGGCTGAACCATACGGCAGAAGGCTCAATTCAACTTCAGGCAGTTTAAGACTTAGTCAGGCGTTCTGGTTCATTATTACGAGCAGGATTAGGCAGCTCATTGATTTGAGCTTTATTCATGATGATTCAATGATGTGTATTTTGAGAATTAGTGATATAGTATTTTGATACACTGACTCTGGTATTCACCCTCCTTCAGGGTAAATCGCTGAGCTTAATCAGATAAAGCCATTCATCACACCGGAGCTTTTTAAAAATCTATCAAGCTCCATCTTTTTATGATTAAGAGCTTTTTAACAGATTTTTCTCCTCTTCGTCAAGCCCCAGGTGGTTTGTGGGAGCTTCAACAAACAGATATGTCTTCTCTACATGTACTACAGCTTATGTGTGTGTGTAAATGTGTGAATGTGTGAGTGTGGCCAGCATTGTGAGAAACACTGAGTGCGCGCGTTACAGCTGAGGCGAGCCGAGGAGAACAAAACCCGGCTGGTTCGGAATGAGTCCTTTTTATCAGGCAATCGGTGACCGGTGGGAAACCTTTGGAGCCCAAACTGTGTTTTAAGTGAGACTGCAACTGCTGGGGCCATTATCCTTTCACTCTTAAACCTTTCTCTCTCTGTCTGAATGTGTGTCTGTATATGTGTGCATACATGTGTGTCCATGCCTATGTGTATGCGTATGTGTGTGTGTGTGAGTGTGTGTGTCCTTCCCCTGCCTTGAAAGCCCTCAGAGCCTCAGGGAGCTGTGAAAAATCAATACTCTTCGGCAGCTCTGCCTCTTTATTCATTTAATAACTCACTACCATTGCATTACTGTTCCACTGATCTCCCATCACAGGGCCCAGATTGACACCTTTGTGCTCTTTTACCACACTGGAGTTTGATGTAATCAGTTAAACCTCCACCTCACGCCTGACACATGCATCAAATGGACCTTGAGTATGAACACGGGTGCATCAACAACACTGCGATATGAAAAAGAGGAGTCAAAGTGTAAGTGTGAGGGAGGAATCTGCTTGTGTCTGCCGTCTGCTTGATTGTCTGACGCTGTAATCCTGGAAGTGGGCGTCGAACAGGAGTAACACACACAAATAACAGGGGCAATGTGTGAAAGCAAGGCTGGGAACTGAGGGACCACCTACTATGCATACTTAAAGACTCAAACATCAGCTGTGTGTGTGTGTGTGAGAGAGAGAGAGAGAGAGAGAGAGGGAGAGGGAGAGAAATTGGAGCTTTATCGGTGCACAATACCAAAGGTGAGATGTGATGACAGTTTGTACCAGGTGACGAGCATGAGTCACATTTGAAATGTTACAAACTCTGACACAGGAGGACTGTGTGTGCGTTTGCATATGTGTGACTTTGTGTATACAGTGATTGTGATGCCAGAGGTGGGGGCTGCCTCCCTGTGTGGGACTCGGAGCAGAGAGCAGGTGGGCTCGGGATGGAGCAGAGAATCTGTATTGATTGTTTTTGTGCCTCAGAGCTGTTTAGCCGTTGTCAAAGCTGCCTCCACCAGCTGAGAGGCAAATTGCAGCATTTACACCGGGAGGCGTTTTCTTTTCTTTTTTTTTTTTCTTTTTTAATCTATTTTTATATTTATTTATTTCACAATGTGAGATGTATCTACTGTCTTCTGTGTCAGAGGATTTTCTCCCTGCTTTATTCACAGTATCACACAAACATACAGAATGATAAGAAAGTCAGGCTGCGGCAGTGGCATTCCTGTCTCTTTTGTCTTGTTTAGAAACAAAATATGTTACTGAAACAGAAAAGAAAAATCAAAGTTCACTGCCACAACACACACAGGAAAACTATGTTCTTAGGTGTGATGTCTTGAAGCCATGACTTCTTCACATACAGCACAAATTGAGAATATTACAAAAAAATTAAATGTTAACACTCATGTCTCCTTTAGGTTTTTTGTTTTATTTTCTGTAACACTAAAGCCAAGGGTCTCTTGCTTGATGTTGATAGTGCTTGTAAAATTTGTCCCTTGACTTGAAGAACACTTTGACCTAATTGTGACAGCAACTTTAGAAAGGAATCCCCCAAAGACTCAATTACTATCAAACAAAAAAAAGAGAGCATATGCTTGGCTGAAGACACCTTTGTACTTAGATATTTTGCATAATGTGATCTAAGTTTTGTCTTGGCTCAGCCTACAGATTTGCATTGATGTTAATACCACACAAATCTGTTTTTCATTTACTTTGCCATCATAATAGAGTGTTCAGTGTGCAGGTTCACTGTACATTGTTGTAGACGAGAGTCTCTTGAAAAGAAATTGACAAACAAATTAGAAGAACGATAATAAAGAGGTATACACTCTTGATAGTAATAGCCAACAGCCCTGAACATGTTCAGCTTAAATGCTGTGCTATCACTTTTTCTGTTGAACATTATTACATAAATTTGATGTCTGTGCATGAATGTATCATACAAATGTGATCAGGGACCCCAAATACGTAAAAGTAGTCGGACCAACACTTTTTACAAAAGCCAGCAAGTCAAATCAAATATGGTGTTTGTTCTTGACCTGCACAAAGTTAGTATCTTACCAAGTGTGAGCTGACCAAAGCATTTTCATGCGGTGAAAACAAGGAGGAAGAAAGATGGAGGGAAGTAAGCAATCAATCAAAAAAGGAAGAAACAAAGAAGCCAAGAAAGCAAACAGATGTTTACATCGACCACAGAGCAGCACTGCTCCATTATGCAGCTGTAGGACCCTGTTGGCAGACCAAAGATAAAGACAGAGAAAAACAGACAGAAAAGCGATACGTCCAATGTTTTACCACCATAAAGCACAGATTTAGGCCCATAGCACTTTACAATGCCGTGTTTTACCTGATAGGTTGAGTCATCGAAACAGAGAGCCAAGCAGATGATTTTATGATGGTGCTCGAGCAGAAGACACACACTACAGCGTGTTTGCTGATCCAATAAGGCAGCAGGGAAAGTTAATGACATGAAAGGAGCTGCTGTTTGACAAACACACTGAAACACATGATTGATTTATAATCCAGACGGCCTCAATGCTGTGTCAGTCAATAATATAATAGCATATATGTGGAGTGTACTAAAGTGGTGTGTGAATACAGTCGAAGAAACACACCACAACAGACCATTCAGGGCTAATTGGTGGTTGGAGAAGTGTTTGGGGTGTAATAATTAGGATGGTGGAGAGCAGAGAAAAATCAAGTGGTGAGAATCTATATGCAACTACGACTGATGAGCTGTTCAGAAAGAGCGTGGCCTTAAAATGGCTACGAGGGATTTCTTTATTGACCTACTACATGAGAACTGATCGAATAAAAGAGATGTTTGTGAAGAAAAAAAAGTGAATATTGACACTTTTTTTCATTTTGAGTGTCATTTTTTCAGCTGAATTGAAAACGAAATCAACAAAAGATCATTTGAAGATGATCCGGTTGAAATCTTCCTTTTTTATACATGAGTTATTAATAAAATTTACTGTGGCACTTGAAACCTACAAAAAAATTGTGTGGATTATTTCTCACTTTTAAGAAATTCCCTGTCAGAACAAAGAGCTACGGCAAGGAGATGTTAAGAAGAGCCGAGTTAGTGGGTGTGTTGTGTTGCTGCTTGGCGCGGCTCCATGCAGAGAGGCTGACATTAAATCATGCATTGTGCTTGTTTGCTTGTGTATATGTGCATATAAGTGTGTCCGTGTCTGTGTGTGTGTGTTTGTGTGTGTGTGTGTGTGTGTGTGTGTGTGTGTGTGTGTGTGTGTGTGTGCGTGCGCGTTATTGATTGGCTTACACAGCTTTATAGTGCTGCGTTGTAAATGTCATGTTTTTACAGGCTACTGTTTGATATAAACCTGATTAAAGTATTTGCTTGCTTACACAGATTGCAAGCAGCAAACGGCTGCAATCAGACGATTACTCAGCAATTAGGAGCCGACTGAATGACTATATGACTGTCTGATCAAACAAAGTGTTTCCGTGGTTCCTCCTCAATCTATCTCTGTTTGTTCAAGCAATCACTGCTCTTAACAGGGCTGCCATCTTAGGCCCATATATGTCTCATTTGACACAAACCATACATCTTTATATTGTATTTCTACCTCATGCTAACAGTATATTATCCCAGAGTGGTTCCACAGATATTCAGCACTAAAGAGTGAAAAGTGTTTGGATCTCATTAAACCTTGAAGAAGACTTCTGTGTTGTTCTCTCAAGCAGATGTGAGGTACTTTAATACGAAGGGAGGTTCTTTGAGAGTTCACATCACATTTATCAGACCAAACTGTGAGTTTTACCACATCATGTTATCGATTATGACATTTTTTATTCACTGAAGAAAAATGTGATCTAATATTTCAAATTAGCAAACACTTAGATCAGAGCTTAATTGTAATAGGTTCAAAGGGAGAATAGAAATAAATAGAAATAATCTTTTAAAACAAATAGAGAGAGACCCCTTGAATGTCTTCATGAGTACAATTTTATCATGAAACACACTACATGAAAACTGCTACGGAGTTTTGTCATTTTTGCTTTATATTTAGTGAAGGCTATGTTTGTTAGTTTTACAGAATTTCTCCCTTTGTTAAAAGTCCTCTCAATTCATTTCACACTCTTTTCTTTTATTTAATATACTTTTGATGATACTGATGTAAAAATGATAGTCACCTGGACACAACATCCTGGACGTTGAACAGTTTTGATCAATCAAATCAGGTGAGGGGGTGCATCCTTGGCATTAATCTGAATGCTCTAAACTGTTGATAATGACCTTCCGCCTTCATGTTGGTCAACTTGTCTAACTGAAGTTTTTTGCTCAAATCCCTTTACAGCTAAAAATTACAAAAAATAAAAATACTTGAGTCATAACCGCTCACCTCCTTAAATATTTGAAAATCACTTTGCTGCTTGTATGACACATTGCTGACATTTCCAACATTATATTTATTTTCCCTGAGAGTTACATTCTTCAAACATGTGTTGGAGTCAAACTGAGAAGAATCCAGTGCTGTCCCTTCTTGAAACATTTATCTTCAATCTTGTGTGACCAAGCGGCATGGTGACAACATTACATGCATTGGTTCATATATGTGTGTACATGTGAATACAACATATGGCCTAAAGCATTGACCAGCCATGTCTTTAATAATAACTGAGGTTTTCAAGCTCCAATGTGTGTGTTTTAATTTATTGCTGGTGTTTTTGCTCTACTGTGTGGACTTAGAGCTACACCCAGTGGCTTAACTACAGAGCTGCAACAACATCAGGAACAGAGAGAGAGAGAGAGACAGAGAGAGAGAGAGAGAGAGAGAGAGAGAGAGAGAGAGAGAGAGAGAGAGAGAGGTGTGGGTCTGCCAGAGGGTAATAGTATATTTTGGTTTGGAGCCAATCTACTGTTTATTTGATGATATTATCAGGAATGCTCTGCTGACTTGAGGGATAAATATTAACTCAAACCACAAGTTCTTGGCTGGAGCTTTAAGTTATTTATTTATCTAAAAATCAAGTACAAACAAATTATTATATCATGGGTTATAAAATACATGGATGTCATGTTCATAATGTGTCCTGTTTATCTGAGATGTGGACTATTGAGGGTTTTGTTGACAGGGTCATATTGGGAGCTGAACTCAAACAAGCTCTGAATGAAGAATGAGACTGAGTCAAAGAGGTGGGCCTTTACTATGTGCCCGTCTGTCAGTCAAGTCAAATATGCCCTTCAATGGGTTAAACTCTGTAGGTTTGACGTTCGCAGAGTTCTACGGTCCCCCTATAAAAATATATCAAGACTTTGACATTCAAGTCATTCATTTAGAAGACAAAAATTACAATGAAGGAAAGTCAAAACTTTATGAGAAATTCGACTGTAGTCAGCCTTTATACATTTTTTTTTTTTTTTGTGAGACGGACAAGAGGAGCAGTCTGCATCTGCCTGAAAGACATAAGGACTCTGGAGTGTCTTGCTAAACTATCTTTCCATTAAAGCTGTAATAAAAAATGGTGCCTCCTTCAGAAAATTAGCTGAATTAAACTGAGTCTGTCATAAAGAAAAGCAGGCAAATAGCCCATGAACACTTCTGTGTCCTCTGTGTCCTCAGATGTTGACTTTAACCTCAGTAGATACATGTTTCTCATCTTAGAGCAGGCAACTAGCTGCTTAAAGAGATATTCTCCAAAATGCTGTCCCACCCATTTCCGCACTTCAGTCTTATCCTGTCTTTAGTCATTAAAAATCCTTTAAGAGGCCACATCACCACAACAATATGCATGTTTGATTCATCGGGCCATACACAGTAAACAAGTTGTTTAAGATCACTATAGGCATTCAATTAATCAAACTTCTGAGAAATTAAGTAATTATACAGTTAATACAAAGAAGGCAATGGTGTTTCTCAAGTTCAGCATGGACAATAAATACAGTAACAAGAGAAAGACAGTAACCTTTCAAACTTTCTAAGACTATAAAGATCTGTGGGTAAGATAAGAGCAGGCCAAGAGTAAAATAAAAACGTTAAAGCAATACAGAAGAAGATGATAATATATTATAAACTGACTCATCTATAGGCTGTATACCCTTTTAAAGGTGACTTTTAGGTTGATGCCAGCACTGAGGGCAGAGCTCTCTGTTTTAATTAAATGCCAGCCTCAGCAGGAGCGTGCTGCTGGAGATGGCCTCCCTCCACCACTTCAGTGCTTCTTTCAATAGAAGTGATGCTCCTGTTTGACAAAAGGCTGTTGTAAAAGTATCTGCATAGTCATCTAATATGGAGAAGGAATACACATAATAGAGCTAAATACACTCTCAATGAAACTTATACCAGGATTTAGGGGTATGTCAGTGACAGGCTCATCAATAGCAGAGATGAAACTTGGGATGCCATGTGGAGGAGAAAAGACTGATATTTCAGATCATTATCTGTGACAATAAAATACTGTCTCAGATTGAAGGATCTTAAACTACTGTGTGTAAAGCAGCTCAGAAAGGACACAATGGAGGACAGTTGAACATTAAAGCAACCACTGTAGGTGTCTAGATCTGGCACAAATGAAAGGTGAGATTGAGGGGAGCCAGTGTCTGCTGTTCACTTTTGCTGCCTTACCATTAGAAGCTGATAAATCCAACACTCTGCTCTTTAAATTGGGGTAAAGGTAAAATAGATTTACTTAAAGGGGAGGAATTATGCTTTCCCATATTTTAATGGATGTCCAGACTAAATGTGAATTGATTTTCACATATTTATGTGTTACAAAATCACTGAATCCATCTGAAAACTGCTCAGAATGATCATGTATAAAAATAGCTCAAGCTCTTTATGGGACTTGCTGAAATGACAAGGTCATTGCACAAGGATTTCCGAATTAGAGGAGGGCTTCAAACACAACGACTCTGCCCCCAAAAGGACCTGCTGGTTAAAGGGGAGGGGGTGTGTGGACCAGGGAGCCTTAGAGAAACACTCAAACAAAGTGTTTAATCCGGAGGCTAAAAAAAGGGTTTTCCCGAAACATTGTTGGGGCAAAATTGTTATCTATTTTTGTTTTGATATTAGAAACCATTTTTTAAATACACCATATAACAAAGTGTCAATACGGCACCAAAGATTGTAAAAATCTGTCATAGCTTTTTTTTTTTTTTTTTTTCTTTAAATACTCTCAGATTAATTATTGCATTTATAGTTGTTGTTTAAAGTTAGGGTCTGCAAGTATTTTTGTTACTGTTTGTAAACATAACATCCAAATTGGGCTCCTCTGTGGCTCAGTGTCTGTAGCAGCACATGCCCACGGCCTCCAACTGTAGCTACATGAATATACTCACCAGCCTGACGAGCATCTGCAGCATTGTGTTTCTGTGTTAAGGTTTTCCTAAAAATCCTGCAGACCCTACCTTTAATGTCCTATGTTCAACCAAATATACCCTACCCAAGTGATTAAACACATTCAACTCTTGGCTAATTGTGTCCAGACATGGTAAAATAACTGAAGTTTCATCTAATTGACCAATGTTGTAGTGTTTCAATCTATTCTATAAATGTCAGCAGCTACTTCATTTGTTTCTCAAAAGGTCTCTGTCAAACCTCCTCCAGGTCTTATTGAATAAGAAGATTGGTGGCACATGTGGAATTCCAAACACCTTTTGGTTTCCCTTTACCTTTTACAGTTTAGTTTTTCTCTTTTTTAATTAGCCTTTACTCTGTTTTCTAATCTACAATGCCAAAACAATAGGATTACCAATGAAATGTCCAAAGATATATTTGATTAATCCACACAATCTCATTGAGTATAAATGTCAATCTTTGCTTCTTGACAACAGGTAGGGTGTTCAATCCTCACAAAAGACACAATCAGTCTGGACTTATATCATGAAATAACAGTAGGTACATTACTGCTTTAAAAAGGAAGAGGACGTGTGTAATTATGAGCGTGTCTTTGAGTGTGGGTCTATCTGTATGTTGTGGACTCCCTGCGAATAGATCCCTGGTGGTTTTGTGAATATGCATGGCTGTCTGCATGCATGATTAAGTTCTTGAGCAAATGTCAGAGTATGGCATTAGAATGTAAATCTGACTGTAAATCCTCAGCCCATATAGCAACCACTTACTTTTGAAATTTGCTGCTGCAGAAGACTGATCCATCACAATCTTACTTCTTATCAAGAAGTGAAACAAAAATGGGTTTATAAGCAATTTAGTGACCTGTGTGTTGCTGTGAAATGAATTAAACAATTATAATGTATGTATTAGACTATATATATATTTTTTTACATTATCAGGTTGTGTATTTTCCATGAAGATGTTAGTAAGTATTTTCAGGGGGAAAAAAAAGTCAAACCGAACCAGTTAGACCCCTGTGAATATAGGAACTAGAAAACTATTACTAAAGCTGTGTACCATGCCCCCTCAAGTTACTGCATATAAGACAGTGCTCTGTACTATTATTTAAGAAAATGTACCCAACAAGCTTTAAATTTAAATCTATTTGAATTAGGATAAGTCCCAGATATCAAATCTGCTTTTTGTTGTACAGTGACTATAAATCAACGCTGTTAAGATACCCTCAGGGCACAGTTTCTTATCATCCCCAACCAGGGAGATCAAAGAAGGCTAAGCTGCTCAAGAAACTGAACCCCCTTCTCCCCCAGTCCCTGCATCTCTAATGCCTTTTTGTCATATAAAGACGGCGCCATTAACCATTTTGCCACTGCATTGTACTCAGCTATGCATTGAAACTTTTTAATTACTGTTGAAGCTTAAAGGAAAGACCTGCTGAATACCACCCACCTGTACAGCAGATCTCTCCACTGGACGACATCAAGTAAAGATGGTTATGAGGAGATTTTCTCTGCTCCATTTGAGCTTAAGTCTTTTTCTTTTTTTTCCTGCCATTATAATAGATCAACCAAGATGCAACATTTTCAGTGCCCTGCAGGTCAAAATAGCTGTAATAAAAGTTAAATGCTGCTTTCATTTATGCAAAAATAAAAAATAAAATAAAGATTTTAAGTGAAGTGCCAATAAAAGCTATATACTGTTGGGCTGCTGCTTTGAGTAATCATCTAACATTTGCTCATAATTGTTGCCATAGATAGTGTTTATTTGCTTAAACATGATTGAGCTTAGTGGTATGCCTGTGTAGGAAGGTGTTGGCGGAAACGATAGAGCACTGGGGGTGGGAAAGAATGCCTGCTAATGAACCATGATGGATGAAGGAAACGATTCATCGAGACGAGGAGGAGAAACTGCATTGCAGCAGCTCTGTAAATGTTGGAGAGATTATGCTGTGAGGGACAGAAGCAGAGGGTAGACACATTTATGGATTATCACCACATACATGTAAAGGTAGGGTCTGCAGGATTTTCCTAAAAACATATAATTTTGACTTTGGGCCTCAACCTATGGGCCTTTTTACATGTGGGTCAGTGTCAGTGTCTGCCTTAGCCCCCTCCTCTGCCTGTTTATCGGTGTTTTGGTTGACTCTGACATTTCCGGAGAGAGTAGGCGTGGCGACACCAGCCAATCACAGCATGCACGGTGCACAAGTGACTTTGCGTGTTGATGACAGCGTGTGGGATAAGCTACCCTGAGTGGCTACACTTAGGACCGTAAAACAGTGAAAGAATGATACTTTCTCATTCTTTCTAATTTTGAGGTATCCAGGTATAACGAGGTATCCAGAAAATGTATCATTTTCTGGATACCTCGTTAGCCTGCAGGGATTCAGGTGTTCGGATCATGAGTCTTCTGCGTAGAAACACAATGCTGCAGGTGTTCACTGGGCTGGTGAGGGTGTTAAAAGAGTAGCTTTTGTTGGAGGCAGTGGGAGCACACTATCGCTGGCACTGAGCCATGGAGGAGAGGCCCAGTTTGGGTGTTGTGTTTACAAACAGTAGAGTAATTCCCGCAGACTCTACCTTTAATAACTATTGAAGTGACAAGAAAATGTTGAACAAAAAAGTCAGAAAGAGCTGATTTCTTTTTTTTGCAGCTGAGTTACAGTTATTTCTGACTGTGATTGATCCCTTTTGTTGTTGTAATGTTTTATGATAAAACATTTACATTCAAGTCAAGAAAAATTGAAAAAAAAAAGTAGTAATTGATGAGAAAAGTCCAATGTATTCCTAAAGCTAACTGGCTGGACTTGCACAGAGACAATGTAAAGAACATCACTGCTGACCATTTATCTCGATAGAGATGCTCTCCTTCTTGTCCACCAGAGAGCAGTGTTGTCCTTTCTGCGCCACTCTGCCCAGCACCACTCAGGGCGTTTTCCCAGGCCAGGGTGTCTCAGCAGAGCAAGGTTGATGCTGTTTTGTTATATTCTCAAACCTTAACACACTGACCCTGACTAATGTATATATGTACAGTTCAGACAAGCATTATTTTATTTTACGCCGCCTTGTTTCATCCATTCATACTGTTATCATGGTGTATATTTACAGCTAAACCTGAATACAGAGGAAACCCAGATGATATTTTGCCCACCAGCTGACATGATCTCTACTAGAAGTCATTGGCTCTGCCTGCTAGTTCCTCCAGCCCCAGCCTGATCCTGTTGTGATTAAGGAGATCTAGACTTCAAGGCTGAGAAGATGTCTCTTCAAATGAGCCTGAGAGAGCACAGGCACCTGCTGAGTCCATGCTTCTCGTCTTGCAGAGCAGAGGGATTTGCAGGGAACGAGTGTCGGATTTATCACACTGTATGCTTGACAGAAATTTTTCTCAATAAAGTCCCGAAAAATAAGACTTGCTCAGATTATTAAGGGAAAGTAGGGTTCAATTCTGGGTCCAGAACCATCAGGCGTCAAACTTTCATCATGAAATTTCAAAGACTGTGATTTGTAAAAAAATAACATCATATTTTGACAACTGAAAACAGAGCTATGTGAGTAAGTCCATAGTTTTGACACTTGTTGGCAGCAACTGCACTTGGAGAAGCTTTGTTGGCTGCTTTCACCTGATGATCAACTCACTTTTTTGGGAGGACAAAACTAATAGAGTAATATCATCTATTCTTGTCGTCAATTTAAATTTCTCCTTCAGACGACAAGTTTCCAATGAACAAGAAGGAACAACAGAGCCTAAAACCACCACCTCTATGTCAAAATCTCCTGAACCTACACATAAGCTGTCTAAGGCTGAGGTTCAGAAGATAGTAAAGATGCTATGCAAGAGTTTGTTGGAAATTTAGAAGTGATCAAAAACACAAAAGACGTCATTTTATGTATCCAGTCCCAGCATCTCCTAATTTTGTTGGAAGACTGTAGGGGAAGAAGGCATAGTCACCTTTCTAGTTGTACAAGGAGAAACAAGGCCATCATCACAGTCTCAGGAGGACATCATGGTGTCAAGTGGCGTGTCCTCAGTAAGGGTCTGTAAACAACAGTGTCCACTGTCAGCCAAAAAAAACAATAAACAGGCCAGCCACCCACACCCAAGGAAGGAGTCATGGGCAGTGCAAGAAATCACCAGGTGAACACAGGACCATACGACCACAAGCTCTGATAAACACAGTCACTCAGCTCCAAAAGCCATTAATGCTCCAAATACCACAATAACACTGATAACACAAAAGTGCTTTGTTCTCCCAATTCCACGAAAGAAGGGTGTGAGTATTTGTGGTCAAGGCTAAGGAGATAACCCTTAAACCCTAAACCACAGGTTCCTGTACTATTTTTGGCCAATAATCCCCAAAATAACAATGCTGTGGGGTTTCACAAATGGTCTATCCAAAAACATGGCCAAAACACACAACAGAGAGGGGAAACTTGAAATTGACTTTTGTGATTTTACAATAACCCTGTCCTTCCGTGTGGTCCCTTCAAAGGTTTCTTTCAACTCTTCCTGTATAATGATGAAGGGAGATTTTTCTTGCTGGATACCATTGAAAAAAAAAAAAGCCAAATATGTCAGTAGTGTTAAAAATTACATTACCAGGTGCTCCCTTAGGTAGTTTAATGAACACCAAGTAAAAAGTCTGGTGCTCTTGAAGAATAAAAATGTTACTATCAAAGAGTGTGACCACCAAGGCTATATTCAGAGACATTTGCTTGAGTCAAGGAGTGATGGTTAAAGACCTTGACGATTCAGGGCATTACATTATGTTAAATCAACAAATAGAGTTTTTTTTTTCTTGGTTAAAATGGTCTAACCGCTGGTTTGCTAATCATTAAAGGCTTCTAACCAAACAGCTTGACTCAGGCAAAGAAAGCTAAAAAAGTTTTGAGCAATGATAACTATGCAGACAAAATGAGCATCTCAATGAGTCATGCTGCTGCCTTGTTTGTTTTATCTTAAAGGATAATAAAAGGCTCTGATGTGGATTTCAGGTTCACATGTCAACACCAATTAAATCAAATTATCCACTCATGAAATGTAACCATTCTTTATGTCTTACATTACTTACTCTGATAGTGCTCAGTTTTACCATTTCACATTTAACAGTCTTTTCTTTTAAAGAATGTCAATGACTGCATTTAGATCAACACTTGTGTTCCCAAAGAAACCAAGTGGAGAGTCAGTGAAGTTTAGGGGCATGACATGAAAATTGTTAGGTTGCATGTGTCACACATCAGTTGAGCCTATAAAGTGTGACGAAGCAGTAACAGCCAAAATCCAGACAAAGCACACTTTTCCGGCATAAAAGTACATCAAGAGCTAAGAGCAAAAACTCTGTTATGCTAGAAGTAAATTTACGTTGTTTTTTTAAATATCCTTTTAAATTTGAATTGATATAGATCTTTGACATTTTTGTAGGCCAAATTGTGGATTGTATTTCCAATCCTGTATCACTTTATAATTCAGACCCCCCCCCTAGCACGCAAATTATAATGCTATGAACAAAAAACTATATGGCCTAAAGCAACATGAGGTTTCCTGATTAAAGGACTTATTCCAGCATTGTCATATACAGAGAAAAGAGGTAATGTGTAGCCTTGGGTTAATTGTGAGCGTGTTCTTTGTGGTTTGAGGCTGCAACACACGCAAATATGCATACACAAGCACATGCTTGTTCTCTCTGTTATCATACACATCTTTTATTCTATTGTGGGGGGGGGGGGGGGGGGGGGGGGGGGGGGTGTAACCTTTCCTGTGTTGACACACAACACATCCTGCTTTTCACACATATGATTAAGCATCGAGTAAGAGTTTGGTGTTACTCAATCCGACATGAATGTCAAGGATGCTTGTAATCAACATGGTTTCAACGCCCGCTGAAACACACACATGCACACACACAAACACTGTTACAGATGGAATCTTAATCTTTGTTGCAGTGATACGACATCCCAGCGGAGATCATTAAGGTCATGGAGATAATTAAGGCTTCATCTAATCTTATCTGATCTAATCTAACATAATGTAATATGACGTAATGTAATCCCACACACACACAGCACAGCAGTGACACAGACCAGCGTACTAATTTCTTTGCAAATGAAACAGGAATTACATTTAGATAAGACATTACTGGATTTAAGCAAAAAAAATTGTGCAGTTCATGATTTATAAACTTTAACCATAGGGAGGATAAGTCATTTTTTTTTTCTTTCAGGGTTTCTTTCTCTTCAATCTATTTTCCAGGCCATTTACATTCAAATAAGATTCTGACTCAAAGATAGGTCTGGGTCATGTTCTTGAAGAGAGGGTTTCAGCCCTTCTTTTTGAGATTATAGAGCAGGTAAAAAGAAAGCCTGATTCTCCCAGAACACAAGTAGATGTACTGTGCTGTAATACCAACAGGCCAACACTGTGTTCAGTTAAACTGCCTCTTTATGATTTATAAGTTTGGGAATGTCATCTATAATCAGCTACCAGCTATCAGCTATTTGGTCTGTTTTAAAAAGCCATCTGTAATTCTAGAAAAAACAAACAGCAAACCTCATTCCAGCACAATTCAGGTGAGATTTGAATCTTCTTCAAAAAGATTGCAAACAGGAGTTTTAGATCAACTGTTTGGCTCAAAACACAGGTTGACACCAAGCGGCATCTTACGGTCTGGGAATATGAGACGATGCTGAAGTGGTAAAATCTGCTGTTTGTGGAGTGTCGGCTTCAGGCTGGCTCCCTAAGAACTGGGAGTCACATACATATCTAGCCAAAAAAACAGTTTTCACTGCAAAAATAAATATGTCTACAGCCTGGTAAAGTAATGTCTCCGGTCTGATTTGCTTATTTTGTTAATGGTACGCACTTTACAGGGGCTTAATTTTTTTTCTAACTTGGCAGTTTACAAGATATTAAGACTGCAAGAGGCACAGCTCAGCTCACCTGACAGTAGCTTTATATTACTTTTACTGGAGACTTGTCACCTGTCCAATTTCCAATAGGACCACACCAGCCATTCTGCATCAAAACTCTGCAGAAACAGACAGGTGATGTTGCAGAGACTAAGTCCATTTAGTTTCCAATCTATGATTAACGCCTATAGTTCAATATAGTTCAAAATTGTCTTAACTCAAAGATAATCGGCACCACATAGACTGACATTATTTCAAATGGTTGATCTAAATGGTCCAATCACCAGTGTCTTCTGTTTGGTTTACAAGTATTTTGAGAGACCATCTTACTTTTGGGTGGAAAAAATGGTAATTTAAACTACCTCTTCCTTCACTGAATGGCTATGGCTCAACCTTTTTTCTTTTCTTTAAACTCATCTGCTTTGCAATCTAGGAACACTATTTCCCTTCTTGATTTTGTACTCAGGCTCTGGGATCCCTCTAAGAAAGATACATGCCCTGTTGCCACAAACCAGGGGCTCAAGCTGTGCTGTGGTGCTTTGATTAGCTGTGGTGTCAACATTTGTGCTGGCCCAAGCTTTGGCACCCAAGTTAATCACAGTTCAAGCTCAGGCAACATTTGCTGTAGAGACCAAAACTCAGAGTTCATTAGATGTGGCAGTCCAGGCTTTATTTTCATTGTAAGATGTGGTGAAACCTCTACGCTAACAATCAACAGTGACCATGGATTCATTAATGCAATCATGTGTGTCTAAATCTCTCCTCAAGCATGGTCCAGTCACTGCTTGTTTGGACAGGTAATTTTAGGGTTTAGTGATTCTCACTTGCACATGGATGTGAAACCTAAGGTAACACAACATGCATAAGAAAGCCCATACTCCAAAGTAAATCCCAGGCAAAAGAAAATGCATTTGGTTGATTAAAAGAATATATGCTGAGTGAGTAGAAAGGGATAAAATTGTGTCCAATTATGCTTTCCAGGTCATTATCCACTAAAGATATGGTGTTTGAGAAAAATAAATGATGCAATTCAAACAGCTTTTCTGTCAGCAAAAGTTAACCAGCTCAGGTAAGAGTTTCGTGTGATTATCGCTGTGGCTCTAAAACCCTGAGCTTAGATGATCAAGGTCAGTTCTGCTTTTAATGCAAAGTTCATTGTCTGTGTGCTTTATGTTTTCAGTCCCTCACCTTCAGAAGACATCATAAAAAGCACTTTTTGAGTTTTGCTCATGTACTTTGCTGTCTGGGAGTTCACTTAGCTGCAAAATGTGCAACAAGCTTTGTTTCTAGTCCATATATGTGAGACAACACTCGGTCCGAAAGTCTGTTCAGAGTCTGTCCACTCACCTGGCGCCTCCGTCCTCAACTTCAGAGTGATGCTTCACAAAAGCCTGCCATGAATTTACTGTAACGAGTAAGTAATGAGTAAGAACTACCAGCTTGTGGAGATCTCACATTTATTGTTATGCTTTCATTATGTTACCTATAGTCCAAATACAACACTACAGTTTCTTAAAACTTAGAAGGTGGATATAAGTCTTATATGATAGGTCAATCTCCACCTCAGAAACCATGGCACATCAGTGTTGAAGCCAGTGTTAAAATGACACAAAGATAGTATCTGAACAGAAAGTCTTATTGCATTCTTTGTTGATATTCTGTCTTGATAGCTACTCCAACACGCATGTCTGATTCTAGTTGCAAAGAGTGAATTTTAGTTGACCTGTGTCCCATTTGGCACAGCAGTAGTAGAAAGAGGCAGGATGAAAAGGAGCTCATTTGGATTTAAAGAGATATACCAAAAACAGAACATTTTGAGAGAGGCTGTTCAGAGCTGTATAAAAATCTCCTCAAGTGATTGATTCAGAGAATAAATGAACTGAAACTGATGATGTTTCGTTTGGACTACAGGAGTGTGTTAAAAGGTTGACAAAGGGCCTGATAAGTCACCCTCAGAGTCTAACACTTGTGCTTCTATTTCCACAAAATATATATGAGAAAAATTAGAATTGACTTTTTTTTTTACATATTTATAATTTCAATTACATATTTAAAATTTCAAAGAGTAATCTAAAATCAAAAGGCTGATGGAAAAATAAGACTTTGTCCAATTCAGCATCCAGATAATTGAATAACCATTTTGATAATTTATGACTATAACTCTCAAAATAGTGGTTGGTTGCATCTTTATTAAAAAGTCCTGACACAGCATGTAAAATCTCACACTACAGCATGGGGTTTCTACCTTTGTTTGTGTTAAATTGTTAAAAGAAATGATAAAAAGTAAGCTAACATACATGGAGGGTCAAAAATTACCATAGCGACCTGAAAGATTACTTTCTGTCCTATCATCAAATAAACATTTGTAAAACTCTGATAATGGAGCAGGATTTTATCCTCTAATTGATTAAAGTTATTCTCTCTCCTAGGCTGTGAAGTATAATTAACAAAATGTCGTCTCAGTCACATGCTGGAGAGGAAATGAGGCGTAGGATTTCTATTTTTCAAAAACCTGCCTCTAATATAAACTGCTGTGATTAAAATGGTTGATCCAAAATCACTTAGGGTGTTTAATGAGAAAGAAAGTTTGATGTCAGGCAGTGAATCATGACTAAATCTGCACCAGTTACACTGAGTTTGAAAATGTACTGCATTGGTTTTACAGAGAGCATTGATTTGCTTGCTTTAGTTACATCTTTGCTTGCTTTGCTGTGTAATATGTGATTCACACATTGCTATCTTCATCTAAAAAAGTATGTTTATCTCAATCACATAGACAAAAATGTGTATGTGGTTGATTCTCTGTGTTGCTCATACAAAGGTTTGAATCTCTGATCTCAGACTTTGAGATGCTCCTCTTGAATTTCTGCTCCTGACTCAGTTATACAGAGACAAAGGGAGTGTTTTTCACTGAGGTCAAAGCATTCAAACATGACATTTAAAATGCAACCAGGACATCTTTTTCATGGGAAGTGTTTCCCTGATCCCGGGTAATCTATAAATCTAGGTGCGGGTGGTTTCTATTGCAACTGTGCACTGCCAAGTTAATGGTCCATAAAATGTTTGTTTGAGGCGACTGTGCAATAAGACCACAAGGTAGTGAAATGTGCACAAAAAACCTGTGTGTTTCATTCCTTGTAAGATTTTTTTCATACACTGGTATATTCTGACTTGTGACATACGGTCAGTTATTATTGTGACAAATTGAATTTTGTCTTGTTCTATCTGTATATTTTTTTTAAAGCCAGCATCTCATGACCAGACAGAAGTCAACATCCCATGTTTTATTTTGATCATTACCTTGTGCTTTTGGTTCTGAAATTCCTGCCTTACAGAGTCACTGTGACCTTACCTCCATCACATCATGAATCTTTAAAACCCTATCTCAAAACGCCTGGAGGAGATAACATTATATTTGGCATAAATGTCCACAAGGACTCCAGGATGAACTTCTCCAACTATAGCTTCCTGACCTCTGAGGAGCTGTAAATGAAGTATTTGTGCATTCATTTTGCCAAATTTTCATTAAAAAAGGAAAGACAACAAAAAAGAAGTGATTATCTCTTCAAATTTTCTTCAAATCCCTGGCTCACTTAGTCAGGGCCACACAGTTATGGCCAAAGCTTTATGTTGTCTCCATAACCAAAATTAAAATAGATCATAACTTTCGGTGCTAGACGGTCTTTCTTTACAGCAAATGATCTCTTACTAAACCCTGAGGTGAAGACAAAAACTGTTCCTCAAACAACAAAGATCATAATAATGTATAATAATAATAGGCTACAGATGGGTTGTGAAATATAAAATATGATGACATCTGTAAGGTTATTGAGATAAAACAGATACTAACCAAATGAATCCCAGCAAGAGCCCATTCAGCCAGCAAGATGGTGAAGGCAAAGATTTCCATTAACAGATTTAATCATTTACATTTCACTCTACATGCCAAGAGATGAGAATTATCAGCAAAGCTACCCCATTGTGTTTCTGGCAATGAATTCTGCTGCTGTGGGTTCCCAGGTGTCTTAAAAACTCAAAAATACTGGCAATTGACCCGCTATTGATCAGAATTTCAATTAACAGAACAATTTCGACCCAGTGGCTCAGTTTCTCAGGAGACTATCAGTAAGTTTACTG
The DNA here is from genome assembly GCA_008086565.1 of Thalassoma bifasciatum. NCBI lineage: Eukaryota > Metazoa > Chordata > Actinopteri > Labriformes > Labridae > Thalassoma > Thalassoma bifasciatum. The sequence goes on from RPOG01000018.1 coordinate 1,124,826, forward strand.
TAAGCAGAGGAAGCCTCTCACACATTTACAGTTGTTCCAGGCAGGATTTATGGTTTCTTGGCCATTTTTCAGAGATTATGAATGATAACACTAACATTTTCCTGTCACTCATGGTTGTTGGTTGGGTGAAGCCATTTGTTAACAAACAACTGTGTTTACACTTCGTACATCATAATGACAACAGAAACTACGAAAATGACCCTGATCAAAAGTTTATTTACCCCAGTTCTTAAAATCATGTATTCCCCCTTTAACATCAATAACAGCTTGAAGTCTTTGTGGATTAGGGTCTTTATTTTCTCAGATGATTAAACTGCCCATTCTTCTTGAAAAAAAAGTCTCCAGTTACTGTAAATTCTTGGGCTTTCTTGCATATTTTAATAAAGTAATACTGTATAATACTGTATAATAATAATAATACTGTAATACTCTTATTCATACTATAGTTGATGGAGGCCATTGTGCTCATTGCGACCTTCAAAGCAGCAGAATTTTTTTTTTTTTTGTACCCCTCTCCAGATTGGTGCCTTGAGACAATCCTGTCTTTGAGGTCTACAGACAATTTCTTTGACTTCATTCTTGTTCTGACTTCTTAGAAAAGAATTTCAATAGGAATTTTCAAGTTGTCATCACAGTGTGTTATAAGTTGAATTTTGAGAGGATTTTTTTTTTCCATTTTAGAATGTTGTTCCGAACAAAATGTGGTAAAAGTGGAATACTTTTTAGATACCCAGCAACAGATTTTTTTTTGGTCTTGCTTCACTGTGACCAGCTTTTTGTGTTCTTCTGTCCTCAATGAGAGAAGGTGTGTTAAGTTAATCTCTCTAGCCTGCTTATTGACAAAAGTATATCACATTAACCTAAAGAGCCATGTAGCTACAAAGGGTTTTGGCTTAATGACCGTTTATAATGAACGAATGGGAAGGTCGCCAAGGTTGGAAGGCCAGAGTATGGAGTGTGAATTAGTTCCTGCTCAATATCCTCATGGCAAATGGCACAGGGCTTCACGTCACCTCCGTCGTTTGTTGACCTGAAAGACTGAAGCATGATTGATTTTAAAATAATGAAATCAATCCTGGTATGTCTGGATAAATGGGATGTCAGGAAACCTTCAGATTTGAAGATATGAGGTATCAAAGTCTGAGATCGTAATGAAAATAACGTAGGGTAAGGTTTGATTCTGCTCTTTGCCCCAATCATATGGAGACAGATGAATGCATCTGCTTATACTCTGTGTTCACTACAATTGTATTGATTTACAATCTTGAAAACCATAATGTGTCATGGCAAGTACTGCAGTTCCACAGTAAATCATGGCAGCAGTGTCGAGAAACATAAGCAGAGAAGGCTCCTCCTAATAGGCTTATAGATTTCAATTATTACCCAGCTACTAACTTAAGATACAAACACATTGGAAAAACCCTCGTAGTCCCAGTGATTCATCAGTGGTCGAAATTTACCAACTTTGCATTCGAATCGAAACTAGCATTTTGGCCACACTGTTGATCTTTAAGGCACCACAGTTCTTTCAATAAAATAATCAATATTACATCAACTATTTTAAAAGTTTGAATGGTTAAAGATAAAGGCATACTGTAAATGGGAAAAGTCATCAGTATGAATTCAAGTTTGTGATGGGGTAAATTCACTCATCTTATTTTCATATTATCACATCACCAGATGGCCATATCAGATTACATAACTTTTGCAGATGTTCTATAAACATCTTTGAAGGTATAGTGGCAGACGCTGCCTCTTCTAAATCATGAGTATGACCCAAAGTTTGAGATGGAATAAAGTCACTGAAGTGCAGAACATCTGTGAACATCTGTAAAAGTAGTAGCAGTGGCTTCCTCCGTGTCGAGGATGGTCCGTTTGCGGGCTTGTACAAGAGAGGTGGATCTCGTGCAATGACCAATGGGTAGGTGGATCTAGTATGATTTCGTGTTGGTAGGCAGATCCTGTACTAACTCTTACCCTGACCCTGGTGGGCGGATCTTTTACTAGTAGGTGGATCCTGTGCCAACAGTCCACACAGTCTCCAGACAGATACTATTGACCCCGTCTACTGATATTTCTGCGTTTTTTTTTTACATTCTCGTTATCCTTTATCATCTTTAGCATCTTTCCGATGCTTTGACCATCCCTGGAACACCCACCCCAGAGATGGTGAGCACAGCATCGGCTCAAGTATGTGCTACTCCTGGACTGTCATAACGAAGGATGTGCTGCAGCTACATATATAAGCAGTGTCACATCTGTCACACTGAACGAGTGAACATCTTCATCACGGGGTGAGTATTCCTCTTCAGGATCCAAGCCAGCTATTACTTGATGAAATACTTTGTCAGCAATGAACAGACCTCTTGCTAAAATTAGCTGTCTTGCTCTATTCTATGCTCCTATAGTCCCCTCAATTAGGGGGCAGTCTCAAAGCCATTTAGTCCAAAACTTTGAAAAGAAACATGCACACAAATATCACTCAGATTGAAGTTACAGATGTCCACCATCTCCTGGTGTGAAGCACTAACTACATGAGGCACCATATTTTCAGTTATGGCTTGTTGAAAACAGCAAGGTTGTTTGTCACCTCACATAAAAAAGAAACTGGACTCTCATGGCTCTTTTTCTGTGGACTGATTTGACTCGATGTGATTCAGTCTGTGTTTCTGACTCTGTCCGTCACCTACGTACATAATGAGTAATGATGGCTATATTGTTTAAAATGTAAGTTTCTGTTTTCAAACTTAAAAGAAGTGCAAATGAGCCTTTGAGGAACATTGACGCCTTGTTTGTTTTTGTCACTCACTCGAACTAATCAGAATTCTTCTTTTGTCTGATACAAGTTTTAGTTTAATGGAGTCTGAAATCTCTGTCCTTGACTTTAGATGCACTTACTACGCACTCTGCCTTTCTTTTTTTTTTTAGAAATCCTCTGTCAGTAATGCTTTCATTCAATCCTACTGAGACACATCATGGCCTTTTCTTTGAAAGCACCACATGGGAAAACACTTAGAAAAGTCTTTAAATGCTTTTCAGGTCTCAATCTTTGAGGTTGCCTTGCTTGCTTGGGGCCCTCTCTCTCTTTCAAATTCAATCGTCTTTTTCAATGTGTCTTTGTCGGCATTTTTGTGAAGGAGAAGAGCTGACAGGTGAGCGAGTACAAGAGAAACAAGGCGAGATAAAGTAAGAAAGAGGTGGTATTACCTGCTACTGTATGTGCTACACCGGGCTGATCCTGAACTGTGATGGGAGGCGACACCTTTCTGAAGCAGTAAGAGTCCCCATGAATCACACTGAGCTTGCCCCTTTCTCTCTTTCTGTATATCTTACTCTCACTCTTTATCTTTGTCTCACTCCCTTTGGGACGCTGCCTGTTTGCGTGACTCTCTCTCTCTTTCCCTCTGTTTCTTTGTTGATTTCACATGTACCTGTCTCGGGACACTATCAGCAACATGGGATGTGGCAGAGAGAAATGAAGTGCATTTGTCACTGTTTCCCCATTTATACACTCTTCCTGCCACACTCCCTTGTATCTCTTGCTGTGTCTTATTGCTTGCCTCTGTTTTTCTGTCTGTTTGTGCCTGACTGCTGGGTCTCATTACAGCATTTCATATGTTGTATAACCTCATCAGATTACAAAAATGAGTTGCATGTCTGTGAGCTCTCCATCTTCTTTGTTTCAAAGAGCTGCACACTTCTGAAACAAAAACTCAAGGTTCAGTAGCTTATGATATGTTGCTTCTGTGACAGACACTTTCACAAATGCTTCTTCTTTGCTTTTTGTGTCTCAAAAGAAGAAAGCACGCACCGAGAAGACACATTTAAGAGGCCACAGAAGCTGCACACCCAGCAGACACTTTGAGGTCAAGTGCAGGGACACAGCAGCCCATTTCTCCCTCTTTTTGTCTTTACAAACTGGCTTCAGAAGATAACATTGAAATGACAAGTATACGCAAAGCCTGTTTTTGTGCCCGTTTGCAAAGACTGAAAGCAGATCCAAAATAGAAGCTCCTGAAGCAAGCAGCAAAACAGCGCTGATAATCCGAGCTGACATGCTACTTCGTGTGTGCAGGGGCAATGGGAAAGCCGCACTTCAGGGTCCTGTTGTCTGGATGTGTATTTTTATGTGCTCTTTTTCTTTTTTATGCAAGACTGTTTAGGGGCAGAGGGAAGCCTACTCCAGGGGACAAAGACTTTGATTGATATGAGGAGATGTGCTCGGTGAGCAGAAATAGGCTCTGACAATCCTAAATTCAACTCTTAGATTTCCCTGGTGGTTTCCTTCTTTGACCCCGGAAAAAAGGGTCGCCACTCTCTGATACAGGTGTAGCTGGTGCTTTTAGTGCTACACCTGCATTTGTTGAATAGTTTATACAAACATGTGCAACCCTGCTTTGCTGATTCTTCAACCTTTTGGGAAAATATTTTGTATTTCATACATAGCTGATATATTTTACAGAAATGTGATGATTGTGGAATACTTTGCACAGGTTTTAAACCTTGCATTTCACACTCAGGGTCAGCAGATGACAGTTATTCCATGAAAATACAACCATTAAATGTCCAGCTCTGATTACTGCATGTCATTTTTGAAGTAGTTTGCAAAGTAAAGAGGAGAAAAAAGGCAGATAGCAACTAACAGACAGCTTTTCATTAGGTACCAGAGATAATAATCAAATCTGGTTTGATGCTGACAGATTAAAAGAATTTCAACTAAACATTTTGTGAATTTTATTTTGACATTTTCAACAACTAACCAAGATACACTTGATCGTTTTTTTTTTATTCACTTCAACTCAAAAAAACTGGATGAACTTTCCACTGAAAATCTAAACAAGGAATTAGCAGCATCTGAGCTCCAGGAAACCATCAAAACTTTTCAAACTGAAAAGGCAGCTGCGCTAGACTGTATTGAATGAGAGTTTTACAAAGCTTTTCAGAGTGTCCTGACTCCCATATTATTGAGAATGGCTCAAGATAATTAAGATGTTTCCATCCTCCCTCAATAAAACTAATGTCTAATTTGAATTAAAAAAAAGATAAATGTAAAATGCTGAGACCAGAGATTCCTGCACATTTCCTCAATGCAGTTACTGTATCAACATAAATCTTTCCTGCTGATTAGCTTCTGCAGCGCAAATTCAATGAAGGAGGATGTTAATACTGATATTCCTCTTTCTTTTAGTTTTTTTTTTCTTTTAAAAAATGTAAATACTAGATAGTATCAAATTGCACATTGTAAAAACAATGTTCACAATATTATTGTAAACAATAAATATTGCACAATGAGTGTTAGTGTTTTCCAAAATGGTGATCTTAGCAAAATAAAAAAAAATAAAAAAAAAAGATTGATAACATATTTCTTTTTAAAAAAGAAATATAAAGGACTAGAAAAACATCTCTTTCTTCCACATTACCATCTCAATATTGTTGAACCAGAGAACCAATAGAGAGAGAAAGTGTGTGTGTGTGTGTGTGTGTGTGTGTGTGTGTGTGTGTGTGTGTGTGAATTAAACAGTAGCTCCCTTTATTACTTTGCAGACTGGAGATCCCTGAGTGGATTTTTGTTTTGATTTAATTAAAAAGCTTTCAGAGCATTTGTTCAAGCTAATTATGAATATTCCTCTGGGGTGGTGGATGTGTCAGTGAATCAGGTGACTTCTTTACCTGATCCACCCCTGAGTCACAGCCACTTTTAATTTTTCTGAGCCTCGGCATATCTAATTGATCGCTGCCAGGAATGTCTTGATGGACAAACTTAGATTTAAGTTGCTCTAAGAAAAAAACACGGTAACACTGTGTATGCTCCCAACCATCTGTCCTCAGAGGGTAAAGACAGAAATCATCAACAGGTTGCTCATCTTCAGCAGTCAGTCAAAACTGACAGAATCTACTTTACTACTTTACACGCCCAAGTCACTGGCTGCCTTCAAGTGTCACATTGCTCCTCTATCTTCACACATTTAATCTGCAGCAGCAGTTTTTGGAAAGAGAGCATTCACTTTTGCACTATTTTAAACCCCTCCTCTTTAAATTACTGTTTTCTCCAAAACTTGAAGTTTCAACAGTCTAAATGTACACATATTTTATAAGTGTTTCATTTTCACTCTGCAGTTCAAAAGTTTCCTTTGCCCTAAGAGTGGATTTGAGGCAGCAGGCTGGTCCAGACTGAGTCATCACAGGGTCACAGCTGAGGCCTGTCTTTAGTATGGGCCTGCAATCAGAAGCTTTAGGTTACTCATTCAGTGGCTGATGGGGACCATAGTGATTGATCTTCTGAGAGTGTATTGATCAGATGAGACAGAGGGATTGTCTCTTACCTCTCTCGACCCGTCCTCCACTCCCCCTAGACTTTACTGATGGGAAGTCTGCTCTACCTCGTCCAGCTATTGATGAAGCCCTTATTTTTGCACAGTTGTCTCTGTCAGTGTGTGTGTGTGTGTGTGTGTGTGTGTAAAGACCACAGTATCTGTCTACCTGTATTTGTCTGTCTGTCTACTTACACTAACCAGAGATAATGTAACATACTGGACTGAGAAGGACTGTAAATCCTGCCAGGTAGATGATTACATTTCACTTTAGTTAGACTTTGTAAAGGTCATTTATTGTTAAGACCATTTGCAGAAGTAAAACATTAACTTTAAAAGTTTGCAACAAAAGCAAGGTCCTCCCAATGTTTTATCTGTTATATTTTGCCGTGGTTTATTTTAACTTATTGTATTTAAAATTTGTATTTTTATTGTCCTTTACATTGCCTTGTGTTACTTCCCTGAGTGTGTTTTTATGTCTCATCTAAAGCACTTTAAATTGTGTTGTTTAAGGTTTAAAGGCCTAAAGAGAATCTGCTCTGACTAATGCTCCTTAATGATATAAGATCATTACAAATAATTCAAATGGTAGAAGATGATTCAGGAGAGAAACACAACCAATAACACTTTCAGTAAAAGGGACACAGACAGATTTCCAAATGTATGTCACTGTGAATTATATCAAGACCTCACCCTAAAAAAGCATCCCACCAATGGAAATCCAACATTTATCTAAAAAGTGTCAGCAGTTTCTGCCAACTACTTCACATTGTTGGCCAATTCACATGTCACATGGGGTACAGCCAAAACCTGCTGTAGAAAAAGAAATTTGATTTATTGATGGATTGGTTGTTTTTATGCTGAGGGATTTTGTAAGTATTTTTGTCACAGTGTGAACAGCCATGTTCTCTGTTGAGCTCACTCAGATGAGACTGTGCTTCTTGTAAATGGACTCTTCATAATGACGTAAGCTGGTCATGCATCTGTCAGTAATTGTTTTTAAGTTGGGTTCATACTGGAACAGCATGACCAGAAGCTGTTCATAAGTGTAACATGATTTCTGTTTTCCCTTAAATTTGATTAATAACTCATCTACAGTGTTCCTGAAATGTCATGAACTAAATTATACTAATACGTTTAAGAGTTGATGGTCACATACACTCACCATAGAGGCTAAATAATAAATACCATAACAATAACAGTAGAGTGATCCATGTGCTTCTAAACAGGAAAGTAAAAACAGAGTGCAGGTTTTCTTCATGTGAATGTGTTTGTTAAACGAGTTAAAAATAGAGACAAAGCACTGCTACTGGTTATACTGCTGCTCTGAGAAATTAAACTGCAAAAATACTCATCCATTTGAAAGGTCGTCTACTTCACCCCCCCCCCCACGACTTTCTGTTCTTAGGGGATTGGCTTAGCACCTAGTACGACATTTCTTTTCTACCCTTCTTAATCTATCACTCATTATTTTGAAGAATGTATTGTCATCACTTGAACTCCTGCCTTCTCTGAACATACCCATTTACACCTACAGGATAAACAGTTTCATTGTTCATTCTTGAAGGGAGGAAATGCTAATATGAAAAAATACAGTCTCGTACATAATGCATATTCCTGTACACGGAGCAGATTTCATGATTGAAGAATAAGGTCAATTTATAAGTGTCAAAGAGGAAATATTGTCTTTAACCCTACCGAGCCTTTTTATCTGTCAGTATTGGACTGAGTGCAAGTCTGTGTGAGACGGCAGTGAGAAAGGCAAGTTTATGGAAAGAGACTGTTGAGCAGCGGTGTTGCAGTGAGTCTGGAGAAAGGAGCTGCGTGAAAAATACCTCCTTCATTTTATTACATTGGAACTGAGCCCTGGAACCTGCATGTGTACAGTGGAGGCACAGATTGATTCTTCTTTGATGCTCTGCAACTTGGCAAACTTCCCCTCTGTGATGAGAATATTAATTATGTCCTTCTCTTGCTTGAAATGAAATATAAGGCTTGAGACTACTTCTGAGGCATATGTGAGGCTCTCGAGCCAGGTGGGTCACTTTCTTGAGCTGGAAACAACAGAAACACCACTCAAATGTACGAAACAATTCTGCAATGATCGTTTGCTGACATACAAACGTGCATCCTGAGTTTCAGGTAAATTATTTTGGGGGTAGACAGGTAGTTGTCATTTTGATCTGATTGATTTTCTTATCTTTGCTTTTCTTTGCAGGTTACCTGCATGATTAAGATTATAAATGCTATATTTGCCAAAGGCTTATTATAACTCCCGCCTGCCTGGATTATACAGAGTGACAGGTTAGACTCCCTCAGGTAACATTATCATATGACTAGCATCAGCGCACGCCAGTACTGATCAGCAGGAGGAGTTGTCTCTTGTGCTTAAGTGCTCATCAATCACATATCAGAGACATAGCCTGTGATATAGGGCGTTTGATTCCTTAAACTAACAAGTGAATAAAAGACCAGTGAAGCATGTTGGTTGTTGGAGAAATTTAATAATGACATCAAGAGGCAATCAAAATATACACACTCCGGGGGTTAGCCTCTAAAATGTTCATGAATCACCCCTTCATGAGCTGAGTAGTGGCTTTAAGAGAAGTTAAATAGCCATCACAAGAAAATTAATCAAAATTATTAACTGTAAACAAGTAAAACATATCTTTGATACAGATATCTTGAGTGAAAAAAGTCTCTTCACTGAAATACTGTATTTTATAAGACATGAGTGCATGATCAGAGTCGTTGTTTTCCACGAGCAATTATATGACATCTGCTTAATCTCCAGGGGGTGAATGTTTGATATTTCCAAATGGGTTTTCAGTGAAACTTCCCAAAGAAGATGAGCTTTATAATTCTGATATAAATACATTGATACAGGATGGCTCTCAGAAAGGTCTCTCAGTGGTGTCCCACAGAGGCCTGAAGCTCTGAGGCATGACCAGGTGTCCCTGCACCAAGAGGCTGTCTGCACACCGAGCAGAATATTAACAAGCCTGACCACACACATATGCACACACCAATAGACAGATTTTTCTTTTTTTGTCACATGCATCACAACACACATACTCGGGTCCTTCTTAGGCACAGACGTTGCTTCACAGGGTCAAATAGTCCTCACTCTAATCATGCATCCCCACAGTACTGATGAGGAACTTTTTATGAAACAAATATTAAAATATGTACATTCTCAGAACATGGTGTTTTCTTGACACCACATGAACATAGACACACACTCTCACAGAGTCAAGGATTACGACAAAACCCTCCAGCTTCCCTTCCCCCTCTTCCTCCCTCTGCCTCCACATTGTGATAACGTAGTCAGAGGAGGAGGTTTTTCTCAGCCTTGGGTTTTTTTCTGTCTCTGATTGATGGAGCGGTGAACAAGGAGAACACTCAGCTGTCCATATCTGCTGCCAGAAGGCTCCTCTGAGACATTTACTCACAGAAACACAGGACGCTATCTGGCTTAAATAAGGCACACTTACAGGCAAATATGCAGAGACATATGTGAGCATGATATAAACAGACAATCAGGGCACATACTTATTTACGTTGCATGTATACTCTGTGTTCTTACACAAAGATAAGAAAAGGAAGATGCATATTTTGGTCTGATGTGTGAATAAAAATGCTTATTTGGTATGAAAGGTACACTTGTGCAATGTCTCACAGTATTTTCATCATTGCAAAGTAGCATAACTTCATTGCTGCCACAGGCAACTAGCCACAGATTACAGTAAACCCTGTGTGTGTGTGTGTGTGTGTGTGTGTGTATGTGTGTATAAGCCTTGGGCATGCACATGTACACGTGTACACCATAGTGAGCCTTGCTCCACATATGTGTGTGTGTGTGTGTGTGTGTGTGTGTGTGGTTACATGTGTTTGAAGAAGTCAGAGTAAATCCTCCGTTTGTAGGTTGGAATTACTCAACATCTCTTCCTCATGGAGCCAGGGTGGGCTTAATGCCCCCTGGATTATTTCTACTTTAGATCCTAGTATGTTTGATATGTAGATGATCATGAGCCTCTGCATATAACAAAACGTGTTCTTGTCAGGCATTTGTATCGATTAGCATGCCAAGCAAACGTGTCCTATTTTGGAAGCGAGTCTTGCTTTGTCTCTGATCTTCAGGTAGGAGGAAGAAGAAAATAGAGAATCCTCTAATAGACCAACAGTGGGTGTCTATCACCAGAAAATACCTCTACTGCCTGTTCACACAGGTTAATAATCTAGGTACCAACCCACTGACTTTAAATACACACAAAGACACATGTTCATACAGTAAACGGTAGAGTGCATCAATATTGCCAAAGCTTAAAGAGCCAAAACAGTACAGTAATTTTATTGGAGTTGATGTCCATACTTTGTAACAAGAGGAGAAGCTACAGATTTTGGTGGGCACCGTCACACCGAATCAAAATGTTAAGATTAGATGAAAACTTTCACAAATTTACATTTTCACTGTTTAATCTTGAACATGAACAGACTTTCTCACTTTAATTAGTGTTTGCATTAAATTGCTGTCCCATTTTTTAGTCTTGCTCTCATTACTTTTTGCATTTTGAAATTCTACTTAAAACCATTTCAGATCCAACAATAGCCCACTTCATCTACATCTCTGTGCTTGTAGCTGATAAAGTTCAGGCAGTCCTTTCCAATATGCAAATACCCACGGTTTAAAATCTAAAGGCCTCTTCAAAAACATGTCAGTGACTACAGAAACATGTCTTATTCAGTCTGGGATCCACAGACTCTTTTCTCACATTGTTACTCCTTAACTTCATTTGAGACACTGTCATGATAAAAATCCTTATTAGATATTACTCAGCAGCTTGCTTTGCATCCACTCAAGGTGTTGTGATGAACACATATAACTGGATTTTCCCCCTCATCTTTATATGTAAAATATTAAAAATGTATGCTATAATTAAGAAATATTATACATTTATAACCTGATTGTTTAATAGAAACAGCTGAAGATGGCTGAATGTTTTCATTTTTGTGTCAATATAATACTGATGTGTCCAGCATAACAAACTTCTCATTTGTACGGCATTCAATTACAGAGGCCGTATCTAAATTTGCATCATTAATTACCCTCCAATTTTATGTCTGTTTTATGCTTTTCACTTAAAGTCAGCTTTCTAAAAATGATGCATCTCACTTTAATAACCAAAGATGTTTTATTTCAGTAGCATAGAGGTAAAGCAGGATGGTTTGTTGTTTTGGAAGGGACCACCACTGTTATCTACAGAGCTCACTTGTCTCAAGCCTAATCACATGATTCATTTCCTATTGACAGGACAAACTGGGAATAGAAATACAAACTACCCCTTCCTCTCCTGTTTTGCCCAAACCTTGTGGTATTTAAGAGACATGAATATTATAATTTCTTGGAAATGGCTCCTGCCTGTGGACATCTTGTCTCTTTCATAGATTTCCAAATCCCAGGAGCTGTAGATTTAAAGCAGAGTAATCATTTCTGACCGCGTTGCCTGTCTCAGGCTTTGGGAGAATCTTTTTTTTTTTTTTTGAAAGAACCTAAAGCTGTAAATCCTTTACACAGCTGACAACCTCTCTGTGACTTTTCTTGATTTAGAGGACAGATTGATAGCCTTTGTGTTTCTGTTGTTGAGGCATTAGTGATACTTTGCTTGCAATAGTCATTTACACTTCACACTGATTGAGAGTGGCAGATGATAAGCTCTCTCCTGCTTGTATGCTTAATTGTGAACATGTATGTGCATGCTCAAGGTTTTCTTTACTCTTGTACCCTTTTTGAGAATAAATTCTGATTTATAGACTCACTCCAATTTCCTGTCATGATAAACGGCACTGCTAGCTGGCTGCAGCTTTTTTAAATCTTTGCTTTCATCACCGTAGCACATCTGTAAAGACACAGATCTGCTTTCCTGTGGATGGTGGTTTAACACGCTCACATCCATTTCAGAGTAAACTCCTCAGGCTGCCAACATCAGTGGATTTGCTCTTTCATTTCCTGCATGTGTTGAAAGTTTCGGAATCTAATGATGCCAGACAACACGTCATAACAAACTAAATATACCACATATCCGACTTACATTTACCTCCAAAAGGCTGTTGAGGATGCTCTTTTGCTTGTGTGCAGCTCGCTGGAATTTAGGATCAGAAAAATGTATGATGACATGACGGCAGCGTTTAAGTACTCACTCAGTCGACAGCTGTATTTGCCCCAGGGTTTCAGTATTGCTCTGAGGTCAAGAGACTCCAGACTTCTCACTGAAAAATAGCATTTTTATTGTTCATCTTGAAGCAGCAAAGTTGTATCTTTAACCCTGATAAACAAGGAGGATCACTTTATCAAGGCTCTGTCGATACAGTTCCCTCCAAAGTCAGGCTGAAAGTCAGATAGTGGGCCAAGGGTCAAACATCGATCCCCAGGCTAACTTAACACTGTGCAAGCCCACAGGGAATTGGTGGGCATCAATATTGGTGTTTTGTGTCTTTGAAAATAAATCACCCAGCTATATTTACCTGAGATGTTCTTGGTTCATCTATTTAAAGAGCACCTGTGTTTCCAAGGTAAAATCTGAGGGCATAAAAATGTTGCGCACAATGGTTAAAACACACTCTAAGGTACACTGTGTTCATGTTAGCAGATAGTTCATTCATAGCCCAGTAGGGCAAAGGTCAAATGTGTGTTTGCCAAGTCAGCACACAGTGTGTAACTCTAACTTTGACCTACACCATTGTACAGCAGCATTGAGTTTCCTTAAGAGACGCTTTATAAATGAAAGATACCGTTATTGTTATTGTTAAACTGTGGACCAAAGACTTTAGAGAAACCAAACTGGATCATGGGTGGATAAAGTCCACTTCTACAAACATCATGTTGGATGTCTGATTGATAGCTGGTCTAAAGCAATTACTTCAGAAAGACCGTTTGACTTGTGCAAAGAGTAAAAATGCTTTGTAATTAATGACATGAATGATGGCCACTATCAGCTAAGTTAATGTACCTCATTAGTAATTTCAGTAATTCAAGGGGTGATGTGAAAGGATGTTAACTCAAGTAAACTCCAAACCTTCTTAAGACTATTTTTCTGATACAATATCAATATCCTCTGGTCTACTGTCTGATTATCACTTCACACAGATTCTGTAAACAAGTGAGGAAGGTTTTATGATTTAAGTCTGAGGAAAAATAAACAACTTAACTTAACTCCAGTCCTACTCTCACTTCCTTAGTAAACAGTTCAACTGTAAACAATCTCAACACACAGAGACAGAGGACTTTGTTGGATGTCAGATGCCAGGAGAGTTGACCATCACCCACACAGGCTTGATTTTCATCAGATATCAGACAATTTTACCATCTAACCATTTCAATTTATTGTACCATATTATCCATGTCCATTTGTGAAAAGTCAGTAACAATGAAGTTTATTCTATCAGTTTAAAATTACAATTTGGTGTCAAAAATTCAAATCTCAATCATTTACCACACCCCACAGCCAAGAGTGAACTCTTATATTCAACAAAAGTGCAATTACAGATTATGTTCCATATGTCGAATAGGTTAAGCTCGGAGTAGTTCTGAGTCATGAAGAAAGGAAACAATTTTTTCAAGAATTGTGGCAAGAAATCATCAATAACTTAAACTTTGACTGACGTGAGTCATTGGATGAATCATTGATTTTACAGCATCACTGAAGATTAAGTTGTTCTGTTGCCCTCAAATGAATTCCAGAAGTCTTTGTCTGCAGATATTTCTACAACTTTTTTTTTCGGATACAGCCGGTGGACACTCAAGAAAATGCAACTTTTTCATGTCTACATTGGTTTCACTTTCAACACTGAAGCTTCCAGCTTGGCGTTTCTGCTGATGGTGTGGATGATGGCTGATTCACTCCCCAGTTTGAACCATTGGTTGTGAAAATACAAAGAAAAAAAGAAATCCTCACTGCATTTCGGGAGGTCTATAGTGCTGAAAAGACGTGACGTTTAGTTTTGCTGGATGCTGTTGCAACAAAGCAGCAACAAACTGTCAACAGAGGACTTTTTCTGCCATTCTCCAGCGTATTTGGGTCCCTCTGTGCTTGGCTAAGCACAGTGAATTAGGGTTGTCGGTGCACGCTGGTGCAATGAACGTGCAGGAGGCAGTTTGGTTAAAAAATGTGCCACAAGCAATCTTGTTGATTGGTGATTTTTATAGGTTTACTCCTGCTGTAGATAGAGGCTGTTTTCTGCTCCTTTTTTAAGGAAACATTTTGTATTGATTTTTATCAGAACATAATGATGATTTCAACCAATTTTAAACAAAAAGTGTATCTAAATCAGATTACCAACCCTGCCTCAGCTGCAGCTGCAGACCATCATAATGAATGTGGCCGAGCCTGGAGTTAACAGAGCGCAGCAACCTGGAGACCATTCAGATGACAACATATCCCAAACTCCTCAAAAAGACATTGAGTGTGAACTAATGAACAGAATTGTGAAGCTTACAAAATAAGCCAATAACTAAATAATACAAAAAAATTTGAAAGATGATTATACTGATTAAAAAAAGTATAAAGTGTGTGCATGTGTTAGAAGCTCTAAAATTGAGAAATTAACATAACTTTTATTTTTCCAGTAACTGTTAGTTTACAGTGTGTTCAATGTAAACTTAACAATGATATGCCACTTAAAGCATGTCTGCAGAGATTTCAAGGTAATTATATGCTTCCAGGAATGACGCACAAGTGTTTGGTTGTCTACATGTGTGTCATCCCTGTATGTGTGTACCCCTCCAACACACAGCCCCGCAGGAGTGTATGTCACAGAGCTAGCACTGCCATCGAGCCAACTGTCCCTCTTCAGATGATAAGTCATGAAAACGTTGGGAAGCTTGTTTGTTGTCATAGCAGGGAGTAATAGTGCAGTGACATTTGTGGCTGCATTGTACCTTGTCATCATTACTTTGGTCTCTCCCGTGGCGGTAGAAACTCCGTGAGACGTGGCAAATAGAAAAAAAGATTGCTGCACATATTTGCTGGTCTCAGGCGTGGCAGCTGTGAAGCAGAGCAGAGGAAACATATTAAACCAAGGGACAAGAGTGGGAAGAACTCAAAGCTCCTGGGGCTTTCTACTGGTCACGAAACAGATCATATTTTGAATTTATGTCTATTTATTAGGTACACAATCAAAAACACGGTACATGCTCAGTAACAAGATGGATTATTTCTCTGTTGACATTATCAAAGCCTTATATTGCTGGGGCTGCAGTCTTGGGAAAAAAATGTCCAAGGCAGAGATTGATTTGTGATGCAATATGACTCCCAAAAGAAATCAGGATCAAATTTATTTTTGAAAAACAAGATTAGCAAAGAGATAAAGTCTTATTTCCACAGGGTGTTAAATGGACACAAAAACAAACATCCTCATTGAAGCTTTAGAAGTGGGTGAAGGTCCCAAATATTTAGTCTACTGAGGTATGCATATCCCCCCCTTAATAATTAAGTACTTATTTTAAGAAAATTTTTCCTACTTTATGAACATATGCTTATAATATCTCATACGTAGGTGTATGTGCGTTGTCGAACAACACATTTAAGAGAGCTCAGTCACATTTTTGATGTAAAAAGGGGAATTTTCCCCTTACCACAGGGGCTGTGTCTTAATTTTTTCCTGTAACAAAGCAATGAAGGATGTATAATTAGTGTACAGGTGCAACAGGTGGGCTGGATGACACATGAGACAGAGGGCGGACAAAAACTGTTGTGCAACTACAACAGATGCAGATCCAAATAAACACTGACTGCTTGTCGTTTACGTTTTTGTAAGTGAAAGAGAATGATTATATCACTACTTTCATAACAAGTTATGTCTAAACATACTGCTGTACTCATTTGTTGAGCCACAGGGCAGGAACAGCTTGTTCACTGAACACAGAACGTATGCACCTGACACTTGTACAGTTTTTTTTCTTTTGTTACAAACTAGAATTTATGAGAGATCTAACTCTAATGTAATGAACTACAGTCATCGACATTGAGGACTGTGAATGTCACTGAGGCATTAAGGCACCAAATGCCTGACTGTCACAGGTGCTGATACATGCTCCTGTCACTGAGCTGATACAGCCTTTGAAGTGCTAAATGTGTCATTGTGTGCCGGGCTGTAAAAGAGATTAAACATACCGGGAAAATGAAGCTTTAAAAATTTAAATCTGGCTTTGGTGAGTCATGGTTGTCTTGTGTGTGTGTTTACTGACTCTGCATTTTGTTGTAAGGCTGTATTCACGTAAGCACAAAACTCATGACAACTTTTGACAATTATTAATAAAGGCTTATCAGTGAATTAAACTGCAATTTTCTTTTTAAATGTTCCCACTAACACACACACAAACATATTCAAAGTTTTTGTTTGTTCATAAGAGACAGTTCATTTGTACGAAGGACATAAACACTGACAGTGCAGTTGGAGTAGAAAACAGTCTGGCACAGTGGGTTTTTAAAGCCTCACAAAGTTACACACATGAAGACACACAAAAACTCCTCTCCCAGATACAGAAAACAACACCTCCTCCAGATCAAGCAGCTGCCTGTAATAGCTGAGATTGAATAATATTTAGCTGACTGCCAACCCCTCTGTTTGGAGAGGATGCTCTTCTGAAAGCCCTTTACCATCGATGTATGCACATGACCAAGACACCCAAATGTAATGACATGACATGTTTACACCTGTAGTCCACTTGTTAGATGCTCAGCTGCTGGTGTTTCAGCATCTTGATGAAGACAGTTTCCTCTCAGCTGTGATCAAAAGTCTCACCAACCTCACGGATAAACACCTCATCCCCACTTAGACTGAACATGCTCTTCTTCACAGTAGAGTGCTTGTACAGCACAACGAGGGACCTGAAAGTGGATGAGATACAGTACGGAGCTTGCTCTCCTGGAAACTGGATGCACAGATTCAGTTTGGGTAAAACCTGCAACCTAGCTTTGACGGTGAAGATGATTGCACCCTCATCTACTGCAACCTTTTTGACCACTGAGTGAGAGACACACCAGTCTGTGGCAGCGTACCTGTCCAGACTCCTTTGCAGTCTCAGTCCAGTGTCGAGCCTTCAGGAGGTGAGCTTGGGCATTAGTGAGTGGGAGCTGATGTTCTGCTCCACACACACTCACAGATGTTTTTACATAGAAACCGAGGTCAGAAATCACTTCCTCTGAGGCAAACACAGCCTCAGACCCCACCCACTCGAGAGACCTCAGCCCAGGAGCACAGATTGTTCAGGGCAGGCCAGTCTGACCACACATTTGAATATTTTTTCATGTCCACACATACGCATACACACAAAAAGACAAAAGGTAACCGCACACCCTTTTGTGTACACGTAAAGTGGATAAAAATGAAAAAACTGTCAAGAAGGTGTTGGTCTCTGTTACATTGTCTACTGTCACTGAAAACAAGACTTGATGAAACTCCGTGGGAGGTGAGAAGCTGACACTTTTAGGGTCAATTCTTGTCAGACATCGCTGCTGTCCCAGAGGCATGTTCCTGCATGGTGAGAGGTGGCATTTTCATTCTTTATTATTGCTGCTTCCCCCATCCTCAGAAAGAGATTCAAGGAGATTAAAAGTGATGTAATGGCCAGCGACATCCTGCCCTCGACAGCATCATCCGGGGTGTCGGCCAGAGACATCTGCAGCAGAGTAATCCCACCCGTACGGACAGGGAACCCCAGTGTCACAATGCACAGTGCAGGAACAGCAAGCACATGAGTAGTGATGGATAACCACAATTTTAAAGACATCCACAAAGCAGCATGACTACACTTAACACAAATGTAGTGCAAAAAGTCTGGTAATCTGTGTGTGGTATGCTATTTCTTTGTTATTTTACAATGCTTTTTGAAAATTAATCTGATACCACTGGAAAGCCGTTCATGTTTCTTTTAAATGGTGCCACGTGTAAAGATCATGCATTTGTGGGATGAGTAGCATAGCTGAGTATGAGGGTTGCACTCATGAAATTTGCCTGATTTTCTCCGCTAATGATTCTAAATCAATCAAGATTTAATGGTAGAAAAATCTGTTCAGCATTGGCAAAGAAGATTTGGCAAATTTTTCACGAGTGCAACCCACATACTCAACTCTGCTGCCCATCCCGCAGATTCATTGTCCTGTCCAAAATTATATGATATATTGCCAGAAAGTATTGTTACAACAAAGATTTTTTTGCTGAACAAAAATTCATTACTTTTAAAACAGTTGCCACAAACATGACACCAGAGTTCATTTATGTCACTTAATAAATTTTGCACTGTATCTCACTTCCCTGAGAAAACATTTTTACTTGAAGGCGTAATTAAGCAATCAGGCATATTTCCTACAGCCATCGTAAATTTAATTTGTTTGGACTCAATCCAATGAGCAATTAATTTGCTCATAACAAAAGGGTTAAACTCAGTGTTGTCATTGTCAGACCAAATGCCTTTCCATAGGCTGGCTTCTTGGATTAAGTAATTTATTCCTGACAGAATGAGACTCTAGCAGTGAATTAGCTAACAAGCCATGATGATCCCCAACAGTGACCTCTACTAATTGTTGCTAACATTAAAAAAATTCCACATTTACAGTTAAGCAGACTGTCAGACTTGTGCCATCATTTCCAGCTGTCAATCAAACCAGAAAAGTAATTCACATTTAAATTTAAGTCCTCTACTCTAAATCAGTGAGGGGTATAATAATTTATGGTTGATTATCATCTATATCTGACCATGGGTAGGAGGAAAACGAGTGCATTGGTAGACCAACTGTAACAAGATTCAAACCCAAACCATTTTATATATAAAAAAAATCTTTAATTGAATTATCATCATTACCAACCCAATAGCTTTTATCCTAACTGTATTAGTCCAAATTACAAAAACATGATCTGCTGATGTGCACTGTTGTATGTACGCTGCATGGTACATTTTGCACTTGCATACTGCAAAATCTGATGCAAAGCTCTTTAAGTATGGTGCTTATATTAGCTTTGGGTATGTAGATCATTTAACTATTTGTACTGTGCAGAGATGTATTTTTTAATAACAGATCTGTTAAGAGAGGGGTGCATGCAACAGTATGCCTGGAGATTATAAGCCAGCCTCTTAGAAATCTAAAGCAACCAGAATCAAAAACAGGAGCTGATATGTAAACAACTAAGGGGATCAAAGAGGGGTAAAATATAACATGGACTACATAAATGAGTACATTTAAAATATGAATGCTCCAAATAATTTTAGAATTGGTCCAAAGGAATAACTGCATCATTGTTGCAGCGATGAAGTGGCATTGATTACTGCACTGATACAATCCTGATGAAGACTTGTTATAAGCTGCTGGTTTCTGAGCTTATCCACACTGATTGGATCTCCAGGCTGACCTAGTCCAACCCCTAAACAGGAAATGGATTTTCTGTAATGAAATCCCGCTGAACTACACTCAGGCGATGAGACTCATTGACAGGCGTGCCTGAGCTCACTCAGGGGGAGTCTTTCTCCTGCCCTGCCAGTCTGATCCATCCAGTCATGCTTTGAAAACTACTCTGGAGATGCTTCAAGTCTCTCGCTGTTTCCTTGGAAACAGGATTACCTGCTTGCACTGTCTGGCACAGTTGCTACTGACTTTCTTGGACTGACTCTCTAACACATTTGAAGACTCAAGGAATCTGACCTCTCCACCTCTGGGACTTTAGAAGATTTAACTGTATCAGAAATGAAACTCTCAAGTGTCTGTGTGAGGGGTAGGACTTTGACTAATCTGAAGTTATGAGGCTAACCAAATTAAATTTGGCCATGTTCAATAAAAAAAAAAAATCAGTACACAATTAATGAGGCAATTAAAACTGTGTAAAACCATTTAGAAACATATTTTTGTCCACATTTAAAAATATGATGCCGTTAAGTAGCCACACCTCTGTGACCTCTGAACCTCTGTAACCATGGCAGCATGAGTGACCTCATTAACAGAGAGGACAGACTCCACACTGTTGTCCTTTCACCCAGAGATTTTTTAGTGTGTTTCTTGATGGTGTTATGGACCCACTGTCTGGTAAACAGAGTCCACTCATCTGTCTGTGTGTGTGTGGATCAGGGTGGATCTCTGCCGTTTACAATACAGAGAGAAGGGGAGAGCTGTGAATAGGAATGGGGATCCTTAATCGTTATTGATACTGATACCTTTATTGATACTCCTTAACGATACACGTCCTTCTTGATATCACTATTGATAATTCTCTGCTATCTGCCAGGAAAAGAACTATTTTGCTAGTCATAGTTACATTTATCATGAATAAAATCATTTA
This sequence comes from Thalassoma bifasciatum, assembly GCA_008086565.1. Classification (NCBI taxonomy): domain Eukaryota; kingdom Metazoa; phylum Chordata; class Actinopteri; order Labriformes; family Labridae; genus Thalassoma; species Thalassoma bifasciatum. Next base: position 1,145,462 of record RPOG01000018.1, read on the forward strand.
TATAAGTTTCTCAACTGAAACCAAATTTTGTTTTTTTTAGTGACGTTCGAACATATCATGATAACTTCAGGATTCTCATTGACACCACCATTGATAATTTTCTGTTACTTGTCAGAGAAAAACCCTTTTTATGTTAGCTGTAAATACATTTGTTATAAATAAAATAGTTTCATAAAATAACACATAACACAAAATGATAACTATAGGCCCAACTTTGTGAAATACTCTATTTTCAGACTCTATTATTCTGGCAGACAAAACAACCAGTCATGCAAACAAGATCAAAGACATGAGATTTTTTAGTGTGCTGGATAAAGAACAATGTTTAGACCTGATATTCAAAAGAGGTAACCTTCAATTACTTCTGCTGTGATCTGGTTCTCTTTAGAAAATAGAACTAACATTTGAATGTTTGATGCCATGATCTCATTCAAAGACATATTCAAATAAGTATTGAAGAAAACTATTATTCACGTTCATTTTTCATTTTTTTCGCGATTTATAACCAGTTGCGTTATTCCTTTGGTCCATGTGTTTTGAGGGGGGGCTGCCTGATCTCCCACCTTGATTTACAGCTCCTTCAACAAAAGTAGTACCGTGTGTATCAAATAAGCAGAACAGAGGTGGGACTGTGAGAAAACCAACCACAAACAGACATATAAAATTCAGTGATCATTGTTGAAAGTTGAATTTGGGCTCAGGGTGTTGGAGGGGGCGAGTCATCAATAATGTGTTCACAACAGCCAGTCTGCTCTGAACAGACTGTGGCCCAGAATTTTGTCCCTAGTCCTCATAAAGCCAGTGACAGTGAAAGGAAGCAACAAATGGCTGGTTTGGACTTTAAAAAGCTAGTGGGTTTCTTCACATTTTGATAGATTTTTCTTGGCAGAATATTTACCCTGGGAAAAAGTGCTTTTCTGTCACTGCATAAACATACTAGTATTTATTAATGACACAAAACTGGAGTGAGAAAAAGGGAGAAGCTGATATGTGATGTGGCAATAATGCAGAGCCAGCCCTGATTGAAGAGAACATTTTCTGAACTCAGATCCACCATACTTAATATTTGATCACATTTATGCAACCAAACCTGCAGTCAATGAGAGATGACTGCAAACGTAATTTGTTGACTCAAACTGTATGATTTAAGTACCTGCTAAAGGTCATGACACAGCTGGAGGATGTCCTTGTCATGTAATCAAAAACAAACAGAAGGTTATAGGCAGCGTTTTAACAAGTCACAGATAATGTAAAGACATTGAGCAGGGATGAGAAAATCCCATTCAAATGAACAAGAGACAATCTTCATTCCTTTGATCAGCTGATCTTGTCTAATGCAGTTCTGCTTCCTTTCATCTCACCCAGCTCATCCATATTCCACTTTCTGGAGCAGCCCAGTTTCAAGCACCAGCGATAATGGACCTTTCTGATTGAGATTTATCGCGATATCCTTCCAAAGAGTAAAGGCAATGCATTGTGAAAATGTGTCATTGCCCATTTTGTGCTAGTGATGTGCATGGTTGTGAGATTGTTTCACAGACATTGATCAAACAGCAGCCTAGCAGATGCAGAAGTGGTAATATCTGCTTATCACAGCATCTGTCCTTTCATTCAGAGGCTGTTAGTGAGCTGCAGACGCACGGCTTATCTAACCTCCAGGAGACATGACAGACAGCAGCCTGTGCCAAGGCTGGCTGTTGCAAAACTGTCAAGCAGGTAAAAGCTCAACATTAATTTTAACCTCACCCTCACCTTTCCACTCTTCTTTCCTTTCCTTTTAGGGCTACAAAACTATCAGCTTTCAGCGTTTCCGCTTGAAGATATTCATCCCTCATGAATATTGTGCCATTTATTCTGAAATCAAAAGAAGATGATAGGTTTAATCTTGGCTTTAAACTTGCTTTCCAGTGCCTGTCTCAACTCTTTTCAGTGCCTCTCCCTTTGTATTCTCTGTTTATCAAACAGGATCAGCGAGCAGAGTGTTGTTGGTGTTCATGCAGAATTTCACTCAGTAGGGGCAAGATTTTATTCTGCTGATCGGGTGGATTTCTCAATATGATGGAATGTCAGTCACACCAGTAAAGGTTTCCCATTTCCATTCATCACATAACAAAGACGGTAGGCCATTTATGTGATGAAAATACATGCATCCATTAACAACGCGGAGCAAAGTGGCTGAACTCTGCAATGATTTCAGCAGAAAAGCTTTTAGTCGGCTGGAAATAAGATTGGGTAGAAGGAAGAGAGAGTAACTCATTCAATATACACACTGAAAATATATTTCAATATATTCCTCATTTCTTACTCATTTTGGTTTTCTTAAAAGCAAACCTATGTGGCTTTTATGGCAAAACTTTATGGCAAGTGAAGGATAAAAAACTCATATTGTGCACTCAGATGAGTCCAGACACCTGCTGGTTGTTTTGGGAGCATGTGAGAGGGAGAGAGCTCTCTTGACAAATGTCCTGCTTCAAAACAAGTCCAAACGTTGATATGTTTCTCAGTTTCAAAGCTGCAACATAACCTGCAGCAGAAAAGGCAAGGATTGTGTTTCACCCAGCACATTGCAACACATGCCTTTTGCTTTTAAATGAATTTGCATAATTTACGGTGACATTTATCATATCACAAATCTAGGTGTAGCGACATAGATCACCAACTGGTTTAGCTAGAGATTCGTCAACTGAATCTCCACTGAATATCTCATCAGCCTGCTGACATTTCCAAGTAACTCAAACGTTATTATTGTTTTTATTTTTTGGAATTACTTTCCTGACCTCTGCCTCTGTTCAATTGGTAAGATAGAATGAGGAAACACAAGATGATGGAGTGGGCTCCTTCTTTTTTTTCTTGGGAGATCTAAACCTAAGCTCGGCCACCGTGGCCTCTGTTAGCTTTTCTGATTATATTCAGTAATTTGTTTTTTGAATCATATATTCAAATATTATTTTATTGAATATTAAACGTAATTTACTTATGCAGCTAAAATAAACAGTCCCTCAGATTCAATAGTTGATAGCTATTCTATGACACTGTTTTATTTTACAGAATAAATAAATATGTTACATCATAAATACGTCATAGTTAAGTCTTAGCATTACCCTGCTTCATCTTTATATATTACATTAAAATGAACAATTTGATACAGTGCAGCAAAAAGGAATACCTGTTAACAATGTATAGTTTTCCTTTCTGCAGTTTCTTCTTGCTCAATAAGTCTTGTAACTTCTAGAGAGCATACTGTTATGTGGTCTGTGGTTGCTTTGGGTGTTTTCTTCAGTTTGGTTGACACGTCTTTCAATCAGCTGCTTATTTGTTTTAACTACCTTCTCCGGACCTTGACCCCCATATTCTTAGGTTTATTTCTCTCTAAAGACATTAACTTTGATAATAAAGGCCCCTTTGTATTGTTGATTAGTAGTATTTCAACATAATAACCAGGAAGAGCTGAAATCCTAAATTATACAAATGGCCAATCAGAGGGAAGGGGGTTTATGGTATCAGGAGCCTTAAAGATACAGCTTTAAAATATCAGAATACGCCCTCTCTAAGTCTTCAAGGAACCGACTGTTTTGACAGATTTTCTTGTAAAGACTTATTCAGTCCAAACAGTGCACACATTCTGAGATTTTTTAAATGGCTCTACTCGTATCATTCTTCCAAACTGTATGAATTATATGTTTCATTTTCCTTATTTTAATGCCTTTTTTTGTACTAATGACGCTTTTCTAGTCAATGTTTTTTTTCTGTTTTTTTTTTTTTTAATCTCTTGGGTTTATCCCATGCATCTCTCATCAGAAACAAAAACCATAGCCTTCAAGGGTTTCTGGTACTTCTTAAGAAATGAAGTCTTGTTATGTTTCCCTTCGGTGTAAATAGCATCCTGAGCTGAAATCATATCTGTCCTCCTTCTGTGGAAGTGAAGAAGTGGTGGTGTAGTCGGGGGAGGGGAAACAGGAAACCGAAGCAATAATGTTCAAACCATTAATTCTCTTTTTCGATTGGAATATCCTTCCTGAAACAGAGACGCGCTACTACCAGTCATCGGGGATTTGGAATAAGTACTTAGTCACGTGAGGAAGAGGGAGAGGGGAGTTGAGAGAAGGGAGAGTAGAAGATGTCATGGAGTGTAGTGGTCATCAATGAACAGTGATTATTTGCTTTGAGATCCTCACTACATCCTTATTATTGTTTTCCTATGAAATGCATTATTAACTGTGAAGAACCCATTAAAAGTGCTTTCATGTCAGATTTAACTTGATGTTCTCTTTAATGTGATGAACTAATTTCTTAAAAAAAATTTAGCCATGATAGCTCCCTTGTGTTAGCATGATTCTTTTTATGTTAGGGTCTTTTTCTTTATATGCTTTGTGTCTTTCCCCTATAGGTTTGTGTGTGTATGTTTGTGTGTGTGTGTTGATGCCATGTAGTAAGAAAACAAGACGTGGGCGAGTGTCAGCGCGGATTATACCGAACCTGTCTCATCACTATGGCATCCTCACAGCATGTATCTCTGACATAATGTAAAGAGTCAAACAGTCTGAAGAAGGCCTCGAGCCACCATCACCGTCATCCTCCACATCGTCATCATCTCATCACCATTCCTTCTATCATGATCTTCCCACCATGATCCTGAGGCCCTGTTAGGTCTCCAAAGCAGAGAGTAATAACTCTGTTCAGCTAAAAGTAAGTTTTGTAAAGGGGTAAGGGGAGCACTGAAATTTAATATCATATATGATATTACATTTTTTTGTGCTTTCTCCTAAGCAATGATTTCAAGTGGTATGTGAGACAATACACAATGCAATAATGGTCAAACTCTCAGATGTAATTAAACTGCTGAAACCTGGCACACAGAAAAAGGATTCAAGAAAACTTCAGAGGAAAATGGGATCTTCTGCTTGAATACACAAAACATCAGACAGATACATCTCTTCTTCTTTGTTTCAACTTCATAAAATGGCCTAGTTTTTGCTTTGGATCCCTGAGTATAACATGGTGCCATGTGTCATTATTTGCCAAACACGCAGTTCTCTAGTGCACCTTTTCCATTTCTCTTCTTTGTTTTAAACTTATAATTCTTGTGCTTTGAAGATACATGGGGAATTATAAACCTGAAAGTTCACAATTATCATTGCAATAAAAAATTGTGCTATGACCATACTGAATGTTGTTTAACTAGTGTGTTACAAATGGAACAATAATTGAACCCAACATAGCCCTCTACGCTTCGAAAATATAAAAAAGCTTTATTTGCCTCTGGGTTATTTATTAAGCGTAAACTACCAGCAGAGATAGAATCACAAACTACAGAAGAGACCTCACAGACATAGTAAATTCATAATAATAATAATAATAATAATAATAATAATAATAATAATAATAATAATACATTTTATTTCAAAATGCCTTTCAAGACACCCAAGGTCGTTTTACAGAGGGTAAAAACACATAAAAAAAACTCTGTTCTGAGTCTTTTCTGGAACAACTGATGTCAGTGAGGAAAAGACCCATGTCCCTAACGTTTAAGACCCTCTTTAAACATTTGTTCAAAACAATTCAGGTCTGTAGTCATTAATTTGTTTGTGTCTGTATGTGTTTGTGTCTTTTTATGTATATCTTGTTGTGTTTATATACATTTGTTTTACTGGGCTAAACATTTGCACTTTAGCTTGATGTTTTGTCTTGATAGCTTACTATAATTTTCGATCAGATAATTAGTGGTAGCTATTTGATTGTTGAAACTCCAGGAGAAGCACTTTATCTCACTAAATAGCACTTTTAATGCTTTTTTTTAACTAATTGTATTTTTGACATTATCGTGGTTTGATGCATTTTGTTTTTCAGATGTACATTGTCAGTTGTTGTTTTCTTTCATCACTATCTATTGTTACAAACGCTGATCTGGCGTGCCCAGACTAAGGATGAAAATTGACCCTTTACCTAACTGACATGTTTAAACTGATGTTGCGTTAAAATGTTCATTAAAATGCAATGTCCCTTTAACTAACTAACTAACTAACTAACTAACTAACTAACTAACTAACTCACTCACTCACTCACTCACTCACTTGCTCATTAACTAAATACATAAATACATAAATGATTAATTAAATAATTGGGGAAACCAACGACAAATGGCCAAAGAGGAACCAAAAGTAGCTTTCTAGAGTCTCTTTTATCGGTGCATAAAACCTTACATCAATGAATATCAACTTGCAGCATGCAGGGCCAAAGCCTGTCTGGCAGTTTTCCATCTTGCTACCAGAGTATTACTGAAAAGTACCCCTGTGAGGAGAATAAATGCTCTTACTTTATTTTAGTCAATTTTTCATTCAACTGAAACAAACACCCTCTGAAAGTAGCTTGTGCCTTTGCCTGCCTTCAATCAAAAATAACAAAAGACTTGTTGCCCTCTCATGTTCAGTTGCTGTTCAGTTACTAATACATCTTGCATGGGAGTGTGGTCTCTGAGTAAAATTTATTTTTCTGACGAACCCTGACTTTTCAGGGTATGACTTCTTGGAGCTTGCTTAATGTTGGGATGACGCCTCTGATTATATTCTTGAGTAACAGCAACAGTTTTGTCGCAAATAGTGTGCTGCATTACACTCCACTCCACACAGGGATCCAGTATGAGTGTACGCATGCCATTCAACAGAGCATAACCTTTCCATTTTTGTCTGATGCTTGAAAGACAACCCATCAACTTTTACAGAGCAGTACCAGCACATCAAGTGGTCAGACACCAAAACAACATTAAGACATTCCATATTATATTTCGCTTTACCACAACAAATTGTCACAAAGAGCAGAGCTAGGTTGGTCGTCAGCAGGTTTAAGGGTTTTATTGACAAATAGAGACGACAAGTGAAGAGAGGTCAATCATTGAACGCCTCGTCCTGTGGTCCAGCTCTTTGCTGTGTCCTGACAAGGAAGCTGCTGGGTGTTGACAGACATGGAGACTCAGAGCCAAATCACAATTGAGGGAAGACAGATTGGACATGGATCTGGAAGAAGTACGGTGTATAAAGGTCATACAACATTTAAAAGTGTCTGTTTGTGAAAGAGGATATTCCATTACCATCTCAAAGACCTCTTTCACTTATTTCGCCTGCTTCACTCCAGGGGTTAAAGTATTCACCTTTGAAGGTACCCTGACCTCCTCCATGTGTGAAAATGATGGATCTTGTTAAGTTGGAAAAACCACAGGGGGTAACTTTGATCCAAGAACCCAGCCACAGAATTGAAATACACAATCTAGGTGTGTTACTTTATATACAGAAGATTTGCACTCATTGAAAAATGCCATAGACCTCACACAAAATTTCCACCTGATATCTACAGCGACTTTAAAATAAAATCAGTACAACTGGAATTTGTCAGTAATATCTCATGGCTATTTAATCAAATTATGTATTAAAAATGGCAACATGTTGGTTAGGTTACCCCAGCCAATCAGAGCACGCCCTGGGAGTAAGTGACTTCACGTTTTGATGATAGTGAGTGGGAGGAGCTATCCTGAGCGGCTACGATAGTGGCCGTAACAGGGAGAAGGACCAATACAATATTTGCAGGATGCTTCATTTACCTGCAGGGAGAACGCTGTCCTGATCTTGAGTTTCTCCCATGTTAATGCGATGCTGCACATACTCATGGGGCTAGTGAGTGTGTTCACATAGGTACGGTCGGAGGTAGTGGGCATGCGCTGCCGCTGACACTGAGTCACGGAGGAGGAGCCCAGTTTATGCTTACAAACACTTCAGAAAATTCCTGCAGAACCTACCTTTATTTTGTGTAACTGTCAAATTAAGCAGTACATTTGGAGATGTATTCTTTGTGTGTTGAAAGATAAGCATATTTGGACTTATATGCAAACATACACATACTATTTAGGAAGTCATACACACAGGTGCACACAAGAATATGTTTATAGTCCATAGAGAGAATCTAAGTTTAACTGGGGTAATAGGATAAACATTTAACCACCCACACAAACAAACCTAATTTGTTTACAGGGGTGTGTGAGCATCAGGCAATTATTACCGTGCAGGTGAGATAAATGCATCAGTATTGACTGCCCTTCTGAGGAGTCAAAGCCACTTTAACTAGTCTGTTTAATTCCAGTCTGTCCCTTTCAGCAGCATGTGCTCTTTACTGTGACCTCTAATAAGTGATGTCATCAGCCATCACAGCATGTTGTGGGGGGGTGCTCCTCTGGGACAGCCCTCCTCATCTGTGCAGTTGGAGAGGAACGAGGAATGTCCTCTCCCTGGGCCCCCATTACCCAGCTTCCTTTGCATTTGTAGAACTGGCCAAGCCCATGAGCTAAGTGGCCTCTGTGTCACTCCCTCTCTTACACACATTAACACAAACACACACATATCAGCATCCACACACACAAACACAAACACACACACACACACACACACACACACACACAAACTAAGAAAGAGGGAAAGAGAGTTATGTAAACCTCCTGCATGAATATCCCTGTAAGCCTGTCATGAAGAGCAGCCTACGACATGCATACACACAATCAGTCAAACAACATGATAGAGGCGTGCATGTTTGTGCCTGCTCAGTAATCACACACACACACACACACACACACACACACACACACACACACACACACACGCACAGGCACACACTCTCTCTCTTCATCCCGGATCAGAAACAAATTGACAAATTGTGTGCTTCAGCAGACACTGTGGCTGGAAACAGAGTAAACCCTCTCCTGTCAACCTTGTGCTGCACAAACAAACAAATATACTCGGTTTGATTCGCTTAGGGTTCAACAAAAGGGGCAGAAAGCAGAAAAATTGCAGTTTTTGTTGTACAAAATGTGCTAAATGTTACATTTACAGCGAAAGGAAAGCAAATGACTGTGTTTGGTCTATGGTGGCTTGGAAGTTTGTGAATTTCAGTGAGCTGCATATCCGCCCTCAGATATGTTACAGAGTGTGACCTCAGAAAAGGGTTGAAATCCATTCATGCAATCCATCATTTCTCTAGATTGCGTCGGACTGCACACACACCCTGGGGGGACAGCACAGTAAAAGCACAATGTATCTTATTGTGCATTTAACCAAGGCATCAACAAGTCCAGGCTGGAAAATACACCCCGCTTTATTTCACTTTCATGAGTGAATATATTGTTTTGTTGTGAGAAGCGAAGCGTGGCAAGGGCTCAGAGCGAACAAGATTTGCCTGCAGAATTGTTATGACAAGGAGAATAATTGCGTCATGACTGCTATGACGTGCAGTTCAGTCAAGGAGTAAAAGTATTAAAATTCACAGGGTTTGATGGTCAGTGCTGGTCTTGCAGACAAGATGCTCATCGATGCTGAAGATGCATCAACACACTTGACAGTCATTGGGAGAAGCTCAGTCACTGAACTAAACAGTGAGTATTTCACTCACTGTGCCTGCCATAGAGGTGACTCTGCTTTTACAATGTAGCAAAGGTCCGACAATAACTGAACACAGGTTTTTGCCTTTTAAATGTAAAAAAACTACAAACAGTTCTGTTGTATTAATCTAAGCCATTGAAACGTGATCCTCATAACCTATAACCATTATGCCTGGTCTGCCTGACAATAAATGGAAAAAGTGTTTCAAAAAGGGTACTTTTTCTGCAGTTTGTCCGTAGTATTGCATTTATGCTTCATTATTTTCTGTCTGAGAGCACAGTGCAGGCATCTGGAGCATGTTTTCTGTTCTGATATGAGAGAAGGAGTGCCCTGGGTCTTTTTCGTTATGAAGCATGCGGCATGCATGCTTAATATCTTTGAGGTAGGTATATCGGAATAATGCCAGTGGCCCAGTGCAGCACTTTGTTACAAATATTAATGGTCTGTCATAAGGTGAGCAAAACCCTTTTAGGGAATTGTATCAAATCCCCCAGGACATAATTTTAGGACTAAAAAGGAGGATATGTCAGGGCAAAAAAGGATATATGGTCACCCTAACATATGTATTCCTTAGCCTGCAGTGCACTGATCAGCTGTTCGGTCTGCAGTTTCAAAGAGACACAAACACAGTCAAACTAAGTGATGGGTGGTTGATGCTTTTACGAACTGGAGATTCAGAAGGAAGAATAAGACTTAGAGGAGCGAAGGAGGGAAGAAACGTCTGTGTGCTCAATGGGAGAGATACCAAGTTACCTCATGCACTTGCCCAAAGAGGTGAGGCTTAGTAGTAACTGTGAGTCAGGACTCTACACCAGACGATACCTGCAGCTCAGTGACAGAAACAGTCTGCATCACTCATAACTCACAGTCCACTACTGAACACTGTTGTTTTGACAGGCTTTGTTCAATTTTCAGAAGTTAAATCACAAAACCAGAAAGGCTGAAGTGTGCTCTCAGAGTACATGGTTGGCTCTCACTTTTTTTTCTTCTTTTTTTAAATGCATAAAGCAGTCAATGCAGTGTGCTGTCCTTGTTTTATTTGAGAATAGGGCAAAAACAAATGTGCTTAGCGACTGCAAGTTACAAAAAGCTAGAGAATTTCTCAATAGAGTTTACACCTACAGGGACATCTGTGTTTGAGTCAGAGTGTCTTAAAATCAGTCATATGATGCAGAAGAGCTGTTTGTTTATTTTTTATTTGTTAGTTTATTGGACTGAGACTTTGCAAAACACAAAAGAACTGTCAAGCTAGAGTTAGCCAAAAATATCATTTTCATCTGTGGTCCTTGGGTAAGAGGATGTAAAAGAATATACAGTACAAGTGACAAAAACAAACATAGCAGCATTTAAAACGATGCATACTCAAAAACAGTCCATAACTAATATCTATCTAATATCTAAACTAATAACGTATTTAAATTTTCATTTCATTGTCTCTAGTTTGATGCATTAAATGGATTAAATCAGTGATCGCATTAATATTTTTTCTTGAGCCAATAGTTTCCGTTTACTTTTAAAAACACTGAGGCTTGAACAGTCTGTAGTGTGGGTTGGAATTAAGTTCCATTTTTAGCTTCCAGTCTTGTTATTCTGCTTATTTATCAGCAGAAGGGCCAAGCTCACCCTAAACCCCTGTGTTTGCTACATTTAGGGGTTGATAAATATTCTACAACCCCACTTTGAAAAGCATCAAACTTTTTACTTTATCATGCATATGGGGAGTTCATTTTCTACTAATATCACCTGAGGTCATTGGCAAAGTTACACCCCACATAGTCATTCACACAATGATCTCACAGGCACAAACACCTCTTATTAACTGATAGTGAAAACACCTTTTAGAAAGAACTGGGATCTAATGATCCAGCCAACGTTATTTATCACTTCATTATCATTTTGTGGATAATAAGTCTCTATAATGAATGCTACATCAATCGTCTTAAGTTGGGTTATCCATACCCAGCAAACTTAATAATGTTGTTAATCATTGTTTAGTTTAAAAAGGCTTAAAAACCAGCAGTATAGGTTTTAATCAGTATTTATATCTTCAAAGAGGAAAGGGTGAATTAATCTAAACAAGAGTCACTTCAAAAAGTTGGCAAAACATAAAGTACATGTTTTCTTCCACTGATAGAGTTTAGTTTCTCTCATTATGAGCATCATTTTTTGGCTTTAAAAAGATCTTTTTCATAATCTCATGCAAACTGGACCACGGTAAGGAAAGACAGATTGAATGTGGAAAAGCCGTTTCCCTCCCACATTTATGAACCATCATCCCTTCCCTGCGAATCACAGTGTTATGTAAGTATGGAAAAAAGATTACATCCCTCCCACTCTGCACTTTTCCTATCCTAATTATTTTAAAGTTTTTTCATGGTTTGACATACATCACTCGAGGCAAATGGCATCATCTCTCAGTGCCTCAAATACAGGTAGTTGCCTTTGTGACTCATGACAAAGCTTCTGTTGTCAGGTACAGGTACATATTCTGCAAAGTGTAAACTATTTTTGTACCAGTTATGCCTGTGAAATTAAAAATGGTACATGATCACTTCAGTAAATGACACCTGTAAAACAACAACATAATTTGGGTGCGCCATCAAAACTAAATTAAAACTTAATTAAGCCAAACTAATGATTGGTTCACATCAGATGAGAAGAAATGATTAAACTTGCACACTAAAAAAAACATTATCTTGATGTATTTTCTAATAGGAACTTTGCAATATGCTGTTTGAATTTTAAAACAAATATTCAGATAGCTCATTAGTTGGTGCTGAGGGAGAAACATCCCTGGGCTCTTGGTTAGGTGCTTGAGACAGTTCACGCTAAAAAAACAGGGTTTAAATTTAGACGAAGCTGCTTTGGTATGAATAATAAAGGTGATGGAAAGCAGCAAGAACTTTCATCTTCACTAATTTAAATGTTCAAAAGAGTTTTCCAGTAACTAAATAACAATTAAAACTCTTGCAAGGTCACTGCAGCCACTTTTTTTAGACTGCTTTTAATTTATGCTCATTTAATGCAAACAAACAGATGGAAGAACAGCTTCTTTGATGGTCAGGTCTGCGGCGTTCAGGGCTCAGGTGGTGCTGCATGACACTCAGTCCTGCAGGAGGCTCATTGACATCACTTTGAACACCTCGGTTCATTAAGATAGGTCGGCTGCTCTATAACCCTGTCACTCTGCTCCCTATCCTTAAATCCACTCGCAGCTTGTCCGCTTTAATTGATCAACACACTTCCTTCAGCGAGGATCCTCGTGCTCATGTGTTGTCATGTGTGTTCATCAGGGTGCTGTATTCAGTTTGTGAATGTAGAGGGCTTGAGGCCATTTCAGGGATTGAAAGGATTTATGATGGCGTTTGAAGTGAGGGAGGGCAAGGGCCTAAAAGCAGTATTTGAACCCAGTAAGGTTCAAGCTAAAGTAGAGGTTGGCCACACACATGACAATTGGAGGCCAGATTTAGGTGCCATTTACCTCCTCCCCGTTATCAGAGGAGCATGATCTGACTCAAGACTGGTCACAACTGATTATTTGTCCAAAGTGTATGGTGTCACCTTTTTTTTCTGCTCCTGACTGCGTTGGAGCCTCTCTGGTCAGATTCCTGGTTGGACAGCCTCCAATGAACACAGATCTGCAATAACCAACAACAGAAACTGTCTGGCAAATGTCATTACCTTGATGTCACAGCTCATGGTGTGGCAGTAAGTGTAAAACTGTACCCAGGGCCAAATGCAAGAATAGAAAAGAAGAGCAGCTTATCATTCATTCCATACAATAAAAAACCATGGTAACACTTTACTTGACGCCTTTGTTTAAACCACATTATAAATACATTTATAATATCTTATAACAACATTAAAACACTGTATAACTACAGTTATAAACATTCATAAGTTACTTTAGTGCTTTATAACAATAATCATAACACACTATAAAGCATTTACTCATCACTTATAAGGTCAGGTATCATAATATGTTATAACTGTTAGCAACTCACTGACAATGTCCACATAGATAATGCATTATACAGATATGATTGTTGGTCCCTTGATAACTGATTTTTGTTGCAAGGAACAAAGGGTATAATAATCATCATAGCTGCCATTTAAGTTTTTTGAAGGAGTCACAATACTTATAAAAAATAAGTTTTGCTATGTTATCTGTTGTTATTGCACAGGTAAAAAGATGTGTATTTTTCTGTTTTGTTTGTTTTTGAAGGACTTTTGTTTATCATCGTAGCCACTCAGTGTGGTCATTAAAAGTTTTTTTGAAGGAGTGTGTGAATGTGTTATGCGCATTGTTATAAAGAGTTATGGTAATTTATGAGTGTTTATAATGATAGTTATACATGTTTAAAAGAATATGATAAATATCTGTATAATGAATTATCTATGTGGGCATTGTCAGTGAGTTGCTAACAGTTATAACATATCATAATTCCTGACCTTATAAGTGATGAGTAAATGCTTTATAGTGTGTTATGATTATTGCTAGAAAGCATTATAGTAACTTATTAGTGTTTATAACTGTAGTTATACAGTGTTTTAAAGTCATTATAAGACATTATAAATGTATTTATAATACGGTATAAACATAGGCGTCAAGTAAAGTGTTACCAAAACCAAATATTGGGCTACCCTCTCTCCAGCAGTTACAGACAGTATTTGCTGATCAACAAGATTTGAATGTTTTTAATTCAAACCAACACGTGATTCACACACAGAACCTATTTTCTCAACATGGTTTCCTGCACAACTGGATGCAATGTTATTGAACTTATTTTTTCACAAAACTTAAATGACAGCTTCAGTTTGGTGCCATTGTATTTGTATTTCATTGGTATTAGTGAGATCATCATAACAAACACTCATCCTTGGGACTGACAGAAGGTTGTAACTGAATTACTCAGGTATGGATGTTGAAATTCTTTGCACGCACATACTCAGTAAAAATAATGAGAGCTCAATGTAGTCAAGTTGCTGTACAAAGTGAGCAATATATGTTTCTGAATGTCACTGACATGCTATTCCCCTGCTGTCAGAGCAATTAAAATGAATAGATGAACACAGACCTTTAAGCTAAAACAGCCTGCACGGGAATCAAACAAATTAGAAGAAACGAGACAGTTTTGACTGGATTTTCTATTTATGGTGCCAGTTGCAGTTTTGTAGGGAGTCTTACCCCTGGACTCAGTGACAGCCAGTGTTAAGTAGAAACATATTAAGGTAATAATACAACCCCAATTCCAAATGAGGTTGTGTAAAATGTAAATAAAATAAGAATACAATGATTTGCAAATCCTCTTCAACCTATGTTCAAATGACTATACCACAAAGACAAGATATTTAATGTTCAAACTGAAAAACGTATTATTTTTGGGCAAATAGCAGTAGCAGTATTTATAGGCATCTATTAAAAATTTTAGAAAAAGTCAAACTTCTCTTCAATGCTTTTGTTTCCCTTTCATTTAACCTGTTTATAACCAGCTAATGGAGCAAGGGAACTTTACATTGTTATTTAAGCAAAATGGAGATGAAAGTAGATTAACACAACTGCCTCTGGAGTTAATCAGTGATACGTTTGAGAGAAATGCTGTTGCATCATTTAGACTTTGCTATTTGTACACCAATGAAAGCTTGTGAGACACTACTCACTTCAAAACATCAGCAACGTTATCAAAAGGTACAAACTGTTCTCTAAAATAAATCAGGGTATCATAGGCTTCATAGTCTCAATCCACCATTGTTTGTCCAAAGAACCAAGGAAATCCTCTACAGCACTTAACTAACATGAACTCGATTGAGTGCAAACTGAGGGTCACTGCAGGGCCGCTGTGGTCATGAGGAAATTATTCTCAGTGATTGTGTTTAATCTCATGTAGAAAGCATTTGAAGCTGGAATTATTAGTTTCCTTCCGGCAAGTAGATCCATCAAGAGATTAAGTCAAGTTCAAATTGATACCAGTGATTTTCAAAGGAAATGAAAGCATATTAAACTTTAGATCAAGAAAGGCCACTGTGCTGCATGAGTAAGCAGCTGAGCTCATTTAGAGGTGAATACTTAAACACAATAGAGTTTCAAATGCTCTGAGATTGGTTTGTTTTTCTTTGTGGGTCTGGTCTGGTCTGGTTGATGCTGGTGGAACCAGTATCAAACGCTCACAGTCGTCACTGCAGCGTCAGGTTAACGCATACCTTGGGCTTCTCTTGCCTTCATTACCTGCGGCCCACGGAGGAGGACCTCACCAGGTAAGTATTGAACCACCTCCTTCGTGCTGAAAACCCAGAGTAATCCTTGAACTGATCTCAATAACAAGTGGTAAAAATGCTGTGTTGGACTTGTGGAGATGACAGTAATGCACATGTTTCGTGATTGGCCTTGTAGCTATTAGTCGAAAGCTTTGTTTCTTTTCCTTACAATTATAAAATTTCTCCGGGTGAAATACAGTTAAGTGGTTGCCTCATGCATCACCAGTTTTAATTAGAATTCAACTAAGTTTTCAAGTGATTAATCATAATTTAGGGTTCCCTTCAGCTTTTACTTCAGTCTCCAACAGGAGTTTGTTTGGGGACTGAGCATGAGCAGGCTCCTTTACCATGATCTCCCAACCTTAACGGGAGACAGGATTTCCACTTTGTCCTTTCTTTTTCTGCAACAACACACACAGGTGATGACAGTGTTTATAATTTGTTTGTTAACAAAGCAAGCTTACATGTTCAATGAACAAGCTAATTGCTTTGACTCTTATGAGGACTACCTTGAATATCTTCTGTAATGTGTGTGAGTGAAAAAGTTCTTCAAAGGAGATTGAATCATGGAGGTAAATTCTAAGGATGAAATTACAAATTTTGCACTAAAAGATAATTACATTTATTCTCTCTTTTAACTTTCACAATAAGTATTCATTCCATGAGGGTAATAAGATGTCAGTAGGTCAGTTTCCTCGGAAGGCTTTCCCTGTTTCTTAAATTCAGACAAACAGGAAGCTGTATTTCCTGCTCATCTGTGACCCTCCCACAGGCGTTTAGTACAAGAGTACTGGCTGTGAAAATGGGACTGTGTGTGTGTGTGTGTGTGTGTGTGTGTGTGTGTGTGTGCCTGCCTGCGTGTGCTCGACATTGTGGATAAAGTCCAGAGAAAGGCCATCTGTTTCAACCTCACCTAGCCTCTCACTCTCCCTCCTAACCCCTGTTGTTCTTCCTCCCACGCTCCCCTCTTGTTATCCTACAATAACCTCACTAACAAATGCCTTCCTGTAAAACTAAAATGATGGGCTTTCACTGATGATTTAGGCTGAAGGGCAGATTTGGTCAGTTGTCTGATTAAGACACAGACTTTGGACAAATTTAGTTTTGTGAAACTGATTAACATTTATGCTAATTAAAAAAAAAAGGGTTAATCTTTAGAGCCTCCCCCAATTACAAGTTTCATGATTTCTACAACCCAACCACAAATCTAATTACAAAGACTGTTAAAACATATTCAGTTGCCTTATAGCAGTTCTTAAAAACTGCTTAGTCAGCCACAAGCCTCACAACTTTCTGTAAGCTAAGTGAACTTGATAATAGTTTGTGCTGCAATGATCAATAATGATCCAAAGAAAACTATTGCAGAGAAGCCAGGGAAAGAGGTGATCCAGCATCTGTAAAGATGGTGTATGAATAACATCTTGTTACGCATTTGATAAACCTAGGTACAGTTACTGTTCAACTGATTGGTTACGAAACGAAGCCTCCAGAGCTCACCAAGTATAACATACTTAAACTTCATGAATTAGTCTGCCATGACGAAGTGAAATTTACAACAGGAAGAATAACTAGCTTCATGGAACAGATATTACCTCTTAACTCCACTTTGAAGAGTCTTTTGGGCTTTCTAGAAGAAAGCAGAAGTTGGTGGAGACCAAACAGAGGATTTAAAAAGAATAATAGACCATATGCTGATGAAAAAATCAATGAAAAATAGCATCATGTGTCTGCCTAGCAATTGTTCCATTAGAAAATGTTTTTTCATTGAGAACACTACCCATAAGTCAGAATTTTGTTTACAGCTCCTTTCCATCATCTCTAAGGTACACTGAAACTGTCTCTTATGAGTAGTTCAAACTTAAAGTTTCAAACAAAAAGTTCACAAAAGTTCATGTCAGGTTACATCTGGATGCTGAGAAATATGCTACAATCAACACTGTTAATAGACCATGATGCACTCTTTTGAACTGTAAATTTAACATTTAGCAGACTTTATTTTTCACAGCTGACTGATTAGTTTTTATCTGATAACATTTCCATCTATATTGAGGACAAGGAACGCTTTCACAAGCTATATGAATATGTTGTCAAAATACCTCCTTTTCCCTCACCTGCCCAACAACGAGCAAATTCACCCCTTGGCTGTTGGTTTTTACACATCAGCTCATTTGTGCCTATAATTATAAACTCCAGTAGAGCCCATTGGCCAGGAATTGTTCTGTAAATAACCCCAGAAAGTGCTGTATTGTCAGAGTGAAGTCAGCGAAAAGATTAATAACACAAGTACATACTGTAGAATTCAGTGATAATTGCTCTCCTAGGAAAAAACTTGCTGTGTGTGTTTGAGGGGGAGAGAGATTGAACAGACATGCTATGAATGCAGTGAAGGCAGCAGAAAGTAAACTGAAGCAGAGCCACATTCGTCACTGAGGCTGAAACCTAATTAGTCCGTAGTGGCGAGGGCAGGCTTTTTATGACAGACATTTTCACACACATTTATAGCTTCATCCTGGCCAGATACAATTCAGGCTTTGCCAATGAGCAAGACATTCTTTATGTATATTACACAGGGGGAGGATGATCATGTTTGCTTTTGAAGTGCTGTGCAATTGGCCCTGGGAGTTCTCCTTTGCTCTTTTGCATACCTGTGGCATTGTGTAAGCTGATTGGATATACTTACACTTGGATGCTTTTGCAAAGTCAGCTGAACACGACAGAAAACCACGAGTCCACCAGTTGGTTTCTATATGTGCAGTCCAGATGATGTCACCTTTCCCTCAGTGTTACATATCTGTGTATATGTGCGTTTGCACTTCCCCTGACAGCAGACAATCTTCAAGAAGAAGTCATTTTTCTATGGTCTGTTCACAGGTTGGATAGCACAGATTAAGGCACCTCTTTCAGTGTGCTGAATCTGCAGATAAACTCACAATGTATAAGAAAATCAGCAGGGAACTCATCCAACAGAAAGTGTTACCTTTGAGAAATGGATTTGACCTTTTAAAACTGAATAGATGTCTCTGCTGTAAACCTGCCAGGCAATAATGATAGCCTTTTTCCTTTTACCAGTTTCTGTCTTAACAAGGTTATGTTGGAGGAGGGACTGTGCAATTTATGTGTCCAACATTTAAGTCCCGACCAGTATGTATGAGTTAAATATTATTGCCCAAGCAATGATGAGGGGCTTAATATAATGGTGATATCAGATCAGACATCTTCCATATGGTATGTGATGGCCACCTGACCTTGAGTGCCAGGCCATGTTTATACCAAAGCATTTAGATTTAGTACTGTCATTTGTGTGTCATAGCAACCCAAGCAGGAGACTCAATAGTGGATAAGGTTGCTTTAATTTAACTGTTAATATTAACTGTATTTTATATAGTTTGGTATTTCCCTAATATTCCCTTTAACAACGTCATAATATTGATATCTCTGCACCCAAGTTACAAATCTTCACATCCATTGTATGGATGGCAAAATGTGCTACAGATTGAAAAACTCCAACATGGTTGAGCTCTAAAGACATTTGTTGATCCCCAGACTTTTCCTCTGTTTCAGCAGCTGAAGACATTGAATTATTGAGCTCTTTTCAGAGAATTATGCCCTATATCCACCTGAGAGATTGGCACACATTTCTATGATGATGTGTTATAAAATCACTGGTGACCCTGAGACTTTTTCTCCCAAGTTGTGCCAAGTTAAAGCAGAAATCTCCACTCAACTTTTCGATGTGCAGACTGATGATCTCCAATGTTTTTGTTTTTTTTTGAGAACTGTAACTCTAAGCTTTCATTGAACTGCTTTTTCAGAGTAACTTATTCTTTGTTAATGGGGAAAATGCTTACACAAGATAAATTAAGCCTCATCTGTACTTTCTGTTTAGAGACAGTTAACATGTCTATTAATGACCTTGTACTATACCCACTTAAAATCATAGATTTTTCCATGAGCACTTGCACCCACTGTCGTAAGGACCAAGCTGTGTTTTTTAAAGCAAATGAAGGGCAATCAGATCTTCTTTTTAGAGCTTCGTTTCTTTGTTCAAGCAAATTCTTTAGCAGGAACTGAGTGAAAAGGTTATGTATATGTTTGAAGCAACCCAGAGCTAGTATTTGAAAAGTGACGACAGGCAAACTGTGTAAACTCAGTTTGTACTGCAGTTTAGTGGCTGGCTATATCGTGTGCTACTCACAGCCCAGTGCTCTGAGACATGTTCATAATTGTAGTGCTACAAAGTGCCTGTTATACCCTGCTCATCGACCAAACAGAGCAAACTTATCTTCACTCTTCATTTTATTAATAGACTCAAGTCTGAACTGATCACTGCTCTATAACTGATGTGTGTGGGTTGGAATGAACATTATCACAAACAGCTTAACCTGATTATTGACCTTTAGCCCTTCCTAAATCACGCTCCTGTTTGGCTTTCTTCTGCTCTTCTGTGCTTTTTCTTTTTGCCAGTCCAGCTCCAGTGTCCATCAGTACTGCAAAATAAATATAAGTAAGGCTTTTCAGTGGGATAAACACTTATCTCTCTCCTCACTGCTACACTTTGCTGGTCAGTGTGATGTTATCATAGAGACTTCAACGTGCTGACACAATTGGAAAGCTGAGAAATAGTATTTAGAAATAACCTATTTTGAAGCTGATAATCTTATTTCAGGTTGTAAATTAAGATAAAGCATATATTTGGAAGATTTTCACATGTTTGGGTGAAAAGTGAAAGAATTGTAGCTCTGGGGTAGTTTTGTGATCACTATCATGAACCTTAAATTTCAATGTTTTTGAAATTATCAATCACTTACCTGATTACCTCAGGTGATTTTTGGTTTCACGATGAGAACTCAAAGACATTAACTTTTTTCTCCGGTCAGAGCATAATAGTAGACACCATGGATGTAACTGCCATCAGTTTTCAAAAACAAAAATGAGGGCGTATAGATGTTGTCAAAATAAATAGTGTAAAAAAAAATGCTCCAAGTAATAGTACCACTCATCAGTCAGTGTTTTTCGCAGAAATTATATTTCTACATGGTAAATAATTCACCAGAAGGTGTAGTAGAGTCATAAAAAAACCAACAGACCCAACAGGCACAACATGCCCTCTGGTGAATTTATGTAATTAAATCATTATTTGAAAAGGGGGTGTTGGTATAAATAACAGTGTGGAGTTCAGTTCATCAGATCTTTCATTCTGAGTTAAAGACAAAGGCAGCAAATGCTGTACTCTCTGTTTATTGTGCATTTCCCTCCATGAAATCTGAGCTGTACAAATGTTTGAAGCACTGTGCTCTAATTTTAACTGTGTATCAACTGTATATATTAAACAATTTATCCTACATCAAATCACAGTTTACGATAAGAAAACTCATTTATTTCAGAATACAGAATGATGAAGTAAAAAGCCAAAAATGTGCAACTGCCATCATCATTAATCATTAAAAGCCTAAAAGAAAGAGGAGGAGACATCCCCCCCAGAATAAAGTTCAGCTCTCCAACATTTACACATAAGCTGTTCTTCCTCTGTCCTCTTTCACCATCTATATTTTCATAGCTTCCGTGACCCTATAACAGGAAAAAGGAAATTTGTGTCTCGCTCAGGGCTACAACAAACTTGATTGATACTAAGTGGCAATATGAGCACTTGCTTCCAGTATTTTTGCTGATTTACTCAGATTCAACCATGTGATCTGTTTTAAAACCCATCACTCTTGCTACGGTCTCTCTGTTATTTTTCTAACCCTTTTTTTCCCCTCAGGCAAGACTCCTTATCATCAAAATGTGATCATTGATCAAAATTACCACAAAACTGCATACAATATATAACAATATAGACATATGTGTTGAAACTATGTTCTGCTAACAGATGAACACAAAATAATCCAATATTTCACCGACCCAGTGTATCAGAAACAGTAATCTTTTCCTTCCTGCTCTCTCCCCCCTCTCTCTCTCTCTCTCTCTCCTGTGCAGTTGTCTGCAGGAGCACTACTCTCAGCAGTAATACTGACTGATGCCACATCAGGCAAACAGCAGGCGCTACAGGGGCACAAGCACATTTTGTAGCACTTTTATCTCCCAGCATGCTTTGTGCCGTTGTTATCTAGCGTCTGCAGCCTGCTGCGGGACTAAACAGTAAACAGGAAGTGCTGTGCTGACACAGCCGTGCTGGTAATGCTGTATTGTAGAAAGACTTTACAGCTCTCTGAGCTAATTTCAATGATAATCAGCTCCCTCATTGTTCCAGCACCAGGCACCAACACCTGAGAAACTCTGAGTTTGTGTGACAGAGATACAGTGAGCTTGTGGGTTAGAGAGAAAATAAAAGAGAATACAAGCGATAGCAACACCCTGATGTGTGTCTGTATGTGAATATTTGGCCAAGGCTTATCACCTTGATGCTATGCATTGATTTTTTTAAGTTATCACTTCGCATTTAAACATGTTTGTTTTATTTACGTTCTTTCATTTCATCGCCTTTTTTTTTTTTAACAGTGGCCAGGGAATATGCTTATGTTTGTCCATGGCAATATCGTGTTTGTTTCTGTCTGTGTGAGAGAGAGAGAGACTCAGTGCCAGTTAAATTAGGAAAGTTCAAGTCAAGTTGGTAGATCAACCGGTGGCCATGTCTGAATATATCATTAATAATTGTGTGTGTGTAGTGGGGGGCAAAACTCATCGCTCTGGTTGATTTATCTCAAACTGAAACTCTAAACAGCATCATTTCCCGGAGGTGAGGCTCAGTCACCCTTGCTGGACCCAAGTTCTCAAATTTTACACTTGTGTCCAGAGCCAAAAATTGCCAATTCTCCAAGTCTCTTGTCCCACCAGAGCCAAATTAAGTGTCACACAGTGATTTGCCATTGAGTTAAAGGTATTAATATGTATCATTTGCTCCCTAATGGTGTGCATTGATCAACACAGCAGTTAGTCATCAGGTTTACTGGACTAAATGTCTGTAAGTGTCTTGCACTGCATATTAACCACTGGAACAGTCATTAGGGGTTTTAAAACCTAAATTCTCAGTGTACACATCTAGGTCAGTCAGAATTTAAGGCAATTGCTATATTTTTTATTATTGTTGTGTTATTTCTTTTCATCTGTTATATAAAACATGCACATACTCTCAATAACATCACCCTTTGGTTATGAAGAAAATTTGTGGTGACCTTATAAAAACATGCTGATTATAGCTCATTTTTGGCAAATAATGGGATATATAAAGAGACATAGCCTTACCGTCTGAAAAATAGGGATGGCTACGATAAGCCAAAATACTACTTAATAGTTACTGGCATTGATTTGGTGATTATCCATGATGGTAAAAGTAAACACTCTAGAAGACAGCCATCCTGTTGATGGTCTTTTCAAGTGGCAGTAGTGCAACGAGCTTTAGTGAGGTGCTGCTGCTAACAAGCACTTTCAGCTTCTTCACTGACCTGTTTCTTTGCTGCAGCAGCATTGTGTGTTTCTGGTCTTTTCCTGCCTTTGGACCTCAAATCACTGCATCTGTATTTCTAGGATTTGTTGCTACCTATGCTATTGATGCAGTTAGCATCCCTATTTTATATTTCTGGTATTCAAAGTCATGGCCTAGACTTCATGAAAACAGCTACAATGTGCCCACTTGTCATTCAAATCAACCACTCCTCCTTTGTCCTGAATTATGCACCCCCGACCCCCACCCCCCAAAGAAAAAAAAACATTAAAGCTGTAACAAACAAAGAACTAATTTTGGTCCATAAACATGTTTTGCTGACACAAAATGCAGAAAGGAAAGACAAACAATCTTGTAGACAGCCTCTAGTGGACACCTAAGGAACTACAAACAAAGCTAAAATAACACTGTAAACAAACAGGCTTCATGAAAGAATGAAATCACATTTAGCTTTCTAAACTCACGTAGTTACCTCAATGTGAGCTCAAGTTTTAAAAAGATGATTTGTCAGTTTCACAGATAAAGCAGATGCAAAGACATTGAAAGCTAAACCTCTGGTTTCCAGTAAGACTGGTTACATGACACAAGACTGTTTCACAGAATATAGACTCACTTAACACTCAAATCATGGACGAGACTGATTCTAATGTCCAACCTGGCTCTGGACGTGACATGTGTCAAATAATACATCCATCTGCTGTCTTATTTAAACAATCAGGAAAACAGCCGTGAGGCCACATGCAGTAACCATCATTCATTCACCGTTTTGCATTTCAGTCTGACAAATCACTTCCAACGCCAGACTGAAGGCTAATCACAGTTAGTTAAGCTGTAAACTGCAGCGGTAATTGAGACAATTTTGCTGTTCAGCACCATGAGTGGAATGAATAATTAAGATGAGGCCTGCCCTGAAATAGTCCACTCTAATAAATAAATAAAAGCGTGGTTTTAGCGGAGTGGGACAGTTTGTCGTCTGGGGTATGACACAGTGTATTTCAAGGATAAGCTCTCAGCCCATTAAGGTGTTAAGTGTTGAGCCTCACTCACTCTCTGAAAACAGTCTGGTTTACCTGCCACAGCCAACAGCAAAGATGATAATTAGCTTAGTGGAGCAGCAC
Organism: Thalassoma bifasciatum; assembly: GCA_008086565.1. NCBI lineage: Eukaryota > Metazoa > Chordata > Actinopteri > Labriformes > Labridae > Thalassoma > Thalassoma bifasciatum. Next base: position 1,169,692 of record RPOG01000018.1, read on the forward strand.
AGAGGAACTGTACCGCAGCTGAGGAGAGACAAATTACTCTGCCATCTCTGAATTCTTTTGATACATTCATAACTCACACTGGTGTTTCCTTCATTTACAAAACCTGGAGTTTGTAGGAACAACTGGCATTTTAAAATATCTAGACTTTTACATTGTGTGGTGTTGTTTTTGATTCATGAATAGTTTTATTCTGTAACACCAACTTAAACTACAGACATGTTGCACTTGTGTGTTTCTCTGGTGCTCATAGGTTTGAGGGATGAATGCCTGTAATCTAAAGTACATTAGAATAGATGGATGAATCTATTAAAAATATTGCAATGTGGTTAAATACAATCAAGCATTACTACTATATATTAAACATTCAGCTGAAAACTATGTCCTGAGGAGAAACCACTCTGACCTCTGACTCTCTCTCCTGGGTGCATTTCAGCTTGCCGCTCAACATTTTTACTTTCTTTCAAGGAACTACGCTGGTCTTGTAAAATATTTTCCTATTTTCTATCTGAAGCAGCAACAACAACAAAAAAAAAATACTCATAGGTCAATGGAGTCAGTCATACAGGATGATGACTGTGTTTTTGAGGAATGTGTCTCAGTAATTCAAACTCTTGATAAAACATGAGCTGACTGGTGAGCTACCCATACCCCTTAATTTTGATTATATCAGGCCAAGGTGTAAAATGAAAAATAAAGAAAAAGTGAACATAATTGTTCAAATGAGTGTCAAATTTAACTGCAACTATTTTTAATCATGACAGCAACCTTTCAGATTGAAGTTCCTTAATTCTCTTTCAGTTTCTTAAAGGTGGAACGACGGTTGCCTGGTTTCAGTCAATGATCAGATGAAGCAAACTTCAGAAAACTTGGGATGGAAGTCCATTGATCTCACTCTGAAGATGGTGGTCACTCAACGAGTAATTTCACAGTACCTGAAGGTTCACATATTTTTCCATGTTGCTCTCAAGATTTATTGTCAGAACTTGTAAACCCCTTAATTTCCAATAACCACCATCACTGGATTCTGATTTAATTTACGCAGCACTTGTGATGCCTACAAATGAATGACATTCTCAATGTCCTCAGCCTAAGTTCCTATTTGAACAGATTAAATGACATTGCATGAATAAGCTGAGCAGAGGTGCTGGGATAACCTGTATGGATGACAGTAGTCATGCTAAGCAATGCCATGAAAGCCTTGTCATTGTAATCCTAATGGCTTGCTAGTATTAGCATGTGGCTCAAACAAAACAGTGCAGTTAGGTTCCACCTAGAAGCCAGCTTCACAGTATTACTCCTCTGATAGATTAGATATCAAAGATGATCAGGCTCAGTAGTTTCACTGAGCAGAAATGTGACTCACCTTTGGACACACTTTGTTGAGGTATGAACTTGTATGAGCGAATAGATGGATGTGTGTTAAAGAATTCAAAGCCATCAGCTGCTCCTCTTTACAATTCACATCATTTCTTTTTGTAATTCTATGGAGCCAAAGTAACAATATTAAACTCCCTCTGGTTCACCAGGTGCTAATATGATGAAATTGTTAATCCTCTACATGGTGCTGAAGGCAGCACAAATTGATGCCAGCTGTGTGTCAACAGCTGTGTGATGTGAATACACTACTCACTTAATGTTAGTTCCATCTTCTCAACATAAATGAAAGATATTTTGCTTCAAGCTGATGGTCATGTGCTAGATTTAATGCTACATCAGCCCATGGCTATCCCTTTATGCTTCAATGAAAGGATTTTAACAACTAAAGGGCTGTATAAAGGCCATCTGCCTGTCTCATTACTGCCAACTTCTCTGTGTTTCTGCCTCCAGAGAATCAATGTCTGCCGTGGGAGATGGCTGTGTGTTTCTGATTCTTTTGGGTTAAGAAGAGAGATGCAACTCTTGTAGCCTTTCATGTGCATCCCTTAAATACACAAATCTTGTATTTGCAAAGGTCATGGTCAAATGGCAGCTGAGCATTTTGCTTTGCCTCTGCAGGTCACATATCAGAGCTAGCACAAAAAACACAAAAGCGTTTTTATTGACAAGGCTCACTAGGTTGGCAGCTTTCTGGCTCTCCGCTTTATGTTTAGTCATCTGTCAAGCCAAAGACTGGAGAAAGGGGGGCTTTGGCAGGAAAGGGTGATACAGAAGGCAGATTATTGGTAATAATCATTGCCTCTCTCAATTCCCGAAACGGAGTAGGTGCATGTGTAAGCTTCATCCCCTCTGCCCTGCTTGGAAGATGATACGGGCTGCACCAAAATAATATTAAACGTGTTCATCATTGAAATCAAGTATCATATTGTGTGGGGGTAACTTAGAGTACAGCCAGGTATAGTCCATAGATTGCCCTGTGGAACAAGCAATATCCAATCGAGGGGCAATGTTTCTCATGTTTTCAAATCTTTGAAAGAGTCTGGATTCAGACTGTATAAGTAATCAGAGTTCATCCATCACATAATCAACATGCTTTAATGAAGCAATGGGAAATGTGTCAAAGTTTGCAAAACAGATTTTAAACATGACTTTTGGATTATTTCAGACAAATTGGTCAAAGCTGATGTGTTGGGTCATAGACGGTATCATAATTGGGTGTAGTCTCTGACGTTGACCATCTATTTCTAAAGCAAAATTTGCAACCAATTTTCATCGTGGGGTTATATTTTGTAAATGCTAGACCCAACCCAACTTCAGTCGGGGAAATATGAGATGAAATGGTGTTAGGCGGGCTTTGAGCCTCACCACCAACAGTTACAGTATACTTACCTACTTATACTGTGTTGTAAAAAAATTATTTCCTGTATAGTGTCCAAATGGAAAAACTAGCTAATCAGATTTAATTCATTGTTTGAACCAGGCTATTGATGTTTCTATTTAGCCCTTTTAGAATTAGGGTGTATATTGTTTCTGGTATTTTCGGGAGTGGGCCTGTTGTTGATGAACTGCAGATTTTAGGCACTTTGGCAGCAAAATTATTTCCAGTGACCAAAGGCTGCTCCTCAAGTAAAATATGAAAGTGGATCACAGAGCAGTTTGCCAAAGGTTGTTGAGGTATGACCGGTAAAATGTTGCAGTGAAGTCTTTACTGCACAGTTACTAAGAAGACCGGGAGTTTCCTGTGATTTAGTGTTCTTGTGGTAGTACAGTATTTTATTTCCAATACAGCACAAGTGGTAATGTATCTTAGTGCTAGTTATCATCCACCATTACATGAAAATTTCAGGTATTAAGGTGGTGATTGTGGGTCAGGATGACAGAACAGTTACTGACAAGTGTTTTAGATTCAGAGGACTGGAGATAGAGAAAGCTCAATTGTTGTAATATAGGAAGCATTTTAGGTGTGTAAAATTGTTCTCAGTATTCAGCTAGAAAACCAAACAAACAAACAAACAAAAACATTGCATGTTGGTAAGAGCCATCTGGGTTTTATAACTTTTAAAAGAACAGATGGCATTAAGTGAAATGGACTCATAGATAATGTCATACATAAAATATCTTAAAGGTTTGGTTAAAATTTGCACAAGACAGTCTGGCTTTGAAACAGTGGCTACAACGTTATTTCCATACTGATCATAAATGATATGTTACAGTTGGTTCATATGCCTACTAGCTGTCTGGAAAACAAATGTTTTGTTCATTTGCAGTCAGTCAGAGACGATCAGGTCAAACTGATTTAACCTCATGGATGAACAGAGCTGGAGGCTGTTTCAGAACAAATGCATGAAACTTTTCCTCCTCTATCAGTTCTTGGACAGTGTTTCGATGTGTTTCAAAATATGAATTTATGAATGGTAATTTGTGACTGGAGCAGCCCTCATTTTCAACAGCATGGTGTGTCCTGGGAGCTACAAAACAGTGCCCATTATAACGGTTTACCAGGTTATAAGGGTGAGCAGAGGTTGTTGTAGGTTATTGTTTGCTGAGAAAATTGCATAGGATTTGTGGAAATGTACCATGAAATAAAAAAGTAGCTGCAGCAAACATTTCGAACCTAAGCTAAAATATAAATAATTAAAAACGTGGAAATTTATCATGCAAAGAGTTGTATATAAATGAAAAAAAAGACCACTGGGATTCAATACATTTTGAGAGAAAGAATCAAAAGAGAAATGCAGGATATTTGTTACACAAGCTGGGAGAACAGAACTGGAGAAAGGACAGGAGGGTGGGGGATGGAGGTGGAGAAGACCTCAGGAGTCTTGGCTTACTGTCTCTTGGCAGCTGAAGGCACAAACATGAGCAGGGATCCCTTTTTCCAGAGACAGAAGGGAGCGAGTGAAATACACAACAGAGAGTGAAAGGAGAGTTAAAGGAGTGGAGAAAAGAGGGGGCTGGAGAGGACTCAACCCCATGTAGTATCAAGGATTGATGTGTTTTCAACAGTAGTAAATATTTAATAAACATTGCACCATGGCAGAACTATAATATTGTCTTGAATCGAGTAATTTGTGGATTTAACCCCCGCCTTAGATCATATTAAAGTTTAACTGAACCATATTAAATGCTTAAATAAAGCAGCATTGCTCTGCTATCTTTGGCTGAACACAAGTGTACTGCAGTAATTGGAGGGGATCATTTGGGTCAAACTGGCTCAGTAGCAGCTGAGGTTCTGGGTTGCAGTAACTATCAGCACCAGCAGGGGGCGAGCAGCAGCCACACACATCAGCATCAGGATTCAAAAGCATCCAGCTCCAACACAACACTCCACCTGCACGCGCTTGCGTACACAACCACGCACACACATCTCCCTATCCTACCTCTCTTCCCATGTGAGAGAGAGAGAGAGAGAGAGAGAGAGAGAGAGAGAGAGAGAGAGAGAGAGAGAGAGAGAGAGAGAATGGAAATGTGATTTCGCCAAAAGGCCAGACAATTAGTGGCTGTTGGAGGAACGCATGACACACATCTCAGCTGGGAGAGGAGAGCAAGACTGACAGAGGGAGGCAGACTCACGCACAAGGGGGGAGAGCTGGAAGATGGAGAGGGAGAGAAAGAGAGACAGAGAGATGGGAGTTATTGGATGCTTAATCACCAAGATTGGGGGGAGTCGCTGAAAATTTTCCGAGTATCATGTGACACCATACCTGCAGTGTTTTCATTGGTGTCCATCTTCGTTTATCCCTGCCCCTATTACCGAAATGTCACATAAGGACAAATTAAAGGAAGTTGCTCAAATTGTAGCTCCTCCTGCCTTCTTCTGTTTTGCCGTGATGTCAAGAAAATGTGAATCCCGAATGTTGATGTATTTTCGGCACGGCTGTATGATGCTGCCACGGGTGTTTTATGACGGTCTGTGATGGTGTTTTAATACACCAGGTTGACCTACATCGATGACTAATATGCAACGCAAATGAGCAATCATGTATGACGACATTTCCAGTGATAGACGTAATTAAATGATGTATGAGTGCAGTCCATGTGACGCTAACATAGCACTGTGCTTCTGTAGAGCTGACTCTGTAACATGTGTGTGTTTGTATGAAATGAAAGCGTGCGCAAATTCCCACGCAAGCTCTCCTAAAAGCAGTAGCCGCATACGTGGACGGCACACGCATGACGAAGAATTAAAGAAATACTCCAAGTAGCCTGACATGGTCTTCAATGTGTGTGTTTCATTTGATGTTCAAGGTTTATTGACCTATTAAATCAGTGGACTGTCTCCATCGGAATTTGTCTTATGCTTAACCCAGCATCAACATCCCCCAATTTATTTCTGCAGCCTCCTCACTCAAAACATCTCGCGCAAGCTTGTGTAAGTGTGTGTGCTTAGGGGGGGCTCTGGTGTGTGTGTGTGTGTGTGTGTGTCAGCCACGCTCAGTGAGTAGAGAGGGAGAGAAAGAGAGGGAACACAGAGAGAGAGAGAGAGAGTTTTGTTCAGGGGAGGGACAGACATTTCTCCAGCCGGGGAGCACAGCCTCAGTCTGGGCAGCAGGAGCAGCAGCAGCAGCGCTGTCTGCCCTCCCCTCGGCGCCACCACCACCACCCGTCTGCACCCCTTATTTTTGGACTAGACACCCCGTGCTGTGACACCGTCTACGAGCAAGAGTGTGCGTGCGTGTAAGTGTGTGCGCGTGTGTGTGCCCGTCGTGGAGCGAATAAAAGCAGGGGGCTTGCAGCATTAATAGGCAGTTTCATCGGTCCCCCACAACGCAAGCAGAGGGAGCGCGAGAGGGGGGGTACAGACCGACAGGACCGAAGGTGGCATGGAGGAGAGGTGTGCGTGTATCTGTGCGCGGAGGCAGGGCAGTGGGATGTGGCGTCTGACGGACTCGGAGAGATGCTGTGAGCTCTGGTATTAGCAGGCAGCTGCGCACCGAGCCGCTCTCTCCCCTCCCTCCCCTCCCCAGCTGCTCTCCTCTCCTCTCCTCTCACCGACCGTTCGCTGAAACCGGGGAATCGGCTCCACACGGCTCGCCTTGCTCACTACTACTGCTGGCGCCCAGCAAGGAGAATTTAACACGAGCAGGTATGTGCAGCAGCGGAACCTGTTTGGGCACTGAATGTGTATTTGCATGGTGATGGTGGGTAAGGGGGGTGGGGGGTCTTGACAGTTCTGACTTCATCCTTCTTGTTGCTTCCCTCCCCTCCCGCTGTGGCCCTGTCAGTGGCTTAATGAAACGATATTTTGGAGGGATGCGGTGAGATGGCATCTTCAGTCGATGCAGCTGGGGTGAAAAATAAATAATTCAAGGTGTTGATGCTATTTAAGCTTTTTGTTTTTCATCCTGGCATCAGGATCGGTCACAAACATTGTCGAACCACCAGTGTCTCATTGCTCTCGTTCTCACCTTTCCCATGTTGTGCATCACGCAAAAACATGAACGCATGTGAGCAATGCTGTTGTTTCACACTGAGCAAATGCGATGAGACTGCTCCTCGTCATGTCAGCCAGAGAAATGGTAATATTTTGATTTATGAGAGGAGACAATCTGTTGTGATGTTGGCTAGATTCCTACGGCTGCAGGCAGATAATTCACTGCTGGGAAATACACAGGTTGGGAGAAAGGAGGCAAAATGTAGCTGAGGCTGGGCGTGAGGGCAATATGATCTGAGGATGCACACACCCTCACATGCTCATCCCCCCGCTGGTGTGTTTCTATCTCTTCTCAAAGCAGCAAATGCACGCTTAAAAGCAATCATGCACGGAGGCATGCGTGATGCACATGTGTGTGCACGCACGGCTGCACACACACACACACTGAGAAGCAGGCTTTCACACACCCACATGCACTAATCCACACTCACATAATCCATAATCATGTGTAATGGAGACATGACGTAACACATGAGCATCTCTTATCCTTATCTATACGTTTGTGAAGATTCACTGTAAAACATACCTTACTTTAACCCAGAGTGATAACGGCACATGCAGCACACAGCATGCAGTGGAATTGCTCGCAGCATAATAATCTTAAATTGGCACACTTGGCGTTTTCACCAGGAGAACAGAGCAGATTGTACTATTGTGAGAAATGGGTTAGCATGCCTCTAACTGACACTCATTTTCATTTAAGGAGAGTGGCAGAGATTGTAGGCCTGTGAGAAACTGAGCGTTTCACAGTGCTCTGCTAATCAGATGCATTAAGGGAAAATGGGGGGAAATAGGTCCCTAGGCTTTAATGCAAGGCTCGGGGCAGCATAGAGAGAGTGGGTGCGGTTAAGGTGCTCCCCCTTTCTCTGGAGGTTTCTCCAGTCTGACTCATGAGTGGGAGTGGCTCTACCTCAGGACCACAGGAATTCCCTGATTTTCTGGAGACACAGTGGCAGCCAGATATTTTTGGGCCTCTTAACTGACTAAGCAAGTTCTGTCTCATCAGTTTACTGTACAGGATACGGATGAAACTTGAGGCAGTCGGGGCAATTTGGGGTACAGTTCCTTGCTTAAAGGCACGAAGACCCCTGAACTACAATGGTTTTGATGAACAATATTTACTATCAGACATGCAAAAAGTCTCACAACTTTTTATAGTATTAAGTACTTCCCCAGAACAAATGTTTGTCACATTTATATTAAAAATATAATCCGTAGTGGCTGTGAGGAGAATAGGTATAAAGTGATTTGCAGTGACTCCCATCAGCTGGAGGATTTATTCATCAACAGTTACATAACGCTGTTGTTTGAAGCGTGACAACAAGCAAACTTTGTGAGATTGCACCGTAGTTTAGTAGCCAGCTACATTTAGCACTGCTCACAGCCTGGTGCCCTTAGATGTATCAGTACCATGTAACATTCGTGAATCCTGCCAAGCAGATCTAACGTAACATCACTCTTCCTTTAATTGATAGACTCTCAGGTTTGAAGAGATCAGTGTAGTATAACCGCTGCATATGGGTTGAAATGAACATTGTCATAAACAGTTTCACTCATGTTTTAGCCTTTAGCTTGTGTTTTTGCCTTAAGCCCATGCTCTATCATCCTGTTTAGCTTTCTTCTGCTCTCTTTTTTGTCAAACAGTCTAGTTAAAGTGTCCACTATTACTACTGAATAGGTCCAAGAAAAAGTTTCCCGCAAAGAAAAACACAGACCTGTCTTCCCACTGCTAAACTTTGTCAACTGGTGTATTGTTGTCATAGTGACTTTGATACGTCCCAAATCAATCCAGTCTCGTCCGACCCAATTGGGAGGCAAGGAATTAGCACTGAGCAATAACCCTTTATAAGCGCTAACAATCTCATTTGAAATTAGGGATTATGATCAGGCATACACGTAGACATCAGACTTTTTCCCGATAACTTAGAAAGACCCCATGGTCCCTTTAATATGAAATGGCTATCCATTCTGTGATTTCCATTTGAGACCTGATTCGATAGTTGCACTGCAATTATTTATGGCTCATCTGATTTTAGAAATCAATTGTTTATACCCACTCAGGAAAAACAGAGTTTTATTGTGTCAAATCTGCAAGTAAAACTGTAGCAGAGATCTTGTGCCTCTAGATAATCCAGCATGTGGTCTGATCTAGTCTTTGTTACGCAGAAAAAATAACGTTATTTCATTTTCTGCTGGGTGTGCTCAAAGAGCCACTTTCCCACAGGATTTTTGGTCAAATTTATAAAAAACACACAAGCAGGATGAGGTCACCAAGTTATCCTTGATCCTCTTTTCTTGATTCTAGCATCATTACGCTCTAATGGGATGATACAGGTGAGACCTCAGGGGTATTATCAGGTCATTTGCAACCCTGGCTGAGGAGAAATAAGAAGAATGCTTTATTTGTCAAATGTTAACATTCAGATATCAGGGTGCTGGCTGTTTAAAGGGAGAAAAGCAGCCTCCTAATTGGTAATCAACTCTCATTAAACACTACTACTCCTTTAGTGTGTATTGTCCAGACAGAGTGCAGCCATAGTGCAGCAAGGTGCTTCATATAAATGATGTTTCAGTCACTGCTATGGTACAAAGCAACTCTTGTAGCTGTCAGTCATGATAGTAGCCCTTCTTCAATTTGGTACATTACACTCATGCCATTAATTGTGTCACAAAGGCGTTAAGGTAGTAGTTTGAAATAACCTAGTTATCGTGAAGTCCAGTTGGTGCAGAGTGTTATAATAATCTGCAATGATTGACTCAGTCACATCAGGATGTTATTGAAATACTTTCAGTGATGGGTTTTCCAATTTAAAGCCTGGACTCACAACTTAATGTATAAACTTTAAAAACTTTGATGCTCCAGTTATCAGCACCATAGAGGCCTTCCTGTTTGTGCAACCCCCACCCTCAGTTTTCCTCCTCTGTGGAACAGGACAAGAATCTGATTTCTTTTCACACATCTTCACATCTTTGGAAGCTATTCTGGATTTGCAATCCCAAAAAAAGAGTGTAACTTCAATAATCACTGACATGACAACTGAGCTGTACACTTTGGTTATTTGAACCCACTCACTCTGCATCTTTTTATTTGCAGCCATTAATAATTTAATTTTCCTCTTTCATCTTCCCTTCCTCTTTAAAACCACATCAAAACCACATCGAAACCATTACCAGCTAAGCTGAAAGCCAAAGTCACCCAACTTTCTGCACCCGATGCAACATGCTGTGTATTTGTTTACATACAGGGCTAGAACTTCAGCATATTGGATTTGTTCAATTGGTAATGGTCTTAAATGTTTTGTAATCTGAAAATATGGCATATGACATGTTTCAGTAGGCTTAGTGAAATTAAAAATACACATTTAACAAGCATCCAGCACTCTGCCTCAACACAAAGCTGGATGAAGATAAGACTTTGCAGACCCAAAATAAGGCTGACAATTTTTTTTTGTTTTTCGGCCCAGGCACAAAAAATGCAAAATTAATTTTGTCTTTGGAGTTTGATGCTGTTTTTTTTTTTTTTTTTAACACATCACCTTTTCTTTCTCTTTGTCCAAGAGAGGTTGAAAGATGTTTTATAATCATATCCATCAAATGCCCAACTCATCTTTCATTTAGTGACATATTCCTTTCAATGTCATTTTAATGTATTCCATTAAAGCTGACAGCAGCCTCCTCATAACTTCTGATCTGAAACCATTTAATGACCATATTTGTAGTTGTGCTAATTTTTCTGCATTATTCGACACGGCACATAATTAATACATTGGGTTTGTGCCACTGTGTATGAAATCACTCAATGGGAAAGGTTATTACCTAATTTCTTTGTCATGAATCATTACTATAGTCATGCTTTTGAAAGATTTTCAATAATGCCAAATCACTTCAAAATTTTGTTGTAAAAGATAGCTTGACATGTTGAAGTTTGTAACTAGACCTCCAGTCTCCCTTCCAAACAACCACAAAGGCTCTTCAGTAACACACTTAACTCTAAGCTGCTGACTCATTCAAACAAGTACAGTCAGGATCAACAGTGGACTTTCATGGTTTTGTGTGCTTATAGTGGTTTGATATTCACCTCAGGGCTTGAAAATGTCCTTGAAAGTCATTGAGGCAGTGTCAGGACATATTTGGACTACATCTGATGAGATTTATTTATTGGAGGGACAGTGTTGGGTTGTGACCCATCATGTGGCAAAAATCTGCACTTGGCTTTACTCCAATCTACGACAAAGCTGAGTCATGAACCTCCTTATACCAAGATAAAAATAATTTAGTCTAAAACCTACTCTTTTATCATTCTTTTTTATTAATAGCTCATAATTTTTTTCTCTCTTTACAACCACAGCCTATAGAAACCTAAGACTATGGTTGGACAGTCATTGGATAGAATTTATCAGGGATGCAAAAGAAAAGTCAGCTCAGGTTGGACCACTTGACTGACTGCAGTGAGTAACCCCAGCTCATTCATTTACTCCTGAAAGCTAACCCTGGCACGCAACCTTATAGTGTTAGAAAAAATAAAACGTGTTCTCTTGCACAAACATCTTGCCCGAGGCCTGCCCTGAACTCCTGTGAAGTTGATGAAAGGCCACACTCCTGGATTCAATCCATCAGACTTACATCTGTGCTGGTAACCTATCTCTTAGAGCTAATGCCTGGTTCTTCTTTAGAGCCTAGCAACAGAGAATAACTATGATACTGTGTTTCACAGCTCAGATGAAGTAAACATGTCTCTGTGGTCATGTAGACACATCAGAACTAATGTGAAGCAGCTTCTGCACAAAAAAAACAAATCTCTCTTTTGACCAAGCCAGCCAGTTCCACAAATAGAGGGAAAAGGCTGAGCATCTTCCAAGGCTTTCAACATGACTCAAGATTATCTGACCCCCCCCTTAACACGACCCTAGGATTGCCATATTGTTCTGTTTATAATCATATAGTCTGTTGCACATATGCCTTGTGATACATGAGCAGTTAAGGTGCTGAACCATAATAATTTAACTAATTGAGACATTAAATGTCAGTATAGGTCATTAACCTCAATTTTTCAATAAGTGATAGCATTCATTAATATCATGACTGACACTAAAAAAGCCAACAGTCTGTGTCTTTTGTTAAAATACATTTGAAAATAATGTGCTTCATAATGGATCCAATAAATACAGTTATAGATCCTGAAAACACTGTCAAGGGAAAGTAAAGGTTCAGTTTGGCGCTTTCCATGTTGCACAGGCACTGTGACAAGAGTCTTGTAGCACTAAGGCAATTAGAATAATTGGCTTGCGCCTGCTGGAGAAGCTGGATACATCAATGTTGCTAGTGGGTCTATTGACCTTGACTGACACACTCACATACATGACTGCACATACAGTCATATAAACATACAATTGATTACCCTCAACCCTTCTGCGCCCTCATGCACGCACAGAAACATTCAGTAGAGACACTTACTTTCATATCATTTGTCTTTCCTTTTTTCTTTGTGACTTGTTTCTGTTGCACAATGAGTATAAGATTTAGACCTAAGGTTGTTGGTTGTTTGGCATTTGAATATCTCTGTAAATGTCACTTTAAGACCAGACATGTTGCCAATTCCTGCTTGTGTTCAAATATGGTATGGAAATCTGCAGCCATTTTGCTAAGTGTTCTTGTTCTCTTTTTGTTTGTCTTTCAGAGGGATGGTCCATTTCTGGGGGAAAGCCACTGGATTTGAAAAATATTACTGAGCATCTACACAAGCTCTGATTCGGGTGATTGTGAGCTGGGTCCCCACTGTCAAACACAGGCTGATTGTGCTTGGCTCACCACTGCTGTATTCTCAGCCAACTTCTTTCACTAGATGATAAGGAACGGTTCACAGGATTTACATCCATGGTTTCTGCCCTAATAAAGACTATATCATCCTACATTAAAAAGATTTGCAAAGGAATGTTTACAAAGAAATTGGCAAAACCAATAAAGAAGAAAGAGAGAAGTGAAAACAAAGAGCCCAAATTGACCACTGATTTGCAAGCACACAATCTAACTCTCTCTACCACACTGAAGACTACGGTTAAAAAGATTTCCAAATGCTCTTCGGCACGTAACATATCACTTGAGGACGACGACGGAAAGAACGACTGCTCATCTCTGTCACCCACTTTCAGTTATCGTGTAGCTATAGCAAATGGACTCCCAAAAAACTCTCTTTTTTTGAATAATAATGAAAGTATCTTTCCTGAGGTTCTTTCGATTGATAGTAGTTACTCAGACTCCCTGAGTGAGACAAAACCCGTCAGAAGACTGGATGAGCATAAATCACACACTATGCCAGTAAGACGAAACAGGAAGAGCCTCATCAGTTTGGCTCCCTCTGATGGCAGCTCTGAGGGTGAACGGGTGGAACGATCCAGTCTTCACACACTCCGGCTAGGTGCCCTTCGCAAGTTGAGAAAATGGAAGAAGAGTCAGGAATGTGTCTCTTCAGACTCAGAAGTGAGCAACTGGCGAAAAACCCTCGGCATCCGAAGCAAATCCCTGGACCGTGCTGGACGGCAGCAAAAGAGCTCCACTCTGGAGCCAGGCTCCTCCTCCACAGGCTGCATCAGTCAAACCCAGGATGTCATGGAGATGATATTCAAGGAGCTTCAGGGGATCAGTCAGATAGAGACAGAACTGTCTGAGCTGCGTGGTCATGTCAATGCTCTGAAAAGCTCCATTGATGAGATCTCAAGCAGTGTAGAGGTAGTTCAGAGTGAGATCGAGCAGCTTCGCTCAGGATTCGTGCAGTCTAGAAGGGAAACACGGGATATTCATGACTACATAAAACAAATAAGCCACCAGGCCAATAATTCAACCTTGAGATTCCTCAACGTTCCAGAGGAAAGGTCAGAGAAAACAGAGAGTCTAATATACAAAATATTAAGGGACAAAATGGGTTTCATTGATGCCCAAAAGAATATTAAAATCGAGCTTGCTCACAGGTTAGGACAGCAGCGAGAATGTTCGAATGCAAAACCCCGTCCTATAATTGTTATTTTTGCAACCACTCAAGAAAGGGATGTAGTCTTGAAAAAATGCTACAAACTTAAGGGGACTGGTATCACAGTCTCCACTGACAGTTTAACTCATGATGGAAAAGAGAGAAAAGACAAAGCAATGTCTTCCTCACAAACTTATGAAAGCATGGATATAAAGGTCTCAGGGAAGGATAAAGTAGTAGAAAGTGATGACTGGGATTCAATGGACAGTGACAAAGAATTAGATGAATTAAGCAGAAATAAATATGCAATGGTGATTTCAAAGCCTGTTCACAAAAGCAAATCAGAGAAGAGGCGATCCCATGATCACAGCCGGTCAGGAGAGGAAGCAGGCTACTCAGGCACAGTTCACTATGCTGATGACTCTTACTATGACCCAGACAAGCATGCAAAGGCATATTACTCTGACCTGACCCCTGGTTGGCTTTCCCAGAGTGACTATTCCACCCCTAAACTGAGCCGTTCAGAGTCTGACTGCTCAAAACTTTGCCAGTCATACTCAGAGGACTTCTCAGAGAGTCAGTACTTTACACGGGCTAATGGCTGCTCCCTGCTGTCCTCCTCAGATCAGGAACTTTGGCAAAGAAAACAAGAAGACATGGCATCCTCCTGGTATGCTAGCCCCACGCATACACTAAGCCATGAGAATCCCACCTATGAACACAACGAGGTAGAGACTACAGAAACTATTGACAGTGGTGTGAGCAATGGCCTTGTCTGCATGTCCGGAGACAGAAGTCATTATAGTGGCTCCCAAGTCTCCTTGCAAGGTGACCTCTCACCATGGAAAGACTGGCATCATCTGGAGCAAGGAGCTGATTCTGGTTTGGAAGCTTCAATAGAGGTTAGCAGTCCTTTTGACCCATCTACCATTCCTGGTTTTCCAGAAAACATCACCAAATGTCAGGAAGTGGATTTACAATTTGAAGGAGATGAAGAATTCATGATGCTTGACCGGGAATCTTCCTTACCACCTATTACCACCCACATTATCCCTCCAATAACAGAGAGGGAGCCTGTGATAAAGACATCTGCTCGGCAGTCAAAAGAAGGATGCAAGGTGACAACAAAAGAAAGCACCAAAACATCTTCTAAAGATGCCCCGAAAGCTGCCTCTAAAGTCACACAAAAACAAACTAAACTTGCTCAGAAGGAAGAAACCACCAAAATATTGCCAAAGGAAAGCCCGAAGGTATCCGCAAAGGTTTTGCCGAAAGTGACTTCTAAAGCTGCTACAAAAGAGTTACCTAAAGAAATTCAGACAACAGCTAAAGTATCCTCTCAAGCTGTCCATAAAGACAGCGCAAAAGTGGCACCCAAAGTTGCTCCAAAGCCCACTGTTAAAGAAGTGTCAAAAGTGACATCAAAGGTAGCTGCGACCGAGGCCCCCAAAGTCACCCCTAAGGTGACACCAAAAGAAAGCCCTATAGTGACTCCCAGAGAAAGTCCAAAAGAGTCCCCTAAAGAAAGTCCTAAGATAACACCAATCGAGAGTCCAGTCTCAACCCCAAAAGAGTCCCCTAAAGAGTCACCTAAAGAGTCTCCTAAAGAGTCGCCTAAAGAATCTCCGAAAGTCATTGCTAAGGAACCGCCACAAGTTGCACCCAGGGAAGTTGTGAAAGTTGCAGCAAAGGAGGTCGTCAAAGAAACTTCAAAACCATCTGTTAAAGAGGTCCCAAAAGAGATTCCAAAAGAGATTCCAAAAGTAGCAACGAAGGACACAGGAAAAGTACCCGTGAAAGACGTTTCTAAGGTTTCACCTACCGAAGTCCAAAAGGTTACCCCTAAGGAGAGTCATGTTGTGCCACCAAAGGAGACCCCTAAAGTTACCCCTGCAGAGCCACCTAAAGTAGCACCCAAAGCAGCCACCAAGGAAACCCCGAAAACCGTTCCTAAGGAAAAGTTCCCTGAACTGGACGTCAATCATAGTTTTCACCAAACCCAGAATAAAACTTCTTCTATGTATCGCAGCCAGAGTGAGATAAGAACAGAGAAGGTTGAGGAAGTCCCCAAGTCTTGGAGCAGTAGGCTCAGCATAGATCTTAGTGAAAAGTCTTTTGGTTTTGGCTTTGGCTCTACACTTCAGAGAGCTAAGTCAGCTCTAGAGGTTGTTTGGAAGTCCGGTGCACAGGGTGCCCCTGCTCCATCGGAGGAGCCCGCAAACTCCTCCTCTTCATTCATGGGACGTTTCCGTACCACGTCAACCTCTGGTACAAACAGCCCTAGCCCTGCAGTGGAAACAGATGTCAGCACAGAGACTGTTTTTAACAAGGCAGATGAAGAGAAAACACCTGCAGAGACAGAAACTGCAGAACAACCAGTAGATAGTGAAACGCACTATGTCGAGGTGATGGAGCAGGTCTTAGCAAATTTGGAGGGCCGAACCAATGCCAGTGAAACGGAGGAGACAGAAGAGACAGAGGAGCCAGCTCAGGAGTGTGAGACCTCTCAGGACTATGATGTGTCTGACGACGTCGAGGCATCGCAAGACAATGATGCCTCTCAGGATTTGGAAGCCTCACAAGATTTTGAAGCTACAGAGGAGTATGAGGCACCCAAAGAAGCATGTGTTCTTGAGTATGATTGCAGTTTGGATGAGCAGTATGATGAGGAATACAGTGAGGACTACGATACACAACTTACCGAGGACACCGCTGAATATGACGCAATGGTGGAGTATGTAGATGTAGAGGAACCAGATGAGACCGAGGACAATGACGTAACAGAAGAGATGGATGAGGCTGACGAGGAGCTGGAGGAGGTTGCAGAGATAGTAGAGGAGGCTGTTGAGGTTGTGGAAAAAGTGGAAAAAGAGGAACCACAGCAAGAGGATGAAAACAAAAATGTGGCAGAGGAGAAGCCCCCAGAGGCCCCACCCAAGAAACGTGTTAGACCAACATTCAAGGAGGCAGCACTAAGGGCCTACAGGAAGCAGATGGCTGAACTGGAACAACAGATCCTGGCTGGAGGTATGGCACTTTACTTTTTTCTTTTTATGACAATAGTTGTTCTGTTTCACAAAGTTTGTATTGGTGATATGTGTCAATTTCTGTTTCAGGAAGATTATTCACAGGGTTAATACTTAACTTTGATAACTGAATATGTTAACTTTCAGAAACCACTATCCTTACAGACAGATATGGTACAGAAATTTATATTGACTGGAGACTGCTCACAAGGATTTGAATTAATGGTTAAGTTGGGCAACAGATTTAGAAAATTGTGAGAGTTCATATCAACAATATAACTAGTAAGATACTTATAAAAAAAATATTGATTGGCTCTTGAAACACTAAACTTTGTGTGAGGAGGCTGTGCTCTTTATAGAAGTCTGAATCATGTCAAATAACTTTTATTCATCCAGCAGAGACATGCCCAGACCTTGAACTTGATGTATACAAATTGTTAGGTTTCAGGGCGCTTTGACTTTGATGCTTTTCAAAAACGTCTTAGTGAATCCCACATGAATTGATAATTTGTTTTATGTTGCAAACTGGAGGGAGAACTCTGTCTGAAGGTTGAGGGTAGTGCTACATAAGTTCCCACTTTGCATTGTATTCCCATGACACTCTGTTCTTCTGTAGTGGATAGTGGCTCAAGGATTAAGACTTTGACTTTAAGAGTTTCACTGTTTATCGTGTAAATTTAAAATGCACCAAAGTAAATCTACAGCCGACTTCACAGAGAAACATGACTACAGTCTATAATTGGGTGTCCTCCTGGGGGCAGACAGTCAAAGCTAATTTGATTATAAAGTCCGTTCATATCGACTTTCCACTGCTGTTGTTTTGTAAGTCACTGATGTTTGCATTTCTGTGTTTCAAATGAGACATTTCATCCCACATGCAGCAGAAAACCATGTTACATTTGTCTCTTTGTCTCCCATATTTGCCTCAGTGAGGGAGTTGCCCTGAATCCAAATGCTGAATAGCTGATGGGTCGAGGCTTAATTTGCTTAAAAAGAAAAAGTATGTAATTTAAAATGAGCATGGGTATATAGTTGGGATTGTTTTATTGAAAGAAACATGGAGTTCAACTAGAGTGAGAAAAAAGAGACCAGGGATTTTCCGCTCCTANTTCATATCGACTTTCCACTGCTGTTGTTTTGTAAGTCACTGATGTTTGCATTTCTGTGTTTCAAATGAGACATTTCATCCCACATGCAGCAGAAAACCATGTTACATTTGTCTCTTTGTCTCCCATATTTGCCTCAGTGAGGGAGTTGCCCTGAATCCAAATGCTGAATAGCTGATGGGTCGAGGCTTAATTTGCTTAAAAAGAAAAAGTATGTAATTTAAAATGAGCATGGGTATATAGTTGGGATTGTTTTATTGAAAGAAACATGGAGTTCAACTAGAGTGAGAAAAAAGAGACCAGGGATTTTCCGCTCCTACTTAAAATGAAAAAGTGTTTGACCTACATATGTACTGTAGCTGCAAATGTGGCACTCAGAATCAGGCGGGCACTGTAGTTCAGGGAATATAGGCTACACCTGATGTCTGAGAGACTATGTGACAAATGTGTGCACAAACCTTTGAGTGGCACATTTCTCTAACACCCTGTGAGGAACAAATACAGTACTGTGACTAATAATCCCTATACTGCCTGATAGTGTCATGTGACCAGCTCAAAATAAGGGTAACGGCAGGCTGGACAGAGCTAATGAAACACATAATTGAGTCAACTTCCAAAACATTCACTATTCTTAGAGCAGGTATAATGGTATAAGGGGGCTCCCTTTTGGGTGACAGTTTCTGAAAACTCATTCTGAAAACAGTTTTAGGTTCGGAAACCCTTGAATAAGACATTGAGCTAAATTTTGCTTTTATGGACGCAATCACAGTTTTTAAGGAGGGATATATAATGTCCCAGCAGGAGATTTTTAAGGTGGTTGGTATTCACATTTCTTAAGCAAAGGTATCATAAATATGAATCACCTCCAACCTACTATTATATTGGTATGTTTGATCAAGATAGGAACATAGACTGTATAATAAGTGGACGTAACGGCGTTCGGCTCAAACTAAAGCTTCCAGCAGATGCCCCGACCCCTGGTGTCTGGCTGCAGTATAGGCCATAAGCCCCGCCTCCCCATGCATTCTGGATATGAGTCGGGAAAACTTAAAAAAATTATGATAACTTGTAGAAAAATTTCTCTCATCCTTACGCTAAGGTGGTATGACGGTGTAGTTTGGCTGCATTGTTTTCAGGTGTTTTTTTACTGAGAAGTTGGTTTTACATTAGTTATTGGACATTAAAAACTGTGTTACAAGTTTCGTTTTAGGATAGTTGACAGCTGCCGATTGTGAGTAGTTTTTGTCGGGGATATAAGAAACTTCAGGAAAGAGAGCCAAAAGGAGACTAAACCTTCTAAAGAAGAAGAAGTAAATATTTTTGTTTCTCTTTTTTACTTGGCTCCACCAGAAGTTCTCTACTGCGCAGACTCTGGCTGCACAATGGCGGCTAGAGAAACGGGGTTTTCTGGCTTCAAAATCACAGAACATTGACAGGCGGAGCCACGCTGTCCATTCTATATACAGTATATGGATAGGAATCATTGCTTCAGTGTGTAATTATTTTGAATTTAAACATCTATTTTTATTTATGCATTTATACAAAGCATCAAAATGTGGAGCTTCATGTAAGCTGAAGCCTGCAGTACACTCTGGGCTTATGACTCCTAATGTTAATATGTGGCAAGGTGTCTCAACCACTTGATTGCGTTTAGCTCAGTTCATTGTCGGATTCTAAAAGAAAATGGTAAAAGCATGTTTTAAGAATTTTTAAGTGTTTATTTGAAGTTGCTTTTTTTTTTTTTTTTTTTTTTTTTTTTTTTTTTTTTTTTTTTTTTTCAAAATTGTGAAACTCAGGCCCAGATTTTGGCTGCACGGTGGCACAGGAAGGTGCCAATTTATGTAGAGTTTGCAGGTTCTCCTTGTGCATGCATGGGTTCTCTCCAGGGACCCCAGCGTCTTCCCACATTTCGAACCATGCGAGTCAGGTCATTTGGTCACTCGTAATGGACTGACTATGTGTGAGAGCGGTTGTTGGTCGCTATGTGCAAATGCTTGGACTCAGTGTCATTTTGCTAAGGTCAAGCCCTCCGTAACCTGAAAAGAGAAAAGCAATAATGATTATGAATAGATGGGAGCTCAGATTCTTACTTGCTAGGAGGGCAAAGATAAGGGGGCGACAAGCCCGGCTGATGGATACCAACCCTTGGAAATAAGTAATGAAGGAAACAACTGAATTCCCCGTCAGCCTCATCCAAATCTACCACCCAAGCCAACTTTTCATACATACAAAAAGGCTCAGCTGTTTTTATTATTTTTTTAATTAATATCAACTTACAATAACACACAGGTAATTTAACACTGTACAGATAGCTATTGAATTGTCCTCTATTATGATCAACACTTGAGTTGTGAAAGTGAAAAACACATCAGTAGATTATTTGAAATCTATAAGTTCCATCTGCTTTAAACAATAGAAACCTTGATTAAAGTATAGTGTACTTACATTTCGCAATTCATCTCCTCATGCTTTAACAGAGCTTATAAAAGCAGATTCAGTGTGTAGCTGTTAAAGCTTATACTGCTGATAAGATGTGGAAATACATGATATTACAGACAGGGATACTTTAAACCCCCCCATATTAGTAATGTGCCTTCATCTCTTGTGGCTGATGCGTGCTCATCATGTTCATGCTCTGAAGCGTGCTGGCTGGTCAGTGTTGAAGCTGTGAAGGGAGTCTCAGCAGTGCCGCCACTCCTGGCAGGCCCATCTTCAACTGGCTACAGCAGTGTCTGTATTCAGATGCTAATTCACACTCCCAAGGGCATTTTGTAACCAGGTCAGCCTTGCTTGGAATATTTATAGAGGTCTGCTGCTACTGAAGTTTGCTGCTGGCTCCTGGGGGACACATGGAGGTAGACCCTCTTTGCGCTTAGTGCGCCATTTCTCCAGAAAGTGTGGATACGAGAGGTGTAGAAACCGAGAACAGGGGCCCCATTGTTTTGGTTAAACACCCCACTGACTGTTGCCACATGTATACAGTTTGTGCTCAGAGCCATGAGAAGCTGTGATCCCAGTTTCGCTCGAAGTTTTTGACACTGCCAGCATTATGCTCTGATTGTTGTTATGATGTGCACAATCAAAATCTCACTTTTCAAAAAACAATTGAAGAATCTGCTTTTGAAAAAGGGTTGATAACCTATTTTACCCCAACTCTCTATTTCTGGTTAGATCATTCTATTTCTGTACTGAGATGAACCAAATAAACTCTCTAACACCAGCCTGTCACAACCTTTATTCATTGCTTAAAAAAAAAACAAAAAAAACAGTAAGCCGGGGGGAACAGTAGTTGTTTTCTCCTAGCAGGAAATGGTGTGGTTGGGTGGTATTGTTTGAGTCATCAGAGAGATGAGCAGTGAACCATTTATTATCACAGGCACCCATGATGTTAGCGTCTCACTCTGAGCCACCACGTTACAGTACATCAAAGCTTAAAAGGTTGCAACCTCCCACAGAGCACACCCCGAGCTTTGTCCTCCCCTTTAATTACAGGTCTGGTATCCTGTAAATCATTATGGAGATTATTAACAATCTCAGCTTCAGTGGACCCCAACATGAATACATAAATCAATATGTTCATTCAAAAAAGTGATGAGGACTTGTGCATCAAATACTGTAGACGAGGTGTGTTGGAAGGGTGGGCTTGGCGGTGGTTTGAGGATTCTTGTGTTAAACTTTCCTGGATAAATAAATGTAATGTTTGATGCTTAATTTAAGTTAATATGATTTTTGTTGTGGAGCGTTTTCATTGCTGACTTTCTTGGAGAATTAACTTAACTCTTTCAAGAGGAGAGTTGAAGCCCAGGTGTAGCTGATCACTCTAATTAAAGCATTATCCCTAAATAAATAACTAAATTTAAGTAGTTAAAGTAGTTATGAATTATACCTGTGCCGTTGGTGTTGTGTGTATCAAATATAATCCTCTGACTGAACCAATATTGCAGTGATTCTAATCTTTCTAAAGCCCAGACCAGCCCTTTTGTGAGTTGTATGTGGCTCTTTTTTCATTGAAATGAGGACATTTTTCCTTTTGATGGTAGACAAACCCTGTTTATTATCCTTATCCCAAGGCAGAAACAAATCGTTGTAGTGTTAAACCGTTGACTTTTTTCTTTTTGGCAAAAAATTAACCATGTCTAATATTGAACATTGAGTTTGTTGCATATACACTTGTTTCGTCATCTAGACTTGAAACTTTGTGTACAAGTTGACACCCATGGGCTCTTCTGCTCTGGCAAGATTTGATCTGAGTGTATTGTGACTTGAACATTATGTCATGACAGACAGGCAAAGTTGACATGGCCACATTTTACAGTGGCCAGCAGCTGGCATACAATTTCTTTTCATCAGGATGTGTTTACTGTTAGGTCTTCAGCCTATGCTCTGTGCTGGGACCTTACTCGCACAAAGTCAAATCTGCACAAACTGGTCGTCATGTTGGCCTGAATCTCCTGTCACCAGTTTTCTCTGCTTCAGTAGTCAGAGACTGAAGTTCTGACCAAATGTACCCTTTTTGAAAACTCTGCTGAAATGAATTTTAAAAAGGTAGGCAACTTTTCACAGCAGTAGAAGTTTGAAAAAGCGATAAATGTTGATGTATTGGTATTGCAGGTTGCAAGCCTAAACTTAAATGCAAACTGTGTAGAGGTCAAATGATAAGGAACACACCGATAAGGAACACTGATAATCTACTCAGGCTGTAATGTTTGTGCAAAAATGCAGACTATCATGTGCTGTACTTTGAGGATTTCCTCAAACCCTTTGGTCTTTCCAGCATTCACACTGGAATCTTCAGACTAAAGATAAAGATTTTGATTGCTGTCACAGA
This sequence comes from Thalassoma bifasciatum, assembly GCA_008086565.1. Lineage (NCBI taxonomy): Eukaryota > Metazoa > Chordata > Actinopteri > Labriformes > Labridae > Thalassoma > Thalassoma bifasciatum. Next base: position 1,192,427 of record RPOG01000018.1, read on the forward strand.
CTGTGCTCTTCTTCATTATCTTGATTTTCTCTGTTTTTCCTGAGCTCTGTGGAGATATCGTCACACACTCACAGCGATTGGCTGTGGTCATGGCCCACTTTGTCGTTCTGCATAATGGCTGAAAGATAGCAAAAACTGGGGTCAGATTGAGTCAGTCATAATTGATTTGATATATACGTACCTCTCCCTTTTGACTGTAAATATATATGGATATAAATATACACAGGACAGTATGTCTCCTGCATCTGTGTGTAGATGTTTTACATATGCTGAACATACAGCAACACATGCTCCTGTGTGTGTCGGGGCAGGGGTCAGTCCAAGCTGTACTGTCAGTCTTATGTAGGCTTTTCTGCTCCAGTAAGCACAGATATGTGTTAAGTGTGAGCACATGTGTTTCCAATGAATTGCGGGATTTACTGTGGCTTGTCATACTTAAACGCATAGCCCACACTACACACTAGAAGTAGCACAAGCACAGAGATTTCCTTCCAGTCAATTACAGTTTTGTTCCAAAGATTTAAGGCACCTGTGAACTTAAATTTATATCACACTTTGTTCTGTGTTGTTGGTCTTCATTTTGCTGTAGACTGCTGGTAGAGGGGGTGACTCAATCATACATAGCTGAGCTAAGCTGAGCGGAGCACTGTCCATGGTGCCTGCCTGCAGCTGAATTCCTGTATGAGTGCTGTATCTGTGTGGATGCAGCTGATGCTATGACATTAACCAGCGTTGATAATCTATTCACATAAACTGAAAAAATGTAGTCTTAAAAAAATCAACATCATCAATAATTAACACAACCTTGTGTTTTTTAATGCTAATGCATCCTAATGTATTAGCATGTACCACACATTGTCTGTTGCTATCAGCTGCCTCCTAAGAATAATCAAAATGATAACATTTACACTTATGGTGAACACTCATGGTGTATACAGGACTCTGGATAATAGCTTTCACCAATTACATAAAACAGTGTTCCCAATGAAAATGATATTGATACATTATGATTATCGATTACCTCATTTTTCAATTACTGCTCATTAAAGAGTGAAAACAAAGTTGACTAGATGGTTGTAAAATTAGAGCCTAATTTGCTCAAGCCTGAAGCTGCATTAGTGATGCAATAATTGTGTGTCCACAACACGAAGTCATTTTAATCAGAACAGCAATTTGATCTTTCTCTTGTAAACAGCTGTTTTCTGTTTGTAGCACATCAGATCATGATTACACTGCCATTCATCACCCATGGATCAATAGTACAGTAATTACACCTCTTAAGTCTCACTTATTTAAAGGGCCTGCCCTCTTGCATATTGTATCTTTATACCCTCTGCTTATGCTTACCTAATGTGCCATGTCTCCATAGCAGTGAGTGTAAAGTCAAAGTCCTAATTTTTTAACTTGTGATGCACTGGTATCGATCAAACCATGCAAAGATTTCCATTCACACTTCAACCTTCAGCTGAGAGCCTCCTGTTGTGTAACAGCTTTTTTATTGGTTCAGCTTTATATGGTAGACATTCTCCTCGAGGCGCATGCTGACTCTGTCAACAGTTCTGCATAAAATCCTTTGTAAAACAGAACTGTGTCACCAAACAGTTGTAGAGGATAAGTGTCCTTAACAAGTGTGTGTATTTTGTGCTCTTTTCTAACCGTCCACCTTCCTGTCACTTTCTCCTTTCAGACAGCAGTGCTTTGGATACACAGGTTTAAATTCATTGTTTGTCATCAACCATGTGGACATTTGTGATTCCTCTGCACGTGCATGTCATTGTCTACATGTCAGTGAACAAATCTGGCATGTTGTGGTGTTTATTTGAGTTTATCTGTGAGCGTGTGTGTGTGTGTGTGTGTGTGTGTGTGTGTGTGTTTGATTTCTGCAGATAATTGGAGTGATATCTATCGGTATGAAAGATAATACAGCATGTGCCTCTGAGCAATTTTGCTGTCACTTTGTGCTGGTTATCCTTCCATTCCTCTCTTTTAAGAAAATGATTTGTTTTTCAAACTGGACATTTTGGTTAGAGAGGAGGGAGTGTTACACAATAAGCAAATCTGGCCCGAAGCACCAAAAGCGGCAAACTGAGTCTTGAGCTCACAAATTACATTGATGTGGAATAATTTGGTCTTTCGCCTGTGGTGCTTCCCTCCCTTCTCTTTCTCTCCTATCATTTATTTTATCCTGAAATGACCTCTAAATGTACAATTTTTTCAGGAGTTAATTTCTTAATTTTGTACCTTCTTTTGTTTATTATTTGCTGCTGTTTTGAATTAGCTGTGTGAATTAACTTTGTTTTAAATTGTGTGTTTCTTCTCTCTGCAGCCTCGCAGTCTTTTAGATCCCAAAGTGCTCGGCTTGCAGACCGGAGGGTGAGTGGTGGCTCACTTTCTTATCTGATCAGTTTAAATTTACACAAATCAGAGTTGCTTTGCTGTGTCTTTCCCCCATGCTGGGGCATATCAAGCAGAAATGTTAAGGAAATGTTTGGCATGCAGCCCTAATTTCAGAATCATAATCTCTATTTTGTGTAGGATTAAAAAGTATCTTATCACAAAAAAAAAAAAGTCTTCTTGATTCATGTGAGATGAATGACTTATTGAAGAAGCTTTAAGAACAGTGATGATTAAATGTCTATATAGGAGATAGATGAAGTGAACTGTTGTTCTTGGATATTGCGATTGTAATATGATATTTAACCTCTATAGTCTATGCACAAGCTGTGAATTTGCAGCCATCTGTGGCATGCACCGTGCATAAACGCAGTTAGAGCCAAGGGGCATGAGGGTGAGGCAAGGGCCAGCACAGCTCGTCACGTTGCGTATCTTTAGGGTCATACCACTGATGTCGCTGAGAGGACTGACAGAAAAGCTTGAGGACCTTTATCTGTGTCGAAGCATTGGAGCCTTGATGTCATGTTGAGGTCATTAAAGAGGCTGTGATTGACAGCTGAGGTGATGCCACTGAGAGCCTCATGGGAAAGGACCAAGACTGGTGGGAGAGCAGTGAGGGGGCTCCGGAGTTTGCACAGGGGAGCCGTAGGATAGAGAGCAAGAAAAAGTGAGGCTGAAGTCGTACAGAGACTGAGAGAAAGAGTTCAGAGCCATGGAGTCAGCTGTTTTTATAGTTTTTGCTGCAGTGGGCATTCACTGCTCAATTAATCTCATATTCTGTATTCTAAGTATGCGATATATATTCAGTGATAGCTGTAATATGTATCAATAAAAGGCTTTACTGCGCTAATGCCTTGTTAAAATGTAGATGGCATGGAAGAGAAGGCGAGTGTGGAAACAGCAGAGGGTGAGAGGGATTACATGCAGCCTCAGCACAGGTGGTCGGCTTCATGTGAAGTGGAGAGGGAGGGGTGAGACAGGTTAGATAGGAGGCATGATCCATGAGCTTTGCCGGTTGAATAAATCACCCCCCACCCCCCCAACAATAGTAATGTCTCCCCCAGCATGGCATTATTATGATATTAATACACCTTAAATCTGTCTGCTTCTCCAGGGCTGGCAGTATTCTTTATGGTATTGACAGCATGCCAGATTTACGCCGCAAGAGGACAGTGCCTCTTGTCCGAGACCTGGTGAGTCATCTGCCTCAACAAGGTTACGTTTGATTTATGTCAAATATATCTGAGTGACCCCACATTATAACAAACTGGTGGAATCCTGCTCGGTATGGGAATGACTCTCCGCTGAAGACAGTAAGAACTTTACTGGGAACCTGATAAAATGTGAAAGCACTTTGGAGCAACAGCGTGTTTTTGTGCCATTAAATAACATCCTCAGGCTGATGATAGCCTTAATATTCTTTTAGTGGCAGTCTCTAAAACAATAATGCTTGTGGAAACATAACTGCACCCTGATTGATGGTCTCAATGATAGGTTCATTATGGTACAGAACTTTCTCACATATGTAGACCTGCTCAAGAAAATACTTGACGTAAAACTTTTATTGAGATAACAACAAGCAAGAGAGGAGCTGATTGGTGATAAAAGCAACCACTGCTTTTCAGGGAAGCTGAATTTAGCCTTAGCTATTACTCCAGGGTTTGATTAATTAGCCTAGAGAGGGCATTTAGGATGTTGCATCACGGGGATGCTCCCTTATTTGTTTTTTATTGCAACACAATGTGTCATAACATATCCCACAGAGAGGCCTGCTTCACTACAGTCCACTTTAGCACTGTGCCACATGGTTAGTCTCAGAAAAAGGGAGAGGGATGACAGGCTGTGGTGATGCCAGTCGTATTCATGTCTGTTTATAACTGTTTGTCCATTATGTCCTGCTCAGTCTCTGTATGTCTTGTTTTATGTCTGTCTCTCATCCTCATGTACTTTTAGTTAAAATGACAGAGCAAAAAAAATCTGATTCTTGCATTAAATTTTTAAGAAACAACCTGTTAAGTACGTAAAGATTTTACTCTTTAAATTTTTTGTAAATAATATCGTAATAGCTTGATGTCATGCACATAGATGGTGATGAATGTTTATATCACAGTGAACAACATGAGTTGATGCTGTATTTGTCCATATCTCTCATGAAATTAATAACCAACAATGTCTTGGTAAGTATGGGTTGTCGTTTTTTATTTGTAATCTTATTTATTTTTGGATTTTGGGTGTATATATTTGCCATTCCTACATAGACCCATAACAGCTATGGGTGATATTTTTCAGTGAGTTGTCAGATTTCAGCCTTGCCAGTGCTTGGCCATTTTTCTTCCTTTTTTTTCCTCTCTTTTACTTTTTGTTATTGCTCGGCAGGTTTGGAAAAAAGTTGTATTAAATTGAAATTTTGACAACTCTACCCAAAAATATAACCGAGAGACTTCATTGACTTCTGATTTAATTGTACGAGGCTTTTAAATCATGTAAAAGTGACAAAAAGCAAGCCTTTTACACGTGGGATGAAGTCAGTAGTCAGCAAAACAATTGGTACCCTTTCATGCCTCTCCTTTGTCAATGTCCCCCATGTGCTGTGTGATTGCTTCAGGGCAGCAGCAGCGTTTAATTGGAAAGGACAGCAGGGTTCCCCCATCGCATGGCGGGATGCAAAAACATAAACAAACAAACAAAAAAAAAAAAGGAAAGTTCAAAATGGCTTCACAAAGCATTGAACGCTGTATTTCAAGCCGATCAGATAACATCAGGACACAGGGTCGTATTGTATTGCCTGTAGCAACCTCAGCAGTGCCGGTGCATGTTGATAAACTTACATCAACACTCACAGTTCATGTAGAGGTCATGTCCCTTCCTACATCCTCCATGGCTTCCATGGATCTTTACCATGGCTGGGCTGAACAAACAGGAGGGTGGTGGTAAAGACTGATCCAATATTGTCAGCTGTCCATGTCTGCATTCCTCTGTTGTGTATCTCCCTCCAGTCTGGGATAAATGTCTATCAATCTCTGGTCACCCAAACTCTATGATATTAATGTAACAGCTATTCAACATAATTGTGTGTATCTGTGCGTATGTGTTATCAGTGTTTGTGGGAGTGTCTTACGTGGGTGTGCTCTGTTTAATGTCCAAGTAAGTTTTGAATGTCTGAGCAGATGTGTGTGTGTTTTTTCTTTAAGTATGTGTGTGTATGTTTGTGTGTTTATGTTGGAGAGAGTTGGTGTTGTACAGTACAGCTGGCTTCACCCATACGTGAGTGTGTGTGTGTGTGCGTCTTGTGTTTCTCTGTTTGTGTCAAACTAATGTGCAGAGCAGACAGCAGAAAATATGATCAAAGCTTCAACCAACAAAGAACTGAATAGAAATGCCAAGCATGACTGCAGTTTAGCAACTTCCAGTGCATGAGTGGATAAAGAACCATGCAACGGCTGTATAATCTCTCTCGACGAATAGTAAAATCTTTTTAGAGCTCTCTGCCCCAAACCAGCAGTCCTGCATGGCAGTTGAGACACCTATGCGCTCAGTATGGATAATACATTTAATTCCTCTGCTGTTTGTGCTTTCAGCATTCGCCCTCCCACTCCTCGTCTAATTCAATCTCTTTATTTCTTTCATTCTCTATTCATTGCCTCCTGGGAATCACAGGCTTTGGTAAGCGCACTTTCTGTCCACACTTATGCATGAGTTAAGAGCAACAGGTGAATACTCTGTCAGTAAACAAATCCATCACAAAAACTTAATAGTCTTGTTTTGTTTTGATTTATTGCTTTTTTGTTATTTAACTGATATCTCTGTGCAAGTGGGATCATATAGGCAGTCCCCCTTTGTGCATGTTTTTATACCCTTTCACAAACTGTGTAGCTCTATATAGGTGTGTTTTACATCCTACTCTGTGTAAATCTACTGGGATGGTGCATGAAACTGCACATAAGTTAAATTGGTTGGTGGATTTATTCCTTCTCTCGATCTCATATCTTTCCTCCTCTTCTTCTCTCAGACCCTAACTGCTCGAAAGGCAGGCATCTCGTTCGCTCTGGTGAACCGATCCACCCTGAATAATGAGGACCTGGTGAGTACTAACATGCCTGCAGTGCTTGCATGGAAAATCATTGCTAGTTTATTGTGGAGTCTTAGCGGGTAATGGTGGGTTCTGCAGGGACATGATACGCTGTATCCATGTTCTCATTATTTTTTAGGGTGGTGTTTGGAGAACAGGGTGCTGGGAGAGACTTTTATAGCTGTGCTTTATGCTGCAGCCATTGTACTTCAGGGCCCAGGACTTTTTTTTGCCAGAAACACTGGCCTCAGAGATGAAAATGCGATGAATGGCATCAATAACTGCCCCCTTTTTTCTCAGATGTACAATAAAATGCGATCAGCTGCTGGTCTGCCGGTTTCTGTATAATGATTATTCAAATGTAGCCACATATTAACTGTTTCTATCTGTCGGCTGTGTCCCTCCCATCATCAGATCAGATCATTTGTCAGAGTTCAGAAATTAAAAAAACAACCCTATCATTTCATTTAGACAATGCTCAGGGATTAATAAGAAGCTCCTTGCATAAAGGAAGACTGAGCTTTAGAAAAAGGACAGGAAGTCTGAGCTGATGGTGTGAGACACTTTTGTGTTGACCTCCAAAGCTCTCTCTGCATTAATTGATTGCAATTCTTCCCTCCCAGAGGGGAGGCAGCTTTACAGGAGGCACATGGCAGAAGAAGGCAGCCTTCAGGCAAGATAAACATGCAGACAATTTCATATCTGCTGATGTGAAAAGGGTCTGCTTGAAACTTTCAGATAACTGGATTGAAATTTTCTCTGTGCATTGCTTAAAATATATTCACTTCAAACAAGAGATTTAATTAATTTGGGTACCCTGATTTGTGTACATGTTAGTGTCATTTATCTTTGCTCCCACTTGACTAGGCTTTCACGATACACATGTCTAGTTACCCTTAAGCGACATGGTCTTGATTGCTGATTTGTTGCTTTGGGGTTGATTAAAGGGGCTTTAGGGATAAACAGCTCATGCCCCAGTTGAAGCAGCAACGACATTAGAGATGCAATGTGTTAACTGTCATGCAGAGGGGGCAGATTCTTGGGCAAATTTGGAGATTGCGCTTCAGTGGTAAACAAGGTTTAACTTAAGGAATCATGATCCAATATTGTGTATCAGAGGGATGGGGAAGACTTGAGTAATCGGTTGTCGAGGGTAGCTAGATCTGGGCAAAGCCGCAGATTGTGCAGCCTTTGTAAGTAGGACGAGCAGATGTCAGAGTTTTATCTGCTGCATTAAGTTCAGGAGAGTGCCTTCCTGTGAGGACTGCAAGAGTATTCAGTAAACGACCATATGCTGTCAAAGAGTGAAGAACAGTCAGGAAAAGACAGGAGGGAAGAAAGAGGTAAAGGAAGGGTGAGAAAAGAAGGGATTTTTTTCAAGAGATCAGTGCTTTAAGTGCCTCACCAGCATGAGATGGAGCCCTGATGTCACTGATCAGGCAGGATGTTGAACATCCAGCCTCCTGCTCTGTCTTTGAGAGACGTCTCAACCTAGAAAGAGAGCTTCCTCCCTCTTTGATCTTATTGTCTCATATCTGCTTCAACTTTTCATTTTTTTCCTCTCCATATGAATCTAAGCCTTTTTAATTCAACTGGAGTTTCTCACTCAGTGGTGTATAGAAGTCTCTTGATGATATCGTCTTTCTGCGTCATGTTCCCCATGCATCTGCTTTTTGGAGCAGAAAGGAACATTATGTGTGGGCCGGCTAACAGCCCGCGTGTCTGCTCAATGTTCGGCGCTGCATGTGATTTAAGCACAAGGGCCTTTTAACGGTGACCGTCAACATAAAACAGGACCCTACTTACCTGCCGAGATGAAAAAAAGGTCCAAGGAGGAAGGGAGGCATGATCTGGTACTGGTCAAGGAGTGCCTGAAAATAAGATGTGACGCTGTGCTTTAAGTCAGCTATCTTCAGGAAGGTCAATGGCAGGAAATTGCACTTTGATTTGGAAAAAAACTAAACTGCTCAGTCTGGGTATTTCTTTTGCTCACAGCTGACAAAAGCTAAACTAGATTGAGTTTGAAAGACATGAAATTGTCCATTTTAAGCCAGGATTCAGCAGGTTTGCATATTCCAGACTCCTCATCTGTGCTGAGATGAAACGATAACTGAAGCTAAAGATTGGAGGAGTAGCAGGAGCTGGATGAGGAGGATGGCTGTGTCAGTCAGGTATGTTGACAAGCACAATAGGTGGGGAAATTGGAAGGGAGCGTTAAAAAGGGGAAGGGGAAGATTAGATTCTTCTCCGTCATGTTGCACTCAGGCAAGGGCTGCTCCTGTCAATCAATGCTATCAGTGTCTTGCACGAATTATCAGGGTTACCTCCCGGTGTAACACGAGCTTCACACGTACAGCGCTCTTCCCAAAGCTGCTGCACAGTGTGACATGTAGTGTCAGAGCTGAGAGTGAGGAGACAGAGTGGGAAGGAGGGAAATTTGAAATTACTGAAACAGACAGAATCAATTAAAAAAGATGAATAGCAGAATACTACTCATTCAACGGTCAGGGAATATTACTGCAGAACAAAATTCTTATGCACAGAAGGTGCTCGAAAAGCATTGGCTGGAGTCCAAAGCATAGATTTTAATCATTGAAAACCTAAGAGACTGAGAGGTCTCTGGTATTTCCCACGCTCAGAGAAATTTTGGCTCACTCATCCCCTTCAGACAGTTTTGGTTTTGGATGCCTTTGTATTATATTTGGTGAAGAGGAGGCCTTACTGTAGCCAGTATGTTAGTCGCAGATAAATCTCTGACATCTGCTTCATCACATTGCTCTTAGATTAAACGGGAAATCTCCCTGTCTCCCTCTGTTTCATTAAGGGTCCTCCAGGGTTCAGCAGCCTCGATGTTGCATCAGCAGAGTCTCACAATGTTATAGTCCTGTCATCTGGTGTCATTTAATCATCTTTGCTAGCGTATGTGTGTCTCAGAAGATGTGTCTGTTTGTGTGTCACAGTGAGTGAGTTACAGTGCAGCGGTCTTCCTGGGAAAGAGCAGAGCTACTGTTCAGGTGTTAAAGCACATTGTCAACAGGGGGCTGAGAGCAGAGGGTGGGTGGAGGAGACTGGGTGAGGCGGGGAGCACGGCAGAAGTGGAGAGCAAGTACCTCTTGAAGATTTATTTAACTGCAATACATCTCCTTCTCTTTCTCTGTCACTTTCTCTGGCTTGCTCTCTCTCAATCTGGATAATGCTCACTTTTAAAAACCTTATTTACAGCATCCATTGATTCTGCCTTCAAGAATTGGCAAGTCACGGCCCGTTTTCCGGTCCTTGTGGATGGCAGGGCCGATGCACTAAACCATT